>CM062917.1:26802500-27402500 GCA_031878705.1 Tapirus indicus | reverse complement strand
ACCATTTGCTTGTGAACTCCTCCACTCCTCAGCCTCTTGTCAGCCGCCACCAGGAGGGACACGAAGGCCTTAATTGATCAGGCAGAGACATGGCCTTGAGAACTCGATTCAGGTATTGACTTCTGAGGAGCCAGTTTCGCTCCGGCCTCCACAGCTAGGAGCAGCTGAACATCAAAACTATTAACCTCTAGCCCGAGCAGTTGGCGAGGCAGCCCAGCAGCAGTAATTAGGAAGTCAATCGGAATCGCCTGTCTCACTTACACTGGCATGTCAATCAATAGCAGCGGTGACAGGTTCATTAGGCCCAGGCCATGCAAGCCCAGCCTGTAACAACCTCATAAAATACACCAACGACTCGGGGCAGAGAGAAATCTGCCTGAAGGACTGGAGTGGATGACAACGCGTATTGATTAGGGCTCCAGCAATTTATGAAGTGCTACTTGTTGGCCAACCTTTCTGACTCAGTGCTAAATTTTCCCAAGTAGTTGCAAGATGAAACCAAATATTACCCTTTAAAAAAAATGAGAGAAAGCAAGCTGTAGTCTGACAGGGCATTTTTTACCTTAGTTACTCCTAGCAAATAATCTATTGGGGTAAAACTTCAATAGTTACTTAAGGCTGAAGTGGTACCTTTGTCTCTGTGACCATCAGACTTTGAAAGAAGACATCCATCTGGAGAAGAAAAAATATGATTTGACGTGTGATTAGGTAAGACTCTACCTTCGGAGAGACAGGGTGATTTAGGCATTCATTTCTTCTTGGCGTTTTTAATGGCTCGTCTGGGTTGTTCCAGGGGGACGGCTGTCACCTGGATTTTCAGAGCTAATTTAAGAGCTCAATAGAAGGAGGGGGCTGTGTGTAAAAGGATACCTTCTGGCTCCTTCCCCATCCTCATGGATGACACTGCTGGGCCACATTTGCTGGAGACCTTGCCTGCCTCTAAGTCTGCTGGATAACAGGGCAGTTATTCTGAGCCTCATTCCGGGCTGTGGCCTTGAAAATAGCACAAGTTGGGGTGACATGTTCACTGCTTAACCAGACTTACAAGTCTCTTCACTGTTAGCCCCGGAAACAGCCAGAGGAGTGTGGAGTGTTGAATATCTCCTGATATTTGCCTTTGTCTCCAGGGATCAATGCACATTTGTCTACACCTCTGAATTCATTATCAAGTGGAGGCTTGAGGCTGTTTTATATATGATAAGTCTCCAAAAACTCATGACACGCCCCAAAGTTAGTCCCCATTTGGACTGACCCAAAGACATGGCTCTGCCACAAGCAGTGTGTGCACTAGAAGAGAGACACAGCGGTCAGAGTCAGGTTGGAAAGGCTGAATTCAGTCCACGTTGTGTCACAAATTAGACCCTCACCCATGGAGTTTAGTTTCTTCATCTGTAAAATGGGATAAAAAATGCCACTGTTTCTATCCAATATGGTTATCGTGAATCTCAGATGAAACAATGGAACAGAAACATTTTTTTGTAGAACACTGTAAAAGTAGGTTTATAGAAAAGACATCGAGTGTGTTCATCCCATCTCCCAAGTAGATGGGGAGGTTCTGAACGGTTATATGTAAAAGGAGATTTTCTCCGCTAAGGTCTCAGTGGCACGCCCAGATCAATCAAGCCACAAACATCTATTGAGCTTTGTAAGATACTGTGGTGATCTCTACCTGCCCCCCCCCCCCGCCCCGATTTCAGTTACAGGAATTCAGTAACAATGGGGAAAAGGAAAATGTTGGAATTTCTCTTGTCCTATAGGTTCCAGGAATCTCACTTATTTGTCCCCGAACTCCAGTCCTATCCCACCATAGGCTTCACCTCACTTCCTCTCTGGGGTTTCTTTTCTTTCAAGAACTGGTTGCCATTTCTTGTATAATCTGTAACAAACACAGAAATGAGAAGTTAATTGCTAGGAATTGTGAAAACAGAACAAACAACTGGAACAAAGCAAAAACAAAATAAACAGCAAAATTTAGACAACGTGTCCTAGCTGAAAGTGTCCCTCGTCTGTCCTGAGCTGTTCAGTGGGGCCAGGCCAGCCTTTTTCATGTCCCCCTCTCTGACTGTTCCCTCCCTGGGCCTGTAAAGTCTCTGGTTCTTGCCTTGCGGGTCTGCCCTCCCAGTTGTGAGTGGATGGGATGCTCAGACGGAGGCTTGAGGTGGAATTGGGTTGGAATAGCTGCAAGGCTGGGGGATTCTCAGTGCCTTCTGGACCTTGCTGTCTAATTTAGCATTTAGACATGAGTTCCCAGGCCAACCCCCTGATAGGGAAGGACATCTAGTCCCTCAAGACTCTTCCCCTGGACCCGGAACTATGAGGCCTGAAAAAGACACCCCCCAACCTTAGATTATTTAGTTGTGTGTGTGTGTGTGTTTAAAGTGTATTAACAATCTTGTTGTCAGGATTGGTTCTACTTGTAGGTGAAGCTTGGCTTCTTGGACCTGTGGTCTTAAGTTGGTTTCTGGACCTAGACTCACTAGGGACCATGTGGCCTTCCTGGGGCACCATCTTCCCCAGGCATGTCTACATGACTGGAGTTCTTCACTACTTCTAACAGATGGCCATCTCTTCCTGTTTCAAAATCTCTCCCAAGTTCCTGTTTCCTGTCTGAGAGGCCTCTTGTTGACAGCTCATTGGTCAAGCAGATAATTGACAGATTTCAGACCAAACCCTCTCTGTTTAGGGTACACCAACCATTCATCTCCCAAGATTCACTCCTGTCATCTGTCACTTAGGCGTGTGCTCTGCCTTCTCTTCCCAAAGGACCCGTCCCAACTCCCCAAATGGGAGCAAGCCTTGACAACCTGAAAACACGTGAAGCAATAAAAGATCATCTTCTCCAGGGGAAAAGCAGCCCCAATTGTGCTCTCTAAGCTCACTTTTAACTTTCAGAATTCCTTCCATACCCTTGACCTCATTCCTTCCTTACATGGCTCTATGAGGTATGTATGCTACACAATGTTATCCAGGGAAAGAGGGCAATGGGAGCTGATGGCCCAAGTAAGGTCACAACGAGAGTAGCAGAGGACCTGTCTGGACACTCAAAAGAGGCCTGCTCTGGTCTCCACCTCCCATCTCTAACACTATCTCCAACGAGCCTCAGTCTTGACCTCTGTGAAATGGAGTTGTGCCTTCATTTTTAAATGTCACAAAGCCTGCAAAAATGTAAAACCATGAAAAATATAGAAACATTAGACTGGGCTTTATCATTTAAATTACTTTGCTCTTTGTATTTTTACGTCATAAAAGCAACATTTTAAGCAGAAAATCTTATCTTATTCATCGCTGTTTCCCAGCGCCCAGCACAAAGCCAGACAAAAATGCAAACATGTTATTATGAACTGATCTTTATTTATAAGGGAAGAGGGGGAAAGTAGAGGAGAGATTTTGATTTTTTTTAGAGGTCATATAATATAGAATTTCTTAGTCCTTCCAGCTGCTGACAATGGCTGTCCCGTGGCTCAGGTTTAGTCTGGAAGCTACTATGGGCCAAGCCTTGAGGAAGGCACCCTTTCCCTCACTGGAGCCACAGCTCTCAGCCCCCAAGTGCTCCTGCCAGCCCATTGCAACGTAGAGATGGGCATCTGCAAGGGGCCAGAGGGGTGTGTGTGTGTGTGTTGGGAAGGGGAGGGGACAAGAGTGACCCTCTGAGCCTGGAACCTCTGCTGGCAGAGCTCTGCCTCAGGGAACTGAGCTCCCCTCCTGCCTGCATCGTGAATGTCCCCATCCCACCAACAGCCTACACATCAGCTCCAGCAGGGGCGACTCAAGAGCCTGCGAGATGCTGGCTTTTTCTCCTCTCGGGCACAAACACGCCGGGCGAGCCTTCAGAGAACGCTGGTTTGCAGCGAGGCCTGCAGGAGCAATCCTCACGCTTCAAGACAGAGCAACCAGCCAGTAACGACTTTTCCTGCACCTGTGCCTGTTGCAACCATTTTTATCATTTTGCCACGCTTCGTTGACCAATGGATTTTTTTCCTGCTTTGCACTTTTTTTATTACTATTATTTTTATCTTCATCATTACCTCCCTGCCTCTGATGGCATTTAGATATGAACCGCCTATGAACCTTCAAGCCCGATCGTGCCATGACAAAAATATTGTCGTTTACATTCTGTGCCAAAGTATTGTATAAAAACACATCAACTAAAAGGAAATTCAGGAAGCTGGGAGTAAAGATATATAGTCAGCAAAGTATATAACTTCTGGCATATTACTGCTTAATCCTAACATAATTATTCTCATCCTTTTATTTGATTAACTTCTAATGGTTCCTCTTGGTGTTAAAGGTCCCACTCTGATCATTTGATTTTAGTGTCTGCTATAATTACCGATAATGTTCTTTGCAAGACAATTTAATGATAACCGCATAATGGCCTATATGAAGAAAGCTGCAGGGTTTCAAAGCTTTTGAGTAATATAAAATACATTAGACTAACACAAGCTATCAACATGACAGGGAATGTTTGATTTACACTCAGGACTAGGTTATAGCGTCGTGGAATTTTTTTCTCTTCCTTTTTTTCTTTTCTTTTTGCAGCCGCTCACAATAAATGACAGAACAGTTGGACAATCTGCGACTTGCTGATTGCAAAAAAAAAATTATCACAAAGTTGGGAGCAGCGCAGAGGCGGTGACGGCAGCTCCTGGGGAGCAGTGCGCTTGGAGCAGAGCTGGGAAAAGAACTGTGGGCCTGGTTCCCCGGGGATAGTGACCAAATTCCACTCCCCTGGGAAGATCAGCCAAAAAGGAATCTCTCTGCTCTTCTCCTGCTGTACCAGGTCCCAACACTCGAGGTTCTCTCTGCCAGTCATATTCACCAGGTTTTGAGTAGCCAAAGTCTCAGTTAACTATTTTTTGGATCAAAATAATAATAACCATGTTTTCAGTTACTCAGTCTCTTCTTTTTCCAATACAAGCAAATAGAAAAACCAGCCCAAACAAAAGAACCATTTTGTCCAAACCCTAGAGGCCAGCAGAGCTGTTATCCTCTTCCTCCTGACCTACCCCCTTGGCAGTGTTTGATATTTGGGAGCCTGGCACATGTGCCTCTTTCATTTGAAATAAAGAAATCACTCACCACTCTGGTCAAATGCAGCATAATTGATGGTGTGAGTGGATGGAGAAAATTTCCTGTCAGAAAAAAAAGGTTAACCGTGGACATATTACACCAGGGTCTCTGATTCCACGATAATGACATTTGGACAAAAGTAGGGCCCGTCCTTTTTACAGCACTTTATGCCCCATTAGTATTACTGCAAGTCCCGGGACCTGCCTGTTCAGGCACTTAATCAAAAGCAATGGGTTGAAAATCATCTTCCAGCTCTCCTCATATTTGATTCATTCCTTCTAGATAGAAAGAAGTAAAAAACACATTACTAGCATCAAAACAGCACATGCATTATGCGCTAAGCAGTTGAGAAGGCTATCATTGGGTTTTATCCCTTTGGGTACTTGGATGGACAGGTACTTTCCTATTCATCCATTCAGTGGACTGAGGCAGCCATATTTCATTTTTTTTCTTCCCCTGACAGACAATCCGTTAGTTTTCCACAGATCTCTCTTTTAAAGACACATTCATGTCACTTATTTTAATTGTAGGCTTCAGGCAGCAAAGCCCAGGATGTGTGTTCGCGTACACACACACACACACACACACACACATACAACTGGAAACCCACTACTTGGATGTAGCTCCTCTGAGAGCCAAATCTAATAATAGGAGAGGAACATTTCTTAGGGGAAGAATTAATTTATACACTTAATTACTCGGGATCCACTTCAAGCTCTCCGCCTTAACGCTCTTTCTTTTGGAGGGAGTTTTTAACTAAACGCTGGGTGTTCTGACAGACCCTGAGGAGAGCCTGCCTCATTTAGATGGAGGGGCCTGGCCTCGTCCACCCCCTTGTCACTGTGGCCCACTCCCCACCCTCCTGGAGGAGATGTGGGCATCAGCCATGGATCTGAGGTCCTGTGCCTGTTAATATTGATTGGGGTCTGAGTGAGAGGGGCTTCGGCTCAGTGAGCTGCTTTCTCTCAGCTCCCACGCTCTCTGGGGCTTCCGAGTGGATTTTCTGCTGGATGGCTCAGCCTCGGCATAACCATGAAAAATGAAACAATTTCTTCTATCTGTTCAAAACAGGGCAATGGTCAGGCCCCTCTTCATTCAGGAGGCCTCTGTCTGAGGAATGGGCTTTTTCTATTTTAGATAATTCATTCCATTTACCAGTATCTTGACAAAGACTAGAGGAAGGACACAGTCAATTATGAAATTGCAGTGTATTGGGAGAAGGGTTACCTCTGCTGGATTATGAGGGAGGAGAATTAGTATGTGGTTCTGACATCATCAGAAAAACAGATTGGGTAAAGAAGTACCATGGAGCCAAACAGGCCCAGGAGGCTGTCCATGCCAGCTCTGGGGGTTGGTCTTACAACCTGGGAATCCTGGACTCCAGGGTTCCCAAAGTGAGCTCTGGCTGGGTGCAGAGGGAGCAAATTCCTGGCCGCTGAGAAGAAGCTGATGCAGGCCTGCAATTGGCCAAACTGGGGAGGGGTAGAATGAGGGTTCTGAAAATATGGGCAAGAGGAACAGAGGCTCAGGGAGAGGGGAAGCAGCATGCCACCCACGGCCCTGCTTCCGAATGGGGACCTGTTTAGCCCCTAGTGTATAACACCCCCATCAGCCTGCCAAGGGGCCTGCGCATCCCTCCACTGTGTCAGCGTTTGGGGTTCAGCCATTGTTTGTTGATAAGCCCTGTTACAATACACACCTGATACCTGGGATAGGTGAAACAGAACACAAAAGTAAAATGTCATCACGTTAAGATGAATTCAGCTTCAATCCTTTAGTGACTTTACAGAATGTTTTACTTAAGATACGTTGGAAAATATCTTTTTTAGGGGCTTATATCTCATTAAATATCAATATAAACTCTATATGCTACACAGATAATTATTTTTAAACTTTGAGAAAATCTGGAAGAAAATTAAATTGACCATTTATCAAGCCTCAGGAGAGAGGAATGAAAATGATTTTTCTAAGCTTAGAAGCAATATAGAAACCCTCAGAGGAAAAGAGTGACATATTTGACTACATAGAAGAACAAAACATTTCTGTGTGTTGAAAGAAAAAGAGGCAAATGAGATATTGGGAAAATATTTATAGCTACTAGGACAAAGGGTTAATATCTTTATTATTTAAAGTGATCATATTAATTAATATGAAAGAACAAGTCCTAATAATAAGCCAAGGACATAAGCATAATTCATAGAATGGAAAATATAACTAGTAAACGAGAATATATAAAAATGTTCTGCTTCACTAGAAGCCAAATAAAAGTAAATTTTAGAAAAGAATCATTTTTGTGTATTAAGTGAATCTTTTTTAAAATGACAATACCTCATATTGACAACTGTGCCCTGAAACTGTTTCTCTTGTATATTCCCGGTGATCTTGTAAATAGATAAAACCTTTTCAGAAAGCAATTCAAAGTCATAAAAATGTTTATACTCTGTGACCCAGGAATCCCACTTTTGGGACTCCAACCTGAAGAACCACTCCAAAAGATGAAAAAGCTCATGTGGAAAGGTCTTTATTGCAGTGTGGCTTATGACAATGAAAATTGAAAATAACCCAACACCAAAAAGAGGTGCTTGTGTCACATCCACATGGTCAAATATTAGTCAAAACGGCAGCCATGTGGACAAAGTCCCCCTATGTTATTAGATGAAAAAGTAGTGTATGGAATTGGATGTAAACTATAATTTCCAGTATGTGGAAAACATGCATGTGTAAAAAAACATAGAAAAACATCAAAAATCACTATATACTTGTTAGAATGGATCAGATTAAAAAGAACAAAATAAAACAACTGACCACACCAAGCAATAGCAAGTTTGCAAAGCAATTGGAACTCATACGTTGCTGGTGTGAGGGTGGGACTATGAAACAGGGCAGCCACTTTGAAAAAGAGTTGAGCAGTTTCTTATCAAGTTAAACATGTACTTACCATGTGACCTAGAAATCCCACTCCTGAGTATTTACACAAAAGAAATAAAAACACACCCACCAAAAGCTGGTATGTGACTGCATATAGCAGCTTTGTTCGTAATAGCCAAAAAAATGAAAACTATTCAAACGTTCATCAACAGGTACATAGACAAGCAAACTGTGGTACATCCACACAGTGGAATGCTACTCAGCAATAAAAAGGAACAAACTACTGATAGACACAACATAGATGCATCCCAAAAGCATTATGCTCAGTGAAAGAAACCAGACATAAAAGCCTACATATCATATGATTCTATTTATATGACATTCTGGAAAATACAAAATTATAGGGTCAGAAAACAGATCAGTGATTGCCAGGGGCTTGATATGGAGGGAGGGGATTGACTACAAAAGAGCACAAGGGAACTTTTTTGATGGAATTGTTCTATATCTTGATTGTGGTGTTAGTTCCGTGACTGTATGCATTTGTCAAATTTCATAGAATTGATTCCTCAAAGGTGATTTTTTTTTTCTGTATGTAAATTATGCCTCAACTAACCTGGCCTCCACCTCCAAAAAGCTATCCATAGTTCTGGTAAAATAATAAGATTATGAGTGATTCGTCTCTTTTCTCCATTTCCCAAATTTTCCGACATAACTTAGAAAAAGAAAATATATATCTATATGTGTTATTGTTGTCACTAGGGTGGGAAAATCCATGAGCAGGAGCACATTTGTCTGAATAAGTATAATACTTCTATTTCAAATAGCCACTGACAAGAAGCAAACAATGTGAAAATCCTTTGCAAATTTTGAAATTCCCCAACCCAGCAGGCTGCTCTCCCACTGGCTCTCCCTCTCTTTGGATTTTTAATGAAGCCCTCCTTTTCACCTGGCCTGACTCCAGCTCTCAAACCAGGTGACAAGTGGTAAAGGAACTATATGTGTTTGTTTCAGAAAATAAAAGACTTAGAAGTAGAATTTATCCCAGGAATGCAAGGTTGGTTCAACATATGGAAATCTATCAATGTGATAGAGCATGTTACTAGAATAAAGGATGAAAAAACACATGATCATCTCAACAGACATACAGAAAAATGCATTTGACAAAATCCAACACCCTTTTGTGATAAAAAATACTCGATAAACTAGGAATAGAAGGGAACTTCCTCAACTTGATAAAGGGCATCTACAAAAAGCCTATGGCTAACATCACACTTACTAGTGAAGGACTGAAAGCTTTCCCCCTAAGATCATGAACAAGATGAAAATGTCTTCTCTTGCCATTTCTATTCAACATTGTACTGAAGGTTCTAGCCAGGGCAATTAGGCAAGAAAAAGAAATGCAAGTCATCAGATTAGAAAAGAACAACAAAACTACCTCTATTTGCAGATGACATGATCTTGTGTATAGACAATCCTAAGGAATCTACCAAAAAAATCATAAGAAGTAACAAATGAGTGATGAAAATATTCTGGAATAAAATAGTGGTGATAGTTGCACAACTTTATGACATGCTAAAAACCAATGAATTCTATACTTTAAATGGGTGAATTTTGTGATATGTGAATTATTATCTCAATAAAAACAAAAAGAAAAAATAAAAGGCTTAGGAAAGGAACTGAAGAGGATCAGGGGGCAAAATGTATGTAAATACCAGACACCCTGTGGGACTGAGGAATCGAAGTCAGCTCCAGGGTTTTCTAGCCGTTTAGATAGATGTCCCAGGAACCACAGGGAGGTCATAGGTTGGGATCATCCCAGTCACGTTCAGTTGCCTCTCCTAGTTTGGTGGGTTTAGACTAGCTGTGGCTCACCTCCTAATCTCTGTAGCCTAAAGCAAACTGCCACTCTGGATTTGTGCTACTCACAAGCATACATCACTAATTGTGCATATATTACAAATATTTGGATATACATTTTTCTCCCCTTGATTATAAAGGTTTATAAGTGAAAGGACTATTCCCCAAAGTGTCAATACAGTGATATGGACTTGGTGGATATGTCTGTTAAGTGACAAAAATCATAAAGTAAGTGCAATTTATGTTTGGTGCATCCCCCTCACACAACCGATCCTCAGGGGCTGCACAAGTTTCCTTGATCAGCTCCTTGGCATGTCTCTGGTGATCTGAGGTCCTGGATGTGAAGTGACCCTGCGGGGGGGCTCAGTTGAAGACACTCTGCTCTCCTCCATGGCACAGGGCCGTTCTTAGTGCCCTCTTACTAGAGATGACTCTATCCCACATATCGAACATTACAAATGCACTCATTTGTACCTGAATACAAGAAATTTTATCTATTTTTAACTATCTGAGCTGAGTTGTGGTTGAATAGTTGACAAAACGGTATACTTTGCAAACATTTGATTAAAGTTTAATTAATTTTGATTTTGCAGATTTCTTATTTTAAAGCCAATTTTTTCCCCCAGCTTGCAAAGAAAATCTTACAGGCTCTTTCAAAGCACTCAAGCAAAAAGCATTGTGTCACCCAAGGCAGCAAATTGGATGAAAGACCCTGCTTTGTAAACTTTATCAGGGAACAGATAGGAAGGCATTCTGGAAGCAGGAAGTCCCCTCCTAACCCCTAAAATCTCTCCTCCAAGGCTGTTTGCTTACTGTACACATGGTTTAACTGGGCCTGTCTCTTTAAATGGGGAGCAATCCCCTGACCCAGCACCTCAGACACCCCCAGTGCCCACCCCGCTGCCATTCCCAGGGCCCCATGCTGCCCAGCAGTGGCATTGGCGTAGGGCACACAGGCGTTGACAAAGATGAGGAGAGATCAACGAAAAGGGACCCTGATTCGTTCTCGACTGCAGGACTCATCGTTGGTTTTCACAAGCACTTTATTCCCCTGTCACACCAGCCACAAACATCTGCTTTAACGCTCTGGATCAGCCCTGCTTCAGCCAAATTGATTATGTTATTTGGTTTGCTTTGGGAGGAGAAATGGAAAAGACCTTTGCCCTCTCCTATAAAGAAAGTTGAAGCAAAAACAAGTAAAATAACAACCATTGCAGGTTCTGAACCCCGCTGGGTTCAGATGATACTTTCCAGAAATTAAATGACTGTATCAACCTGAGTCCTGGTCTCCAAACCTTTGGCTCATGACGTCAAGAGGCCCAGAGAGAACGCGAGGGACTTGCTGCACCCTGGGAGCACAAGTAGTAGAAAGTGAATCCCTGGGCAAGGTGGTGGCTTTGATTAGAAAGAGAAAAAAGCCTGGAAAGATTAACGGGCTCCCAGGGGATAGCATTAGAACACAAATATCTTGGGGGATCCACCCAGGAGTGAAACGGGAGGATTTCCTGCGGGCAGTAGGGAGGCACCATGGAGGAGCTGGCCCATTCGGAGACAGAGGCGCATGTGAGCTGGGCTTGGGGGCTGTGATGGGGCATTCCTTCCTTAAGAACTTGCAGGAGGGTGCCCACCCATTCTAAAACCACCCATCTGGGACCAGAGAAAATAACTGGTCTGGTGTCCTCTATTTATACAAAGTAGAAACTGAGGCTCAGAGAGACAAAGTGACTGACCTTAGGCCACTCTGTAAAGTACCAACAAAGACAGGACTAGAACCTGGATCTCCTCGATCCTTTCCATGGCTCCTGTCATGTGGCCATTCATGGTTCATGGCCAGTGGGACTCCACAAGCCATGTCCGCACCTACAGCCCAGTGAGGATGGAGAGGAAGGTGAGCCTCCCTGTCTCTTCTCAACCGTGTCATTCTGTCTGGTCCTAGGTTGTCACTTGTTGACTGTAGCCCCCTGGAAGGCCCCCAGGAAGGGAGGTGTAAGTAAGTAAAACACCAAAGCATTTACAGTAGGGGGCCTGTCTGCCCAGGCCCTGTTAGGCAACCCATCAAAGGCCCTTGAGGAAGGGACAGGTGTACCAGGAGCAGGAGAGCAGAACTTGGGCACCAATTCAGAACGGGGAGCAGGCTGCCCTGGTGGCTCATCTGAGGTCCTCATGAGCCTGCCCTACCTGCTACAAGGTCCAGTCCCGGAGCAGGAACCCTAGGGTCTAGTCCTGGCTGCAGACCAGTCTGTGTCCTCGAGCAGTGGCTGCATCTCTGGACCTCGATCTCCCCATTTTGAAATGAGTGGGTCGGCACAGAGAATATCTCACAGCTCTAGAGTTACACGGGTCTCTGACTCTACAGGTTGTCTTTGCTTCTTATCTTACAGGAAAGGACTCCATTTCTGTGTAGCCACTACCCTCCCTTCCTTCATTCATAGGAAAACTTGCTGTAGGAGTTGTTCACATCTCTCTCTCCACCTCCTCCCCTTGTATACTCTCCTCAGCCCCAGCTGGGCTCCCATCCCCACCACATCGCTGAGACCATTCTTGCCAGAGTCAACAATTACTTTCATGTTCATTTCTCTGTTCTTACCTTCCCTGACTTCTCAGTGGCATTTGATAAAGTTAATCCCTTCTTCCTTCTTGAAACACAGCCTTCTCTTGGCTTCCGGAATACCACACTCTCCAGGTTTTCCTGCTGTCTCCCTGGACCGTCTCTTTATACTGATTCTTCCTCCTCTTTAGCACTGACTCTAAGGGTTGGGCTGCCTCAGGACTCAGTCCTTGGCCGTCTTCTCTTCTTTGTCTCCACTTTCTCTCTCAGTGTCTCATCCAGTCCCATGGCTTTAATACCTACCCTATGTTAATGACTACTGACAGTGTACCTCCAGCTGGAGGAATCCCTCTAGACTCTTGCATCTGAACATTCAGTCCTTCCCTCCAGATGAACAGCTAATGGTCACCTCAAACTTCACGTGGCCAGAGGTGAATCCTTGATTTTCTCCCTTTAGCTGCCCCACCAGTCCTCCTCATCTCAGTTAATGTCACTATCCACTCTGTGGTTTACACCAAAGACCTAGAAGTTGTCCTCTTTCTCCCTCAGCCCCAACACCAAAATCATCAGCAAGGCCTCTTGGCTTTGAGATGACTCAGAACACTTCTAGTATCAATCTGCTGCTCTCAGCCTCCACCCTAGTGGACCACCCTAGTGGACCACCCTAGTCCACTCTACTCTACCTCTCCCCTGGGCCACTGCAATACCCTCCCTCCTGGCTTCCTGCTTCCTCTCTCCCCCCCTCCAACTTATTCTCCCCACAACTACAAATCAGATCAAGTCACTTTTCTGCTAAGCAGCATCCCCAAGATGGTATCCCTTAGTTCTTAGAGTAAAATCCACACCCCTTAGCCTGGCTTTCTATGGGCTACCTGATCTGGCTGGTCTCCAGGTTTGACTTTGTCTGTCACTTGGCCTGAGCCATTTCTGACCTTTGGGGCTTTGTACTGGCCCTGCTTGTAACCTTCCTCCTTTAGACCTTCACATGGTGGGCTTTTGCTTTAGTGTCACGTTCTCTGAGATGCCTTCCCTGGCCATCAAAGTGAAGTCGCCTTTTGCATCATCTTAAGTCTCTGTATATTACTTGTCATTATCTGACATTTTGTGCTTGTTTATCCATTCACTTATTGTCTGTATCTCCATTACCAGAATATAAGCTCCCAGGAGGCAGGGACCTTGTCTGTTTAATTCATTGACATATCCCTAGTGTCTAGATTAGCGCCTGACACACGGAAGGTGGGTGCTTAATGTGTATTTGTTGAATGAATGAATGAATGATGATCTCTGGGCATAGAGTTTGAAGACTTCTATTTAAAAAATGTTCAGCAACTAGGGTTGAGAACTACTCTACAAGAGACCTAATGTATTTTATGGGTAGATTGAAGTGAAGCAAGAATGTTCATTTCTAAAGCTTGTGGAGGGCAGTGCTTACCCTAAAAGAATAAATCTCTAATGGTGGAATTGCAAGGCCTGTGACAAATATTTAAAAGATATAGGTCAGTAGGGCCCTTGCCCATGTAATCGAGTGGCATAGAAGACTATTGTCTGTGCTTCCCCATGTTGCTGGCCCTGCCCTCAGCTCAACAGCTGGGAGATAAAGTGCCTTCTGTCTTCCTTGAAAGGAATCAATAGCAAGAATGAGTACTTGGCTCTCTCCAAAAGGTCAGCTTGACACCTGATTTCTCAGGCTGCTCTCTTGATCCCTCCTCCCCATTACTGAGGTAGCCTTCTCCTGCCTGGCAGGCAACTTTCAAAGAACAAATTTGTAATCCCATTCTGAGAAATATTATGGGGATTAAGATAGTATCTTTGGGTTCATTTGGTTTGGCCCCTTGAAGGATGGAACATCGGTCCAAAGCAAAGGTCAGCGTCCGCCAGGGACGAGCATCTGTGTGTGCACACGTGAGCATGGGTACAAGGAAAGAGATGTAGGTGGAGGCGTCTGTGAGCAGTAAGATGCTCCACAAATGGAAGGATTCTCTCTGCATCCACATACAGATGTATGCATAGCCAAGTGCCTAGCACTAGGCATGCAGAGGCATGAGTAAATGTTGGCACATGTGTTCATATGTATGATACACACGTGAGTGCATTTGCAAGTGTGCTAGACAGAGCTTTGCCAGGAGTCTGTAATCTAGTAGCCATGTGACTCTAAGAAGTCACTTAAATTTCCTCATCTGTAAACTGGGACTGCTAACCAAGCCCTAGGCATCTTACTTGTTTGTTGCTGGGATTAAACGAGGGTATGGAGGGAATGTTCTTTGTAACTGGAAAGTTTTCAACATCTTATTTATGTTGCATGTAAGCGTGGCCCACTCATGTGCCTAAAGCTGCATGCGGGCTCTTGCACATGCGCAGGAGACAGGGAGGAAAATATGGGAGAATTCCTATCAGGCCTGCTCCTTTTTTTACTGAATACTGACCATGTGCCTCTCCAGGAAGGGGGCTTCAGTAGGAATAATTTCAGGCATGCAAGCGACAGACCCAGCTCCCCCCGTCCTCCTCTCAGCTCCCTGCACCCCAATGCCACCACCCTAGCGGCTGTGCAGCCACTCAAGCCCCTCCTCTCCCCAAGCCTCAGCCTTTCTGTACAGGGTAGCCCCGCTTTAGGAAACCCTGATATACAAAACAGAAGTCCCAAGCACAAGCGACACAATTAACCTGGGGGGCGAGGGTTACCAAGCTAGCGGGCTGGGATCCTATGGTTTGGAAAACATCTGGGCCCCTGGCCCAGTGCCCCACCCCCATCCCATACCTCCCACCTCTGGCAAAGCCGCGGGGAGGAGGCGGATTATCTTTTTTTTTTTTTTTTTTAATGAATAGGACGGGCTGTGGGCGCCTGGCAGGCCCCATCTGTCCGCTGCCCCAACTCAATTTGATTCCCATTCACCCGCCTTTGTTTGCCTCCCTTTTTTGATCAGCAATCTCATGGGGGGTGGGAGTGCAAAGGCTTAATGTTCTCGACGGCTTTGCGGAGCCGCGACCCCCTCCCGGTCGCCCATCCCCGCGGCAGCCGAGGCCAGCGTTCCTGGAGGTGAGTGTCTTCCGGCCGCGGCCCCTCCCCGCAGGGCCCAGTCCAGCCAGTCCTCTTCGGTAGACAGAGGAGAGGCGGGCGGAGAGCCGGCAAGGAGCTTGTTTGCGATGTCGTGGGACAAGGATAGCTACTGCTCCCGGAGTCGGATTAAAACGCACCTTCCAGGGTCCCGTGCCTCTCTAATGGAGGGTGGGGGCAGGAGAGGTTAGATGGGGACCCTGGGGGCTTCTGAGTGGGTGGGAACTGCAAATCTGAAGGCGGCACCACCACAAACCACTTTACCCTCTTTTAAATAGAAAAGATAATACAGCAGCCCCAATTTAAAAAATTGTCTATAATCCCACAGCCCTAGCACTAAAACCGTTTTGGAATTTGCAGACCAGGGTCACCATCAGTAACCAGAGGTTTTTTAATTTTGTTTGTAAATTGTCGTCCAGAGTGCAAAAGGACCTGGGGAACTTTAGAGTGTAGGGGCTTGAGGAGGTACCACCAGCCCGTTTTACAGGTGGCATGACCAAAGAAGAAAGAGCCCAGGCCTCTGGACTCCTGGCCCAGTGCTGGCCATTGCAGCCCGGGTCATGGGAGGATGTGAGGGTCAACCAACCACTGTCCAAGGACCCTAGTAGACTGTGACAGTTTGGGGGCACAGGTATGGGCTCAGCAGGAAAGAAATAGCTCCTAGGCTCCTGGGTGGGGGTGGGGGTGAAGGGCTCAGATGTAAAATCAGATATAGCCATAGAAGTTAGTCCAGAGGCCTCAACTGTGTGAGCTGGGCCAGTTAGAGGTGGGAAGGCACAGAGAAAGATTTTCTTGGTGTGATAAACAGAGCTGTGCAGGCTGGCATTGTGGTCAAGGCCCATTTCTGCCTGGCAGGGGGCACTAGAATGTGACTCTGCATCTTTCCTGGTGTGCCATTTTACGTGGCTCACAGCTGGCTTGGGCTACAGCCAACCACTCGAGACTGGGTGGTTACCCAACTACCTCCCAGCGACCTGGTCTTCAAGGAGTTCACATGCGTCAAGAATAACTACAGGATGAGTAGAAAGTTTGGCAGCCATAACAGAGGTACAGGAATAGGTCATGGCAGGGAAGAGATTACTTCCAGCTGACGGCAAAGGGCAGGTTTGGGGAGAAGGAGGCCTCTGAGCTGGGTCCAGGGGTAGGAGATGCGGCCTTGTGGAAGGGAGAATTGTGATCCACATTTGCAGAGAATCAAGTCAGAGCAGAAGCCAGAGCTAAGTCAAGCCTGTACTGTGGTCACTGGGGAAAGATCTGTGGCGCTGGACCACAGCAGGTGCCAAGGCGATGGGGTGAGGTTGCCTGGGGAAGGGCAGAGCGCCAGTTGGATCTGTGGTCCTCACCTGGGGGCCGCGGACCACCAAGGGAAGGGATATGAGAATTGGCTGCAAGAGGGTTGGGGATCCATTTGGCTACCCAGCATTGTCAGGAGCCTGAAAGGAAAACTGTTTCTGCACAGGAAGACAGCATCTTTCACATGCTTGTGGATATTTGTGACTGATAAATAAACCAGTGCATTTAAATGCATTATCACATTCTTAGGAGATTTGACCGTTCTGAATTTTCTCAGTTGATGGATGCTACTCTCAAGTGGAGTCCTTGAAATGTTTTTACATTAAGAGGTGTCCTACTTGAAAAGGTCCTGGGAGTGTCCTCTGAGCCCTGCCTGTGCTCGCAGGAGGCATGAAAATGGGCCCTCATGGGTCCTGCCTTTTGGATGGTTACACCTCCAGGAGACGAGACACTAACAACAGAAAATGTCAAGAGACAAATAGGACCAGGTGCCAAACCTAATATGATCTGGGGGCTGAATGCATACTACAGACAGTGCTATAGAAATTGGGAGGAGAAATCTCTGTGGGTAGGCTAGCAGGACGGAGTTTATGGGCAACACAGGATTTGATTAATCCTTAAAGATGTATGGTAATTGGATAGGTAGACGAGTGAACAGCATATGTGCTGCTAGTTAATTATTTATTTGTGTTCATCTGCTTATTTATTTTTTATTTTCAGAAATTTAAAAAAATACAGAAAGTTAGAGACTAATAGAACAGAGACTGGTGCACTCACCACCGGAATTGATGGTTATTAATATTGTGTCAAATTTGCTTCATTTTGTTAAGAAAAACAAATACAATAGTTGGAGTAGAATTGACATCTCTTTTGTCTCTCTCCTGTTCCTCTCTTGCCAACCCACTTTCTGTGCCCCACAACCAAGCCACCACCATCATGAATGGGATGTGTATCTTTTCAGTCTATTTTAAATGCTTTCACAAACATCTCTGTATCTGTGAACAAATAGTAATGTTTCTGTAGATTTTTAAATGAAAATAAATGGTATCATATTGAACAAATTGTTTTGCAGGTTTGTTTTTGTTTGTTTGTTTATTGAATTATGTGAGGGTGGAGCAGTGTTCTTTTTACCTGTAGTGTGGCATTCTGTCAGATAAATACGGCAGTTTTTTCCTGCAATAAGGCTGTCACAGTGAACACTCTTTTATACTATTCCTTGCACACATGTATAAGAGTATAAGCAGAATTACCGAGTTCTAGGGAACGCCTACTTTCAGACTTATGGTTATACTAATTTATGTTGCTCATTGCAATTGGTTTAATCAGACTTAACTTTTTAAAAAATCCAATGAGTATGAAATCGATTATATTTGTGCTTCTATACACACTTCTGTTTACAAAGCAAGTTACATTAAAACATCCTACTTTTAATCGAGGTGCAAATACATCGTGGTTTTGCTGAGCTGGAGCAAGTATCAGAAATACAAACACATTTTCATTTACTAGTGCCTATAAGAAGAATTTTTAATTGTTGGCTTTGGAGAAGGATAAGTGAAAGGATGATTCTTGAATAAGAAACTTGTCCTTCTGAGCTATGGATAGAAACTGTCAGTTGGACTTTGGTTATGTAAACGAATGCATACCGCAGACCAACTTACTTGATGACTGTGGGCTGTGGCATATATAAATATAGATATCTATAATACCTGTATCTGTATTACATATAGTAAGGATTGTCAGTGCCATATTTATCGAATACCCATGTGTCCAGTATCCAATACACACACACACACACACACACACACACACACACTATACAAATGCATCATTTGCTGAGAGTGAAGTTAGGAATGTACCTGGGGCACCTCAGTAGAACACCATAGCTCAGTTCTTATGGGCACGGTACATGCAGATAGTAGTTATGGGGCCAGCTTTTTGCTTTCCTGAGTTGGGTGATTCCTGGGTGCTAGTCTCTGGTATACCTCTCATCATATCAGAATTCCACTATTGAAATCCTTTCTTTCTGCATTAAAACTTTCAAAATCACAGAAGGGGTAAGATATTAAACTGTTATGTTCTTTCTGTCCAAGTATAAATTATTTCCCTATAAAGAAGATGGTTTCCATAAAATGGGACATGGGTAATTTTTTGAGCGGGGGCAGCGGGCAGAGGAGGGAAGGCGAGAGGTAGTTCCAGAGCTGGGTGGCCAGGAGCTGGACAGGCATGGACATTTCAGGAGGTGCAGAGGTCAGAACGCCCAGGCTGAGGACGGGGTATCGCTTGGTGGCTTGGAGCAGAGGGCTATGTAGAGTGGCATGTCAGTACTCAGAGGCAAAGGAGATGTTGAACCCCCACCCCCTGCCCCCTCTTTGCAACACACTTGACTCCAAACCTAAAGGGTGTTCCCCTAAAGGGACAAATGCAGACCACTGCTCCATGATCTGCTCGTTATTCTAAGTGAAAGAAAAAAACATCCAGGCATAGTATAGATCTCCACTACCCACAGTTCTCTGTGGTGCACACATAATTTTAAAACAATTAAAACAGCTGGGTGGAAACTCGAATAGCAGTAGAGGGCATATAAGCGGTGAGATTGTTATTTAAGTTTGCGAGCCAGCCATCCTGTCAGAGGGAGGTTCTGCCTAACTCACACTTCCCGGCACCTGTAACATGTTCCTTCCTTTCAAAGCATTTCCACATCCATTACCTCTGTTGATCCTCACAATACCCCAGTGAGGTGAGCTGGAAAGATATTGAGGCCCCATTTGGCAGAGGTTAAGTGGCTTTGCTGAGGTCATATATTTTAGCAGCAGGGCCAGCCTAAAGCCTGGGCCTCTGGACTAGGACATCTGGGACACCACGGCCACATGCATGCACACACACACACACGCACACGCGTGCATACACACACAATTTGGATTTTGTAGCATTTTTTTACAAAAGAGCAAGGCCTGTGTTTTACATCTCTGCAAATCCTCCTTTAGAAAAAAGTAAAATCTGGTTACTTTCCAAGTTGAGCCTTTTTCTTCCCTTTCAAGGTGGCCAGCGTTCTCCTGCACCTCCCAACCTCTTCTGTCTGGGGTGAAGGATATTTAAGAATCAAAGAATTTTACGAGGCAAAGCTTCCCAATTGCCATCCATTAGCCCACTTCTTGTCTCCAAAATTGGCCTGAACAGTGTGTGCTGACACAAATATGAATGGTATGGCTGCCATTTTTCAGACACTGACCACGTGCCAGTCGCTCTGCTGGGTGAGCTGCCCCCAAGGGTCACTAGCTTGCACTGGTCCCTCGTGGCACTACTACTACCCTGCGCCACGGACAGTCTTCAAAACTTGCTGACAGCTATCCTGGCCTCCCTCCCCGTTCCCTTCTTCAGCACCAGCCCCCCCGAGTTCTTCCTCGTGTTCCTCACGAGTCCTGCTTCCTGAGCCCCCCTGTCCTCCTCACTTCTGCTGCACAGACCCCCGTGTGCCAGTGTCTGTTTTTGGTACCTGGAAATGAACGTGAACTTAGAAAGCAGTATGAATACAGTCAGATAAACAGAACCAGGCGCTAAAAACGAGAGGCTGGAGAAACAGACTAACCTCAAGAACCACTGGGAGACAGTGCACAACGTTCTGGATTGAACAATACTAGCTTTGAATGCCCAGAGAAAGAAAAATCAGGGCGACTTCAAGGAGGAGGTGGCCTGGGGATGGGCAGTGAGGATGGGAGGATTCTCACAGACAGAAGGGGAAGAAGGGGAGACCACCAGGCATATAGCCTGCCTTTCCCTGTTTTTCCTCTCTCTGCTTCCAACCCTGAAACCCTCAAGACCACCAGTCGCATCCTCCTCCGGCAGGCCTCCGTGCTCGCATCTCCTAGATCGGTTGCCTCCCCTCACCCTGCAGAGACGAGGAATTCAGCAGCAGGCCGCTCTTTCTGTTTCCCCTTTCTTTTTCCTTTCAAAGCCAGAGAGAGAAGGGAGATTGCGGCGGGGGGCGGGCGCGGGCAGCAAAGAGGCTTCCTGCAAAGCCCGGGCTGACTGGCTCCGAGAAGGATAAATGACTCCGGCCGCCGCGCGCCGGTGTTACACAACTTGTCTGTGTTGGCTTGAGACCTCCGTGATCCCCCTCTAATTGAAATCACTTTCCCCTGACCTCCGCCGTAAGCCGGGAGCTTGTTGCTCTCTCCGCCGGCAAAGGGGCGGCGGGGGTCGGAGGAAATCCCGGCCGGGCAGCCGAGCCGCGCGCTCGCCGCATCCATCTTCCCCGCTGCCCGCGCCCTCGCCGGCTGCGGCGCCCGCTCGGAGGGGGCATCGGGACCCTGTCCCGGGAAGGCCGCACCCGAGCGGTCCTGAGCTGGTGGGGAGGCTCGGGGCGGGGCTGGCACTGCCCCCTAGGGGGGATTTGAGGCATTTCGTGGGGACTTGTTGATTGGCACTATAATTGGGGGTACCTCTGCGCGTTTGGTGGGGAGAAGACTAGGGCGCTGGACATCCTGCAGTGTGTGGCACAAGCCCCCATTTGCCTAGCACGATCCGCCAGTCTGTAGAGATGAACAACCCGCTTATAATGATCTGAGCCTAGACTCGGTTTCACACATAAATCAAGGTATTTTTGCACCGTTATAATATACTCTGGTGTTCCCAAGAAAGCAACTGCCACGTAAAGCAAGGGAAACAGAACTCTTTTTCCAGTTCATCTCGTTAAGAGTTGTTTACCATTTAGGCACGTTACAATACTTGAACAATAGCAATATAACACATCTGTATCAAAATAGCTATCTATATCTACCTATATATGTATACACACAGACATATTTGGATATATATGCATGTATATACGTATACACACGCAGTCCAAATATACTTTTTAACCATTATTTCAAAATTTCAAATATAAAGAAGTTCCAATAGTATTCAGGTAAGTATCATCTAGTCTTAAATACAAACTTATTTATTATGAATAGCTGCAAGGCTCCCTGTCTCCTAGTGTAGGTATGCCTGAATTTACATACAGAAATGCAAATTATTTGATTATAAATTACTTTCATTTTATTTCTCTTTATAATTATACTAAGAAATTGTGTTGATTGTTTGAAAGAGGTTTTGGGTCTTTTAGAACTGAGAACCACTGCCATTACTGTTCTGGGTCTTAATTTCCTCCTCAAAAGAAAAAAAAATGGGGACAATAATGAGATGTTAAAAATGGCAAAAATGTCACACAAATAATATGCGTAGAGCATGGAGCCTGGGATACTGCTGCTGAGAGAAACGTTTCTGATTAAGGCCCCTAAGAGGCCCAGATAGGAAATGTGGAGGGAGAGAGTATGGGAGGGAAGGAGGGGACCCTGGTAGGTGGGGGAGGGGGGAGCATATCGTGAGCTGGGTTGAAAGACTGAAGGCCACTGTAGTTTCCCAAGTGAGTTATATGCAATGTGTGGAGATTTTTTTTTTCCTCTTTTAAGTTATCAAACAGTTAAGAAAAAGAAAGAAAAAATCTTCCCTAGGCACTTATTGACGACCTACTATGTGCCAACACTCTGTCATAGGATCTGCAAACCATGTCTTCTTTAATTCTTACCTCAACCCAGTGAAGTAGGTATTATTACACCAACTTCACAGGTGAAGATCCTGGGGCTCTCTTAGTAAGCAAAATTTGAACCAAATCTATTTGACTTCCAAGTCAGTATGACATACTGTCCCTAAAAACTTGCCAGTGAGCTTCTTTTTGTTTTTACAGACTGGTGGTTTAATTAAGGCCTTCTGTCTTAGTCAGCAAGTTGTGTCTATGATACTTGGCTGAGTCTAACTCCTAGATGTTACAGGCAACACAGTGGAAATTCATAGAATTGAACCAATAGGGAGACATTTATATACTTTTGAAAGAAATAAAACAATATTTATATACATGGAAAACATACCACCTTCTTGGACGGGAAGACTTAATATCATAAAAATTTCAATTCTCTCCAAAATTACTGTATAAATATAGTGAAATTCTAATTGGAATTCAAATGGATTTTGTGTGTGTGTGTGTGTAAGGAAGATTGGCCCTAAGCTAACATCCATTGCCAATCATCCTCTTTTTGCTGAGGAAGATTAGCCCTGAGCTAATATCTGTGCCCATCTTCCTCTATTTTGTATGTGGGATGCTGCCACAGCATGGCTTGATGAGTGGTGCATAGGTCTGTGCCTGGGATCCAAACCTGCAAATCCCAGGTCCCTGAAGTGGACCGCATGAACTTAACCACTATGCCACTGGGCCGGCCCCTGGATTTTTTATTGTATTAAACTATCTAAAAATTGATGTGAAAAGTAAATGTCTGAGAAAGCTCCCCCAAACTTTTTAGAGACTAGTTGGAGGAGGAAATCTTGATTTCTTACCAGATAGAAAAACATTATACATAAAGAATGGGCTTGGCATAGGAATAGAATGGAAAACCCAGAAACAGATCCCAGTGAAAAAAGGTAGTTTGTTTAATAAATGGTGGTGATAATCTGCTTAGAAGAAAACTAGAGTTGGATTCTCTGCCTCATATCATATTTTAAAAAATTCCACCTGAATTAAAGGCTTAAAAAATAATAAAACCATAAACTTATTACAAGAAAATTCAGGGGATAGTTATATATCCCAAAGGCCATGGTTGAGGGAGAGGGTAGTGTGGAATAGAAAGAATTTGTTAATCAAGTCAGGAAATTTAAAAGGTATAAAAGAAAAAGATAGGCATATTTGAATGTGAAATGTAAAAATTGATATAACATTAATATGGTGAAAGATGTCATAAACAAAGGCAAATAATAGATTGGGGAATGTATTTTTAACACAGATGATTAATAAAATGTTAATATCTAAACCATACCAAAAATTTCTGACAAATGAATAGAAAAATGACAAATAATAAATAGGAAAATGGGCAAAGGATATGAAGAGACAGTTCATAAAGATCAAATTTAAGTATCTATAGACATGAAAATAGACAAGTGCTAATGAAAGCAACAAAGAGATATCATTTCTATTACAAGACTAATAAAAATTTTAAAAGAGTGGTAACTCCTACCACTGGTGTAAATGTTGGGGAAAGGATCCTCTTATTTATGATTAGAGGATATATGAGTCATTAGTGAGTTGTTATATGGTTTTAGAATTGGGCAATGATTTTTTAAGTGTAAGATACACATACCTTTCCATCTAGCAACCTATTCCTGGGAATCTATCCTATAAAAACAAATTCCAATAAGAAAAAAATACTTGTTAAGGGTCAAAGATGTTCACATCAGCATTGTTTGTAACTACACAAATTTGGAAACAAAATTAATGTCCCTGAACAGAGGAATAGTTGACTAAATTGTGGACTGTTTATTCCATGGAATATTGCACAGCTCTTAAAAAAGATTGCCTTGGATATCACTTCTTCTGGACTTGGAGGGATTATCGTGATATATATATATATGTATATATATATATATATGTACATATATTTGTGTGTGTATGTGAGGAAGGTTCACCCTGAGCTAACATCTGTTGCCAATCTTCCCCTTTTTTTGCTTGAGGAAGATTTGCCCTGAGCTAACATCTGTGCCATTCTTCCTCTATTTTGTATATGTGTCTCTGCCACAGCATGGCTGCCAGATGGCATACATCCGCACCTGGGATCCAAAGCTGTGAACCTGGGCCACCAAAGTGGAGTGTGCGGAACTTAACTACTACACTGCAAGCCCAGCCCCAATCATGATATATTTTTAAGTGAAGAAAGCAAATAAAGACAAGGGTATAAAATATGACCCATTTTTGGAACTATGACCCCATAAAGTATATACATACATTTATGTATGTAAATGACTATATGAGCATAAAGAATATTATGGGGAGATTCAAAACAAGTTGCTACCACTAAACATGAGAGAGGAATGGAGGTGGGGGAAAGATGTGGTGTGTGTGTGCAAGGAATCAGAGAGGTTAAAAAAAAGATATAAAATATAAGAGAATGTTGACCTTGATAAAATCAATATGAATGATATGACCCAATTTATGTAAAATTATATGTGTATGTGTTTTTGGGAGAGAGAGGTGTCTTGCACTATCACATGTCAAGACTTATGAAGCTATAGAAACTAAGACAGTATAGTAACTGTGCAAAGAAAGATGAACAGCCCAATGGAGTTGAGTATAGTGTCCAGAAATAGGTTCACACACATATGGAAACTTTATTTATGACAAAGGCAAACTGCAGAGCAGTGGGAGAAGGCAGTCTTTTCAATAAATGATATTAGGTCTATTGGGTATCTAAATGAAGAAAAAAAAAAATGAAACTTGATCCCTACCTCACACCATACATAAAAGTGAATTCCAAGTGGATCATGGCCCTCAATAGGAAAGGTAAATCAATAAAGCTTCTAGAAGAAAATATAAGAGAATATTTTTCTTGACCTTAGGATAGGCAAAAATTTCTTAAATCTGATACAAATCCCACTAATCACAAAGGAAAAAATTGCTCCATTGGACTACATTAAAATTAAGACATTCAGTTCATCAAAAGAAATTATTAAGAGTATGAACAAACCACAAAGTAGGAGAAGAGATTTGTGATGACAAAAAATAATAAAGAACTCCAAACCAGAATGCACAAAGAACTCCCACAAATCAGCAAGCAAAGACTAAAAATCCCATAGAAAAATGGCAAGAGGTTTGAATGGGTATTTTACAAAAGAGGATATAGAAATGGCAAATAAACGTATGAAAAGATGTTCAATCTTATCGGTCATCAAAAAACTTCATCATGAGATATATATACCCCTTGAATGGCTAAAATGAGAAGTGTTGGTAAGGAGGAAAGGGAGTGCTCAAACACTGTTGGTGAGTATATAAATTGATGCCATCACTTTGGAAAACTATCTGATAAAGTTGAATGTACATATACATGATGATGGATCAATTCTATTTCCAGATGTTCTCTTAACCGAAATGTGCCCAAGTGCAATGAAAGTCACGTATAAGAATGTTTGTAGCAGCACTTTGTAATAGTCCAAACCAAAAACACAAAATACCCATCAACAGTGGAATGGATAAACAAATAATAGTATATTCTTAGAATGGAATATTTACAGGGGTGAAAATGAACAAACCACAGCTATATGCCACCACATGGATGCATCTCCAAGTATAATGTTGAACAAAAAAAGCTAAACACAGAGAAACATAATGAATTTTTTCATTTTTATAAAAGCCAGTAAACACTAATTTATGGTGTTAGAAGGCAGGACAGTAAGAATCATTGAGGAGCATGACAGGGAGAGTGACCGGGAGGTGGCATGAGGATGTCTGGGGAGCTGGTCACAATCTCTTTCTTGTCCTCAGTGGTGGATAAATGGGTTTTCATTTGGTAAAAATTCATTGAGCTGCACAGTTATGATTTGTTTACCTTTCTGTATTTATGTTATACTTCAATAGACAGATAAAAACCATTTTAATGGCAATTACCTCAGAGTGATGGGATTTCGGATAATTTTTACCTTCCTATAATTTTCTCTATTCTTTGAATTATTTACAATATACATATATTGCTTATATGACCCAAGAAAACCATAAAGCTATTTAAATTGTGAAATCAGATATTCGAACAATTTTCTGAAATGCAAATATGTTCATTTAACAAGTGAACTAAAGCTACACGCTCTTCCACAAAGTTAATTTTTAAGAAAAGATTATGAATAGCCATGTACACATTTTTCTTCCCTGCTTGGTTGTTAAATCCACTTTGATTTTGGGAGATCACCTTCCCTGCCCTGCCACAGGTGGACTCTACAGCACCCAGACGCTGTCATATAAGCACAGGGCCAGGTGTGATGCGAAGAGTCTGGGCAGTGAACCAAGAGAACTTGGCTCGAGTGCCAGTTCTTCCAGAAATTTCCAGCTGTGTGACCTCAGGATAGTTACTTATCTTTGGGGCAACAACATTCTGATTTAATCATTTCTAAGGGCCTTTCCAAATCAGAAATTCTCTGACTCTTTGTCTCAGTGATAAGGAGTAGATTTGAGATTGTTGGAGACAAGTGCATTGGGCAACACCAACATCTATTCAACATCTACTGTATGACAGGTGCCAGAGTAGGCACTAGGGCTACCAGTAGACACCAGTAAATTAGATACACAAGATCCCCACCTGTAGGGAGTTTACATTTTAGAGTAGGAGACAGGCAACAAACAGATAAATGAATGAATAAATACCAGGTTTATAACTTCTTCTTTTGTGTTAAATTCTTGCTGAGAGTAGACAGAATTCCTTTTGCATTCTTGTGTTCTCCACAATGCTCAGCAAAGGGCTGAGAGGGCAAGATAAGAACCAAAAATGTCCATTGGATTTGGCAGTAGAGAGGTAAAACTGGTGACCTGGACAAGAGCAGTTTCAGGGAGATGTGAGGACAGGAGCCAAGTAAGTGCATGGTAGAAAGAAAGGGAGGAGGGGAAGTGGAGCTAGTCTCCACAGACAATTCAGAAATTTTGCTGGAAAGGGAGGCAGAGAGAGCAGGTGGCAGCTGGAGAGGGATGCAAGATTAAGAGAGTAGATTTTTTTAGGGACAAAACTGGAGTACAATGGTTTGTTGATGTGTTGACGGGAATCATCCAGGCAAGAGGAGACATGGATGATGTCTTTGCAAGAGCAGAGTCCTGAGCAGGAGACAGGGGACTGAATGCAGCATACAAGTGGAAGGTCAGCTTTGACGGGGAAGGGCAGCTCTACATGAAGAGAGGACAGGAGAGAGGGAGAGAGAAATGGTACAAGTGCAGGTCAGACTGAGGATTTAGGGGAGGAAAAATGAGGGAGTTCCCATCAACTGCCTCTCTTTTCTCATTGAAGATGAGGAGAGTTCATCTACTGAGAAGTGATACAGGATATTAGAGAGAGAAGAGTCACCCACAAGAGTGAGTAAGTGTACTTAAAGAGAAATAGAATTCCTGGGCAGTGTTGAGTTGAAATTTTTAATCATAAAATCTCAGTAAATACTATGATGAATTTGGATGCCACAATTTTCTCTGAGAAATGGAGATAGTAAGACCCAGGACCTCCTACTACCTTCCAACTCTATGAGTAGCCCCTGAGTCCTTTCTGAAAAATGCTTTGAGACCCATGATCTTAGTCTGTCTGGTGTAAATAGGCCTTATAGCTACGAAAGAGCTTGGGGGACTATTAGGTCTAATCCAATTGGGCAAAATGTCCGAGAAACTTCAGATGAGTCGTGTGGAGTCTATCATGCACCCACCCGTCCATCTATCCATGCATCCATCCATTCCATTCAATGGGCCTTTTCTCTGTATCATGCACTGGGTGCTAGAATAGCATCATTCTCATCTGATGACTAGTTATTTGGCAATTCAGTGAGTCAATTTGTTCAACAAGTGTTTGTTGAGTGCCAACTGTTTTTTTCTTTTGAGGAAGATTGACCCTGAGTTAACATCTGTTGCCAATCTTCCTCTTTATTTTTGCTTTTTTCTCCCAAAGCCCCAGTAGGTAGTTGCATGTCATAGTTGTGCATCCTTCTAGTTGCTCTATGTGGGACACTGCCTCAGCATAGCTTGATGAGCAGTGAGTAGGTCCACGCTCAAGATCTGAACCTGCAAACCCCGGGCCCCCAAAGTGGAGGGCACGAACTTAACCACTACACCACCAGGCCTGCCCAACTATTTTGACCTGAGCCTTTTGCTGAGCATTGTGGAGAACACAAGAATGCAAAAGGAATTCTCTCTACTCTCATGCAGTTTACCATCTAGATAGGGAGACCATTCAGTGTCACATTGTAATAATCCAGTGTACAAGGCAAGGGTTAAATTGTGATGCAAAGGGTAGGAGTTCTGAGGAGGGAGCTCGGAGAAGCAAAGTCTGGCTACACAAGGACATTTCTGGCGGGGAGGTATGGTTTGAACTAGGCCTGATCATCTCAGCTCTCGTCTTCAGTGAGGGAAAAAAAAAGACCCCAAACTTGAAGAAATAGTGCAGTATTAGAGTGCAGTCATAAACATAAAACATTAACATGTAATTCCCTTATGCTTTTGAAAAATTACTTCATAAACGCAAAGTAAAATATTTTTCCCTTTTTATTACCTGACAATTACATATTAAGAATTTCTTTTTATGTTTAAAAACATATGCAAGCCGGGGAAGGCAGACGCCAAAATGTAATTGCTTTCCTTCTATAAGAATCAGATGTCATTTTCTTCCAACTCAACTCTGAAAAGAGATAGGAAAAAGCAAATTGTTGTATACATTAAATTTGGAAACATCTGATAGCTTTCCTCAATTAAACTATTTAAATGGAAAAAGATTGCTGTACAGCTCTATCATATCCCACTGAATAAAACCTCAGCTGAGGCAAATTGGCAGTGGCAGGTACCAAATGCATCGGCAATAATGAGATTGGACAACCCAGTGGAGGTCATTGGTAATTGTTATTATATGCAATATTGCACTGTCAGAAAAAGAAAAAACCCAACTCGGTAGCAAGCAGAGCCAACGCTGGAGATCTTATGGGAGCGTCTGTGGCCACCTAGCCAGCATGACTTGAGGGGTGTCAGGAAACATGAACCCCCAGAGTGGTGAGGCTACTCTTCATTGAGGGCTCTTTCATGACCTGCTGTGCACTCTCAGCATGTGGGGGGGGCGAACCACACGCATCTTATCACCCAGCTGAGAGCAAGGTCTCAGGGGTGGCACTGGAGCCCAGAATGGGGCAGGGGAGAGGTGGGGGAGAAGGGTGAGTCTGAGTGAGAGAGAAGCAAAGACAAGGTTTGTGTATCTGTCGTGGTTTTGCTCAGGAGTGGCCCTGATTCAAGGCATTGAAAATTTATTTTCCCTCCAATTTGTCAGACATAGAGAAAGGGAAAGAAGCATACTCTTTTGCTCCCCAGAATTTCAGATCTCCATCTCAAAGTTCCAAACTTGAGGAAGAAGGGATTGGAGATGGTTTGGGCTCCCTGGGACCTACACAAGCCTGTCTGCCTGCACGCAACCTTTCCTAAGGTCCAGGTCCTGAGGCCAGCTCTGGGCACTGTCTATATTAAGACCACCAAATTCAGTTAGTGCACAGTCCAGGGCAGGTGACAGACACACGCCAGCTGGTCTGATGCAGAGAAGGATACATGGAAACATACTTGACTGCCATTTAACCCCTTAGGAGACAGGCTCCTGTCTACAATGCTGTGGCAGGCAGTGCATCCATGCCCCTTGCAGCATCTTGTCCTCTAGATTCAATCACGAGGTCTCTTTGAAACAGGACATGACTGTTTTCATGGGTAAAGAGCCTCAAAATGACTGTGATGCTGCCTGAGGGCTCCCTCTATATCATTCAAGGTTTCTAGCATGCTCAAGGGCTGTGGTACCGTGTTAAAGAGGGAGGGAAGACCATGAACAGCCCAGGCCTCTGACAGCGTGAAGCCCAATGACCATAGTTAGAGTAAATCCATCAGAATCAGGCCTCCTGCTCTCAAAGACATCTTGGAGAGTGTTCCTTTGTGCTGAGTAGGCTTCCTGAATTTGTCCAAAGAAAGCAACAGGTGGGACCCCAAATAATCATATGGGGGGAAAAATGCTGAAGAGAAGGTCAGACACCAGGAAGAACACAGCTTTCTGAGCTGTGGGGTTCTCGGATGTTACCTGAGACAGTATCGCCTTCCAGATGGAGACCCCAACAAGACAAGGTTTCCCAGACCCGGCTGTGCTAGGAAATTTCCTGGAGAGCTTTGTGCAAAATCCAGGGATTTCCAGGCTCCATGCTTTGCCTATTAAGTCAGAATTTCTAGAGGTGGAGTCCAGAGAGTTGTATTTTTAACAAGTTTTCTGAAGAATTCTGGAGCAGCTACTCGGCAGACAGGACCTGTATACGGGAAATATTAGATTCCCGACTGTCTTTGCTGGGAAAATCTCCAAACAGGGAGCTCATACCTTACGAGGCAGCAAGTTCTATTGTAAGTTATTTTTAACTGCCAAGAAGTTCTTTGTACTGAACTAATATCTGATTCTGTGTCACTGTCTCAGTTTAGCTCTTATCTGCTTGATCAGAAAGGATGTGTGTATTCAGTAACTCAATTGTCTACCTCTTCTTCAAATTACTACTCAGCAGCATGTCCCGACAGAATAAAGTTCATCTCCGCCGAGCTGATGGCCCAGGTAAGAATCTGGGTGTGCTCTGAGGCAGGCTCTGCAGTCATGTACATTCATTTGGATGGAAAGATTTCATTCGTTCATTCTCTTGAGCACCTCTTCCCTGCAGTGAGGACTGGCAATACACAGAGGAATCAGACCACAGATTCCGCCTTTGTGGAACTGATAGCCCAGGAGAGAAGCCACGCACATATGCAATGCTTGTCCACTCTCCCAAGCGATCTGGGTAGAGGACCAGAGAGGAAGGTTCAGAGGGAGTGGAGCTGATCAGGGGTGGCTTCCTGGATTTGAGCTGGACTTGCTGGCTGATGAGAAGTTGGAAATAAAGAGGTAGTATTATGGGTGGAGGGATCAAGGCAAAGCAGGAGTGTTTATAGGAAGGACAAGGAGTACAGCAGGTAACACAGGATGGCAAAGAGAGGAGCATCCTGGGATGCCCAGTTTAGTCCTCTTGGTGAGGAAGTAAACACCCTCCTCTGTCCTCAACATCGAGTCCTAGATGTTAGGCCTGGGGAACTGCACCTGGGGCAGCCTTTTGCCCTTAACGAGGCAGTACTCCCTCAGCTTTAAAGTCAGTTGAGGGTTGTTCAAGCCAGAAGAGGTTTCCTTAGTAATGTGCCTGCCTGGTCCTCCTTAATACTCATTCAATGTGGAACCACAGGACACCTCCTCTATGCCAGGCCTGCTGACCCAAGCTCCTTGCCTTGGGTCACACAGTCATGCAGCCAGTCATCAGGCATTTTCTGGGCATCTGTTATGTTGCCAGCAGTGAACAGGTCCTGGTTCTTGCTCTGATTGACCAAAGGAGATAGGGAATTTTCTGGAAAGACAACAGGTGGTTCATAGGGCTCAAGCATGGAGAAATGGGTAGGGAATAAAGGGAAACACAGCACAGCCAAGATCAAGTGGGCGGAACAGTCTGCTTAGGACTGTCAGAGAAAACGTCATTCGTGACACTTGTTAAAGATCATAAGAACCTGATACAGGACCATCGTGATAGGTATAGGACAGAGATCTGCTCAGAGAACTGTGGCCTTCTGGGGCTCACAACTTGCCTTCCAGGTTGCACCTCAAGTTCTTGGTCCCAGGTTTTCCTGTTTCCCAGCTCTGCACAGCCATCTTTCCTGCCTGAGAGAAGCCTTCTATGGAATTCATGAACTGGCTAGAGACACTCTGCTCTCCATAGACTATGGGAACTTCTTGTTCTCAATCCTAATATTTGCTTCATTTAATTAAGGGCTACAGACATTGTGAACACCTCTCAGCTATCAAAGGGCATTTGAAACAACTCACAAACACAATTAACCTTGGTCCCAAAGATAAAAAGAAAGCGGGCATAATATGGTATTTCACTGTTTATAACCATCGGTTAACAAAATAGGCAATTAAGGCAAATGCTGAAGGGACAGCACAAACCCAGGGTTTGCTGCCCTTGTCTGGTCTCTGCAGGTGACCACACAGGGCTTCAGGTCAGTGGTTCTCCAGGGGGAGGGCCGCCTTAGAATGTCTAGGGAGTGTGTGGTTTGAAAACGAAGACTTCGTGCTATAATATAATTTTATTTGGCAGATATTCTTAAAACCTAATTTTTAAAAATGTAAACCACAGAAATTAAAGTTTGAGAAAAATCTTTCAGGTTGGTGGGAAATTGCTGAAGATGGAGATTCTCAAAATAGAGAAGATGCCCTTCTCCCCCGGGGACCTTAAGATTATCTGGAGGAAATGTGAGAATGTCAAACTATCAAAGGGGGACATTGATTAAGAAAAGGTTGAAAAACATTGCTATACCCACAACTTAACCTCACACTGGCGTTGGAGATGGGGGACCTCTCACGTGAGGGTTGTCATGGGAACCCTTTTTAGAAAGAATGATATTTTGATAAATACATTTTATATAGCCTTACTTCCTCCCTTCCTTCTTTCTTATACATTTATATTCCCGTCTCATTCTAAAAAGGATGTCAGATGGATAAATCCCTTTGGATAACTTCTAAGAGGCAGTAGGATACATCAACACCTATTTACAAATTCCTTTTTATTATGTACCAGTCATTGAACTGGCTTCTAAGAGTACAGGAGGAATAGGACAAAATTTCTGCCCTCAGGGAGGAAAATTAGCCCAGACAGGACAGAAGCAAGAAGAGCAGCCCCACACAACTGACTATAACACAATGTGTACTAAGTGATATGGATCTTATCAGTCAGGATACTCTTGGTTGCAAATAACAGGAAATTAAACTCAAAATGGGGATTTATAATCTCCCATAACAGGAAGTTGTTCTGACATAGTATGGACTTGCTTCTGTGCTCTTCCTCTAAGCCCCACTCCCATCTGCCAGGGGGAGTTATCCCCAGGCTGGCAGCCAGCTGGCTGCAGTAGTTCTGGGCATCACTTTCTGACAATGTCCAGGGAAGACGCAGGGACATCTCTGCCTGCAGGGTGCCTCTGTTTATCAGTGAGGGAACCTTCCTCAAAAGTCCTTAAGCATGGCTCATGGCCTGATGGGGGATGTAGGGTCCTACACTCATCCCCAAACCAGCTTCTAACCAAGGGGAATGTAATTACTAGAACTAGCTTAGACACCAATCAAGGTTTGCCCCTGAGTTACACAGAGGAGGAGTGGCCACCTGCCCAAAGAAGGCAGAGAATGGGAAATAAATGCTGGAAGGTATCCAGCAACAACCTCTCCAGGAGCCCACAGAGCAGAAGGACGGAATTCTCCCTGGCAGGCCCAATAGGTGAGGTGATCTGATTTGACCTTGTCTATGACAGCCTGTTCTGACTTCTTTTTTTAAGTACAGAACAGTAAGGACGTTGTAAGTGGAGGAAATAACACAAATAAGCCCATTCAGGGCTACTCTGCACAGATCCTGTGGCTGGAACACTGGTGTGTGGCTGGTGGGGGCAGTGAGGAGAAACCGGAATGATGGATCAAGGCCAGTGGCGAAGTGTCTGGGAAGACCTGGCAATGAGCAGCCTTTATTCTAACTCAGAGGTTCTAACAAAGCGAGGTGCAATCGAAATGGTTTCCCACTCGGTTAATAGAAGCATTATTGTACAAAGATCAGGTCCAGAAAGTGTTTCAGAATGCCATGACCAAGAATCCATCATTGGGGGCTTGAAGGCCTGCTGGAGGGAGGCAGCCAGCCTCGGAGACCATCGCATCTTTGGCAGGGGTATTGAATCTGCTGGTTTATCTATATGTTAAGAGCACAGACTCTGGAGTCAGACTGCCTGGGCACACAGTCTGTCTTTGCTTTCTGCCACTCTCCAGATAAGCAACCTTGCTTCAGTTTCCTCATCTGTAAAATGGGGGTAACAATAGTGCACGCTCCATAGGATTAAATAAGTTATTCGTGTAAAGCACTTACAGAATGCCTGGCACATGGTGAGCCTTCCATTGTTGTTAGCTATTCTTATTGTTAAGGGCTGAGAAGGGAAGTAGGCTGTATTATCATGATGATTCTCATGGGGGAGCAAGTGACAGGTTTCACTGTGTGTGCTTTTCTCCCAAAAATGGTAGCTGACAATTGCCTTTAAATAGAAGGCAGGAGGTTAGGGCAGAGTGTCCATAGCCTCTGACTCTCTGAAAATTAGCCCACGTGTTATCTTTGGCTCATTTGCCAAATGACATTCACATACCTTTCTTTTACCTATAAAGCTGAGTTCTCACTCTACAGATCTACTCATATTAATTGGTGATGCTCATTAGTTTGAATGATTGAAGCTATGACACCTACATTATTAAATACTAACTCTAAAGAATACTCAATATAAAGAATAAAGACCTATTAACCAAGATTAACGTAAGAGAGTTGCAAATTTTCACCTGACCCAAGAGAGTCTTCCCCTCTCCTTCTTTCCTACCTTTTCAGATCCTCTCCCTTTTCTAGGCACTACAAAAACCCCTAATGTTTGCTTGCAAAGTTAGGTCTATGTAAGGCTTATCAAAATTTGAAGTCCTTATGCAACGAGCATACATAGATGACAGGATGGGATGTAAAGCACAGATTTTAAAGAAACTGACAACTGGATGCAATTTGGAAACTTTCTCATTAATCTTTATTTTCTTAATTTTTAATTAGGAAAAATTTTAAATATACGAAATATTAAAAGAATAGTACAATAAATACCTCTCTGCTCTACACCCAGATTCAATGATTGTTAACAAGTTACTATATTTTCTCTCTCTCTCTCTCTCTCTCAGAATCATTTGAAAGCAAGTCCCAAACATACTGACATTTTATTTCTGAATACTTCAGCCTATATCTCCTAAGAACGAGGACATTCTCCTACTTAATCATGATACCATTATCATGCCTAAGAAAACTAACAAAATTCTCTAGCATCATCTAAACCAGGCCTTATCCAAATTTCTCTATGTTGGGGAATATAATCCAATTAAAGTTCTAGCATTGTTTTTTAAATACATGGAAGTGTGTGTGTGTGGGGTGTGTGTGTGTGTGTGTGTGTGTGTGTGTGTGTGTGTTGAGGAGGGAGATGCTGGGGATCATCTTTGAGCAAAATGAGCCAAGATGTGCTAGAAAAAATGTGCTTCATTCTTTTTTCTCCAACGCATTTGACGAAATAAGAGTTAAGCTCCAGAAATTATTGAGTGGAACCGATCTTGGCTAAGGAGGCTGAAGATTCTAATGGTTTTGTTCCTCTTGATAGATTGATTCAGGTGTCCCTCTCTCCCATCATCTTGGAAGAGCTCTCTCTGAAAGAGAACAGGCACAAAAGTCCTTTCTCTTCTCAAAAGGGTCAGCATTATCTTCTATTTTCCTCGCCAGGCCTGCAGCTGACGCACAAAGGAAGGTGTAATTACAATGTGACGTACGCTGATCACAGGGGCCTGGAAATTCTGAACTGCTCACTCTGCTCAGAATACATTTCAATTTGGTGCTGTGCATTTTACATTGAAATGAGTTTTTTCTTTAAAACCCTAGAGAAAACAGCCCCTGCACAGGAGCATTAACAAATTGCTTTGCAAATCTAGGCTAAAGTGAGCGTTCAATTTGAGGAGGTCAAATCGAGCTCGGGCCACGAAGCTGGAGCTGGCTCTGGGGTGGATGTGGCCATGGACTTGGTCCTGCTTTAGCCGGTGCCGCCCATCCTGGGCCTCTCTCTGGGCTGACTCCCTTGGGGCCCTTGATGCCCACATGTCTCTACCCACGGTTCGGGAGGTTTAAGGCTGGTGGGCTGCTGAGGCTGGAAGCTGTCCAGGAAACAGCCCTTGCTCAGCTGCGCAGTCACCTCGGTGAGAAGGACCCACAGAAGCAAAGACTAGGCAAGTCCGGGCTGGCGTGAACTGCAGAGTGCATTTGCTTCTACCTCTCCATTTTACAGAGCAGGACGCTGAGACCAGGGAGGGGGTTCAACGGCTTGCCCAAGGTCCCCCAACTGGTCACTGTAATCATCAGAATACTAACATTTATGGAGTGTCAACAATCTGCCAAGCATCATGCTGAGCACTTTACATTTTCTCATGTAAGGCTCCTGGCCATCCTCAGTGATAAGACTTTTTTTTTTTTTTTTTTTGCCAATTTCTCATTTTTATAGATAAGGAAACTGGAACACAGAGAGGTTAAGTTGCCTGAGGTCATGCAGCTGGGATTTGCACCTGGACATGCTCATTCAAGATTCTTCACTGGTAATCAGCACTCTCTGCTGCTGGACCACCCTACCTGCCTGCCCCGCTGCAGTGCCTGCCTCTGAGTTGTCCTAGCCATGCCCACCCCAAGCCTTGTCTTGCCTCTCCCATCAGAGACAGCTTCATCCTAACCTGCCAGCCTGCAGACTCTTCTGCCCTTGCATCCATGCCCTGGGCGGAGGCAAGCCCCCAGAGCCATCCCCTAGTAGGGGGAGGGCTGAATCTTAATTATGGTTAAGATGTGTCCTGGCTGCTGACCCGACACATTTTAGACCTGTCCTCTTTTCTTTGAGGCTAGGCCAAGGAAACTCATGTTGTGCTGATTGTCTGGTGTTTTCCTTGCTTCTGTGCCCTCACCCTCCACACTGCCATTCACACCCTACTCCTGCTCTGAGGGAGGGCTGGGGGGACCCAGAACCAGAGTCTGTGGACTCTATGACTCTGTCTTCTATTTTATCCCACACTCATTTGTCGGAGGAAACACTATGGCCCAGTGAGGTCCAAAGAGCTGCAAGAGACAAGATGCCCAAGGTTCCCACCAGCTTGCATCTGCCTCTTAGAGTCAGGTGTCCAAACAAGACCACGCCAGTGGTCCCCAGGGGTGTCCTAGAAGGAGGGGCTTTGGCTCTGGGGTTGGGGGGACCATCATCAGGCTTCTCCAGAGCAATGGAGATCATTCGGCCCCAAATAAGCATCCAGAGCTACTGTAAACCCAGTCCCCAAGGCCCTTGCCATGGAGCCTGGGGCAGCCTGGGGACCCGGATTAAAACAATACGTTTTCAATTTGGCCTTAAACGAATTCACCAAATCGGCATCTTTGATGTCAAGTGGAAGTGAATTCCACAAATCTCAATTTATTTTATGGGGAAGAGTTATTGATTTTTTTTTTATCGTCTGCTTCTCCTTCTTCTCCCCTCCCAGCTGCCAACCCTCTTCCACCTGGATTGAATTGTTTGATTTAAGAGCGGCGGTTCAGAAAGAAGAGCCGCCTCTCCCCTTCGTTCAACACCTCCCCCGCCCACCATGCCCAGCGCACACCCCTGCAGCTGCATGTGCCAGGAGCAGCAGGAGCAGCAGGGAGGGGGCAGGCCCTGGCCAGGAGTGCCCTAGCTGGGCTGGAGCTACCACACATGCCTCACTCGCCCATGCCCACATCTTCTCTGCATGTGCCCACACTCAGCCATTTAGGGGCCTGTTTACAGACTGTTAGATGTTGAGTGCTCTCATGTCCTTTTTCTGTGTTGTGTCATTCACCTCCATGAGACCCAGCGATGGCTGCCCCTTGTCCCTGCAGCATGCCCACCATCCATGCCCTAGCATGCAAGACCTCGTAAAACCAGACCCCAACCTGTCTGTCCAGTCATTTCTCCATCTGGCCTTCCAATCCCTTCTGGAACATCTTTTATTTATGGAGGTATTTGTATCTCCAGTGCCTGGTGACTATAAGGGGCTCAGTATTTGTTTATTGCACCAAGGAGGCGTATGTGGTGACTCACAGAAGCGCCACTCTCGGCCCCGTCTTTGCTCATGCGACAGGCCCTCCCAATCCCTCTGACCTGCGCTGACTCCAGCTACTCCCGTTGCACTGACTTCAACCTTAGCACATCTTGAACAGAGCTATTAATTCTCCCCACCCCACCCAGTCCACTCTTCCTGGGGGCTTGCTGTCTCAAGGGATGGCTCCACCATTCACTCAGCGTCTCCAGTGAGAAATCCAGCAGCTGTTTTTGGTTCCTTTCTTTCCCTCATACCTGTATCCAGTCCATCAGTAAATCTTAGTGGTTCTACCTCATGGTAGACAGAATAACGGCACCCAAAGACGTCCACGCTCTAATCCCCTGGAAACTGTGAATATGTTACCTTATATGGCAAAAGAGACTTTGCAGATGTGATTAAGGCTAAGGAACTTGAGATGGAGAGATTATCCCGGATGATCCAAGTGGGCCCAATGTCATCACATGAGTCCATAAAAGCAGGACCTTTCTGGCTGTGGGCAGAGCGAGAGACGACAGCGTGAGAAGGATCAACACTCCGTTGCTGGGTCTGTAACGTAGGGGGCTATGTGCAAGGCCTGGGAGCAGCCTCTGGAAGCTGGACAAGGCAAAGAAATGGATTCTCCCCCAGAGCCTCCGGAAAGGAATGCAGCCCTGCTGCCATCTTGATTTTAGCCCTGTGAGACCTGTGTGTATCGATTTCTAACCTACAGAACTATAAAATGATACATTTGTGTTGTTTATAACCACTAAGTTTATGGTAACTTGTTATGACAATGATACAAAACTAAGACAGACCTCCGTAAATACATCCTGAAAATGACCTCTCTCCCTCTTCCCCTGGTCCAAGTCACCTGGACTCCTGAGGGAGTCCCTCACTGGTCTCCTCCTCCACTTGTGGCACCAGCTTTCCTCAGCCCCCTTCTCCCCACCCTCTGCAGTCAATTGTCCACCAGGAGCCAGAGTGGTCTTTTCATTTCTTTATCTTTTATTCTGAAATAATTTCAAATGTGTAGAAAATTTGCAGAAAGAAGACAAAGAACTCTGGTGCCCTCATCACTCATATTCACCAATCATTAACATTTCGCCATATTTGCTTGGTCATTCTCTCTCTCAGATCATGTCATGTCCCTGCTTCAACCTCCAATGGATTCCCATTACACTTGGGGTGAAGTCCACACCCTCTTGCTCAGATACGGCCCTTGTTGGGCCCTAGTCACGTGTCCAAAGTCCTCTGCTTCTACATGTCCCCTTGTTTACCATGATCATGGCACGCTGCCCTTTTCCCGGCCCTCCCAGGTTCTCCACCTGCTATTCCATCTGCGTGGTACGCTCTTCTCTCCTTCCCATCGTTCAGGCTTCAGCCCTCACGGCATCACCTCCCAGACTTTCCATGATCTTTCTATTAACGTAGCCCCTGCCCCAACCAGCCACTCTTCCATCACATTACCCTATTCTATCTTCTTTATGGCATTTATCAGGGCCTGAAACCATCCCATTTATTTACTCCCTGCTTGTCTATTTGTTCATTTTTTTCACTCATGTGGAGCCCTTTGGGCAGGACTACATATGTCCACCTCTTTTCCTCAAATTCTAGAACAGTACCCGGCACACAATGCTCAACATATATCTATTGACTGACCAATTTTCTGTGACACACCACTGAGCTATAAGTAGCTAACAGCTTTGTAGGTGTGTATCTTAAGGACAGAGAGTATCATTCCTTTCACTTACATATCTTTGCCTCTCAAGGTGGGCACACGGCAGGACCTCAGGACTGTTGAGGAATTTTCTTCTCAGGTGTCAGCATTTCAGTGTGGAGGGCCTGGGTGCCTCCCTCCAACACCACTGCTCACTAGCATCAAGTTCTACAATGGAACTGGCACCCCTGATGGAGGCCCACGGTCATAATACATTCTTTTTCCCACATTGTGGTTTTCTTTTAAATTTTTCTAAGTGCTGTTAACTTTCTAACATTATCTATTCTCCTCAACCCCGTTGTGGGATTAATAGGCAGAGAGGTCTAGTCCCATTTGATGGATGATAAAACTGAAGCGAAGACAGGTTAAGTGGCTTGCCCGAGGTCACACAGGTAATTAATGGCAGGACAAATCCCCGGATGCCTAGCCCCGTGCCTTTTCCTGCAGACCACAGAGCGGCTGGCCCTCTCCCCTCCCCTGAGGGACTGAGGAGCCCAAACCTGATATTATGGGCACAAAGCTTTTAGCAGAGGACGGGAGGGCAGGAAGCGATGTGGTTAGGTGAGCTCTGGGTATGTGTGTGTCTAATTGCTTTTCATTTCCTCTCCTTCCATTCATATGGTCATTCATTCACTCAGGCGGACGTTCATTCAAGATGCATTCATTGAGTGCCTCCCTGGCCTTGGCTTCCTGCTTGGCATTGAGGAGGACACTGGGGAAGGAGGCAGGAGCCTGCTCACAGGAGCCGGCTCTCACATGCGGGAGACTCTCCTGCCATCCGTGAGGCAAGGAGGTTGGATTGGAGGTGGCATTCCCGGCAGGTAAGGGATCTACTCCCTTGAAATAACTTGACTAGCTCAGCACAAAGTTACACACAGCCACAAATAATCAAGAAATCCTTGCAAAATACTCAAATTGGGATTGACACCCTCCACAACAATTATCCCAGTGCTACCTGCTCCTGGCTTCTCTGGTAAGAGAACCCTCTGCCTTTCCAGGGATGGGCCTATGATCCAGGCTGAGCCAATCACAGAACCTCTCTTTCTCCACATGACCAGTCCAAGGGGAGGGCTGGGGATCCAAACCTGGACAGTCAGGTCCTTTCTCAGGATTTAAAAGCTATATGTGAGACAGAGCATCTCCCTTTTTTGTGTGGGGAGGGTAAGCCCATAGTCACACCTGTGCCACAGTGTGCAGCAGAGGGAATGAAGTCAACAGGCAGAGCCAAGAAATGGAGGGAAAGAGAGTCACCGGAGCCATGTGACTAAGTCCCTGGATCAGGACCGCTGAGGGATTTCATCATCATTAACCCAACAGTCCTTAAGTCATGCTCTGGTGGAACTCCATGGAGTGGTCAGTGACGACCAACCAGCTCACTTCATCTACTTGGCCATGGAGACCCTGAGGGCTTCGTGTAGGTCTTTAAGCAAGAAAGGCTTCTCTTTGTGCAGGAGGGCAGGGGGTGGGAGTGGGCTCCACTAACCTAAAATAAGGGGCTGTTTGGAAGAAGTTATCTTCCAGTTCTGCTTAACCCAAAATAAGGTTCTCAGCAGGATTGCAGGGGTGTATCCCTTAATGTGTATGTAATATCTGTTAGTTGTATTACATGAGCCAGATTATGTGGGAATTTCAACTCAGTGAGACATAACCATGTAATGGCTTAATTTTCTAACCATTTCTTACAATGCTTCTATGCTTAATCTCCCATCTCCATTTCTCAATGACAACTTAGATTCCCTAACTTTCTGATCACTTTCAATTATTACAACTCTGTCCAGGTTAAAGTGTAACTTTGAGCTCAGCTTGGATTGCATCTCTTTGCCTCTCCCCAGGGCAGTTTGAGAGGGACCCTGACTCCCTGTGTGTCATCTGGAGCAGTGATGATGGGTGTGTGGGGTGAAGGAGGAGGAGTCTGGCTAGGCTCTGAGACAACCCAGGCCCCTTCCCTCTTCAGGGACCAGCTCCTCCGGGGGGGGGGGGGGGACACAGAGGGGTCACTGGAGAGGGTTAAGTGTCCCTTTACCCAACAGGTGCAGGGGCATCTGGTTCTCTGTTTACCCCTGACCGGCCGGCAATGTCTGGGTAGCAGGTGTCTGAACACTCCTCTCTCACTGGCGCTCATGTGAGCTCTCTGGTCGCTCCTGAGGGGCCTCTCAACACATAGTTCTCTGACCTGGGAGTTTTGGTCCAGCCCTGGGCTTCATGTCTTCTAGCCGCTTCAGCTCTTTACTCCAAGGAGAGGGGGGTCCACCATCACAGCCTCCCACTGCTGGGGCCCCTCACAGTTGGAGAGTCAGGATGTGCTCCTGTGAAATGAAATGATTCTCAGTCCCTCTCTTTCTCCCTCTCCTTTCCCTCTACGAAGCTGAATCTATCCGAATTCCCACAGACGTGGTTCCCAAACACTTTCCTGGCTTTTTCTCTGTGACTTTGTGGCCCTGCACCTTCATTTATCTATTAGAATATTGAAGAAGTTGAGGGGGTTCTACCCTTGAGAGTCTTGGAGGTAAAAATAACAGATGCAACAGTCACAGAGCCAACAAGCCCACCCACATTGAGGGCTTCATTGCCCGTGGGCAGAGACAGACAGGCAGACAGGGTTCAGAGCAGATTGAAAGAAGAGCTCTAGAGCCGGATAGCCTGGGTTCCAATTTAGGTTTGCCGCTTGTTAGTTGTGCATCATGGGCAAGTTTCTTGACCTCTCCGGGTCTCCGTCTTCTCCACAATAATACTGGGATGGTAACAGTACCACCCTTGTGTGGTTGTTATGAGGATTAAATAAGGTAATAATGAAACACTTAGAACAGAGCCTGGCACATAGCAAGTACGTGCTAAAAAGATGGTGGTGATGTGCGGTGAAGGCCAACATGGTTAGGGTTGTAAACAGTTGATTCTCTGCAGAGGGCACTTGGCAAGACTGTCTGTGGGAAGGGGAGCTGCCATCAGAGGGGAGGAGACAGAGCCCCTGGGTGCTTGTGGCAGATGTGCCACTCCCTCCCAGGGAAGCAGAGGTGCTGTGAGCACCTATCCCTACAAAAGAGTCTGCCTGCCTCTGTAGTCCAACTGGGAAATGTGCCAACGGGGTGCGAGCAGCAGAGTGCTGCAAGGACACTTGGTGGCAGTGTCACTGGCAGCCAGAAGTGGGCATGGCAGCTGGGGTGTCACAGCCCTGGCTCCACTCCCAGATTCGGAGATGCGGAGGGGCCTCCCACCAGGGCTCAGGGTGGTGGCTGTGAGGGACAGGCTGACAGTGCAGTGGAGAGAGGCCGAGGGCCACCTGCCCTAGCAGAGCTCTGTGCCTGGCCCTGGCCTCAGGAGCTAGAGGTGTGGTCCCAGTGGAGGAGCCTGTGCCTGGGAAAGGAGTTCCACAAGACTCTTCTCTACGTCAGACAGGTTTTTTAGATGATCACCAGAAACGCTTTGCCTGGCCCCAAGTAACTGGGAGGGTAGGAAGAGCCAGGCCTGGAAGCTAAATCTTCAAAACAGTGAAATCTGAGGTTCTTTGACCCCCAGGAGGTAGAGTTGTCTTGGGTAAAAATAAAGCAGGAGCCAGGGACAGTGCCTGGCTGGCCCAGTGGCACACTGTGCTGGCATTCCAATGCTGTGACTCAGAGACGGCGGGTGTTGACAGAGGCACCGGCCCACCCTGGGCGCAGCTTTGCAGAAAGCCAGCCCTCAAAGCTTCCTGCAGCATCTGCCAAGAATACACCCGACATAATAATTTCTTTGACCTCCACCACATGAGTTTCTGAAAAGAACAAAACAGCATCATTCCCTGGCATTTACAGTTTAAACCTTTCCTATTCAAGTTTCTAACAAAAAAAGCCACCAACCCATTCTGGGCATGATTAAAATTCATAGGCTTGCTGCAGAGAACAGATGCAGAAGCAATTTTAGGCCAGTCATATCCCAGGTCTGCAAAATTAATTTGACAGGTTTGCATTAAAGCACTGATCAATATCCACTTTAGAGCGGCAGAGGCTAACTGAGAAAAAATAAGTGACCGGAGTGTTACCAGACGAGAAAAAATGAATCTTTGAGACTTTTTTCCCTCTAAGCTTGCACCTACATCAGAAGTCCTGACCTCAATCCATTGATCGGCTGCAGTTAACATGACAAAAAGCCCAGCAGATAGACCGTCGCGGCCTACCGGGGAACAATCACCCGGATACACTAAATGTTTGACGGAGTGACTAGACTGCGGAATTAGTCTTGGCTTTCCGAGGGCGGCCCCCAGCCCGGCCTTCCTGAATCCTCCCCCTCCCTTCCCAAGAGCCATTTGCAGAGCTCCAACTTTTCCAAAACTTCCTCCCATGGATGGCGTGGGGATGTGGCCCCGGGGAAGCTGGGGGCTGGCTCATTTCAGCCAGGGAGACAAGGAGGCAATTAAGACCAAATGGAGGCATCAAGGCTAATATCAGTGGGTTCCTCCAAAGGGTTTAATTAAAGGGGGCCAACACTGAGAAATGGAAACTCCCAGATGGACGGTGAGGGGGAGAAAGAGCATTCTCTACCCACTCTGGGTCCTTTCTGGCTGGGCTACAAATTAAATTGACATGAAGCCTAATAGCAGGAGAAAATCAAACAAAGCTTTATAACATGTATACATGGGAGAGACTTGGGGAAACTGAGTATGTCTTGCCAGAATGGCGGAGGTTCTCCTCTTATATAGACAAATGAGGATTTTGGGGGGGTTGGGGGTGTCACTCAAGAGGGAGTACAAGAAAAGCACAGTAAACAAGAGTGTGCAGATTGAAGTTTTTGTCTTCCGCACCAGATTTCAGTTTTTGCCTTCCGCACCCGTCAAGATCCCTAGAGATAAAGTCATCCCCCCTTTCTTCCTGGTACAAAGAAGGAGATATCTTTACAAATGGAGATTTCCCTTACAAATGTAAATATCTGGTAAACAGAACTTTGAGGAGAACGGCCCCAGCAAAGGCCCTCCCAGTCTATCTATACCCAGAGTTATCCATGGTGATGGCCTGTCCCCAGGACAGGCCTTCCATCCCAAATCTCTTCAGACATTTGGTGGGGGCATGGGGGGGTGAAGGTTAAATCTTCCTTCAGAGCAAGGTAAAGAGACACATCTTGAGATGGCCAATTCTGATCCCCCACAATGGTCATCCCTGCACTTGGAGGGAGATGGGCTCTACTGGCTTTGATTGGATTTTATCATCTTGAGGTGCGTAAGGATTGTGCTTCAAATTCAGAGCATCCTCTTGACCTTGGTGGTTCTTCTGTTCCTCAGCCTTGTTGCCTTCCCACCCTCTCTCTCACCCCACAACCAATTCACATTTCACCAGTAATTCAACAAATCTAAGATGAGCACCTGCTAAGGATGGGACCTGTGCCAGGTGCTGGATACACAGGAAAGAGCAACCCCTGAGGCCAGATCAACCTCGCCTTCTCCTGAAGGTTCTCCTATGGGAACTGTCACCTTTCCTTCTTTAGCTCACCCATCTGCTGGGAGCCATCCACTTAGCACCTGGCTGTACAGAGCAGCTCTGTCCAGCAGAAATATAACGTGAGCCGCAAATACAACCACAAATACAATTAAAAAGTTTCTAGTAGCCACATTAAAAAACATAAAAAAAAAAAGAAGTGAACTTAATTTTAATAGCATATTTAACCCAATATGTCTAAAATACTATCATTTCAAGATGGAATGAATATGAAAAAATGTTAATGAGATATTTTACATGCTTTTTTGTTTTGGTTCTAAGTTTTACAGCATATTTCATTTGGACGAGCCACCTTTCAAGTGCTCAGTAGCCACAAGCACCTGGGGGCTGCCGCATCGGAGAAGGTAGACATAGAGACTGGGGTTCATTTCTGAGCATCCTCAGGCTGGGACCCTGTCCTACCCTTCCTCTCTCCCATCCCCCACTGCATCTAACCCTTGACATTCAAATTATTTAGCTTTCATTCATACCACCATGGTTTTAAAAACACCCTGTTAGTAAAGCAGTGGTAATAGTAGAAATTTGGCATTGACAGCCCAGTGGAGGGCATGGTCATGCTCCAGGAAAAACACAAGGCAGCAGGCTCCCTGAGAGCCTGACAGGTCCTGCTCCTTCATTTAACCATGGTTACCAGTACAGTGTCTGCTCCTTAAAAGGGTCTATCATTATTAAACAAACATTTATAAACCACTTATCACCTACCAGGCACATCTCTACGCATTTGGCAAATATTAACTCACGTAATCCCCATAACAACCCTATGCGGTGGATGCTGTGACCCCCCTTTCATAGATAGGGAAACAGATGAGCTTGAGGTTTCACAACTAGTAGGTGGCAGAGCAGGACTCAAACCCCCGTCTGGCTCAGAGTCTGTGCTCTTCATCACCACTCCACTCTGCCTCTTGTTAATGCTCTTTCACATTCAGGATACATGGAGGCACAGGCTTGCCTTTTTGGGTAACCCTCGCAGAGTTACCTTAGGTTCCCTTCTGAAACCCATGTTGGGGTCCAGCCTTTGGCATTTCACCAGGTATGTTCCTGATCGGTGAACTGCAAGAAGTCCCTAGTCAGGAGACCAGATTCCTCCTGACTGCAGCCTTGACTTACAGAATGAGCGTTCAGCAGACCTGTTGGCCTGGGATAGCAGATCCAGAGCGCAAAGCTGGGCGGCCTGGGTAAGGAATCACCGCAGCTGTTTTGTTCAGAAGGGCTGTGTGTGCGGCAGAAACTCAGGGTTTCCTGTTTTAACCCAGATCCCAAGCATGTCTCTGCCACATCTGGCATTTTGACCTTGTGTCAGTCACTTAACCTCTCCATGCATAGTTTCAGCAGCTGTAAACCCAGGAAATAGCACCTGTTCCACCTTCCATTTGGGGCACTCAGGATCAAATGATATAATGTCTATGGAAAAGCTTTAAAAATTATAAAATGGTATGCAAATGTGAAGTCTTATTGGTATTGATACTACTATTGACTGTGGAAACACAAGGACTGTAGTTTATGATCCCAGGGTCATGGTGTCTATGTCTGGGCAATAACCCTGTCTGATCCTCCACCCCTACCCAAAGGAGGGGAGCGCCTGTTTTTAGAGTTTTTGACTACAGACCACTTTCCAGAAATCCTGTATAGTGGAATCGCTTCATCTGCTTCGTCCAATAAATAAGGAGTGAGCTAGCGACAACATGGGCAGATACAGTATAAATAAGCATCATGACACAGCTGAGGAGTCCCTTTATGGACCTTTGAAAGGATGCCTGCAATTAGGTAACAGTGCCTCTACTTCCATTTTGGATTTTAATCTGGATGCCATTGAGTGTTAATATTAAGTGTTTCACTTTTGCCATGACCCTCCAGGAAGATCACTCTTGAAGGTCTGTCCAGCTGCATGGGGACAAGTACTCTGTCATGAACTGTGTGACCCAGGCTCATGACTTCCCTTTCCCCAGCCTCAGTTTCTTCATGTATAAAACAAAGGCATTGGGACCAGGCGCTTGCTGAGGTATCATTCCAAGAGCTCAGAGAAAGGGCTACAGCCATCATCAAAATGAAAGTACTTGGAGAACAGAAATACTAGTGGCGAGGAGGTCAAGTTATCAGCTTCACAGGAGTGGGGATCCCTGCCTCTGTGTCCCCCAAACACTTCTATCATAGCCTGTACCTTATTGCCTGGTAACTAAGGGAAGGAGTCCATCTTTTCTTTTTGGTATCTGTCCCCAGCATCCAGAATAGGTCCTACCCTGTAGGAAGCAGTTCCTAACCATTTGTTGAATGAATGAAAGAATGAATGGATGATGGCATCCTTGAGTTGGAAAGAGGCTGGCAGAGAAGGGGAGTTGTGACAGCAGCAATACAGTGAGGACTCTACCTGGACCTTTGTCTACCACCTGAGAAATGGGAGCTCATAGCCCAAAGGAGCAGCCAGAGTCTGTGGTCCAGACAGGCAGATGAAACAGAGTGTCATCCCTTGTCTCCCACTCAGATGTCCTTTCCCCTCAGCTCTTTGGAATGGGGCTGCCTGGCCCAGGCTTCTGTCTCCCATCAAATCAAACATCTGAGGGCCCACCAGTCGCCTGTCCACACTCCCCACTCCACGCCCCCACCTCATGCACACACCATGTTGGTGTCCTTACCTTCTTTCCCATCAGGTGCCCTCCTGTTCCCCTTTTTGATGCCTGGGACCTTACAGAATCTTGTATTTAAGGCAGAGCCTCATGCCCCACACCCTACATACCACCTTCCTCCTCTCCAGCGATCCTACCAGGCCCCGTCCATGCCTTATTTCTTCAGAGCCCAGTTTCTGCTTTCTGGGATCTGAGTTCAGCCACACCAGGGTGCTGTATGCCAGTGTATCCCAACCTCATATCAGAAAGCACGTTATGTCGTTCCAGAACTTGAGCTCTGAGGTCAGACCACCAGGGTTTGAATCCCACCTTTGCCATTTTCTAGCTGGGTGACCTTGGGCAAGTTAAATCAACTTCTGTCTAAGTTGTTATTGAAGCACAACAAATTATCCCAAAATTTAGCAGCTTAAAACAACTATTGTTTTACGTGCATAAATTCTGTGAGTCAGGAATTTAGATGGAATGTAGTAGGGATGTCTTGTCTGTACTCCACCGTATCTGGGGCCTCACTGGGAAGACTTGAAAGCTGAGGATATCTCCAAGCTGGGGATGGAATCATCTAAATGCTTTCACTCACATGTCTGTCTCCTGGGCTGGGATGACTCAAAGACTGGGGTTGGTGACTAGAACACTTGCCTGTGGCCTCTCCATCTGATTTGGGCTGCCCACAGCAAGGCAGCCTCAGAATAGTGGAACTTCTTACACAGAGGCTGGCGTCTCCAAGTGCACGGGTTCAAGTGAAAAAAGCAAAAGCTCCCTGGTCTTTTATGGCTCAGCCTCAGAAGTCACATAGCATCACTTTTGCCATACTCTATTGGTGGATGCGGTCAGAGCCCATCTAGATTCAAGGGGAGGGCGACACAGAGTCTCAGCTGTCAATGAGAGGAGCATCAAAGAATTTTGGGTCATTGTTTTTAAAGCACTACAATTTCTCTCAAGCTCAGTTTCCTTATCTGTAAAATAGAGATAATAATGCCTATCTTGTAAGACTGTTGTTAACTACATTAAATTAGATAATATATTTAAAGTGCTCAGCCAAGTGCTTGACACCACTCAATAAGTGTCAACTTTTATTATTGTTAGTAACACTGGCTGACTGAGCAGTCACCAAACACTTTCTGACAGCCTTTCCACTGTAGGTACATGTGCCCAACCTGATGCCAGGGGCTGTAAGGGAAGCTTAGAACCCATTCTCTGCTATCAGGTTGGAGAGATGAGATGCAGACAGACGACAATTAGCAGCTAAAAGTTCAATGAAGTGGGAAACACTCAGTATTGACAAGTTTAGGAAAGGGAGGAGGTGTAAACCCATCCGGTCAGAGAAGACTTTGCAGAGGAAATGGAACTTGAGTTGGATCTTGAAGGATTTAAGATAGATTGGAGGGAAAGAGATCGGACTTCTTGGCAACATAGACTGATCTGCAAGAAGACAGAGACTGGGATGAACTTGGCAAGTTCCTAAGACAATAAGGACATCAGCCCTTTGCAAACGTGTTTAACCTCTTTTAACTTCCCTAATTATAAAGTGGGCATGCAAAAGAGTGTCCCAATAATGGAAATCTACCTGTTTGTTCATATATCTGTCCATCTACCCACCTTTTTACCTATCCTCCCATCCATTCATCCATCTATTCATCCATCATCCATCCATCCATCCTGCCACCCACCCACCCATCCATCCATCCATCCATTCCTCCACCCATCCATCCATTCATTCATTCATCCAGCCAGCCAGCTACCCACTCATCCATCCCTCCATCCACCCACCCATCCATCCCTCTATCCTTCTTTCCCTCCCTCCATCCATCCATCTACCCACCCAACAAAACCTGCCAAGTCCAGTTCTAGATGCTAGGGATACAAAGATGAATAAGATAGACTCAGTCATCCAGTAGTCCTCTTCACAATCTACTGAAGTCTGAGCAGAGTATTTTGGTGCAAGGGTGTCCTTCAGCTCCCCTCTTTGACTTTGTGCTGTTATATACCCCATGTGTGGGTAGGGCAGCCTTGACATCTTACTATCTGTTTGTAGTTGGGCTGATTAGTCATACAGTTTGCATTCAGTAACTAATTCTGGTCCAGCAAATGAAGGAGAAGGGGATAAAAAAACTCATTGAGTACCACCTAAATATCAGTTAGTTTACTCGGGATTTGATGTTCAGCTTTCTCACTGAATCTAGCAGAGAAGACATTATTAGTCCCATTTAATATATGAGAGAACAGAAACTTTGAGAGAGTAAGCAATCTGACTAAGGACATTCAGTAGTAAGTGGTGGGGCTAGTATTTGAAACCAAGTGTGTCTGGCTGCAAAGTTCTCTTTCTTTCCTGTGAACACCCTGATCCCCCAAGCCCCATGATGCCAAGCTCATGCACACACAGACACTTTCATCCTTAAGATAGTGACTAGAGGATTTAGGCCCTGTCTTTCTTACATAGTTCTGATGCTTCTGACCCACCATCAAGAGAAATGTCTCATGTTTGGTTGCATTTCCCCTGAATGTGAGCCTCTTGCAGGCAGAGATTAGTGTGCCTAATTCTGTGCCACCCCCACTACACTATTCCCCCTCACACACAGACAGTGGTACTTTGCTGGGAGGGAATATTCTCAAAATGTCGGTTAGTTTCGATTGAATCTCTCAAAAGAGAAACAGTTTTCATGAAACCATCCTCACTCTCAACCCATCTCCACTGTGAGCAATGACTTCTGTTTATATGATCTATTAGCATGAGTAATGGAGCATTGGGGAATCCCAGACCACGGACAAAACGAAACTCATGAGCTCCCAGGGAATGAACCTCTGGCTTCACTTGGTGCCCCTTGCTGTCCCCAGACTTTACCTGTGGGCCAGGAGCATAAAGAATGTCAGCCCAGAGCTGCTTTCTGCTTTTTCCCAGTACTGCTTTTCCCCCGCCAGAACCCCAGGGCACAGGGAACCCCTGTGTCCCGCAACCTTACTGGTGGGTAGGAGACTTCCTCAGCCCACCTGACTCCCTGGGAAAGCACCAAATATGTTTCCTAGTTTTTCAGTGGGTACAGATCGCTGCCTTTGGGGATGCATATTGTTACAATCATTGTTTAATATCCTGATGGCATCACCAATTCAATTATTGGTTGTATTTTTCTAAGTGTAGTCACATATCTCTCAGCCATTCGGCAGAGGTGTTAATCTCATGGGGCTTAAAGAGACTCAGACAGTGACAGGGGGTCGGTAACAGGGTCAGACTAGGGAGGTGTCTACCTATTAACCTTCCATTTTGGCAACCAAACAGCCGTACCCAGCATACAAGGGGGGCCCTGGAACTTGTCACTATTAATACTGTCACCAAGACAAGGTGGCTGGGGTTCATCTAAGTGATTCCAATGACAATATACCTATTGCTCACACCACAGAAGCAGCCAAATAAGATGTGGAGAGTGGGGACCTGTTAGGATTGGGAAGCAGAGAGGGCATGGGAGAGAGGTTGGAGTCAAAAGTATGTGTAGGGGAAAGAATTCTGGACTAAGTAGAGTGAGCTGAAGGGCCCTGGGAAAATGCATTTGTGCCATGCATTCATTCAGACACACATCATTCATTCATGCAGCAAGCATTTACCTGGCTCTCTTAGGATGTTCTACCCCAATTGTAGGGACTGTGCTGGGATGAAAAATAATCTTGTTGCTCCATCTGCAAGTCTCTGTGGACAAGAGCACACACTGTCACAACACCAGGGGGATCATGTGAAGCGCTATGAAGGCAGAATCCACAGCAGGCAGGCAGTGTTCAGAGCAGAGGAAAATTGCTTCAGCAAGTGCAAATCATGGAGGACTTCCTGGAGGGGAATCTTGTGAAGAGATCTTTGTGTGAAAGAGCAGCTAAAAGTGTTCAGCAAATAGAGTATTACATTTTTTACCTTTCATGCCTACAACAATGCCCATACTGCCTTCCCTGATTGGAGCTGATCCTGACCCTTTGGTCAGAAGCACTGACCTTGGTTCCCTTGGAAAATGTCCTAACACACACACACACACACACACACACAGACATGGGCAGGGAAGCCCCTCTGGGTGGGGCAAGGGCTCTGCATGTGAGGATGGACCCCTGAGAGTGTGTGGCCTCTGGACTCAGGCCTGGTGTTTTATAGTCCAAGGGCTCTGAAGCCATGGCACCTGTTTCCCAGCCACATTCAGGTGCCAGCAGTGACCAGCCTTGGCCATCAGAGAGAGTGGACAGCAGGTGACCAGTCAGTGTGTCTCCCTTTTTCAGATGAGAAAACAAAGGCACAGAGTGGTTAAGAAATCTGCCTGACCATATACTAGGAAACAAGGCACACCTCTATAAATTTAAGAAGATTGAAATCATTACAAGCATCTTTTCTGATCATAATGCTATGAAACTAGAAATTAACTGCAAGAAAAGAACTGGGAAAGGGACAAAGATATGGAGACTAAGCAACATACTACTGAACAACCAATGGATTTTTGATGAAATTAAAGTAGAAATCAAAAGCTATCTGGAGACAAATGAAAAGGAAAATACACCATATCAACTCATATGGGATGCAGCAAAAGCAGTCCTGAGAGGGAAATTCATAGCAATACAAGCTCACCTTAACAAACAAGAAAAATCCCAAATAAATAACCTTAAATTGCACCTAACAGAGTTGGAAAAAGAAGAACAGACAAAGCCCCGAATCAGCAGAAGGAGGGAAATAATAAAAATCAGAGCAGAAATAAATGAAATTGAAACCAAAAAAACAGTAGAAAGGATCAATGAAACAAAGAGCTGGTTCTTTGAGAAGATAAATAAAATTGACAAACCCTGAGCCAGACTCACTAAGAAAAAAAGGGAGAAGACGCAAATAAATAAAATTAGAAATGAAAGAGGAGAAATTACAACAGACACCACAGAAATACAAGGGATTATTAGGGAATACTATGAAAAACTTTACGCCAACAAATTGGACAACCTAGAGGAAATGGACAAATTCTTGGACGCGTACAACCTCCCAAAACAGAATCAAGAAGAAATAGAGAATCTGAACAGACCAATCACAAGTAAAGAGATTGAAACAGTAATCAAAAACCTCCCAAAAAATAAAAGTCCAGGACCAGATGGCTTCCCTGGAAAATTTTACCAAACATTCAAAGAAGATTTAACACCTATTCTTCTCAAATTATTCCGAAAAATAGAGGAAGATGGAATACTTCCTAACACATTCTATGAGACCGACATCATGCTGATACCAAAGCCAGACAAGGACAATACAAAGAAGGAAAACTACAGGCCAATATCACTGATGAACATAGATGCAAAAATCCTCAACAAAATACTGGCAAACCGAATACAGCAAAACATCAAAAAGATCATATGCCATATCAAGTGGGATTTATACCAGGGACACAGGGATGGTTCAATATCCGCAAATCAATCAACGTGATACACCACATTAACAAAATGAAGAATAAAAACCACATGATCATCTCAATCGATGCAGAGAAGGCATTCGACAAGATCCAACATCCATTTATGATAAAAACTCAACAAAATGGGTATAGAAGGAAAGTACCTCAACATAATAAGGGCCATATATGACAAACGTACAGCTAACATCCTACTCAATGGGGAAAAACTGAAAGCCATTCCTTTGAGGACAGGAACAAGACAAGGGTGCCCACTCTCACCACTCTTATTCAACATAGCACTGGAAGTTCTGGCCAGAGCAATTAGGTAAGAAAAAGGAATAAAAGGACTCCAAATAGGCAACGAAGAAGTGAAACTCTCACTATTTGTGACCAACATGATCTTATACATAGAAAACCCCCCAAAATCCATTGGAAAACTACTAGAAATAATCAACAACTACAGCAAAGTGGCAGGGTATAAAATCAACTTACAAAAATCAGTTGCATTTCTATACGCTAATGATGAACTAACAGAAAGAGAACTCAAAAAGACAATCCCATTTACAATTGCAACAAAAAGAATAAAATATCTAGGAATACATTTAACCAAGGAGGTGAAAGACCTATACAATGAAAACTATAAGACACCATTGAAAGAAATCAATGAAGATATAAAGAAATGGAAAAATATTCCATGCACATGGATTGGAAGAATAAACATAGTTAAAATGTCCATACTACCTAAAGCAATCTGCAAATTCAATGCAATCCCAATCAGAATCCCAATGTCACTCTTCACGGAAGTAGAACAAAAAATACTGAAATTCATATGGGGCAACAAAAGACCCCAAATAGCTAAAGCAATCCTGAAAAAAAGAACAAAGCTGGAGGCATCACAATCCCTGGTTTCAAAATATACTATAGAGCTACAGTAATCAAAACAGCATGGTAGTGGTACAAAAATAGACACACAGATCAATGGAACAGAATTGAAAGCCCAGAAATAAAACCACACACCTATGGACAGCTAGTCTTTGACAAAGGAGGGAAGAACATACAATGGAGAAAGGGAAATCTGTTCAATAAATGGAGCTGGGAAAATTGGACAGCCACATGCAAAAGAATGAAGGTAGACCATCTTCTATTGCCATACACAAAAATCAACTCAAAATGGATTAAAGACCTGAAAGTGAGACCTGAAACTACAAAACTCCTGGAAGAAAATATAGGCAGTACACTAATTGACATTGGTCATAAAGGGATCCTTTCAGATTCCATGTCTACTTGGACAAGGGAAACAAAAGAAAAAAACAAACAAGTGGGACTTCATCAGACGACAGAGCTTCTACAAGGCAAATGAAACCAGGATCAAAATGAATAGACAACCCACCCGCTGGGAGAAAATATTTGCAAATCGTATATCCGACAAGGTATTAATCTCCATAATATATAAAGAACTCACACAACTGAGCAACAAAAAACAAACAACCCAATAAAAAATGGGCAGAGGATATGAACATTTTTCCAAGGAAGATGTACAGATGGCCAACAGACACATAAAAAGATGTTCAACATCACTAATCATCAGGGAAATGCAAATCAAAACTACACTAAGATATCACCTTACACCCATTAGAATGGCTACAATCACCAAGACAAAAAACAACAAATGTTGGAGAGGTTGTGGAGAAACAGGAACCCTAATTCACTGCTGGTGGGAATGCAAACTGGTGCAGCCTCTATGGAAAACAGTATGGAGATGCCTCAGAAAATTAAAAATAGAAATACCTCATGATCCAGCAATCCCACTCTTGGGCATCTACCCAACGGACATGAAATCAACCATCACAAGAGGCTTTTGCACCCCTATGTTCATTGCAGCATTATTCACTATAGCCAAGAAGTGGAGGCAACCCAAGTGTCCCTCGACTGATGATTGGATAAAGAAGATGTGGCATATATATACAATGGAATACTACTCGGCCATAAAAAAAGACAGAATTGTCCCATTTGCAACAACATGGATGGACCTAGAGGGTATTATGTTAAGTGAAATAAGCCAGATAGAGAAGGACAAACACCACATGATTTCACTCATATGTGGAATATAAACGAACACACAGACAGAGAGAACTGGTTGGTGGTTACCAAGGGGAAGGGGGATGGAGGGTGGGCACAAGGGATGAAGAGAGGAATCCACATGGTGACGGACAAATAATAACGTACAACTAAAACTCCACAATGTTATAATCTATTAAGACATCAATAAAAATGGAAAAAAGAAAAAAGAAGAAATCTGCCTGAGATGCTGGAATGTGACCAGCTTTGTTTTGTTTTTGACTCCAAAGTCCACCAAAAGATTGACTGGGCAGGAAATTGGATTTCAACCCCCCCCCCTCCCTGAAATGCCTAGTCCTCCTCTTCCTTTGGCCACTGAGGGCCGTCACCATTATCTGCCTCAGCCCCAGCAACACCTGCTCTCAGGAGAAGCCCCACCCAAGGCCACATGTTTTCTTCTCCCTCTCGGGGCAGCCATTATACCCGTTCCACAATGCGCTCGCCCCTCGAGGCTCCTGTCACGGGTTGTGCCTACGTGGTGTGTGCATGACTGTTGACAACATCTGTCTCCCCCACTAGAATGAAAGATCCATGAGGGTCCCAGAATTTCCCCAGCACAAATGGATGAAAAGGCGGGTCTCCTGGTCAAGGACTTTTAGGCATCCCCGGGGGTGCCAGGAAGATTAGGGACCTTTCCACATAGACATCCTGCCCCAGAGGCTTTGTCACTGCTTGTAGGGGGTGGATTTAGGGTCAAGTCTCTGGCTGCGAGACAGTGGAGTGATTTAGGGTCAGTCTTCCTCACTGTGGGAGAGCCAGGCCACAGCATGTACCCAGATGATCCAGCAGGATCCAGCTGAATGGCTGGAAGCTTCTCGCTGATTTCCAATTCTGCTCAACGCGCCTCACCAAGTGCTCCCTGCTCCTCCATCTATCACTTCCAGAACATTCCTTTGTTTGCTGTTTCCCCCTAGGTAGGATGGGGTGGGGGAGGGTGGCTGGCGGTGATGAAAGGGGTGAAGGATGGGGGTTCTTGCCAAAATAAAGCCTGCTCTGGCTGAGGTCACTTGTAGGACAATCTTTGAAAAGAATGTTCCAGCTCATGGAATCATGAGTATTACAACTGCAGGGGAACTCAGTCCCCTGCCCTGCCCTGAATAAGGGACTGTCATTCCATTTTACAGATGAGCCAACTGAGGGATGTTGGCCATACCATCCTGACTTCAGGGAACAGAGGAAACGGTGCAGCTTTGAGGACCACTTCTGGGCTAGCATCAAGAGCACGGGACAGAGTCATCCAGAATGACCTCTGTTTACTCATTAAATGGCTGTGTTTGTGTCCCGATAGGATTTGGAGGCATATTCACTGTAAAATATGAGTGGTTCCAGTGCATTATTCTCACTCTTTCTGTAAATAAAAAATAAATGCCAAATACCCATGTCAGGCCCAGTTGTTTGATGGCCTGTCTCCTGGTACTTAATTTTATTTCACGACCTAAAGTAAGGGGGGTGGGGAGTGGGGGGGCGAGAAGCTGACTTCTGTCAAAGCACAGTCTCATTGGTTAACACCTGAGGGGAAAATGACTGAAAAGAACTTAATTCAAAAAATCCTTTAGGCACACAGGAGCTTCTTCCAGCCAGTAAGAGTCAGACAGCTATGAAGAGAGAGACATCAATAAATAATCAGCCAGCTTAGACTTTTAAATGGGAATCCCAGCATCACCACCCAAAGGTAAATTGCATCTTTTCCACCAGCCTCGGAGCAGGGCTTCATGCTTGCGCGGGCCGGGGAACTTTTCTTGCTGCAGATGCTGCCTGACCCCTCTTTCTAATAAGATGTATATCTCCTATTCTTATATATTTCATATACACATGTGAAATAAATAAATATACATAAAATCCTATATGTCCTATTATCTCTATCTATCATCTATCTACCTGTTTATCTATAAAGAAAAGTGTCCATCCTCAGAAACCCCAAGCAGCATCTTTGTTCTTCGTTTTCACTGTTTTTGGTTTAAGCCACAAGTCCCCTTAAACATCACCCCTCGTCAACAGTGGGGGTGGGGTGGGCTCTGGAGCAGGGAGGAGGGGTGCTTAGGTCCTGTCCCCTGAGCCCGGAGAAGTGCCTCCTTGGGTTCTGCAGAGTATCAATCCTCCCCCAGGAGTGATGCCACATTTCAAATCTGGGGATATTCTGCACCCAGAATAAGCCAGCCTTGCACATGCTTGATTTCGGAACCCCGGGTGTGGAGTCCTCTGGGGGACGAGGGAGCAGGTCCCTTCCCGGGCAGGTTTGAGCCTCCCGCAGCCAGCCGACGTGGATGTAGTGGGCCGGGGGTCGCCCCAGGGCGTCCATCACCTGCGTGCCCGTGTTTTATGAGGCCGCCTCCTCAGAACCAAGAGCCAGCGCACACAGCAAACATTGTTTCTTATTGCTTGTTATTTTCTCCCAGACTGTCTATACCTTCCTCTCTTTGAAAGCAAACTGGTCTGTGTGTCTTCCTGGGTGCACAGGGCAGAGAAGCCTGCGAGCAAGGGCTGTCTCTCTGCCTGCAGAAAGCACCATGCTGCCTGGAATGGGGGGAAATGGCAGCCCCATGTCCTCTTTCCTCTGCCTTCTGGTGGTGGGGTGGCGGGCCTTTCCCTGAGAGGGAGGGTCCCCATCCCAGAGCAGAAAGGAGAGACCAGATGGGGGTGATATGAGGTTTTTCTGGGGCCATGTTGCATGCTTGGTTCAGTGAGAGAGCCCAGCATTCCACTCCTGGGGCCTGCCAGGAAAGGGGGGGGGCCACAGCTCAGGGGTTTGCCTGCCTAGTTCACTGGCTAGTCACAGCTGAGATGTGCAGTAAGTGTAAAACACACACTGGATGTCCAAGGCTTTGTGTTCCCCTCCACCAAAAAAATATGAAATATCTAATTAGAATTTTTATGTTGATTACATGTTGAAATAATAAATTGGATATATATATAGTTAAATAAAATATAGCATTAAAATAAATTTCACCTGTTTTGTTTTACTTTTTTAAAGGTGACTGCTAGAAAATTTAAAATTATATATGTGGCTTGCATTATATTTCTATTGGACAGCATAGTATCCTAGGCGCCCTTTTCTTATTCACAAGGAGAAAGCCAAATGTCTACATTCAAAGCTAAACTTCAAGGTTTCTATATTGTCATTCCATAATAATTTTTATAATGAAATATTCCAATGTACACAAAGTATATGTAACATATAGTACAATTTAGAGCAGTGTGAAATGAACACCTGTGTACCTACCATTGAGTTTAAGCAATGGAAATACCTCCATGCTCCCCTCTCTGACCACCTCTCTCTGTCCCCAATCAGAGTCAGTTGCCCCTATTAAATTATAATTTTTATTTTGAGAATTTTTAAAAAATTCGGAAAGTACCAATAATCATGTAACAAACACCTGTGTACAACCACCCCACACTGATTATTGTTAATATGTTGTTCTATGTGTTTCTTATTAAATAACATAAAGAAGGCATTACAGATCAAGCTGGAGCTGTTTTTTTATTGCAAGCCACCCCCCACTCCACTCCCAGGTGCCCTGGTTGTATTTATGCTATGAGGGATAGTGTATCCTCAAATGACAACACCAAGGTCAGACACTCAGCTGGCACAAGGCCCCAGGGGGTACAGAGGAGATTCTTTCAGGGCACACACATCCAGGGCAGAAGTCAGCAGATTTTATTTATTTTTTTATAAGTACATGTTTAAGCAGTACAACATGATATTTTGATATACATATGCAACACAGTGAAGCTAATTAACATATCTATCTCCTCACATAGTTACCATTTTTATTTATTTTTTTGTGGTGAGAGCACTTGAAATCTACTCTCTTAGCAACTTCCAGTATACAATACAGTTCTATTAACTATAGTCAACATGCTGTACATTAGATCTCTAGAACTTACTCATCAACTGCAACTTCGTACCCTTTGACCAACATCTCCCATTTCCCCCACCTCCCCACCCCTGGTAACCACCCTTCTACCCTCTGCTTCTATGTATTCAACTTTTTTAGATTCCACGCATAAGTGATACCATGCAGTATTTTCCTTTCTGTACCTGGCTTATTGCTCTTAGCGTAACATCCTCTAGGACAACCATGGTGTCACAATGGCAGGATCTCCATTTATAAAGGCTAAATAATATTCTGTTGTGTGTATATACATATATATATCATAATTTCTTTATTCATTCATCTGTTGACAGACATTTGGATTGTTTCCATATTTTGACTAAATTGAAGAATGCTGCAGTGAACATGGGAGTGCAGATATTTCTTTGAGGTACTGAAGAAATCCACAGATTTTACAAATTGCTGGGATCCGGCATGACCTAATTACTTCATGGAGTCTTTGCCCCATCATCATGGAAAGGCCATTGGAAATCAGTCAGTGGAGGCCAGAGAGGCTGAGGGGCTGATCCAAGGTCACCAGCTAGGTGGTGTCAGAGACTGGACTGGCACCTGAAAGTCCCACCAAGCACTGACTTCAGGACAGGCTCAGCTGTCACCATGTGAATCCATCTGAACCATAACCCTCTCCACACTAGACTCTCCAGGATGGGTGAGTGGAATTGTGGATTGGGTTTTCTAGAAGCTGAAGATAAGGCAGAAAACCCTTTCAGATTGTGAGAAACATTTCTTAAATATCTGAGTCTACTTCCTCTGGCAGGAAGCCCCTACTACTTGGTATCACACACCTTTCCTGGCTGACAATGAGTCCTTCTCATCATTTCTCTGAAAACAGGAGTGCTCGCTGTCCAAGCTGTAGCTGGAGGTGAAGGAGGCGGCAACCTGGACTAAATCTGAGCCAACCTTTGTTTTTGTCTTTTTTTTTCCTTTTTACAACATGTTTGATAACACTATTTTCTTGTGATTTGTTTCTGACCTAAATTGGAGTGATGCAAAAAATAATTCTGTCTACTAGGAATTTTATTGAGTTCCAGTTAATAGAGTTTTTACTATGATGATACTCAGTGGTGGCCTGAGTCAGCCATGCGAGGCAGCCCCACAGAGACCTGCAAGAATAAAACAAAACTGTTCGCCACACTCTTTCCCAGGAGTCAATGATTGAAAGACCTGGTCCGTGGGTGGGTTTGAACTACCTGGGGACTTAAAAAGAGAAGCTCAGTTAGACTAAGAGTAAGAAGGTCAGTGACTGACTCCCTGTTCCTCCCAAGTTCTACAGTCTGTGTGCGAGTGAAGACTTCACACTTACTGTCTGCAAGCTCTGCCTCTTCAGTAAGACCCCGTGGTCTCCTTGAGAAAGGAACTGGGTCTCTTGTATAGTTTGCCATATTCACCTCAACATTCTGCGCACAGGAGATGCTTGAAAAATTTTTGTGAAATAAATAATAATTACAATACAATTAAGATACACTGCCTTTGCTATGCAAAGCTCTTTATCCCAAGGCAGAGCAGGCGGGTTGCTGTGTGCATCTTCCCTGTTCTGGATGGAAGGGTGTGCTGTGATGCCAAAAGGACCAGAATAAACGCCGGTGGTTGTTCGCTCAGGAGGAGCGGGTGGGGTGGAGAGGGAAAGGCAGGGAAGAGAAAGAGCACACATGTTCTGCAGGAACCTCTAAACAATCAAAGCCACAAATGCCTCTTATAAACATGCTGTGTGAGGCAGATGTTTACCCAGGACAATCCAGAGAGAAAAAGCCAGAAAGATTCACGCTCCGCAAACAAGGGATTTCCTGGGGGAAGGAGAGGCAGGTAATGGGTTCTGCAAATTTCTCCTCCTGATAACTACATCACAGATCAAGTCCAAAGAGACTTTTTCTTCCTATTGAAACCTTATTTAAATACTGCCGCCTATTTCAGGCAGAATCGCCGTTGTATTGGCTGGCTTACTCTATTCTCTCAAACCTTTATGAAACACGCAGAGAAGAAATAGGCAGCTCGTGTCTATGTGGGAGCGGGGGATACATCTCTAGGGAATTCTCTTCCCGAAATGCTTCAGGAGTTGGCCTTCCCTGATTCTGATTAGTGGCCTTCAACCAAGTAAAGTCTGTAAAGAAGACAAGAGCATTGCCTCTTTAAAAACAGCAAAAATCCTTACCATTTGTACAGTGGGGATGCTTTCTAGAGCATTCATCACTGAATTATTTAAAAAACAACTTTCTCAACATCACGATTGTCTTTGCAATGGTTTCTATGTACGTCGTTCTTCCTTACTGTTTTTTCTCCCTAGATTCTTTTCAAGCAGAGCAAAGGGCTGAGGACTGCGAGTCAAAGCTCGCAGACGCTGGCCCCCACTTGGCCACAATTTCCTCTGTGACTCAGATAAATTAGCTCCCCTTTCCGGGCCTTGATCTTCCCATCTCTCAAGAGGCAGAGTTAGATGAAGTGATCCCAGCCAACTCTGAAATGCTGAGTCTGGGCTCTTTCTCTAGGGGTGAGTGTGGGTTGGTGTCCACCTCTTCATCCTTGGTCACTGTCTGACCAATGTTGGGTTTTTTTCAGGAGGCAGGTCAGGATTTACTGTGAGGCCTTAAAACCAAGCAAAATCTACAGGCCTATTTTCCTGAGCCAAGGGAGTTAGGCATTCCTGAGCCAAATAGACTGTGTGAAACAGGCCAACTCAGTCGAGTTCTTGCCTCAAGGTGGGAGCTGCCCGTCAGAAGTGGAGCGCTTCCTTTCAAGTAGCTGAGGTTGTTGCCAGCACAGGCAGTGTCCAGGCAGCCATTCTCATTCCCTCCACAGGCCTGCACATCCTCATCCTCACGTATTCAACTGGTATCTACTGAGCAGCTTATGTGCCAAGCACTGTGGTCGGCTCTGACACCGTAAGAGAGAGCAACCTCAGGCCTGGTCTTGGGCTTCATTGAACTCATAGCCCCATGGGGAAACAAGACCCTAAAACAGAGAATCACCCCAATACAGGGTCACACAGTGTGATAAGAGGATGAGAGCCCAGGGAGAAGACTTTAAGAAAATGTTATGAAAACCTGGAAGTATTTAGCTCTCACCAAGTTCCCCTGAAGGAGGGGTGGTGGAAATGGCTGCAAGCTCACTGAGAGCCTTTCTGGGACCAACTTTCCTTCCTCACTCTGTGGGGGCCTTTTCACTTTCACCCCAGATCTGGAAGAGTCAGAAGATCCTGCTGTTAAGAGGGTAAATGCCTGGAGGAAACAGCACTGGTCTCGATATTTCTGGTGTTTTCCATGTGGTCTGTGGCCAAGTGCGGTGTGTGGTTGGGGTGGGAGGATGGGGGAGAGGAAGAGATGCAGCTTCTGGGGGCATGGACAGCGTCCATGTGGCCTGTCTGGGGAGGGTCACCCCTGGGCGGGCAGGGTTGTCTGGGAGGGGGAGCAAGAAGTGGCCCCAGGGCAGATCCAATTTATTCACTGTCTGGGCTTGGTCCCCTCCGGTCCTTTGCTCAAGCTTGGTAAATCCTCCGGTTCTGTAGTCATTTTTATTAGCAATTGCCTTTTTTTTTTTTTCCTTTGAAAATGTGGTTTGACGAAAATGAAATTTCAGATGTGTGTGTCTCAGCATTGATTTTTCTATTTGTAATAACACACCCCAGCATATCTCCTTTGATATCAAGAGGATAAAATGTCCCTAACATCGTGCTCTCCTTTCTGGGGTAATGGATAAAGCCTGTTTATGAGATGTCATTTATTCCACAATAGACAGTAAATAAAAGCCATTTCAAGCTTGGGTTAAATCAAAGCTTGTTCAGGATTTCAGCAGATTTGCAAATCACCTCGGGGACCTTCATCCGTCGCACTCGCTGTTTTCTTTCTTGCTATTGACTCTCTCCCTCTCTCTGACAAGCCTCCCACTCTCCCCAGCCACCCTGAGCCCCTGACTGATTTGGAAAGACAACTGGCCTGGCTAAGGACCTAGCATGATGTTAGAAGTTCCTTCCCTCCACATGGAGAATAAAAGCTTTGAAAGGCAGCAGGAAATTGAGGTTACACCAACAAAAGCCAGAGCAGCAAAAGGAAGGGGAAAAAGAAGTTCGCAGGAAAATAAGATGCAAACCTGAAACAGGGAAAGGATATGAAAGAAGGCAGCAGCTCCTTTTAGTTACGTATGGATTGTATTTCTTTCATCCCCCAGGGACCCTGTGTGCTGGAGGGAGAAGGGAGATAAGGAAGGAGGATGCACACCTGGAGTATCTGGCTCTAACCCCGGCCTTTGCCCAGCAACCCACCCGCTCTAGCCGCCTCCCACCCCCAACCCCTATGTACCCTGATCATTTTCAGCCTTTGAGATCCAGCTGAGGTCCCTACTCCTCCAGGAGGCCTTCCGGCCTGTTTCCTCCTCCTGACCCCTCACAGCACATTATTAGGGTCTTGAACAAATTTTATCTTACCTTACTCTTGCTTGTTTTGAAATGTGAGTGTTCGGTCCACAACTGAAAGATATATTCCTTTGAGGTATACGACAGATTTTAAAGCTGGAAGAGTCAGTCCTAGTTCTCTAGTCCAATTGTCTATCCACTGCAGAAATCTCCTCTATGGCATCCCCGAAGACAGTCAGCCCTGCCTTAAGCTGACTAGGGCAGGGACTTCGCAGCCTCGTCCTTCTGACAGGAGACTCTAGGTCTGCGGGCATTTTCTTCTCTGTAGCCAAAGTCTTTATCCTGTAACTCCCATGCCTTCTTTTGATCCCAGCCCTGATTTTCAGAGGGACAGTGAATGGGCCTAATCCTGCTTTCCCACAGCAGTGTTTCCCCAAGTGAACTAGGGCCGTGTCTAGTCTGGCTCCAGCAGGTTCTAGCCAGAGAGCTTAACTGGTTTAAGTTTATCGGTGACTGTAAGACTTGTCATCCCTACATTTAGTTGGCTGGTTTAGATTTAACAATCATGCCAAAATGAGGTGCTCAAATATTTCTGTCTTAAGATATTTGGCTCAATATCCCCGTTAGATATTTACTGAGCAACAAGCAGCTTTGTAGAAAATACTATTCCAGGTCTGCGATAGATTGTATTGTTGTTCAAAATATTTAGTGCTCTTCCCAGCAAGCCCCTGTTTACTTGGGAGGGTTCTACCTTCATCTCCGCCCCGTGAACCATGTGACCTGCTCTGGCCAATGAAATGTGAGCAGAAGGGGCAAGGAGCAGATGGGCAGCTGACCTTCCATGGCATCTAACGTGAGTGAGCAAGAAATCTCTGCTATTAGAAAGAGCCAAGTCATCAAAATTGGACCAAACTGATGAAGCAAGATCCTCCAGGAAATTTCAAGAAATTGTGAGCACGTCCTGTGCCCTCCGGAGGATGCCAGCTAATTGAGGAGACTTGTCTCTGTCCAGCGCCAGCTAAGTGGTAAAAGTAGCAAAAGCTGCAGGAGCTCCAAGGAGGAAGAAGAGTAGGAACTGGGGGCTTCAGGGAAAGCTTTAGAGAAGGATGGGGTTTTATTCTCGTCTGGTCAGTGGCTCAGGGATTAACTCACACTGGACAAGGCTCAGAAACGTCATCCGCCTGTTGAAGGATAAGCCTGCTGTGAGCTCCATCCTCACACGGAAGAATTAGGAATTTAGGGCACTCCCCTCCTGGGGTGATCAAATGAGCCTCGTGCCCGGCCCTGGACGACTTCCACACAGATAGATGACTTGCTGATGGTGAAATTGATGGCACCAATGGTAAAGACATTTGAGGATAGATGTACCCTTTTTAGTGTCTCTTAAATCAAACCGTGGGAGTAACTGTCTACGGTTCAGTATAAACCCAGTGTGGACGGGGGGCTGGCCCCCTGGAGGTATCCAGAGAAGTCCTCAGCAGCACAAGCCCCTGCTGCCCCTTTGCTCCCTTCACTCCCTGGACGAGCACAGCCAACCTGGCACTGTTGAGCTCCTTCAGGCCTCTCAGCAGCTCACAGGGAGGTACCGTTGTCATCCCCATTTTACAGGGGAGGCACCGAGTCTTAGAAAAGTTAACTATCTCACCTAAGGTCACACAGTCAGGAAGTGGCCAAGCCAGGACTGGACAGTGACCTGTGCGAGCCCACGGCGTTGCCTTCACCCTTCTCTGCTGCCTGGAACAGTGCAGGCTCTGCACCGTTACCCCCTGAGAGGTCCCATGCAGAGAGCCAGGGAGGGGGTCTGCCTGGGGAGCCAGCTAGCAGGGTCTGCAGCTCCACCATGAGGCTGGGTCCCAAAGGAGCTGCAGAATGGGGCAGTCGTTAAGGATTTCTATAGGAATGATGAAGGAAAAAAGGAACAAGGGTGGGAGGGAGGAGGAAAGAAAGAAGGAGTTGGAGAGGAAGGGGAGGGGTAGGCCAGGCAGGAGAGGCAACCCCTAGGTGCCCCTGTCCCTTGAATACCTGCTCGGTCCTCCAGGTTTGCACAAGTGGGGCCGGGGTGCTCACCGTTACAGTTAAAGTGAGTCAGCGAGCGGTTCATTAGAACCCAGGTTTTGATTTATAACCCTCCCTGCAAAAATGTGCCCCTGGCTGAAAGCTGGCATCCAGGTCTTGGCCCACAGAGCCATTTCTACAGACTTCCAAGACACGGCCCAGGAGGGAGGGCTCTGTCTTGAGTCCAGGTTTCTGGCCTGAAATAAAGAGAAGGGGGTAGGGGTCTTGTTTAGAATCTTAAGGAAATCTTAGATTTCAGAAGGAGTGCTCCAAGGGTCAGTTTCCTCATCATAGGCACGTATAGATTTCCACGTGAAAGTATGTTCACAGACATGGTGCTTTGGAGTAGCTCCATCTTGCAAACATCATTATGAATAATAATGAATAATAATGATGAAAATGATGACTGTGATGCTGACACTCCCTTGTGCGATGATGCTTTAATCTCATCACAGAGCTTCCACCCACATGGTCTCACCAAATCGGCAGCCCTGAGATAGTCGGGAAGAAATTAGTATCCCCATTTTGTAAATGACAAAACTGAGCCCCCACAGGCTGAACGCTGCGCTTAGAGGTGTCACAGCCACTTCCGTGCCCTCCCGCTCCAGCCCACCATCTGAACGAGGACTTCGATAAACAAAAAAGCAAAGTGGGTCTGCGTGCCAGCCGTTCATTGCAATTCTTTCACTTTTATTTTAGAAGAATACGCATCATTGGAAACAGGTCCCATTTGAAGCCACAAGAGGCTTGAGAAAAATAAATGTGAAAATAAAAGTGCTATTTAATACAGGCATCATTATTACTATTATTATTGCAAAGAGCCTATTTGGAACTGCCTAAAACCCTAAAACTGAATAATATTTTTAGAGCATCAGAAGGTATTTCGTTTTCAAAATCCCTTTCTCCCAAATGGTGGAATAATCATAATCATAATCACTGTCGTTATCATCATCATCAACCCTTCATGAATATATTGCTTTGTACCTAATTTCCCACGAATTAGCACATTTGCTGCTCAGATATCCCCATTTAACAGATGAAGAGATGGAGGCTCAAGCAAAGTGGAAGAGGGTTTGGGACTGAAACTCAGACGTTCAGCACTCTCACTGCTGAGGCACTCTGCTTCCCATGGCAAATGCTTTGCTGGGTGAATGTGCAGAAGCCCAGAATTGCACTGGATCAGAAATGAGGAAATAGTTCCCCATCAGGGACACAGTGAATGCAGCAAAGCCAGTCGCTGTCAGGACATGTTTTAGTGACAGGTCCCTCCATGTCTCACCAGCACGTTCACTGTGCCTGGGGTCCGAGGCCCTCCTGCTGGAGCCCTGTCCCATAAAGTGCTGCCCCAGGGGCTGGGAGCCGGGCAGAGCTCCATCCCTCCCACTGAGCAAGACTTGGGCTGTCACTGTGCTGTTATTTATGAGTCCCCCTTGCCCAATGAGTGGCCTTGAAGGGGCCCAGCCCGGGCCTGCTGTCTGGCCACACTTGTCACACGTCATTAGATGTTTGGTTGCTGCTGCTGACCCCTCTGCCATCTGGCTGAGTGGCCTCGGGGTGAGGGGAGGCAGGCAGCAGCTCCTCATGCAGCCCCCGAGTCTTTGTGGTGTTCAGGAAATGGAAGGGATTCAGAGCTGTTGTGCTATGCCACCGAGGGGAAGAGGAGAACTGGAAGATGATGTCTTAGAGAGAAGGGGCCTTGCTCAGGCTTTCCCAGACTTGGTAGTGTTGCCATTTGGGGCCAGATAATTCTTTGTCATGGGGGCTGTCCTGTGCATTGTAGGATGTTTAACAGCATGCCTGGCCTCCACCCACTGGATGTCATTGGCACCCCTCCCCTCAATTGTGACAACCCAAAATGACTCCAGACATTACTGAATTGTCCCCTGGGGGTAAAAAGCAAAATCACCCCCTCTGAGAGCTGCTGGCTAGCTCTAATTGTGAGATAAATTGGGCAGTGGGTACCTTAAGCTATGACTGTGGCAAACCTTCAAGTCCCCAAACAATAACCACTTATTAAGCAGCATAGATAGACGGCAGGTGTTTTGTGAACAAGGTTTTGCTTAATCCTTAAGACCATCCATTATGTGGTTGGAATTCCTGACCCCACTTCGCAGATGAAGAAACTGCAGTTCAGAGAGGGAAAGTGGTTTGCTCGAGGCCACTCAGCTGGGATGTGACAGAGCTGGGTTTGAAATCTGTGTGTCTGATGTTCGGTCCAGGGTCTTGCCGGGGCTTTGTGGCCTGTTTCCCGTGTAAGGGCCTGGCAAACCCAGCATGCTGGCTCCTGAATGTTTTAGGACTGCACACTTGGCCTGGGGCAAAGGATGTTTGTAGCATGTCCTCCCACTGTGTCACCTGCCCCATGCACGCCTCCTTACCCCATAGCCCACCTTCCCCAGGGCTCCTCCTTCACCCCACAACAGTACCTGACACACAGGACCCAGGGTGGTGGGAGGGCCTCAGACCCCTCCTAGGGATGCTGACATTGTACATGGAGCCCCAGGGAGGGAAACCCAAAGCAACGCCCCTCTGGGTGTGACACGTCAGCCACTTTATCAGATTGGTGTAGAACTCTTGGGCATGGTATTCGGAGCCTCTGAAATCACAGAATACAAGCTAGAGGATTCAGTCACAGTAAAAAGTGAAATATTTGTACTAAAAAAATAGAAACTTGGTTAAGTGGTTGCCATCGCCATGTTAACAGTTGTATGCTAAGTCTTTAATTGTAAGTCACCGCCAGCTCTCTACTAAGTGGCAAATTTCTGAACATCTTTTGTACTTGTCATGTGAAACAAACCTGTCCCCAGAGCACCTGTCCCAGGAGTGTTTCATGGATTCTGGAGTAAGTGTTAGGTTATATATAAGGCGGTAAAACAGTCCCACCTAACATGTAAATTACATGACCCTGAACTCTTCTTGACCTCCTTCTCTGAACTGCGTGTTCTGCTTGCTGTCCAGCAGGATGGGGGTCCTGGTGGGCCCCGCTCCAGGTGCGAGTTGTGGCTAAGAGCCCAGTTCATGGACTCCCCCAGATTCTTGGCCTTCTTCCCTTTGGCATAGGCGGCTAATCTGAGTTTCAGGATACACCATTCACTCTTGCTTCTCTGATTTTGATGAACAGATCACCTCCTTTGCCAACTAATTAATTTGTAGACATTTCTAGTTTCCGCTTATCCTCCCTTCAGGACATGCAAACTCCATTTCATGTCCTCCTGTACTGCAGAGCCACACAGGCCATAACGGTCATAAGATGTACAGGGAGAGCCAGAAAGGGTCAAGCATTTGCGCCGGAGGGATGCAAAGAAATGCTAGAAGCCGGTAGCCTTAGCAGCTTTCCTCCAGCCAGACTATTCAAAAAAAGCTTTTTTTCAAAATTCAGATTTAAGGTGAAAAGTATTCACATCTATGTTCAGAGGTAAGACTGAATGCACTTTCCAAAGCCAAATAGAAAGGACTATTCCCAGGATTGTATGGGCTGGCGGGTCAGGGCAGGATGCAGGAAGGAGTGGGGGGTCGGGGGGTGCTTACATAGGTCGAGGGGAGAGAAGGTAGATTGTGGGGGTGCCTGCAGGTACTGATGGGAAGTAGTGCAGGGCAGGTTTCGGGGATGCTCTGTGACTGTTAGATTTGAGCCCTGAACACCAGGTGAGGCAGTGTGAACTCCATCTGTTTTCCTGGGGAAAAGACTACGGGCAAAGCTTTTGAGAACCAGAAAATTCCTTCAGCCCCTCCCCCTCTTATGCCTTTGCATGCCATAAGACCTCAAGATGCCGCAACAACCTGAGGGGCTTCCTGGGTCATCAAATAAACATGTGATGTAATTAAGTTGAGTTTGTGATGAGCAAATTGTAACACTTTGAAAACATGGTTGCTAGTGGCACCATCTTCTTGCACTGTGATGTATACAACGCAACACACCTCAATCAGGTCATTCATTTGGACCACAGCATTGTGAATGGGAAGGGATATATGAGTGTGTGTGGATGGGGCAGGATGTGGGGGTGGAGATGGGGGTAACAGGTCCAGATTGGTGATACCACCTGCCCAAGGCCACAAGGAGAGTCACCTGTGGGTCTCCGGGACCTGCAGTAGTTGTCTGTAACTAGAACGCTCAGCTTAAGACAGCCCCAGGCTTTGCTGGAAAACAGAATCCAGGACGTTTCAGGCTTTGGCAACTACCGCCACCTGCAGCCTTCAGCCCAGCTACCCTGCAAAACAGAAACCTGGTCTGGGGTGGGGCAGGGTGCAGGAACAGGAGGTGGTCACTCAGGGCTGAAACCCCATCAGCAGGAGCAGGCCACATAAAAGGGAGCCAGGGCTGCCAATTTCCATTTTCATTGGAGTGGCTGGTGCTTAGTAATCCAGAAGCTTTATTTAAGGGCTGACCTCCGACCGGGCCTGTCATTCCAGTGGCGGGCGCCTGATAGCCACTGGAAATCAATAGCCGGCATGAAGGTCACTTCCTAGAAAAACTGGGGCTATCAATGTGTCAGTTCCAATGAAAGATTATAACCAACCAGCAGAGAAGTTTATCTGTGGCTGAGAGCTCATCTGAGCTGGGCTTGTTGTGGACTGTACATGTGCACGTGTGAGTATCTATGTGTGAGTGGACATGTGTGCGTGCGTGCACAAATGTGTGCAATTATGAAACAAAGCATGTGTGTGCATGAAAGAAGGTGTGTACATGTGCTTCTGTGTTGCTATATGAATGGGCATGTGGGTGCATATGAATGTGCATTTGTGTGTGCATAGGCGTGCAGATGTATTTAAGGGTATGTGACAATGTGTTGTCAGGGAGTTGTGTAGATGTGCTTCTGTGTATATGTGCATTTTAATGTATGTTTATGTATATGTGTAAGTGGTATGTGGGTATGTTGAGCACATGCATGCATGTATGTGCATGCATAATGCATGGTTGTGTGTGTGAACACTCACACATTTGGGTATGTGGGAGTAAAGGTGCATTTGATTGCATGCACACGTCTTACCATGGCCGGCAAGGCCTGAAGTAATCTGGCCCCTGTCTGCCCCCCAGGGTCACCTTCAGTCTCTCCTCTCCCCTCCCTATGCCGCACTAGACTCTCACTGGCCTCCTTTCCCTTCCTGGAGGATGCCAACCACTTTCCTTCTCAGGGTGCTGGCACATGCTGTTCCCTCTGAAGAGTTTCCTCGTCTCACTCTTCCCATACCTGGCTCTTTCCCACCAGGTGGTTCTCAATTTAAATACCAGCTCCTTAGACACACCCCTGGCCAGCCTATAGGTGTGCCTACATGTGTCTCCTCCACAGTAGTTATAACACGGTGTGAGAATTTCAGTTCCTGGGTTAGTTAATTGTCTGGTGTCTGCCTCCTCCCAGGCCCCTTCGCCTGGACGTCTCTGGGGTGTCCAGCAAGTGTCTGACACATACCGATGCCCACTCCTTGGTCTCTCTCCAGAGAAGGGGAATTCCATCTGCTGAGGAATTCCACACTAGCCCTGTGACCTTCACCTCCTGGCCTCAGTTTTCCTAGCTGTAAAATGGCGATACTTGCCCTATGTACTCCGCAGGATCAAATGAAATAAATGTGGTGAAAACCTCCTGGGAAGCACAAGTTGCCAGGAATATGTAACATATTTTTGTTTGATTAAGGGCTCTAATTACTCAGAAAGAGATCTACAGATAGGGGCAACAAAGATAAGCCAAGCAATTCCAAACCAAGATCCCATAATGGTTTTCTTCAAGTCATTAATCCATTTTAGATACACTCCCAAATCCAGAGACCCTCCCCCCTTTCCCCCCAAGGCCTCCATCAGCCAGGATCTCCATTTCCTGCCTGGATACCTGTTTTCTGAAAAGGGTCCTATTTCTTCCTTTCATGAATGAGTCCATTTGGGGAGAGTGAAGAGTGTATGAAAATGTATTTCCCTGTAAAGAAAAAAAAATGTAGCAATATACAGAATGATTCAATGCTACCCGAAGAGGATGGTTTGTTCCACATGGTTGCCATGGGAACTTGGAGCCGGGTACCAGGGCTGCTTGAGTTCCACGACTGTTGAGCAGCCCTGGACTATGATTTGGGAGCTGGAGTCTTGTCTCTACCCCACCACTGCTGAGCTGTGGGACCTTACGCCAACCTCATTGCATTCCTTGGGCCTCAATTTCCTCATGTGTAACATTAAGGAATCTAAAACATGACAGGGGACTGCTGGTCCCTTCCTGCTTTGCATATGTAAAATTCTAAGTCACATCTCTTCCCTGGGCCTCAGTTTTTCCATCTGTTAAGTGGGAGTTGTCTCCTGTAAGTGGTTGAAGGGAAAGGGTAAGAAATGGGAGCACAGGTTAGATGTCACTTCCAAGTCTTCTGGATCCCAGAGTGGTATCTCCTTGTTCTTACGACAGAACTTTATGACATTTGTTCTAATAGGTGCAAATTTCATTCATTTGTTCATTCGTTCAACAAACCTGCAATCAACAACTATAGCATCACAGTGCCAGGCACGATGGAAGGAGCTGAGGGTTTGGAGGTGACAAAAACACAGGCTCTGCTTTCAAAAAGCTTGCCATCTCATGCAGGAGACAGGAGGGAGAGAGCCTATGTCAGAGCAGAGGGGGGCCAGCTGTAACTGACGTCAATAGTGAGTGAGTGACAGCACCTTTGAGACTCTCCTTTAGGGTCATCCCTAGGTATAGGAGGAGGAGGTGACCTGCCCTCCTGCCGCCAATGCCATACTAACTGTGTCTGAAATTCTTCTTAAGGGCCTTGTGAAGACCCTTTCCTTTGAGATGAGCCCAATACTAGTGCTAATATGTGGAATCACAGTGTTAATGCTGGAGGAACCCCCAGATTTCATTTGACAGGACACTAGGGTCCAGAGTGGGAGAAAGTCATGCCCAAGGTCACACAGCCCAGAGCTCCTGGCCAATGAGCCATAGCTGCTCCCTCTGACCAACACTGGATTTTGAGGCTGGATTCCAAACAAATTTCCCATTCCCAGTTGCACTGGGTGGGGAGCCAACACTCCTGATTCTCTCTATGACCTGAAATCATGGGCAGAAGTCCACTCATAGTCATAAAGAGAGGTGAGTAGAAGTGTGCTTCGTTCCAAGTCATAATCCTCTCCATCCCCTGAGTCCAGGCCTCTGTGTGCCCAACATGGCCTGCTCTCCCTGCATGATTGTCCCCCAGTCCAAAATTATTCCCCGCTATCATTCTCCTCCATTAACCAAAATCCCTTCCTTCAGGTGCCTGGGTACTGGGCAGCTATCAGGAAGGAAATCCTTATTAATTCATAGTAAGATGGGAATGAGCGACAACCAGCTCTCCAGTTGTACTTGTGTTGTCAAAGAGCGTGCCTGGTGGTACAAAACACATCATTCCTCCCATTTGACAATTACAGTTTTAGAAGTTTTGCTCAAATCTGGGTCTAGTCACCTAGGAGCTTTGACCTTATTAAAGTTATTTAACCTCTCTGAACCTCAGTTACCTCACTGGGAAAATAAGGATCCTAATTAGACCCCAAAATATCAGGTGAGAATTAACTAGACCTGCAGCATAGTCTCTGACTGATTATAGATGCTTAAAAATAAATGTTAGTTCCTTTTGAAAGATGGAAGATGCCACCCATGGAGATTTCAGAACTTGCTCAAGAGCACTGCCTAGTGGAGTCAGGCCAGACCCAGGAGCTCAGCAGCTTCCAGTGGAGTTGCAAAGTCCCTGATTGCAGGACAATGGCACTGGCCTCACCCAACGCCATATGCCTGAGGCAGGTGTCTGGGTGCTGGGAATGCAGGCAGTGGGAAGAGGCTGGTGGTGGCCACATGGGCCGGGTCACAGAAAATCACTGCTCTGGGGGTCTTCAGGAAGTAGCGGCCTCCCGTCACTGTGGCCAGGTTGGGGAGATCAGGGTGGCCAGGGGGAGCCCTTGGTGTGGGTCAGTGTGGTGCCGGGGGAGAGGTGTGGAGTTGTTGATGGGCCAGCCCAGCTTGGCCAGGGCCTCTTGGCATTCACCTCTCACGGGGGCTGCGAGGGCCAGGCTTCATGGGAAATGAGCTGGACTGTCCATCACCCGTTCGCACAGGTGGGCTTAGGTCACTGTGCTCTTGCAGCGAGAGTCATCTGAGGGCTCCAGGACCCTCTGCCGGGCTCCAAACCTGGGGGATGGGAGGGGAAGGCTGAGTCACTTTTGGGGAGGAACCATCTCCTTCTAAGCCAAGGAAGGAATCCTGACACCACCTTGCATCAGCCACGAGGATCTCTTTTCTCTGTCATCTTAAGAGGGCTGGCCTTTGAAAGTGGCGCTGCCGGGAATCCTGCCGTAAAGCAAAGACTCCCTTCATGGACACAAAGTTTATCTTTCCTTTTATGTACTAGGTTTGCTGAAAATGGGACCCATTGTTTTTCATATGGAAACCTGGGTGGAGGACTCACAGCAGAAAAAAGAAATTTTCTTCATTATAGAAGTAAAACACATCCATTGCAAAGGATACGGAAAATATGAGAAAGGAGAAATGTTAAAATCACGCATAGCGACACTGTGTCCAAACCCTGCTGACATTCTGGGTATTTCCTTCTACCATTTTTTCCATATCCAGTTTTGCAGGTGTAATCTTAGTTTGTTCTCTGCCCTTTTTTCCACATGTGTAAACATTTTCCACATTATTATAATCTGTTTGTACATTTCCTTCATCCGTTCTTCTCCTCCCCCCCAACATTTTACTATGAAAAATTTCAAACATACAGCAAAGATGAAAAAACTTTACAGGCAATGCCATTTGTCACCATCTAGACTTGGCCATTGTCATCTCTTCTCTCAATGGATATTTATCAAGGTCCCATCTTATGTTGGTCCCTTGTTAAGAGAAGGGCTTCAGGGGTGGGTAAAACAGAGTCCCTGCCTTCAGTGATCGGAGTGTCCAGTGGTTAGGCAGACAGACACACAGACAGCCCCAGTACTTTTGTTAAGGTGGAACAATACATGCGGTGGGTGGGCCCTGGGAGAAGGGACGTCTCAGGATGACAGGTGTTCGTGGCGAGGCTTGGACGCCTTTCTGCTGGCAGGTAAGTTTTCTCTCACCCCCTATTAAAGTGATACTGTGAAGAGCAGTCTTGATTCCACATTGTTCCTTTAAGTTAGAGTCCCAAAATCGTGTCAAAGGGAATGAACTCTTAAAAAACTATGATACATACTTTTTGCCAGGGGGTTTTCCAAAAAAGATTGGGCCGAAGTGTTGCGTCTGTCTGAAAGGTGACTGGAGGAGGCTCTGTGCTGAAGCCAGACTGCCTGGGCTGGAATCTGAGTTCTCCTGCCTGTTACCTGGGGGACCTTGGGGAAGTGACAGAAGCGCTGAGCTTCAGTTTCCTCACCTGTAAAATGGGGATTCAATAGCACCCACCGTATAGGGCTGCCGTGAGGAGGAGATGAGTTGATTTACAAAAGGAGCTTAGGACGAAGGGGTGCTCTGGAAAGGCGGCCCATTGTCATCCTGCAGAGGGAAAGCTCCATGAGGACAGGGGTGTGCGCTCACCAGTTCCTCTTCCATGGCTGTGGAGCTTGCTTAGATGACAAACACCTCAACGGCAGGACATACCTTCCTCCTGACCAGGGAGAGCTGCTTCCTGTGAAATAGGAACTGAACTCTTATTGATTACAAGTGAAGATCCCATGTCACTTCCCCCAGCTGTGTGCAGAGCCATCTCTAGGAAGGCAGGGGACACACACGGAACTGGACCACGGTCACAGAAGGAAGCATCAGCAGCAACCCGAGCCTCACATCCACATTAATCCTCCAGCCCTGCTCCCTGTCCCCATCCCAGCTGTGGCTGGAAGCGAGGGAGGAGAGGAGAGGAAGAGGGGGGGAGGGAGGGTATACTGAATGTTTCCTTTATGCCAGGTCCTTTCACATATGTTTTGTGTTATTGAATTCTCCCCAAGATCCTACAAGGATGCTAATAACAGATGAGCAAACGGAGGCTCAGGGTGGCAACATAATAGCAAGCCCTAAGAGGGTCAGTAAGTGCTCCCCTATGCAGACAGGAGAGAAGAGGAGAGAGAAAGCGGCTCGTCCTGCCCTGTGGGAAGCTGTGCCCACAGCAGGACACTCAGAAACCCAGGGGAGAGGTGGGGAATCTGTTGGAGGAGAACCCATACCAGAGGCGGAGCAGAGACACCGTGGGCACTTAAGAAGTCCGCAGGAGAGGATGTGGCATCTCTGACACCCCTGGAAACCCAAGGCACGGGCAAGTGCCAGGGTGAGAGGCAGCTAGAGGCTGCCCCTGGGGAACCTGGGTCCTGAAAGCCCTGGCTCCCCTGGAGACATATGTGGGTGGGCTGCAGAGACAACGCCTTGGCTAATCCAGACTTTCAGCAAGGACAGTACTGGTGGTGTGAGTAACTGCCAGGTAAGGGGAGGCCGCATCTCCTCCTCTAGACAAGTTTACACGAATGCAGTACTCAAGCAGGGCTCTGCAAACCTTTCTGGACTGAGCCTCAGATTAAGACACACGTTTCACATTGTGATCCAACACACACACACGTGTTTCCTGAAACCAGACTTCACCTCACTATGCATGATGCATCCTGGCATTTCCTACGCTGGTTGCTTCTATTCCTCCTCCCCCTCCTCCTCCTCCTCCTCCTGGTCACAGCCCACGAAATTGATTTCACAACCTGGGGTTTGACAGAGAAAACAGGTGCAGCCAGGAGAGAATCGAGTGCTCTGTGATGCATTGCAGATTGTGCGAGCTACACAGAGCTCAGAGAAGAGATTAGAGGGCTGGAGCAATCCAGGAAGGCTTCCTGCTGAGGAAGCAATTAGAGCTAGACCTGGAAGAGTGGCTGGTTCTGTTCGTTTAACAAACTTTTATAGCTCTGCCACATGCCAGGCTCTGCACTTGCCTCTGGGGTACCCACAGGGGTGGGAGGGAAACAGACATCCAAACCTGGGCTCATAAGTAAAGATGTGGGGGTGGGAATGCTGTGGTGTCTGGGGGGCTGATGGGGATGCTCATCGTGTGGTAGGTGGGCAATAAGGCTGCTTTCAACTAACAATCACACCTGTCATTTGCACAGACCCATGGCATTTTAGACACAGGCACACAGCAAAATGGTGAGGTGTCCTGGGGACCTGGTGACGTGGCCAAAGGCACACCACCTATATGTGGCAGAGCCGGGCCTGGAGGTTGCGTCTCTCGCTCCAAACTCTCTCCTCTTTCTGGACTTGAGATCCAGACTGGCGGGACTTGAATCCTGCCTTCCCCATAACAAGTTATCTCACTTCCCCGGGCCTCCATTTCCTCATTTATAAAATAAGGATAAAAATTGTACCCGTCACTGGGGCCGCCCGGTGGCGCAGCGGTTTAGTCCACGCTTGGCAGCCCAGGGTTCGCGAGTTCGGATCCCGAGCGCCCGCCGACGCACTGCTTGTCAGCCATGCTGTGGTGGCGTCCCATATAAAGTAGAGGAAGATGGGCACGATGTTAGCCCAGGGCCAGTCTTCCTCAGCAAAAAGTGGAGGATTGGCAACAGATGTTAGCTCAGGGCTGGTCTTTCCCACAAAAAAAAAAAAAAAAAAAATTGTACCCGTCACATCAAGTTCTTGTGAAGTTTCATGAGTAAAATTTGTAAACCACTTAGAATAGAACCTGGCACGTGGCTGGTGCTGTTTAAATGTGAGCTATTCTTACCGAACAGATATTTACTGAGAACCAAATACAGACAGGTCATGGGTAGCAGTGGGGAAGGTGACACATTGAACACATAATTACGCAAATAATTTAATTTTAATTGTGGTAAATAATGAAGAGGAAAAGTACAAGATGCTATGAAATAGAATAACCAGGGGCCCTAATGTAATCTCAGAGATCAGAGAAGGCTTCCTGGAGGAAGTGACATTTAAGTTGATATCTGAAGGACAGTAGGAGTGAGCCAAACCCAAAAGGAGGGAACAGCTTTCTGGACAGATGGACCAGCATGTTCAAGAGCATGTTTTGGAAGATTAGCAACATTCAGAGAACTGTTTATCTCCCTTCTGCTAGAGCAGTCAAATCAAAACACCAGAAAATCTTGTCTTCTCATCCTCATGCCTCTGTTACCTTGCTGGTGCTCACACGGTTTCCAGACAGGGGTAGAGATCCCTGTACCTCACATCCATCAGTGGGATGCCCAGCAACAGGGACGTTTGCAAACACAGGGGTGGATCCAGCTGGCGAGAGGCCTCTGTAAGTACTGCATTGTCATCAGAGTAGTTGGGTCTGATGGCACGCCATCGGCACAGCGTTCATCCACTCTCGTTCACCTGGATGGGGTGACCATGCCACCTGGTTTGCTCCGGGCAGTCCCAGTTGACTCCCATGGCCCCAGCATGATTATTCAGTGTGCCTCCTTTCACTTCCTAAAGTGTCCCTGTTTGGATGATAAATTATATGTGTGTCCTAACTCTGGGGCACATAGAAATATCCCAGTAGCGTGACGGATGTATCCAAAGGTGCCTCGTGGTAAACTGATATTCTCCTTAAGGGGTTCCCAGTTCCTTGAGGTTTTCACCCTCTCAGTCACTGCCACAAAGCCCGCTCTTTTTCCAGAGTTATTCCAGTCCCTTTAAGGACAAGTCACACATTTCCACCTTGGGACGCTTCAGCCTAGCTACAGGACACCATTCTGTAGTGCTCCCTTGGGCAGCAGAGTGGAGTGGGAAGAGGACAGAAGGGTGCCTTGGTGACCTGAGTAGCTGTCAGCCCTGGCTCTGGCGTACCTGGCTTATTGACCTTAGGCATATCACTTGGAATGCCCAGACGTGGGGCTTCCCTTTGTTGGATGGGGAAAACAAACACCTCGCCCTGTTCTCCTACGTTACGAGGGTGAGGTGCTCCATACAAAGGCTAGGGGGGACACCGGACGTCCCTGAGTGGGAGCCCTGGCTATAGTTTGGAGATACTGATAATGGCATAGGTAGCTTCTTCATCAGGCTAATAATAATAATGTTTTAAAACCCCAGCACTGTCCCCTTGGAGGCTCTTCTCTGAGTAGGAGCCTGCTCCTCCCTGCCACCCTGACAGTGACTGTCACAGCCAGGATTAAGCCCAACTGTCAGCAAAGAAGCAGGAAGATAAACCCCCGTGTGCAGATGGAAAGGGGGCTGTGTGGGCAGAGGCTCTAGAATATTACTCCAGCCGCTGCAGAAGGCATGGAGGATTCAGAATCCTGGCTGCCTCTGACAATTTTTTTTTTCTTTTTGGAAGCTGGAGATCCCCGTGCCAAGCCCTCAAAGCAGCCCCGACTTGCCGACTTTCCGTGCAATAAAGCAGCAGTGAGAAAGGCTCAGAGTAATTAAGTGGCTGACGCACAGAAGAAGCCGTTACAAAGAATTGACTAAATTGCCCATTCATTAGCAGCTCGGCATGGAAGGAGAATTACAAATAGACGGCGGAGCCCGCAGTAATTCAATCTAACCTTGTACTTACAGAAAACAATGAGATAATGAACAGAAAAATTACCAGGCACATATTGTATTTTGTTAAAGGGGCGGGAGGGGGCGCCGGGAGAGGGGGGCGGGGGGAGCGCAGGGACGGACCGGCACATGCAATGCTAATGGCCTCGCTCAAGCTGAGCAAACGTTTCTCCAACACAATCATAGTTCTCAGTCTAAGGGCCTCTGGGGAGCTGAGATGAGGCAAGATCGTGAACAAAAAAATGTAATTTATAAGGCGTCTGTGGACTGGAATTTATCATCGGATCCGCTCTCCGCCGCTCAATTGATATGTAGTTGATTTCAAACAACACCCCCCGGGCGCCCAGAGGGAACATTTTTTAGATTTTACGCTTGGATATATCTGTTTAACTCGCCATTTACCAAAACAACGGCTGATGACAGCACAAACCAGTCACTCTGGAGAAAACACGCACACGCTCTCCCACACTCTTGCGCACACACAGAGGCATCCAAGAGCAGCACAGCCATCATAACAGCAGACAAACCTGCTCAGCCCAGAGAGGACTGTTGTGAATCTGGAAAGGGAGAGGGGAGGAAAGAAAAAAATAAATCCAAAAGATCTAGGCTTTCTCTGTAGCTTCGCAGGACTAAGTACTGGTAGTTGGTGTTTGTAACTCTTGCGTTGGCTTTCTTGTCTGACATCTCCCACCCTTCTTGGTTGAGCAGCTTAGAAAGGCTCAATACCCTTCCAACTCACCTCTTCCAGGGTCTCAGGCATTGCCGGTCCCTGTCTGGGACCAGATCCGGCTTCATCTTGGATCCACAAGACCCTGGGCCTCAGTAGGTGGGAAAGAGTTGGGTTTCCATTGAGGGGTGTGGGGAGGGGATAATTGGGTCACAGACTGAAGCACTGGTGGTCTCTCCCTGGGGTTCCCCAAGGCCTCCAGTTGTGGTGTTGGCAAAGGGCAGGTTTAGAAGAATGTGAATAAATTACCCATCACTCCAAGGATAAGCGTTCATAGCCTGGGTCAGCAAGTCACCCAGTTTTGAAGACACCAACAGACTTGTCCCTTGGTGGCCAGGTTGGGCATAGAAGGAGGTGCATCAAATATGTTTCTGGTGTTAAGGAAAAGTAATTCACCAGACACTTGTCAAAAACGGCAAGATGAATTTTATTCAAGACTATTGCAATAGGGGAGAGAGACTAAACTCAACTCTGAATACAAGAGGGACCAGCAGAGATTTTAGCCAGGGAGTGCAGTGAGGAAGAAGAGGGAAAATTACCAAGAGGAACTTGTAGGTATCAAGAATGGAAGAAGAGGAGCTTGATTGGCTATCACAGGGGAGGCATTCTAGATAAACTGGGTTAGCAGGAGTCTTTGCCAAAACTGGGCTCTGCAGGCCCAGGATGAGGGCTAGTGGAAAAGAGGGCTCAGGAGCCTGACTAAAGTTTGGTCACAGATGTGCTTGTCACTGGGTCCAGGGAAGCCATGTGGGTAAGAAGTTAGCTGCAGACTGAGGACATCGTCTTCTGGCAGAGTGCCTGCACCGTAGACAGAGCACCTAGCCGGTGCTTAGTGAGAGAGGAGGGACGGATGGGATAGTTCCCACCTGCAGAATCTGATAAACACTGCGGCTGCAAAAGTGGGAACTCATTCCTTGATTACACACCTTCCGTCAAACAGACAGATGCCTCACAGCACCAGCTGCCAGAAGTTGCTTGCAACACTGGATTATGAGGGCAGCCTTGCAACTTGTCACCAGCCCGAGATCCGGGAGCTAGTGGCCATGACTGACCAGCCAGTAGGGGGCAGTCCAGCCGAATGGGAAGGACGCTGAAATAGACGTCCAGAAAAATCCTGATTTTATCCCCATTTGGTCATTGATTCACTGTGAGCCCCTCAGTACAACATCGCTTCCAATCTCTGGGCCCTATTCTGCACATTTATAAAATATCCCTGATGACTGCCTGACCTTATGGCCATTTCACAGGGATGCTGTGTAATATGCGGGAAGCAATCAAGCTATGAGAAGTCCACACGAGTATTAAGTGCAGCAGAGAATTAGACCAGTAGTTCTCAAAGTGTAGGCTGCCAGCAGCAGCGGCATCCTGGAAACTCAGAAATGCCAGTTCTCAGGACCCACCCCAGACCTACTGAATCAGAGACTCTGAGGACAGACACCAGCCATCTGTTTTTTAACAAGCTCTCCAGATTCTGATACACGTTCAAGTTTGAGAACCACTGGCCGAGTGAATACAGACTGTAACTTGCTGAGTGCAAAGGGCAGCTGAGAAAAACAATTCGGGGGACTGCAAAATCTTTTGTAGTCAATCAAAAAACCACTCCAGAGATATTAACTCACGCTATTAATCACAAATTAGTGTTTTTGTTGTGTATTTTTCAAAGCACTTTCTAATACCCAATTTCATTTGATTCTTGAACCCATTCTGTGAGATAGGCAGGGCACGTAACATTGTCCCAAGAAGCACAATGACTCAACAAAGGTTACTGGGTAACAATTGGAGGAGTGGCAATCATGAGGAGAATAAACTCAGGACTTTGCAAGACCTCACACTGCCTTTCAATCACAGCATCATAGATCTTTAAATCTAGAAGGAACCTTACAACTGATACATATTCATATAGAAAATTTTCTCATTTTTCCCTTTTCTTAAGCACACTGCCATTTATGACCACATTTCACCTCACTATCAAGTATCTATGTGATTCCTTGACCCGTATGGGACTCTAGAGAGCTGGGGAAAGCAAGTAGATTTTGTCCTTAACCCCAAGAAGATCATGAACCCAGCAATCTAGCAAATACTAAAGGTACCATTGTTGTCTCCATTTTAAAGATGAGCAAGCCAAGGATCAGGTGGTGAAGAAATTTGTTTCAGGTTACGTGGCTACTTAGAGATAGAACTGAGACCAGAAGCCAGGAATCCTGACTCCTGGGTGAAACTCCCTGCAGGGATGTGGAAAGCAGGCTGGAAATTGATATCTTCAAATGTTGATTGTTAAATAATAGCCACCAAGTGTCCAGAGGGCTTTAGGTATTGACTCAATCTCAATCTATTTTTTTCTGTCTCTCAGATACGTGTCAATACCACACACAGGCTTGTGATATACTACAAGAGTCACAGAGTCTTAGAGATCATGTAGCCAATGGCAATCCGGCTTAGAAAATCTTCCTGTACATGCCTGGTGGGTCATTCCACCTCTTCTTGAATACCTGCTGTGGTGGAGATCTCCCTGTGGCACAAGGCATTCGGGAGATGCTGCGCCAAGTCATCATGTGTCTCTCAGAAAAAGCTTTGAGTGTGCTGTGCCAGTTATCCCATCCCTCACCTCTGCTCTGATGTGTTCCCTTCTTCCGGAAGCTCATTGGAGGTTGCAGAGTCTCTGGGAAGTATCAGCTTAAGTCATCATTGGCTGAATACCTACCCACACTTCATGAGGGAACCCAGGGAATTCCATGTCTGGAATTAGTAAACGGGTAGCAAGGGCCCTGTGTGGAAAGAAGATTCATTGTGATCAGGTCAGTGGAACCTTCCCATGACTTTCCGCTCGCGCTTCTCAAGTCAGCAGCTCTCTCCACAGCTTACAGGAACTCCACTCCTCATCCCTAAAGCTGTCAATGAGGAAAATGGTTTGGGGAGCCTTAGGGAGTCAGTGAGGAGATACAAAGAAATCTCTTGAAATCCACCTGGGAAGACACATGTGCCCATTCTGAATAGGTGCTTTCATTTTCTAAATCGTTCAGTCAACTTTGTAACCTCTGTTGGCCAGCCCTTGCAATGGGAGCACACACAGACGGTGTACAACAGCTCATCCTGGGCAAGGGGCCAGCAGTTAGTGGGCTCATCAGTGAACGACCATTCCTAGGATCACTTTACCCATGAAAAGCCAAAATCAGCCCAATTCTGACTCAAAAATCATACACACAGAATTAATTGGATTGTAGTTTTAATGACACTTGCATCCCGTGCCAGGATTAATGAGTTACCCTTGATACGGAATTAAAGACACCTTTTAGTGGAGGGATGATAAATGATCTCACTCTGACCCTCTCATCAGGGGCTTCCTTGTACTCTTCCATTCCCACTGCATATCCACTTAGGCTTCAGAGGCCAGGAGACAAGAAGGAAGGGAGCTTTTGAGCCCACCTGCCTTGTGTGACCTGAGCCTCTGATGGGCCAGGTTGTGTCACAGAAGGGCATTGCTGGGACAACTGTATACACCAGCCAGCATCATTTTCCAGAGTGAAGGTACCTGGACTGTACGTGGGAACTGGGTCCTATTCATACAGTGATGCCTCGTATGTTCAGCCTTTCCAGAGGTGGACTGGCCCCACAAATGAGTTTGCTAGAGGACTGATATTTCAACTCTGATATATTTTTCAATAATCATCAATAAATATCTCTTCAAAATTTATTACATATTTCCTTGTCATGCAAATAACATTTTCCAAGCATAATTTACCCTTTTCTTGCTGCAATTATCACCAACATGATAGTGCATTAATGTGCTGGGTCAGAAAAAAATAGTGAGGTATTTGAGGCTGTTTATTCCTGCACTGAATCGCCTTGGACTGCTAACACTTTGGTATGTGAGGGTCTGAATTTAGTAATCCTATTTCTTTTTTTTTTTTTTTTTTTTGTGAGGAAGACCAGCCCTGAGCTAACATCCATTGCCAATCCTCCTCTTTTTGCTGAGGAAGACTGGCTTTGGGCTAACATCAATGCCCATCTTCCTCCACTTTATATGGGACGCCGCCACGGCATGGCTGACAGGCAGTGCATCGGCGGGCGCCCGGGATCCGAACTCGCGAACCCCGGGCTGCCAAGCGCGGACTAAACCACTGCGCCACCGGGCGGCCCCCCTTAGTAATGCTATTTCTTTCCTTGCTTTCAGCCTTTCACCTGTTACTATTCATTGTGAAGAGATGCAGTGACATGGAAAGAAGGGCAGAGAAAGAACCCCCAGGCTGTAAGACTAGGAGTACAGAGAACATCTTTTCTTGCTCACCCATGATTACTCAGTGCCTTCTCTAGTGCTTGGGACAAAGGAGAGGATCAATGACTGGTTGATGAATAAATAAATACCATGACTTAGTTTCTGATTCTGCCTTCACTGCTTACCAGCTGCATCACCTTGGGAAAACCCTCAGTCTCAGTTTCTAAATCTGCAGAACGGATATAATAATAATAATACCTTATTTTGGGACTCCTATAAAGATCAAATTAATTAAATAAAGGAAATTAATATGAAAGTGTGGACTATAGAGTGGTACACACAGCCCCTGTTTCTAGCTTGTAACAAGATTGCGATTAGCATCATATAGCACGGGTTTCTGGGGAGTGGTCTGCTTCTCCGGAGGCAGGTCTGGTATCAATGACCTTGGTTGGTCCAGGCAGGGGAAAGGGGCCAGGCGGCTTCCTCATGGACATGGTGGGTGTTGTGTGGTCCATCTTTCTCCCAAACGGTTCACCTGGGGGATGACATGTGTCCCCAAGACCAGCTTTCGCCTCCCTGGACCCTGTCGTCACCTCACTCCTCCCAGGCCCCCCATGTGTCCTGTCCCTCTGATCTCACCAGTTGTGAGGAATTCATCCGTGTAAAGGTGGATGCCACTTAATCTGCAGTCCCTTCCCTGGAGATCTGGATTAGGATGGCTAAAACTAGAGGCCTAAAGCCCTCCTTCCTAATCAGAATTGACATGGATTTTGATTAGGAACAGAACATTTGCTAGGAGCCTCTCAGTATCATCAATCTCCCTAAAGAATTTTCAAGAGGAAGAAATGTGCAAACAGGGAAAATGAAATGCTCAACCACCTAAAATGAGTAGCTAACAGTGGAATGTCCAGGAAGCATCAGCAGATAGAAAATATTTGGGCCATGAGTGGGCCCAGACTCAGGAGGCAGGAGGCTCGCCTATCACTTCTCAAATCCCTCAGTGAAAGGGGCCACCTATCTGGCCAGACCTTGTTCACAAAGGTCTAAGAACCCTGAATGGCACCACACAGAATCACATCCCAAATGCCCAGCATGCCCAGTTTGTCTGGATTCCAGGACAAGCTCAGATACCCTGACTCTCTTCCAGCTCGTGGTGAGCTCCCTGCTCACCCCAAGAGGTCAGTGCAAGTGTCTAACGCTAACAGTCTGGGCATCTTACACCTAACTACTCCAAAGTCCTTATTAATGTTGTCCCCAGGGGTCTTCTTTAAGGAAGATTCAGATACTAGCTACAAACACTATACCACCAACCCAATAGTCACCACCAACAAAAACACAATCATCACCACCCCACCACCACCAACACGGTCATCACCACTCCCACCACCAACACAATCATCACCACCAACACAACCAACACAATCGTCACCACCAACACAATCGTCACCACTCCCACCACCAACAACACAATCGTCACCACCATCAACAACACAGTCATCACCACCACAACACCACAATCACCACCAAACCCAGGACTGTGTTTGAGTTAGAGTGCAGTCAGTTCTTACGTCTGTGACCTTTTGAAATGTATTTAAACTATCTGAGTCTCAGTGTCCTGACATTAATAACTCCTAGAGTTCTGGGGATTAGAAGCAATGTACGTACAGTAGCACAGGATAGCCACCACATACATGGTAGCTATTATTAGGAGCGTGCATTTGTCAAGAGAAGACTAAATTAATTGCTCAATACTTAATCATTTCAGGGGAAAAAGGCAAGTTCTCACCCTAGAGTTAGGGGGCTCTGTGCCATCTTGAGAAAAGAAGGTAGGTCCAGTGGAGTTATGCTCTTGGCCCTGCCCCGTCCTGCCGGAGTGTGCCGACTGTCTTGTTTCCTCTCTCAGTTTTGTTTCCTCCGGCCCTGGGAGACACACTGTTAGGGAAATGGTGAATTTTCTGGAGGAGATGTCTCCATTCTTCTTGCATCACTTGTTGTAACAAATACGCACAATATGACAGCCAGATCTACCCTGCCAAATTTCGGGAGCCTGGGGCATTTTCAATACAGAGATGCCAAAAGTTAGAGCCCCGTCCAGCTTCCTCTAACTCTTGCACCATCTCGGGAACTTGCTGGATGACACTGACATGGGAGTGACCAGGCCCAGTCAAGCACTATTGCTGGGTGGCATTCTGTCTGCCTTCCCCTTCCTTCTTTCCCTCCCTTCCTTCTTCCTTCCTTCCACCCACTCCTTGTCATTAGTCCACAAACCACTGCTGTGTCCACGATGGCCCTGAACCCAAGGGTGCCCTCCCCATCCACATTCTCCCTCTCGCTCTGAGGCACATGTGATGGCACCTCTGCCCCTCTGCCCACCCTCTGTCCACTGGGAGGGCACAGCTCTTGGCAGATGATCAGTTGTGAACTGCTGGAGGCGCCACTCCGTGTGCATGCCAAACACCATCTCCTCTCCCTCCCGGCATGCCAGGCTCCTCTGACAAGGAAGGGTAAAGACCCTCCAGGGTTCTCAAGAACATCAATATGTTTTGTATTTAATGTGCTGGCTCTGTTACAGCAAATTAAAGCGAGGGGGCCTGGTAGAAGGGAACACAGCCCGCCGTTCCTCTGTCCCTTGTCACGCAGGAGGCTCTGGAAACTGCACTCCAGTGTGGGGAAGGAGTGCACATTACACCCCCCTGCAGGAACAGAGCAGACATTAGACAAAGCCCCGAGTCTTAATGGGACGCATCCGGCAAACATCTGAGCTTGGGCCTTCAATCACAAACGCTGCAGGATTTAAAAATGAATAAACTTCACATTGTGTTTCTCTTATTTATCCTTTATGCAAATCGTCCCTGGGAGGACCCATTATGCGCACTGCATGGGGACAGCAGAGGCCGGCTCGAGGCTTGTAGGACCACTTGCAAGCAATTCCTGGAATGCCAGGCCCGTCCTAGTGCTTTACAGAGGGAGAGAAAGTGATCATAAAAGGGAAATAAACAGACTCTGAGTAGTTGGCGCATTCAGAAAGCACAGGCGAGCTCACGCACACGCACAATAACACACCACACACGCAAGCTATGCACGGACCATGTTCAAACACCCACTGCTGACAAGAACAAGGGTCTCTGTCCAGAGAGCATATGTCATCTCCCCAGTTATTTTTTTCTGCTGCTGACTGGAGGTCTCTTTTGTGAGACCGAGTGAAGAGATGGGCAGGACAGTGAGATGCATTCATGTGGTGAGATCCCTGGTTACAGAGCAGGCACAGTGAGCCAGGTACTGTTCTAGAGCAGCCGGCAGCCCCTGCTCTGGCTCTGCTCTTAAATCACTGGGAGCTTCTTGGCTGAGGTGGGGACCAGTGGGTCAGGCAGTTGGGGCTGTGACTCTGGACTGAGGAGCCAAGGGTAATCGGAGTCAGGCCAGGGCAGCCCCAGTCTAAAAAGTGGAGGGCCAAGTCCAGTGACACCAGGGGGCTCTCAGGAGGGCAGAACCATGGAAAATGAAGAAAACTGAGACTGAAGTGGAAGATGCCTGCCACTCCCTGTTCTAATGGGACCCGTCCCCTGCTCAGTCCAGGACCCACTCTCAGGCACCTGTAAATGTAACCAGAGCTCACCCACTGCCAGCTCCCAGTTCAGGAAAGACAGCAGCCTGTGCCCGTGCCAGAGTCAACCCTGTGGCATGGGCCTAGATGGCCTGGCAGCATACCCTCAGCCTTTGCACAGGACTGGGTGCAAAGTAGGGGTGCAATAGATGCCTGTACCTGAGTGGATGTCATGTGAGCACCAGGCTCTCTGATGGGTTAAGCCAGCTGAGGAAGCTGCTTTTGGAAACAGTCTGCTGGTCTGGCATAGCCGGTGACTTGACGTGCTCAGATAGACGCTGCAAACTGGAACTGGTCACCTGGTGCCCTGGGACCTCACCCTGAGCCGCCGCTCCTTACATCTCCTGGCAGCACGTGACTCTCGGGATGTTTCGGTTCCTCCTCCACTCCTCCTCTGTCTGTTTATAGCCTGGGTGGGCATTTTCTCCTCTCTAAAGAGCATCATGTGTAGATGGGCAGAACTCCCCTTGCTTCTCCCCCATTTCCACCCTAACTCTCTTCCCCAAGCTGTTGCCAGCCCTCTGTCATGGGGTCGGAGGAGCCACCATAGTTCTAGGCTCTGAGATCAGAGTGTGGGGAACCGCATCTCCAATTTCTCCTGCTCTCACATCCCCTCTGTCTAAGCAGCTGCCAAGCTCACCAAAGCTTTTCCCAAAGGGTCCCTGGGGTCACACCTCATCTCCACCATCCTCCCTCCACTGTCACTGCCAGCCCCTCATCGCCCCCTCATCTGCAGGCAGCCTGGCTCTGGCGCCCCCTTCTGCTCGCCCCCAGCAGAGCTTCCTCACGGAGGCAATGCTATGTCCACATGTCCTTCCTCCCAGAGCCCACGCTGGCTCCCTGCACTTAACAGGTCCAGCCAGAGCCTCTGCCTGATTCTTGAGGGTCTTCATAATCCCCTCCCACAATTTACTCAGACCTGAAACCAACCACCTACTTAATAAACTAAATTCCTCTCTTCAATCACTCAGTTAACATTTATTGAGCACCTTCTGTGTGAGCTCTGTGCTTATCTGAAGAGATTCATAGATGAAAGAAGCATAGCCTGTCCTCAAAATGAGCACAGCTTTGGGGGAACACAGACTGGAAAATCAACTGCCATGACACAATGTGATCTTTTAAATTCTCAAGATGGTGGGGGGAGGAGTTGAGAGAGAAAGAAAGGTAGGTGGAGGGAAAGAACGGCTCCCGGGGAGAGGAGAGGATAACATCTTTTAAGTTATTAATGTATATTTTTTGAAAAAGGCACGGTATGATTTTCTATGACAAAGTGAATATACGTTAGACTAAAGTGAGCACGGACGGGAAGAGAAGGGGACAGAAATGTAAATTCCTTTGACTCACCTGCCTGGTGACAGACGCCACCCTGAGAATTTCACATTTGAAACTTTATTTAAATGGTACAGAATTCCAGGAAGTTGGTGCTGAAAGGACTTTGGGCAGTGCTGAATGGTTACCGCTGGGCAGCGCGGGACGGGGCAGCTTCGTATGCAGATCCTCAGCTCTAGCACCAGATTGCCTGGATTCCAGTCCCACTTGGTCCCTTGTTGGCTGTGTGACTATTGGAAAGTGACTTAACCTCTCTGTCCTTCCATTCCCTAGTCTGTTAAATAGGTATAGCAATTGCATGTATCTGTTAGGGTTTTGTGAGGTTCACATGAGTTGTTATAAGTGAAGCACATGGAACAGTGCCGGGCACAGAGCTGGCGCCAGCTAGTATTACTGTTCCAAGTGCTTCAGATGCGTGAATTCATTTAATCCTCGCCGTAATCATTTGAGGTAGATATATTGTATACCCATTTCACAGATGGGGAAACCGAGAGACAGAGAGGTTAATTAACCTTTCCAAGGTCATACAGTTGATAAATAGAGGAACTACGATTTCAACCCAGGCAGTCTGCCTTCAAAAGCCACTCCTACATTCTCATGTAGGCAGAGACACCTGTAGAGGTACCAAAGGCACTGCCCAGGATGTAGGCACCACTGTGTAAGAAAAACTCTAGTTTAATCTTAGTCATATATTGGCTTCCTTAAAAAAAAAAGGCATTTTTTGAAATACTTTTGACAGTGCTGCTAAAAGAGATTTGGAAACCTCTGATCTCGATCTAGCCCACATGCCAGGGATGAATAGAGGTTGAGTGATGGGAAGTGATTCAGGTGGCAGACTTAGTGCACGACCAGTCCAGGTCTCCTTGTGGTCACCTCTGGTCTTTCCTCCGGTCCATCTTCACCCCTGACGGCTTCAAGAGCCCTTAGACAGACTAAAAATCTCCCCAAGTGTCCATCCAGGATGACCACAAACATTAGGGTCACGATGGGCAGGGTAGCAGGTGCTGCTAGTTGGGACCTGGCCTCTCCCAGAGGTCACTGGACCTGGGCTTGGAGCGAGCCTGCAGAAGCTGCCAAGCTTGTCTATGCAAATTCAGGGGAGCAATCTGCATAGGGAAAATGTAATTACCCAAATTGGAACAGGGCCAGGACCTCAAGGCCTGGACTGGGGAATGCTGGAGGATTCTTCAGAATATAAAAGCTGCAACCTTTTCCTCTCCTGGCCCCCAACCCTCCCCAGGCCAGGTCAGAGCAGCCTCAGAAATAAGAACATTCCTGCTAAGACCCCTTTCATTGGTCCTCGCTGTCCCCTTCCGATAGCCTTAGGGCTGGGAGAGCAAGAGCCCTGGAGTCACTCCTGTAGAGCGAGGGGAGCTTGGGTTTCTATGTCCTCACACTTCTGCATCTGTTATTTGCCGGTGACAATACCTGAGCTCTCAAGTTAAAGCATGTGTTTTGTTTTGCGTTACAAGTTATCGTTAAACTGGTGATTGTCTGCCGCCTTCACTGGGAAGAGCTTCAGACAAACTGACCTTTGACCAAAAGAGACAGTGCAGAGGTTGTGCCTCAACAAACCCCAGTCCCGGAAGGCAGGCAGTAACCACAGTGAGAGAAGGCTCTGGGAGAGGAACCTCGAACCACCTTGGACACACCCCTTCACCCTGCTATTCCCATTCACAAACTAAGGGAGTTGGCCTTAAGGATCTCCACTCTTCAGACCAGCTCTAGCATTCTGCTCCTCCATGACCTCCTAAGTATTTCCCACGGGACTCAGGGACAGGGGACCTGTACAAATATCCCTACATCACATGATGAAGACTATGTCAGCCACACCTCCACCAGCAGGAGATGAACTGGACATTCCAAGAAGCCTGTAATACTCCATCTTTCCATCCATCCATCCACTCAGTCATCTATTCATTCCATCCCTCAGGTGAAAGTCAGTGAGCACACAGGTACTTACTGGGCAGTGGGTGAGGACATACAGGGTGAGGAACTATAAATACAAAAGTCATTAAAACCCACCTCTCCTTGGGTGCTCGTCTTGAGTGGGGCCAAGGTGGTTTCCTACAGCTGCCATTAGCATAACATTCCTGCAGGTGTTGACCTGGGATAACACAACCCGTAGTTATTCCTTTACTGGTAAGGGAGTGTTTTCTTTAAGGGCTCCTGTTTGATTTCCAAAGCCAGCACAGGCTCTTATGGGAGACAGTGGGGTACTGCTCCAAACATGGAGAAGAACACTTGCTCAGGGTAAAATCTACTATTTGGTGAACTGCTCTCCCTTCTTCTGTGTCAGTATGATTTGAGGGAACCATTAAGCTTTAACAATGCAGAAAATAAATCCCTATTAAAGTATACGCACATTAAAAGACCCAAGTTCTCAACCCAACCTGCCCTCCTATCTCTGCTATCACTAACCTGACTATCCTTCAAGGCAGTTAGCAGTCCTCTTATTCCAAGAAGCCTCCCCTGATCCTTCCCAGATGGAAGTGATCTCTCAACCACCCACAGACATTTATTTATCAAACACCTATGGTAGAATTTGATTTGGATCGTAACCAGATTCGACGACAATGTGAGCTATACAAGAATGGCTTTCCAGTGGGCTTCAGCTTTGTATTCCCACTTCATATTCCCCTGCCCCACTCCTAGACATGGTAAGGGCTCCTTAAATGTTTGTTGAATGAATGAATGGATGGATGCACTTGGCTGTAGAATCAGACACCTTCTCTCCGGGTCCCACCCTAACTGAGATCCCAGAAAACTCGACTGGGCCCAGTTCCAGTCTGCTCTACTCCTCAAGGGTCCCAGCCCTCAGACGCCCCTCCCTGGATTCTGATCACATGTGGCTGGGACTCCATTTGACCTCTACCTCTGTCTTATTGATCTCTAATGTCATTTACCTCCTGCTCTGCCACAGACTTTTCATCTGGTTATAATCTGTCTCTTTAACTGGGAAAAAGTCACTAAAGGCCAGGACTGTATCTCACTGTCCCCCTGTAGAGACTAGAATTGTGTTGGGTACAGTTGGGTGCTCAGAACATATTTGCTAATGGATCAACCATCCCAGGGCTCATGATTTGGTCTAAACATCTAAGCAACAGATAGGCAGAAGCTAACATTTGGAGCTGAAACATTTCTCTAGTTGCCCAAAGGAAAAGGGGTATGGGACAAGGAAGGTATTAGGGAGAAATGCAGGAAGACCTGGCAGCAAAGCTCTTTACTCTACAGAGGATCCTGTTTCCCCCAGGTCAGTCTATAATGACAAGGCCTGGCTTGGCCTCACTACAGCGAAAAAGCTCTGTTTCCAGGGACCTCTAACTAACTGTGGCTCCTTGGACAGGTCATAACCTCATTTGGCCTATTTTCTCATCTGTCATTATTTCTTTTCACATTAAATGTCAGGTCCTGTCTTAGTTCCTGGGAAAACAAAAATAAATATGAGACAATTCCAACCTCATAAACAAGTTGCTAGTTAGTGGGAGAGATAGACGTGGAATCAGATAAATTCCAATACAGCCTGGTACTGCAAAGAGATGTGCAAAAGCCGGTATGATGGGGAACGCTTAGAGACCACAGCCACTCCCTCTACCTGAAGGAATTTAAGAAGTTTTCCAGAAGAGGTGGCATTGAACTAGGCAAAGCAATTGAGGAAAGGGCCTTCCAAGCAGAGATTGTGATGAGTATATTAGTTTTCCATTACTGCTGTAATAAATTACTACACATTCAGTGGCTTAAAACAACAGCAAATTTATTATCTTATAGTTCTGTAGGCCAGAAGTCTGACATAGGTCTCATTGGGCTAAAATCAAGGTGTCGCAGGGCTGTATTCCTTTCTGGAGGCTGTGGGGAGGATCTCTGGAAGCTCCCTGAATTCCTTAGCTAATGGCCCCTTCCTCCATCTTCAAAGCCAGCAACCATAGGTTGAGTCCCTCACAGATTGCATCGGTCCAGTCTCCTCTTCTGCCTCCCTCTTTCAATTTTAAGAACACTTGGGCCCACCCTGATAATCCAAAATCATTTCCCTATTGTATGGTCAACTGATTAGCAACCTTAATTCCACTTTGCCATGTAGAGTAACGTATTCATGGATTCCATGGATTAGAACATGAATATCATGTTCTTAAGGATCATTACTCATGATCTTAAGGATCATTACTCTGCCTGCCCCAGAAAGGGTACAGGTACAGGACCTGTTCTGTCTGGGGTGAGAGAAGGGTTCAGAGGTCAGTGTGGAGTGGTTGACCGGGAAAGAAGCAGATTATAAAGGTCCTTATATACCAAGTGCAGTATTTACTTAGTCTTTTATCCACTGTGGCTTTTAAGCAAGAATTTACCTTGTCTCCCTCCTTGTTTTCTGAACAATCCCTCTAGCAATGGGATGAAAGGAAGTAGAAAGAAGTAAGGCAGGGAGACCGGTTAGGAAGCCGCTGGAGCAGTCCACACAGGAGACAAAGTCTGAACTAAGGCAGCGGCATGAGGATGAAGAGAAGGGATGGGTTTGAAGCTGCTTTGGAGGAATAACTGCCAGGATTTGAGGATCCTCGATGTGGAACATAAGGGGAAGGGAGAGGTCGGGGATGACTGAGGTTTCCCGCTTAGGGGCCTGGGTAGATGGGTGGTTCAGTTAACTGAAATGGAGACCCTAAAAAAGGACACAGTGGGCATGGGAGATAATGTAAAATTTTAGGTACCAGTGCGACTCCCAGGTGAAGTGATCCCATAGGCAGATCATGAGCTTAGGAGATGGGACGTCTGCTCCCTTCAAAAGGGAATTGTAAAGACTGACTAAAATCATTCATGCCACTGCAAGGACATGGGTAAGGACATCGTCACTCACCAGTTCATCACAGGTACCATTGTGCGACTCATCAACAAATGTTTTACTGGCCCCTTCTCTATGTGTACACCAGCCTAGGTTCTACAGGGAGCCAAAGGGGTCCCTGAGATGCTTCTGCCCTTGAGAGGTGACGGGTCTCACTGGGAAGCCAGGACACATAAGTCAAGAGAAATGTAATAACATAAGCGTCCAAGGAGTAGCCAGTCTGGTCCAAGCCAGAAACCTGGGTGTGGTGTAGATGCCTCATTGCCTGTTACCCCTTACATCCAAAGATCGTCAAGCTCTTCAGATATTATCTTCTAAACACTTCTTGAGTCCACTCCCCCTCCTGCTTTGAGCTCAAGCCTTTTTATTCCTCATTTGAATTAGTATAAAGAGCTTCTGAACTGGGCCCCTTGCCTCTAATCTTGTTCGCCTCCCATCTTTAAACGACAGCCAGAGAATGAGTTTTCTGACTTTAACCTAATCTTAACACTACTCAACTTGAAATAATTCAATAAAACTTAGGGGGAAAAATTTAAACATAGGAGTGGGGAAGGCCTTTCTAAACAGAACACAAACAGGCAATCCATAAAAGAAAAGAATGATAAATTTGATTACATAAAACTTCCTGCTTGGAAAAAATGCCATAAACAAAGTCAAAGGCAAACAAAAAAATTAAGAAAAAAGTATTTGCAATAGAAATGACAAAGCGCTGATAGTCTAATTATATAAATGGTGCCCACAAATCAATAAGAGGAAAACCCAACAATCCAATAGAAAAATTGGCAAAAGAACATGAACAGAAAATGAAATACAGATGGCTTTTAAACATCTGAAAGAAGCTCAAAATCACAGTCAGAAAAATGCCAGTTTCTCTACAATTAGACACCATCAGGTTGACCACATCAAAAAGTTTGATAATGCACTCACTGCGTTGATAAGCTTGAGGGAACAACGACTCTCAAATGCTATTGGTGGGAAAGCACTACCCTTCGGAAAACTGTAAAAATCTATCAATTTTTAAAACGCATATATTCTTTGAAATTATACATCTATAAAATTATTCTATAAACTCAGATAAAGTTACTTATGTACACCAACACAAAGCTATGTATAGAGATATTCACTAAGCATATTCTAAATGTCTTCAACAAGGGATTGTTTAAATAAATCATGGTATGCACATAATATAGAGCGCTACACAGCTATTAAAAAGAATAAAGGGGGGAAAAGAATGAAGCACTGCTACATTGTTAGTTTAGAACAATTTCTAAGATGTAATAATAGCAATAAAAGAAATACTTATATAGCATCTACTATATGCCAGGCACTATTCTAGAAGCTTTATGTATTTATATATATTTAACTCACTTAATCCTTACAGCAACACTATCACGTAGTTATTACCACTACCATTATTACCATTATTTCCATTTTACAGATGAGAAAACTGAGGCACATTAGAGGTAAATTATTTATCCATTATGAAAATATATGTATTTCTGTGATTTTTTTCTTTCTGTGCTTCAGTGTGGATATTTACATCTAATTTATTTTCCAGTTCACTAATTTTTCTCTTCAGTATGTATAATTCATTGAGTTCTTAATTTCAGTTAGTGTGGTATTTTTTTCTTTCAGTTCCATTCGGTTCTTTAGTTCTCTACTAATATTATCAATCTTTTCCTTTAATCCTTTGAATATATTATTCATAGTGATTTTAAAGTCCAAGTCTGATGACAGTACTTCCTGGGTCTATTTCTAGTGTCTGTTGTTTATCTTGGTTTTTCAGTCATGTCTTGGCGTCTTATATACCTGATTATGTTTGATGAGTGTCAGACTTGTGTATGAAAAATTATGGAGATAATTTGGTCTTCTAGATGATGTTATCTTCTTCCAGACAGAATTTACTTTTGCAGGGCAGCTAGGCAATAAGCACTAGCAATCCCAAATAAACCAGATTCCAATCAGGAAGTAAGATAACTCAAAGTTGACCTTCAGTCTGTGAGAACTGGTCTATTTGTGATTCACCCCTACTCCTTATGTCTAGCCCTTTGGGGTCCCAACCCAAAGCCTGGGTATAGGCCAGGGCCACTTTTCCTTGATGGGCTCTGAATTTCCATTTTTCCTTCATAGCCCTGTGAGTCTACTGAAAGATCTGCTCAGGTTCTTGGGTCTGAGTCACTACTTTTGAAAGCACCATTAGCTTTGAGGGAGAAACTGGCTTCACCTTCTAGCTTTATCTCCCCCGTCTTCCCTCTTCTAAATCTTGGCCTTGGAATTCCTCAGGACCTTGAAAACACTCCAATATCTTCAAAGAGGTTTTATGTTTTTGTTATTTTTTCTTTTTTATTATTTGTTTTTTGTTATTTTATCTTTGTTTTTGTTATTTTTTTCTTAAATTTTTTTTTGGATTTTCTAGTTGTTCTCAGAGAAGAGGTTGGTTGAAAACAACTCAGCGCCCATCCACCAGACATATTTTTAAATAGAAAAAAAATGCAACAGCAGAATCCAGTCAGGAAAACTTCCCAGGCCAGACAGAAATAGAGGAAATTTAATATAAGAAAGTCATTTCGAATGTGTTGAATGAGCTGAAACAGCACATAGGGGATGATGAAGTGATCTGGTGATCAAGAACATCAGAGGGGCTCTGGAGGAACAGAGGAAGGAGATGAAATTATCAGAGTTCAGGGGCCAGGGCCACCTGTCCAGAGCTGGGACAATGGCTTGCCCAGCAGAAGCTGGAGCACAGAGCCACACAGTGCCAGGGATATTGTTCAAAGTTGAAAGAGACAGAGGGGAACCAGATTCCCTGACTATCTGCTCCTCTTGCCCTCCAGTCGCTTTCCAGTGCCTCCTATTGACCAAACCTCACAAAAGGCAGTGGCCAAAAGCAGCCTGGGAAAAGCAGAGGAAGGCAGGTGTGAATCTGAGACCAAGTAGGCAAATGACTAGGCACCATGCACACTTGGAAAGACGCTTAAGAAACTAGTAACAGTGGTTACTTCTGGAGTAGGGGAAGATGGAGGATTAGTAGACACGGGGACTGGGGTTGAAAAAGACTTGCCACATGCATGTATTACATATTAACAGTACACACACCCCAGTGAAAAGTCAAGATTATACCCTTGAATGACTCTCACCTGCCACAGCAGCATTTCTCAAACTTCAGGGTGCATTAAAATTACCCACTGTACTGGAGAGAATGCAGACCCTGTGAATCAGTGCATCTGGGGTGTGTCTCAGGAGTCTGCATTTTAACAACCGTCTCACGTGATTCTGGTGTGGTGGGTCCACGTGGAACACGTGAGAAATGGTGGCCAATGGGGCAGAATTCAAGCTCCTTCAGAACGACCACCGAGTCCTTTCATGACATGCACGACCACTTCCTCTTTGAACTCTTCCTTATCATGGAGGGCAGAGGTTGCCCCCCCCATCCTGCCTCTGGTCCTCCTGCACAATGTCATCCAAATTCTCACTGCATTTGGTTCTAATAATTTCTTTGTGTGTCTGCTTTCCTCATTAGCACCTGAGGGCAGAGGACTTTTCTTATTTATATTAAATCCTAGAAATGCCTAGCATTGTACGTGGCATGCAGAAGGTGCCCAATAAATGCTGGTCACATGGACTGACTGGTGTTTTTCAGAGAAAGGAGGAATCAGAGTCTGCTGAGGTGCCCCGGAAGAGCTTCCCGGAGGAGAAGCTGCCTTAAACAAACAGAGAAGGGAAAACGCATTTGAGACTGGGAAAAGGAATACACTGAGGGGCCAGAGGCAGGCAGGCTCATTTCTATTAGTGAGCAACCCTGGCGATGAATATAAAGCACTTTGGTGTTTTTTATTTTTTTTAAGACAAATTCCCTAAAACCACACTCGGCAGGTCGCACATCCCCCCTATCTGGGGCCATAACTTCCCCAGATGTTAATGAGTACTTCCAGCATTGATCAAGGGGAGAGAGACCCCTACAGGTTTATAAAACATGCAGATGACTGGTTTTTAACGAATGCAAAATGTCAAACAAAAGCAGCATCACAGGCCAGTTACTCATGCATAGTGAAGTTCCCAGGGAAAAAGGAGCAAATAAATAGGGAAAAAATACCTTGGCTGGAACCGTTCCTAATAGGCAATGGACAATTGGGAACAGCAGGAGTATGCAGGGACACGGGAGCAAATAGCAAATACATTTGGAAGATATCAGCAAGAGTGAGATCAAGGCTGTACAAATGGCCCCTGGCTTTTGTTTTGATGGGGGTATAGGACCTGTGTTCAGCCCTCCCTGATAGAAATGTACAGGGTGGAGGTTTTGTTTGTTAGATGAGTGGGTGGGTGGGTGGGTGGGGGGAGATGAAAGAGGAAGAGTTGGAAATACATACAACAAGAGGAAAGCAATTCTAGAAATGGTGGTGTTTAAATGAGACTGTTATGTGTCTCATTTGGAGATGGAAGCGACTGACTAGGACTTTGCCTTCTCTGTACAGTCATGTGTCACTTAACGATGGGGGCACGTTCTGAGAAATGTGTTGTTAAGCGATTTCGTCATTGTGCAAACATCATAGAGTATACTTACACAAACCTAGATGGTACAGCCCACTACAGACCTAGGCTCTAGGTACAAATCTTATGTGACCACCATCATATATGCGGTCCGTCATCAACAGAAATGTCATTAATGTGACACATGACTGTATACGGACAGGATTTAGCTTGACCCAGACCTTGTGCGCCATGCAAACTAAATTTAGGCTTTTCACAATATGTTCAAATGTGGTCACATGTATACAAAGTTGCTGTATTTTTGTATGCAGGTATGTGTATTAAGGGAATAATTTGTTACATGTAAACAGTTTTTGTAACCTTGTTTTCGTTTACCTTTGTTTTTAAATACACCCAGATCTTCCAAGCCTGAAAGTAGCCCTGGTCTCATACAACCCTTGTCTGCGACACCAGCTTTCTGCTTGGTGCAGATGGTGTGATCTCAAAAGCACTGGGAGGGCACTCACCCCCTTTATCCCCTACAACCCTCACACACCTGCTTAATGATGCTTGGAATCCCTTTGCCAGGGAGCCCTTTCTCTCCATACTGCGAAATGAGCCTTAAGTTGTAAACTCTCTGGGGAAGGGAGCCCCAAGGCCTCACATTTGCTTGGAGGTTAGTGGGTGTCGCCGAGCCCTTCTGGGGAGCAGGTTTCCTTAGGGCCGTGCTCCTCACACATTTCACCGAGGTGCCCCTTGTGTTATCAGCAGGGAAGGGTGAGCCTGTTTAGCAGAGTCTTCAGGCTTCCGCAGAGAGGATACAATAGGAGGAAAATGTCTGTGAAGTCTCATGTTTTATCTTAAAACGTCCTGCAAATGTTGGACTCTACCTCATCATAAATCCGAGATTGTTTTAATATGAAAGGGTGTTTGTAGTGGACACTTTGATGCTTCCCCAGATCCTCTTTATAGGACTGCCATATTCATTGTCCAGCTGTCCGGAGAATCAGCTGCTGACAGCTCAACAGCTGTGTCGCTCTCTGGGCATTAACCCAGGCTCCAGGCAACTGCCATGCCCAAGGTTATGCCCCCTCTCAGGGAGTGGCCCGTGGCTAATGACTGGCTTACAGGAAATACAAAAACCCAGCCCTTTGCCTCAACTTGAGACAACTCTGAAGGGCCATCTCCGTAGGATCAGCTGAGATCTTCCTTTGTTGCCACTGCATCGTGGGCCAGCCTCTCCCTCTCCCTGATCATGCCTTGCTCACTTCTCCCAAGATCACTCCCCAATCAGACATCTGTGTGCCAGTCCCTGTCTCGGAGTCTGGCTCCAGGGAACCCACCTGAAGGCAGGTGCAGCAGCTGTAATCCTCAGAATCAGACCTTAAGATGGGGATTTGTAGCTGGATGCATCACCAGCTGGCTGGCCATGAGGACCCCATCATTGTTGGTCAGTGGAGTACAGACAGCCCCTGTATGCTGTAGCAGGACAATTGCTGAAACGTGTAACAGTGGTGAACTGGTATGGGGTCCCAGTGGAAGAGGCTGGTATAATATCAGATGCTAGAGAGGGATGAGTAAAAGTAACTACAAGGACTACAGAATAAGGTGGTTGTTGCTGAGCGCACTGACCTATCGAAGAGAGATAACGGCAGGCTCAGGGTGATTGATCACCAATTCCAAGCAAAGTGTGAAGACCAGAGGACTTTCTTGGCGTCACTAAGGAACCCACAATCTCCTGCAGCCAGAGCAGAGGAGCAGGCACAGGACTGAATTTTAAGAGCAGAAGAGCTTCAGAGAAGGTTGAATGCTCAGCCCAGCAGGTCCACACTCAGGTCAGGACCTCAAACTGTAAGAAGTGGGACCCTGAGACTTGGAAAAGGGATATCTGGGTAGATGCCACTAAGCACCTTGAACTCTCAGATTCTACTAACCTGCGGGGGCTGAGCTAACAATACATTGTTACTGATACATTGTATTGTTTACTCAGTACAATGGGATTGAGCTAAGCAGTGCCAACAGGCACAAGAAAACTGCACGTGTGGGGAGCCCCCCATGATATCCACCATTGCACTAATGCTTCTCCCTCACACTAATGGCCCCAGCAGAGCATTCCTTGTGACCAGCCAATGGAGGAGGAAAAAAAGGCAAACTCAGTTCAGAACAGCTATTGACCTGCAGGAGGCCCCGAAAGACAGTGGTGAGGGGAAATCCTCCCAATGGGCAGAGCCTCGGGCAGTGCACTCCATCACCACTTTGTATGGAAAAAGAGGTGAACTAAGGTAAAAAAATATGCATAATGGGCACTGATAAGCAGCCTGTCAGAGGCCTGGGAGGAGATGAGAGGCAAGGAGGTCTGGGGAAGAGGAATGAGGATAGACTTATAGGAGTGAACACAAGGGATGAAGACTTTCATATCATGTATGCTCTCATATCAGAGAGCATTCACCGTGGAAAACACCTTAAGCAGCCATGTACATGGAATTATTTTACCAGTTGACAACAGCCAGTCTCTGTCATCAGTTACCCCAGCGCTCACCCCAGTGCGTAACAGACTCGTGAATGGAGTAATGATGGTGGCAGGAGTGAAGGCTAGGCACAGGCCCAAGAGCAGGGCTCCCTCTCAACAAGGCTGATCTAACTGTTGCCACTGTTGAATGTCCCACAGGCTAGCAACAGGGCAAAGCCACGGTCCTGATATGCAACATCTATTGAGGAGAACAACCAGCCACTCGGTGGGAAGTTACTACCTTGGGCCTCTTTCACCCCTGGAAGTGGCAGAAATTCATCTCAGCTGAGATTGACACATTTCCTGCCCACAAGGCCTTGGCCAGTACCACTATTCAAAGGCTTGATACACAAATCCAAGACCCCACATTACACTGTCCCTGACCAAAAGACCCATTTTACGGCAAAGGAAGTGCACCCATGGGTACATGCCTATGGGGTCCACCAATACTGTCAGATTGGTGACCCAATAGCCACTGGTCTGATAGAGTGATGGAATGAGAGTTTAGTTGCAACCCCACAGCAGGTCAACTTTTCCCTCTCCTCAATCCTGCCTTCCTTACTTCCCTACAGGGGTACTTTCTGAAAGCATTCCCCCCAAAAAAACTCTCCTTTACAGAGTCTGTTCTCAGAAAGCCAATCTAAGACAGTGTTTGAAACATTTACTTAAATTACTTGCCTCCCCCCACCACCATATATCTTGCCCCTGTCTCAGTCAGGATCCTGTCAGTAGACAGAGGAGCCACTCAGCTGGGATTTTGAGGATAACTTAATGAAGAGACTATCTACATGGCCAGGGGTAAAGCATCACCAAGGAATGTCAAGGCAGCGAAAGACTAGCAATGTCAAGAAACCATTACCACCTTTAGGTCTGCATGGGCATGGGGAAGAAATGGTTTAACTGGAGCCCAGTGAGGTGGGGACTACTGTGAAAGGGGCACTTCCCACAGGGCTGCAGTGTAGATGCCTGAAGCCATTGGCAAAATATGACCCTGGGGCACATAGGGAGCAGAGGAGGAAATAACCCAACCTCTTTCTTCCCATCTTGACCTCCCACTGGTGCCTCCCATTGTCCAAACCCAACTGGAAACTGGGCAATGCTCTTTGTAAAGGACAGCCTACCAGGACACAGAAGAGTAGAAAATGGGTGGGAGCTTTGGGGGAAGGTGGCAAAAGGAAAATAGTAATATGAACTCCAACGAGACACCATATTTATCAGGGACATCACATCACCTTGGGCCTACTGCTCCATACCTCTAAAGAGCACCCAATGTGGTTATAAGGGGAAGGACCCTGGGCATCTTTAGGCTGCATGCTGGGGGCAGCCACACAGCTTAGGCATTGCTTAACAAGGATGAGGGATTTAGAGGAATCAGTTGTATGGGGTGGCTTGGGCTCCAGTTGCCAAAATAGCATTTTCCTGAGTAGAGGAAACGCTGCTGCATGTAGGCTTCCATGATTTTTCATCCTTCTTTTGTTAGGCCAACAGGGAAATGAAGGCCAGAAAGGCTGAGGCAGACGAGCTACCTGGGAAGAGAGCAGTGAGGGGCATGAGGATGTTTGTCTTGGAGCAGCTGGATCAACAGGGGGAGACGAAGTGAGGTCAGTGCTCAGGTAATTAGAGAAAGCACAGCATTAAAGGTTTTGGGGCCAAAAGAGGAGTGATGCGAGCACTCCAAAGTGGCATTTTTCACTCAGAATTGTTACATCCTGGTCCAGGCTTATAGAGCAGTTCCTGCTTTGGGCTCACCATTAGCCACGATAAACTCTGGATTCCTGGCGTCCATCAGCCCCCCGATATTTACCAAGCACTGCGCTCGATGCCCTAAGCACTTTGCCACCCTTACGAAAGTCCCTGCCTTTCCAGAGCGCTCTGCTTTGCTTCACGCAGGAGGCCATCTCTCCTCTGGGACATTCCTTCCATGTCAGGGAACTGGTTAGGGCAAGGCAGAAATGAAGACGGGAGGGAAGTAGGTCCAAGCCTCCAGCACCTGTGCCTGTCTGGAATTGCCAGAGGCCGGGGGCTGCCCAGGCCTGCTCTCCAGGTCACATTTCACTCTGCTGCCTCGAGGGGGTCTGTTTCCAGTCTCTGTCAATCAATCACATTGATTTCTTAGCAGCAGAAAAGCTTCTGCTTCATGTTTGAACATAGGAGCTTGAGCTGGTCAGCGGTATGGGAAGAGATGTCCAGCTACTATCGGGGATGTCACCCTGGAGCTGAGGAGAGGGTCAGAACCAGAAGTGACACTATCTAGAAGGGAAGCTACCTTACCTTCGAGCCAGGCTTTAAGACGCCTTAGTAGGAGACATACCTGAAATACTCTGATCCCAGTCCCCGGCCTGCAAGCCAGTGTAAATTCAACTTCACAATTGTTCAACATTCTCAGAGATAGAAATGGACTAAAAGACAGAGTTCCTTTTACTGGGAAGATACTTGATGGGGACTGATGAGGTGGCTCCCACCCAATATTGAACCAAACCTGATCTCGTCAGTCACACTTTCGGCAGGAAGGAAGGGTTGGAGGGTAGACAATTTCCAGCACATGATTAGTGCAGGATGGTGCTGGCAATTCAACTACAAAGAGAGGAATGTGATCTTGGCCCTGAGGAGACGAACGGCAAATATTCCTCGACTCTGGGTGAAGCGAGAAATGAAAGAGAAGCCATGTATAAATGTCATTAGCTCTTTCACAGTGATAAAAAAAAACTTTTAAAATAAATGAGGTGATACTAAATAAACGAATCACTTGAAAATGTACATGTGGGATAGCCAAGACAGATTAAAAAACAGATTAAAGTAACATCTGTATATTAACATCGTCATAAAATGGAATGATAATGGGGGAGCGTGCAAGGTATTATAAAACAATAATCAGAAACATTATGTCAATTATTGAAAACCACATCACCGATTGAGGGGTGTTACTGAGTCTCTGATGTCTCTGCAGCGCTTTTTCCCCCAAACTGGTTCTATAGGAAGGGCCTAATTAATTCCTGACAAACACCCTTAAATTCCGTCACAATATAGACCCACCTCAGGTACACCACATGTTTAATCGATTCTTATTGTTGCCAGTAATAACAGATCACATGACCTGACAGCTAAACATTGTCTCCCTGCTGTAGAAGGTTAAATACCCCAGTTCAACGTGGCCAAAACCATTAGGAGATAACATCTGATTTCTTGCAGTATTAATAACAAAAATAGCAGCCATCAACTTTGCATCTGTAGACCAATTTTTTTTTTTAACTCTTAACCCTCTTCCCCATCTGACCCTCGTGGGACACCTGTAAACCCGTGTTCCCATCTGAAGGATGAGGATACTCAGCCCAGGGGATCATGTCACTTGCAGCAAGATGTTGGTAGGTTGTGCACCAGGACCCAGGTCCCCCTCTATACCCCCACAACCCCGCAACCCTGGCACTTCTCTCCCTTTGCCCTTTCCAGCCCTTCCCAGCCCATTTCTCCCCTCTGCCTCACTGATTGCCCCTGTCAGTCCAGGCCCCAACCATCAACTCTACCCTCATCACAGACTCCTTCTGCTGCCCTCAGCTCTTCCTCGGGGCTAGTCAGCATTTCCTTTTTCAGTGGTCCTATTAGATGCACATCCCAGGGCCATTTTCCCCTGGCCACCATTTCAGTCCCCTGCTCCCTACTCTCACTAGAAAATCCCCTCCACAAACTAACGGAAGACAGAAGCCATCAAAGAGGAGAAGTCTCATGCCTTCACCTCAGCATTGTTTTCCCCACCCTCCCCACCTCCCCTCTGGTCTCAGACAAGTCCCCCCCGCCCCGCCCCCAAGCCTTCCACATGTGCCTTTGCTGGTTCCGGATTGACACCATTAATATCCCTCCTTTCACTGCATCTCCCCCTTGATGGCTCCTTATTCCAGTCCCAGAAGTGTCCCTTGTCCTGCAAAACCATTTCTTTCAGGCCTATTGGTACCCTTCCTTGGACTGCTGCCCTCTCCTTCTAATGTGGTTCATTAGCAAACTTCTATAAAGAGAAGACAACGCTAAAGGTCACATATGAATCATTTGGGAAGCTTGTTAAGAATACAGATTCCTAGTTCCCACTTATGAATTAGAACTTCCTTTTCTAAAGAAAAAAAAAAGCACTTTCAATAAAATGGCATAAATAGGTTAAAAATAAAAGTATGGGGCAATCTATACTATGTAAATACTAATCAAAAGAAAAATGGAATGGCTACACTAGTATCACAAGAAGAAGACTTCAGAATAAGTAAAATTACCAGGGATGAAAAGGAACATTGCCTAATTACAAAAGGGCCATGTCAAGAAGACATAGCAATCTTCATTGTGTAGACACCTACCAGTAGAGCTTCAAAATCCATGAACCAAAAATGACAGACCTGAAAGAGAAGTATATAGATCAACAATTATACTTGGAGACTTTGATATTCCTCTCACAGTCATGCACAGAACAAGTAGAGAGAAAATCACTGAGGATATAGAAGAACCAAAGAACTCTACCAACCAACTTGACCTAATTGATATTAATAGAACAGTCCATCAAAAAACAACAGAATGCACGTTCCTTTCAAGCGCATGTGGAACATTCACCAAAATAGATCATACCCCTAAACGTACAATACTAATGAAAGAAGTTTTAACAAATGTGAAAGAATTGAAATCTTACAAAGTATATTCTTTGACCATAATGGAATTAAACTAGAAATCAGTCACAGAAAGATATCTGGAAAATCCCACAATATTTTAAAATTAAACAACACACTTTGCAATAATCCATGGGTCAAAGAGGAAATGTCAAGGGAAATTAGAAAATAAAACATTTCAAAATTTGTGGAATGTAGCTAAACAGTGCTTAGAGGAAAATTTATAACACTAAATGCTTAGAAAAGAAGAAAGATCTCAAATCAATATTCTAAGCCAGAGTTGACAAACTATAGCCTGTGGGCTCCATATGACCTGCCACCTCTTTTTATAAATAAAGTTTTATTGGAATATAGCCATGCCCATTCATTTACATATTGTCTATGGCTGCTTTCCTTCTAAGAGGACAGAATTACTCTAATACCAAAACTAAAGATATTACAAGATAAGAAAACTACAGACTAATATCTCTCATGAATGTAGATGCCAAAATTCTGAACATTTGGCAAATCAAATCCAGCAAGATGTAAAAAGGATAATACATCATGAATAAGTGGGGTTTATCCCTGGCATGTAAGGCTGAGTCAACGTTTGAAAATCAATTACTGTAATTCATCATATTAACAGATGAAAGAAGGAAAACCAAATGATCGTCTCAATAGGTGCAGAAAAAGCATTTGACAAAATTCAACATCCACTCATAATAAAAACTCTCAGCAAACTAGAAGCAGAAGGGAACTTCCATAACCTGTTCAAGGGCTTCTACACAAGGTGGTACCACTACATGCCTATTAGTATGGCTAAAATCAAAGAAACGTGCAACACTAAGCACTTGTGGTGATGTAGAACACCTGGAACTCTCAGACATTACTAAGGGGGTTGCAAAATGGTACATCCACTTTGATAAACAGTTGGGCAGTTTTTTATAAAGTTAACCACACACTTACTGTATGACCCAGCAATCCCACTCTTAGTTATTTATTCAAGAGAAATGAGAACTTTGGTTCACAGAAAGACCTGTATGTGAATTATAGTGGCTTTGTTCATGGAAACAAACCAGTTGTCCTTTAGGGAATGGAGAAACAAACTGAAATATCTACATAATGGAATGCTACTCAGCAACAAAAAATGAATAAATTATTACTATCGGAATCAACACGGATGAATCTCAAATGAACAAGTGAGGGAAGACAGACTCAAAAGGCTACATATTCTATGTCACTTATACGACATTCTGGAGAAAACGAACCTATAGACACAAAGAAGATTGGTGGTTGCCATGTAGAGTGGTGGGGTAGGTCTGGATCCAAAGGGAATTTTGGAGGTGTGATGGACCTGTTCTGTATCTTGATTGTGGTTACCTAACTCTGGGGATTTGTAAAAGGTCATAGAACTATACACCAAAAAGAGTGAATTTTTACTTTATGTGAAGTAAAAATAAATGAAATTTAACATAACACATGCAAGTAGAATAACATCTAACATCATGGAAAGGTACAAAAATAAAGCAAAAAAATTGACTGCATGGTAAACCAGAGTTTAAATGTAAATGGTTTCTTGGAAAAGCTTACTTTATTTTCTTTATAGCCATTAATTCCTTAGTTCATGACTAGTTAATCATATTATAAGAAAGAAAAGCAGGTCCTTACGGAAAAGAGGCATTGTACAGACAAGTTTCAATGGGGCAGAGTAGAGATGAGGCACATTAGTTAGGGTGGACCTGGGATACTTTCCAGGCTTCTGAGGATCTAGTATTTCACCTATTATTCCCTTCTAGATTCTGGGTTCATTTTTTTCTTTTTAAGAGTTTGTCAAAAGCTAAAGGATTTGTTGTTGATTCAAACAACATTTCCACAACATAGGTATTATTATTCCCACTTCGCAGATAGGGAAACAGAGGCCAGAAAGTCTAAGTGACATATTCAAGGCCTTGCAGCTAATAAAGACTAACCTTTGATAAGACCCTAGTCTGCTAAAGCCAAAGTCTCTGCAGTCAGAGCAGTCAGGAGCGATTCCAACAGTCAGGAAGAGTTCTTTTGCCTGCTTGCTTGCTCGTTGATCAGGAGAGCTACACAAACAGGGCTGAATTTCTGGATTCAGCAAGGAGGTGGGTATAGATGGTAACAGGACAGACTGGAGACAGAGAGACCATCCTGGCTTTCCCAGAGTTGTTCTAGAGAATCATTCAGCCCTGGGAAGGCAGAGGTGGGAAAGTAAGGATTAGACAAAACACAAGGTGCGGCTCCCTCTCACCATTATGTTATTCCTCTTCTGCCCCTTGCTAGTGCCCTTCCTTCCTACTAAGACACAGGTGAGGGTTAACAAAAATGGCGGCATTTCAGTCTCTGTGGTTGACTAGTGGAGATCTCATATGGCATCTCAAAAATAAACCATACCAAATAGAAACATCCAGAACACAGCATTCAGTCTCCAAAGGCCCAAATGGGCTGCATCTGATAAGCCTCTCAGGCCCCTCACTCATTCACTCATTTATTTGGCCAGTCAGTGTTTTAGTTGACCCATTAGCAAATTTATTAAGTGCTTACTATTTGCCAGACTCAGTCCAGAGGACCACGGAAACCAGGCTCCACTATCGCTGTTGTTGGGGATCGACTAACGGCGATTTGGGGCAGGAAAAGTCAGTAACTTAACAGTGTATCATCTACCTCCTTGGTTACTAATAAACTAGGTATTTCTTGAAAAGGAATTCTAATTCTTACCTACCTCACAGAGATGCCAGAAGGATCAATTAGCTGATGTTCATCTGAGACAAAATGAAGACAAAAATGGAAAATGAGAAGCTCTATAAATGAGCCTCTTCTCTGTTATTATCGTTGTTATTATCATCATCATCATCATTATTTCTGCTGAGTTACTGCGTCATCAAACTAGTCCTACATTTTCAATCAGGCGAGAATAAGCCTGAATGGAGCCTGGAAATTAAGGAATCAGGAGACGCATGCATCTAAGTGCGGAGAGGGAGCTCTCTTGGTTAACTGTCAAGTCATCCCTTAAACTTCACATTCCTGCCCCTGAGTTTATTTGACACTGAAAGAGGCCTAACATGAAAGCGAAATTTGAGCTAAAGAGCCCCTTCCCTTGTAGTCCAGCCCTGACTCCACCCCCAAATCCCTAAGCACCTACATTGATGCTGTCTCTTCTCCTTCTGTGTCTTTAAATTCCCACCATTCCAGTCATTCATGGAATTTCCACCAAAGCATCGTCTCCAGAGGCTGCAACTGAAGTGGCCAAGGGTTAGGTGGCCCTAATGCCGCATTGGCACAAATGTCAGAGGGCACCAAAGTCCTGGCCCAGGAAGTTGCTGGGGGAGGCAGGTGGCCCAGAGTGCAGCGGTGGCAATGGGGATGAGAGCTGAGGGAACCGTTCAAGGTACCAGAACAGTGGTCCAGCTGGGAAAGTGTGCTCGGTGGTGAAGCCTGGGAAGAAGGCTGTAGGATGGTGGCCCTCAGGACGGGGGACCCCACACACAAAGTTTGCCTCATCATTCCTTTTTCCTGGGACAGTGCCTTCCATGACATTCACAATCACAATGTATCACAGAGCTGCAAGAGAGGGCCTTCGAGAGCACAGAGGCCAATCCTGGTGTTAGTGGGTTAAATGGAGAAGTAGAGTGATTGCCCAAAGACACATGGGCCAGGATCTGGAAAGTGTTCCCAAGCCTCTCCTCTCCCAAGAAGCTCCTCCTGACCTGGTTTCTCCCTCCTCTTCACACTTGTAGTTACTTAATCACGGACTATTTTCCCCTCAAGTCAGCAAGCTCTATTAAGGCAGGAATGGTGTCTATCTGGTTTAGCACATATCCCTAGTGCTTAAAGTAAGTGGTGACTCTGTGTATGTGCGTGAGTATGTGCGTGTGTGTGTGAATGGGTGTGAATATGGTACATGTACCATCAACTTTCATGTGTTCATGTCTTGTCTCTCCTCCTGGAAAACACAGAGCCTGTCTTATACCTCTTTCTCCCCCCAACACTGTCTTCGGCAGAGTATTTTGTTCAGAGTGAGCATTTGCTCCATATGTGATAACTATTTGTTGATTCCAAAAGAATTTACAACAGAGCAGTGATAATCATACCTCCACTGGTCTAGCTCTATTTAATTTTAAGTGCCTTTGCACGAGCAAAAATTAAATGTTCATTTTTAACACATTTCAAAGCTCCTTTAAATGCACATTAGTTGGTACATAAATTAGGTTGATAGGCATTTTTGTCTCTTGTAGGGAAATGGGAAAATGATGTACTTAGTAGAGAAGGGCTTTTTTTTTTTATTAGGTTCAATTTGAAAAGGTCCCTCACTCCTCCTTCTGATGGGGTACAAGAGAAAGACAGAGTTGAGATGGAATTCAAGCACTGTCCCCTACTGACCGGCTCCCTGAACATGTTTTATAAATTCTCTGTGTCTCAGATTCTTCATCTATAAAAGCAGCTTAATAACACGTCATTCCTAGGGCTGGTTGTGAGAATCAGGGAGATATTCTGGACTGTGCCTAGCACACAGAAGGCATTCAGTAAATGTCAGTTCTCTTCTCCTCTTTTCTCGTCTCAACTGGGGAAGGCTTCTTGGAAGAGCCACGACTTAAAACTCTTCTGAATAAGGAGAGAGGACCCAGAAACTGGCCTAGTGCCCTTCCCCTTGTTTCCAGTGTCCCTCTCCCCTCCCTCCTACCCTTGGGAAAGTTAAAAAACACCAAGGCCACCTTCCTGCAGTCTTTCTCCAGCATAGTCTTATTTCTCCTCCACCTCGCCCCATTTCTCTCATTTGAAACTTTTGAAAAAGAATTACTCCGTCTGTCTCTATTTATGTTTGTTTTTCCAAAACACCTCTTGTGAAATGCAAAGTTTTAATAACAGGGAAATGATCATTTGGTGGATTACAGGGCAGTAAAAGCTAGGTGGCAAGCTGCACAGACACCAAAATACGGGGCCCATTTGACGCTTACAGTGAGGAAATGAAATATTTAATAAGCCAAAAAATCCAGGAAATGTGAAACAGGTTTCCCCTTCTCTTCCTTCTCCAGCAGAAATTAAACAACTTTTACACACCACGTAGTCTTCAGTAGAAGATGCTAATGACATCCCCGATGCCCTCTTCATCTGATCAAACTTTATTGTCTGTGTCAGGCTGCCAATTATAGCAAGGCTCTCCTATCGCACAAACTTCCCAAGCCACCGTAAAGGTTAATTGAATCATGTACACAGACGGTCTGGTGGACAGGAGGCTTTAGAATTCCTTCCAGACAGAGGATCAGCTGGGAGAACAAATGAAAAATAGCGAGATTGTTTTGCAGCCAAGTGGAGGCTCCTGGTAGGGAAGAACTGACCAGAACTCATCTTCCTGCCTCAGCCTCTCTTCCCCTTGTGTCCAGTTTTTCATGCCACCTCTTTCAAGTTCTCGGGAACCTTCTCCATTTCTGTTCCTCTCTATGCAGTGCTGTTTGCTGAGAAAGACAGAGGTTGTCTGAGGCAGGTCCATCTGGGGAACTGAGTCTGACCCAGATGGCCAGCTATAGCCTGGCCTCCAAAGCAAGCCTTTGACTGAAGATCTGCGGCTTCCAATGTACTTCCTTGAAATGAACATCATACTACTCACAGGATTGTTTCTAAGAGAATGTATTTATGTGATTCTGGGCCTCACTCAGGCTAGAAATTATCATCCAGACATGATAAACTACAGTTTTCAGGATTTGCGAACGAGTAACTAGATCGTAGAATCATGGACTGCTGGAGCTGGGGGGGGGGGGGTCCCTAGAGATCCTTTCATTCGGTCCTCATGGACTGTGGATGAGGACCCTGGAGCCAGAGAGGAAGTATGGCTTTCCCAAGGGCATAGGGACATGGGGTAGAAGAAACTGCTGTAGACTCTTGGTCTCCTGAATGAGGAAAAGTCCACAGACAGCACTGAAGTTGTCTAAGCCCCTTTGTGAATATGCTCTGTGCTCAGCCAGCTCAGGGATGTCTATCTACACACACGCACTGAATGTGCTGCAAGGAACTTTATAAATTCATTAAATCAGATCCCACTCAATGGCATCCTTAGCCCCCAGTAATGTCTTTAAAAACTATTCGCTTTTCTGATTTTGTTCAGATTGCTGTTTCCCACAATTCATCCAAGTGGATAAAGCCCATTGGTTAACAAAACTGACTCCTTTAAATTTAGATGACCTAAAATATGCCTGCTTTCAAGAATACAGCCCACAATAGACTTTTCTAGAGGGTGTGCTGAGAAGATTGTGATAGGGAGTCCCAATGGGGAGACCACATTACAGGCTCAGCATCAGAAATTCGTAGGATCTCAGGGACAGATTTTCCTTAAAAGCCGCCTTACCCAACTAACCCCCAGCACAGTTCCTGGACCTCAATAAATAACTGGTGAATACATGCCAACAAAAATGGATGGATGGATGGTTGAGTTTCCCAACCCCTACTTTCCAAGGGTCAAAATGTGATGCTTTACTCTTCAGGTAAGATTACCACCTTGCGAGTGGGCCTGGACCACTTCAGTTAGCTCTGCTAGAAAAGTTCTTCCTTACATTAAGCCGAACTCTGTCAACGGTTTGTAATGTCTGAGGTCCTAGTTCTATTTTGAAGGACAACACAGAGTGAATGTATCCCTCTCCCATATGACAGATCTTCAGTTATTTAAAAACAGTTGCCACATATACTCAAATTTTCTCTTCTCTAACCCCTATAGTCCAGTTCCTTCAACCATTCATCTAATGACGTATCTACCTTATGAGATTATTTTCAGTATTAAAGTAGATGTCTACTAAGTGCCTGGCATATAGCAAGCACTCAGTAAATAATAGATATTATTATTGTTATGAAGCCTGTGATCTCAAACTGTCCAATATTATAAAGTAAGCTCAGTCCCCCAGACATTGGCATGAGACTTGGTTACCAAATAGTCCAGTCTGAGCTGAAATGGAGCATAAAAGCCATAGCTGGGCACAAGAAGGTTGTGTCAAGGACCGGGAGCTCACCCACTTGGATCAGAACAGGATTACTTAAAAGGAGAAGGGACGGGGACCCATGAAATCAGCATTCTGTAACTGTGTCTTGGGTGAAGAATAACTCTGAGCAGCAAGTTTCAATAAGCTTGGTTAGTAAACTTTGGAGTCTCTTAGCAAATCCATTCTAAATGGGAAGCCCAATCTCAATGACCTTGATGGTATCCCGGTCCCAGAATGGTTAGTCTTCTCCGAACATGTTCTTGTTTGTCATTCTCCATTGCAAAAAGACCAGACCAGGATACAAAACCTCCTAAGTGGCCCAACCTGGTCCCTGCGGCAGAAATCACTAGCTGTTCACTAACATCCATTCTCCCTGTCTTTCCTTCAGATTCATGCTTGATTTCAGTTCCCAGCCTTCTTTGCAATTAGTTATGGTCATGTGGAAGTTTTATCCAATGAAATGTAAGAAAATGTTGATGTATTCCGTTTCTAGGTTTTTAAGAGAGAAGATGTGATGCCTCTCCTGCATGCCTTCTTTCCTCTATATCAGCTGGTATAGATGAGAGGTCAAGGTCCTAGAATTTGACAGAATCTCAAAAGAGAAGGAGGCTGGATCTCTGAGTCACCATGTGGAGTGGAGCTGCCCAGTGGCCAGTAATATCAAACTTGCACTGTTACTTAAGCAAGAATAAACATCTGTTGTGCTTAATACCTTGAAGTAGGTACTGCTGTTTAAAATTCTAAAATATGTAGTATTGGCTTAGGGGGTCAGGTGATGAGTATCAGGGAAACACTGGAGGCAGGAAAAAAGGAGATCCATGTTATACATTTGCAAAATATATGATAGAACTGTGACATTCAGTAGCTCGGAAGCCAGACTAAGCGTTTGTAGAACCTGCAGCTCTAGGGGAAGAATTTGAAAAAGAGCCAGAAGGATGGACTTCATATATTTTTACTGAATATTCATATATTCAGTAATAAAAGAAAGATGTGAGTTCTGGCATTTCCGAACAGGGATGGAAGGGAATAGAAAATAGCCAGGAAATTTGAGAGTTCACATAGTTGGAAAAGTCATCTGTTCCTAAACCAGAAACAGCAGTAGAGAGGCTCCTGCCTTCCACTCAACTCTATTGTTTGAGATGTCCTTGGTGTAGCCTCCTGGGAAAGATAGGTGTGAAAACAGTCCAAGAACTATGTCCAGCAGAGAAGTCTGGGTGTGATTTTTTAGCATGTGAAGTTGACTGGAAGCAAATAGAGCAGAAGTTTTTGAAGGAACTGTTCTGTTAAAAAGGCTGTTGACTGCATAAATCCTATAACTCCAGGTCTCCAAACTTGCATGAGCAGAAAGAAGGCTATGAAAGCTGAACAGCATCCAAAAGATGAATGCACACCACACCCACTTCAGATGTGGCCATGGAGGATAACAGACAAGCAGAAGCATCTTGGAAAGTGAAGTCAGGGACTACAGAGAACAATGGACAAGGGGAAAAAACCAAGGCCTAGTCAGGAAACTTCCTTCAGGACAAGGGCAGGGGTTCTTCCCGAGGCCCACCCATCAGGATTCCACCATTGCGACAGACCAGAGATTGCCATGTGCTGCTGATTCTCCCATTCCTGAATGGAAGTTTCTACTGTGCTTGCCTTGGCCCTGCTCATCATTGTATATTGAGTGTATGTGGAAAGGGGAGGAGAGGTGACTTGTTATCAGCCCAAGATAATCATATCTAAACGTGTGGCAAGACTGTGCGGACGTAAGTTTTCTTTCTCTTGTGTCATATGGTAAATGTATGTTTAACTATATAAGAAAGTGCCAAACTGTTTTCCAAAGCAACTGGACCATTTTGCATTATGACCAGCAATATATGAGAATTCCATTTGCTCTGCATTCTCACCCACATTTGGCATTATCAGTTTTTTTAATTTAGCCATTCTAGTGGGTTTGTAGTGGTATCTCACTATGGTTTTAGTTTGCATTTCTAAGCAACTTTTGACCATCTTGGAAAAATCACATTTACTTTAAAAGACAAGAACACTGGAGATATTTGATGGCTTGTGCCTAGATTCCGACGAGAATCCCCAAAGATGATTCTAGTTATGTTGATCAAAATTCACATAGTGAGAACACACGTGCAGCCTTCCAACAGGCTACTTTGAAGGACAACAGCCATTTGAACAGTCATATTTTGAACTAATTGTTTTAAAAACTCAATCCTGTCACCTTGTAGATTCTTTGGCAGTTGGGGCATGGTGATTAATAGCAGACTCTGGGATCAGTTGGCCTGGGTTCATGCCACTCTTTGAACTCAGTTTCCTCACCTGTAAGGATTAAAGGAGTTAATAAGTGTAAAGGACTTAGAAAAATCTCTGGCACATAGTAAGTGCTCAATAAAGTTAGTTTTCATTGTATTTCTTTGGCAATTTTTTTTCTTTTTGCCATTAATACTTTTTGTCTCGTTTTGCTGTTAATAATTCTGAAATATCCAGTTTATTCCAATCCTAGTGCTTAACGGAATTTGAGCAGGAATCCTGCAGCAATTCAATCCAGTGGATTAGGTACTCTGAACCCATAGGATGGAGGGATGTCTAAGCCTTCCACCACACAGAGATAGGGTAAGAAGGACATTTGGAAAGAGAGGAGGGGCGATTGCTTGCTGGTTCTTAGAACTTGAAAACTAAAAAGGGGACTAATATGAATTGAATACATTGAGTATTTGCAACGTGTAGGATGACAACAGCATTTATCCTCCAAATCGGGCCACTTCTGAAATTGAAAGGGAGCCTATTAAGACAGAGGTGTAAACTAACATTGTCCCAGATTAACCAGAACATGTAATCTCCCTAAAAATGTACCAGGCACTGTGCTAGGTTCTTAACACATTTTATTTAATTACTGAACAGACCACATTCAGGTAAGAGTAAATGTCATTATTCTTATTTTGCACCTGGGGAGGTTAGGTTCATGAGAGGTTAATTAACTTGCCCCTCAAAAAATGCTGCAGTTGGTGAGCAGGTGATCTGGGCTTCAGAGGTAGATCTCTGATTGCAGAACTCCTGCCCTCACCACTGACCTCTCTGTGTCAAGCCCTCAGGACTTCTCCCCATGTGAATCTCCTTTGTTTCTTTGCTCCCCTGCTTCTCTTTCCTTTTAAAAAAGTATTAATGAAAATTTTCAGGCATACAAAACATTATAGAAATCATGAAGGCCCACATACCACCACCCTGCTTGAGAAACAAAATGTGAAAAATCTCTATCCAGTTCCTTGTGTATCACTTCCCAATCCCGTTTGCCCCCCTCCCCCAGAGAAGCGGGAACTATCCTAAACTTGCTTTATACTTTCCATGTAAATCTTTATATATTAATGCATGTGGATGTGCAGGCTTTTAAACTTGGATAAATGGCAATATGCTGTACCAAGCCTCCTGCAACTCTCTTCCCTCTCACAACAGTGGTGAAGCACTAACTCATTCATGTCTAGTGCTGTGTAGTATTCCACTCTGTGGACACAATAGTCTATTTATCTGTTCCCCTCTGGATGAGTAATTAGAGTAATTTGATTGTTCACTATCGCAAACAGTGTTTCTAAGAAGCTTCTTGTACATTTGCCCTTGTGCACAATCTGCACTAGGTTCTGTAGAGTGCAGACCTAGGAGTGAGTTTGCTGGGTATAAGCATTTGCATATCTCCAAATTTCTAGATATTACCAGATTGTTCTCCAGAGTGATTTTGGCATTTTAGGAATAGGATTTCATAGGAGAAAGAGCAGAAACTTTGGACAGAGTCGTGTCAAAATTCTGGCTCCAAAATTATAGACATCAATAGAATAATAAGGAAATATTAAGAATAATTTTTTGCCAATAAATTCAACAACTTAGATGAAATGGACAAATTGTTTGACACAAATGACAAAAACTGATTGAAAAAGAAACAGAACATCTAAAGAGTCCTATTTCTATTAATAAGATTAAGTTAATAATAATAATAATTATAATAAAAACATTCCCACAAAGAAAATACAAGGAAGAAATAATACCAATCCTCCATAAACTCTCAGAAAATAAAGAGGAAAGAATATTTCCCAAATCATTGTATGAGGACAGAATTACCCTGACTCCAAAACCAAAGACATTACAAGAAAAGAAAGCTACAGGCTCATGAAGATAGTCATAAAAACTGTTATTAAGGGTTGCCTACAACAACATACAAAAAAAAGGTCACACACCATGGTTAAGTGGCATTCATATCAGAAATGTAAGGTTGATTTAACATTCAAAAATCAATCAGTTTTGGGGCCAGCCCAGTGGCGCAGTGGTTGGGTTTGTGTGCTCCACTTCAGCTGCCTGGGGTTCACAAGTTCAGATCCCAGGCGTGGACCTATGCACCACTTATCAAGCCATGCTGTGGCAGGCGTCCCACATATAGAGTAGAGGACTATGAGCATGGATGTTAGTTCTGGGCTGCTCTTCCTCAGCAAAAAAGAGGAGGACTGGCAACTGATATTAGCTCAGGGCTAATCTTACACACACACACACAAATCAATGTAATGCATCATATTAACAGAATATAGAAGGAATACTATATGCTTATCTAAGCAGATGCAGAAAATGCATTTGACAAAATTCAACACCCATTCATGATAAGAAAAAAAGAAAAAGAAACCCTTCACAAATCAGAAATAAGAGGGAAATTCCTTAATCTAATAAAGAGTATCTATGAAAAATTTATAGTTAACATCATACTTAATAGTGAAATATTGAATGGTTTTCTCCTAATATTGGAAACATAACAAACACATCCATTCTCATCACCCCATTCACCATTGTACTGGAGGTGTTAGCTAGTGCAATAAAGCAAGAAAAAGAAATAAAAGGCTTATAGTTTAGAAAGAAATAAGTAAAAGTGTCTTTATTTGCAGAGAACATGGTCAGGTACTTAGAAGATCCTAAGATATCTATGAAAAAGCTACATACATCCATACAAAAACTTGTACAAAAATGTTAATAATAACTATTTTCAAATTATCAAAAACTGGGAATAATGCCAATGTCCATCAATGGATGAATGGATAAACAAATATCAAAAATAAAAAGAAACAACCAACTGATACATACAAAAGCATGCATAAAAATTTTAAAACATTATGTTGATTGAAAAAAGCCAGATACAAAAGAGTATATAGTGTATGGTTTCACTTTTACAAAATGATAAGAAAGAAATCTAATCAATGGTGAAGAAAGCAGATTAGTGTTTGCAAATGGAGCGGGAACTGATTGGGTAAGGGCACAAGGAAACCTTTTGGAGTCATGGAAATATTCCTTATCTTGATTGTGGTGATAGTTACATGGATGTATACATTTGTCAAAACTCCCCACACATACACTTAAAATGTGTGCATTTTATTGTTTGCAAATTATACCTCAGTAAAGTCTATTTTTAAAAATATTCTGTCCTCATGATTCACAGACTGGCCTAGACCAGCTAATTTATCTCTCAGAGCCTCAATTTCATTAAATGGCAGGAATATTTACTTCACAGACTTGCTGCGACGATTTAGGTAAGTATTATGGTAATATAAGTATGGTACAGAGTGAGTACTTAATAAAAACTAACTTCTTAATAAGTTGTATCTGAAGTCACAAAGATATCAATCTCTCATGGCAGCTTGTTAGATATGACAAGAAATGTGGAAGGTACGTAATGTCAGGGACTGTTGATCAGTGCTCCTCAAAATGACCGTTTTTCCTAATTCCTCCAAGCTAACGCTACGTGTGGAATTTAAGTTATATAATCTTATGGTGTTTTTTTTCAGATGTACATCATTATATTTCAATTTCTGTGTAGATTACATCATGTTCACCACCCAAAGACTAATTACAATCTATCACCACACACATATGCCTAATCATCCCTTTTGCCCTCCTCCCTCCCCCATTCCCCTCCGGTAACCACCAATCCAATCTGTCTCTATGTGTTTGTTTGTGGTTGTTTTTATTTTCTATCTATGAGTGAGATCGTATGATATTTGACTTTGTCTCTCTTACTTGTTTCACTTAGCATAAAACCCTCAAGGTCCATTCATGTTGTCACAAATGACCAGATTTAGTCCTTTGTTATGGCTGAGTAGTATTCTGTTGTGCATATACACCACATCTTCTTTATCCATTCATCCCTTGATGGACACCTAGGTTACTTCCAAGTCTTGGCTATCTTGAATAATGCTGCAATGAACATAGGGGTGCATATATCTTTAAGTATTCGTGTTTTCCCATTCTTTGGATAAATACCCAGCAGTGGAATAGCTGGATTGTATGGTAGTTCCATTTTTAACTTTTTGAGGAATCTCCATACTGTTTTCCGCAGTGGCTGTATCAGTTTGCACTCCCACCAGCAGTGTATGAGAGTTCCCTTTTCTCCACATCCTCTGCAACACTTGTTATTTCCTGTCTCATTAATTATAGCCATTCTGACCGGCGTGAGATGATATCTCAATGTAGTTTTCATTTGCATTTCCCTGTTGATTAGTGATGTTGAACATTTTTTCCTGTGCCTGTTGGCCATCTGTATATCTTCTTTGGAGACATGTCTGTTCAGATCTTTTGCCCATTTTAAATTCGGTTTTTAGTTTTGTTGTTGTTGAGATGCATGAGTTCTTTATATATTTTGGATATAAACCCTTATCAGATATATGGTTTGCAAATATCTTCTCCCAGTTGTTAGGTTGTCTTTTCGTTTTGTTGGTTTCCTTTGCTGTGCAGAAGGTTTTTAGCTTGATGTAGTCCCATTTGTTTATTTTTTCTCTTGTTTCCCTTGCCTGGTCAGATGTGGTACTTGAAAATATGTTGCTAAGACTGATGTTGAAGTGCTTACTGCCTACGTTTTCTTCTAGAAGTTTCATGGTTTCAGGTCTTATGTTCAAGTCTTTAACCCATTTTGAGTTAATTTTTGTGTATGATGTGAGATAATGGTCTACTTTCATTCTTTTTCATGTGGCTGTCCAGTTTTCCCAACACCATTTATTGAAGAGACGTTCCTTTCTCCATTGTATATTCTTGGCTCCCTTGTCAAAAATCAGCTGTCCATAGATGTGTAAGTTAATCTTTTTTTTTTTTTTGAGGAAAAAAAATCTGTTGCCAATCTTCCTCCTTTTTTTGCTTTTTTTTCTCCCCAAAGCCCCAGCAGAGAGTTGTATGTCATAGTTGTGCATCCATCTAGTTGCTCTATGTGGCACACCGCCTCAGCATGGCTTGATGAGCAGTACGTCAGTCCGCGCCCAGGATCTGAACCGGTGAACCCCAGGCCGCTGAAGGGGAGCACACGAACTTAACTGCTATGCCACCAGGCCAGCCCCTAATCTTATGTTTTAAAATAACTTTACTTCATTTGATTCCTAAAGCCCTCTTTGGAAGTAGGTAGATCATGAACTATATGACTCTATAGGGTGCAGAGAAGTAAAGGGACTTGCCCAAGGTCACAGCTCAACTGAGCCTAAAATCCAATGACTGAGAATAGCCTAATACATTATCCAGTGAAGGATGGGGAAGGGAATTCTGATTTTGCAGAGCAATGGAGCAATCAGTCTGTGTGAAGCACCTTACTTTAGAGATGAAGTGTCATGCCCAAAGTCACAGAGAAAATTAGTGGCAGAATGAGACATCTCCTAAATCTCAGCTGGGATGCTCTTCCTGCAACCCCTGCCTCCCTCTCCCTCTTAGAAATGGTGATGGAGCTAGTATTTCTGTTGACCTTCAGCAGGGCTTAGCAGCACAAGATGCCCTCCTTCCATGTATTTTTTCCTTGTGGTCCTCTGCCTCCCCTGCATAATCCTGCCAGGACAAACAGCTAGGGATGGTGAAGGTCAGTAGCCTGTTAGCCTAGCTGTTCTGGCCGGGAGGATGCCCCACTCCTGGCTGCCAGGGCGCAGAAGGGGCAGAGTAATTAATTTCTATGCATATCATTGCCAGGATCACTTACTGATCCGAGGAGGGAGATTAGAGATGTCATCCTGTAAATTGAGTCAGAGCCTTCACCTCTGTGCTCGGCTAGCAATTTTACATGGTGCCTGACACAGTAACAAACACAGAGCACAAGAAGGCAGCAACTCCCCTGGGTGATGGACGGGGGGAATTGGCCCAATAAATTGTTCCCTGTAAAAAGCCATGTTTCCCTCATTAAAAGGCAGTGAATTCTCTATTGCTTTTCATTAGCTCTGGCCTTGCTAGACATGAGGTGTAATTGACAGTGTGGTTACAGGAGGTGGGCCCCGAGGTGAGGAAGACAAAGAAGCTGAAAAGAGATTCTTATTTATTAAGGTGGAGGTGACAGGCGGCTGCTTAATAAGTTTTGGGCATGGGGGCCAGGAGGTGGGGGAGTCATGGGATCCTCTGAGGGTTGCTCCAAGGACATTACACCCAGGAGAGTAAAGAGCTGGCCAGACCCAAGGAGAGGATGCGGTCTGGAGCAGTGGGGAGTGGAGGCCCCTCCCGTCTTCACTTCCACCCTGCCTGGGGGAGTCATGAGCCCTGGACCAGAGTCCTGGATTTGTCACTGACTAGACCACTAAGCAATCTTGGAAAAGTTTCTACATCTTTCTGGGTTTCCGTTTCTCCATCTGAAAAACGGGAAGGACGGAATCAAGTGAGAGTTCTCTGTGAAAGCACTTGGAGGAAAAGTTTAAAACGTTATAGACACAGTTCCAATTCCTATAACCGTTCTCTTTTCTTAGTATAAGCATGGACCCAAGAATTCTTTTCTTCCGTGGGTTATAATTCATTGTGATGTTCTCGTTGCCCCAGATTTGGCCACTGGGAACGTTCAAGCTGGCTCCCGCGTCTTCTCACTTGTCTCCTCCATTCTTGGAGCCCTTCCTTACCTTACCTTCCAGCACAACCAGGTGCTTCAGGCTCAGCTTATACATCTTTTTCTTTCCATACCCCAGCCCAGATTCCCTTTAGTGGGCCAAAAAGCAAAACAAATCAGATATGAGCTGTGCCTCCACATTTAAAAGTGAGGTGTAGACCACCTATGAAGGACTTAGCTTGACAAACTTCAAGGATATGAAAAGGCTGAAGTCAAAGTGATGAAGAATTTTTTTGCAGAGAGAGAGAGCTGTGGATGTGTTATAAGTCCTCCATCTCACAGGAGAGGGAGGAGGTGGCCTCCCCTTCACCTTGAGTCTAGTGAAAGGGGCTTCAAAGAGGACACTTGGAGAGCATGCTGTGTCCCCAGCGGTTGGAGGCACCCACTGGGCTGGTATGACACATGCCCAGGGGATCTCAAGACAAGAGGCTCTGACTCCTGGCCCGGGGCAATGGAAGTGAGAAGGCCACCTGGCTGCACTGGAGTCCCCTGGGCAAGGCAGGCCTGGCGAGGAGCTGGACTGTGCGGACCTAGCGGGAAAGGTGTACACGGCCCACCTCGCCACCTGAGCAAACGCATCACCCCTCGCAGGAAGCGCAGTCAAGGGTTCCCTGTGGGGGCCTTCATAAACGTGTCCCTGAAAAAAATCAGTTCAGAACATTGGCCAACTCAGAGAAGGTCAGTGTGAAACATCAGATTCCACACAGGGAAAATCAAAGCCAGATTATGCTGGTTCCAGACGGGTAAGACCTACCCCTCCCCTCTCCAACCATTTAGGGATCGATCAATCAGTGCCTCTGGGGCCGGGGTTGAGGGGCAGGGAGGAGAAATGGAGAAGAAGTTGACTACAACCCACCCACCATCAGCTCCCACCAATCCAGGCTGCCAGAGCAGCCCAGGCTATGGGAGGGGAAAGATGTGGAGTATTTAAACTCTATTTTACCAGACATTTAATTACTAATATGAGATTATTCTTCTGGATGGACAGGACCTGAAGACCATTTGTTATCAGGGACCCAGCAGATAAACTCTGGGGCCTCCAAGATGTCACTCAGGTGCAGCAGAGGCTTGAGCCCCAAGGAGCAGACTTGTACCTGTAATGAGGTGAAGGCGGAGTGGAGAATATGATTATTTCCTAGTGGGACCCAGTGAATTCGTTTCCTGGGGCTGCTGTAACAATTGTCATAGACCGGGGGGCTTAAACAACAGAAATTTATTCTCTCACAGTTCTGGAGGCTGGGAGTCCAAAATCAAGGTGTTGGCAGGGCCATGCTCCCTCTGAAGGTGCAAGGGCAGGATCTGCTCCTGGCTTCTCATAGCCTCAGGCATTCCTTGGCTTGTAGACGGCCATCTTCTCCCTGTGTCTCTTCACAGGTCTTCCCACTGTGTGTCTGTCTCTGTGTCCAAATTTCTTCTTTTTCTATAAGGATGTCAGTCATTTTGGATTATAGTCCACCCTAATGAACTCATTTTAACTTGATCATCTGCAGAGACCTTATTTCCAAATAAGTTCACATTCACAGGTTAGGACTTCAACATCTTTTTAGGGGACACAATTCTACTCCTAACACCTAGTATTACTGCTTATTTGGCAAATCATTCCTTCTTGAGTGTCCACTATGTGTCAGATGCAGTGCTCGGAACTGAGATGTTAAGTGTGTGACCTGGAGAGACTCACAGTTGTGGGGAGCACAGGAGAGCAGTGACTGTGTTGGCAGAGTGGACCTCTCTGCATCTCTGGAGGAAGTGACTCTTGAGCTTTGAACTCAACTTGCAGTAGCTTGGCAGAGAGGAGTTTGGTAGAGAGTTGAGGTGGGTAGGCCAAGATGGTAAAGGATTACGGTGACCAACTGTCCTAGTTTGCCCAGGACCGAGATGGTTCCTGGGATGTGGGACTTTCAGTACTAAATTGGGAAAGTCCCAGGCAAACTGGGAAAAGTTGGCCACTCTAGACAGGGGAGACTTCTGACTTCAACAAGCAGAGATAATCAATCAGAGTATAATTGAAGGTAAGATGCAGAAAATCTCATGCGAAGGCTCTCTGCAGTTATGGAGGGGAGAGAGCACAGTTGGTTGGAGTGTCTTGGGAAAACTTTGAGGGAGAGGTGGAGTTTAGCAAGGCCTTTAAGGATGAGAGGATTGCATAAGGGGGAGAGAGTCTCTCCAAGTGGAAAGAGCAGAAGGAGCAATGTGTACAGGAAAGCATTGCACCTGTAGGGGCTTCAGATGAAAGAGGAGGTAAAACTCCTGCCCCTGGAGCCTAGAACCTTGTAGAAGAAAGAGGGAATAATGTCCAAAAGCAGAAATGCTGTTAGGAAGGCCAAGCCAGGCCAGCCAGCAGGGTCCCCACAAAGTCAGGCATCCATTGGGAAATTCTCGAAATGGCGGGCCATTGGGGATAGTGGTCTAAACTCTCCCAGACTCCTCCTGAGGAGAGCTCTACTCCGCTCCTGTAGAATACCAGAAGCCAGGTTCCAGGATTCTGATGAGGCTAGGCTCCCAAGGGCTAAGAACCCCTTGGCAACTCAGAGAGGCTCTTTTCTACCCTTCCTCCTTATTGACTTCATTCGTCCTTCCTTCTACCATCCAGTAATTACTAAGTGCCCATTCCATTCCAGGCCATGTACTGAGGGCCAGGAGTACAACAGTAAGTGAAAAGTGAAATGGTCTCTACCTCATGGAAGCTACAGTTCAGAGGGAGGAGACAGAGACTAATTAAATACTCAGATAAATAAACATGAAATCACAACTAGGATCAGTGCTCTGAAGACAAGAGCCAAGGGTCCTGTGAAAATACAGTGACAGGGCTAGGACTTGGTCTGTTCACCAGGACTCCCAGCATGGCACAGAGGCGTACCTCAATCAATGAAAAAGACCAAAGAATGAATTTGAGAACTGGTGAGGAGTTAGGAGAAGGTGCAGTGTGGTAAGAGCCCAGGTCTTGCCTGTTCAGGAAAAGAATTCTAGCAGGCACAACCCAAGGACTCTTGAGACAGAAAATCTAACAACTCATCTGATTTTTTTCCTAATCAATTTGACCTGCTCCCACATGGCTACCCAGATAACTGGGAGAACCCAAGAAATTGGATCAAAGGCTATTTCCCCACATTAAAGATCATGGTTCTCCACCAACATTCCTCCCCAAGTTTTCTGTGTGTGTGTGAGGAAGATTAGCCCTGAGCTAACATCCATTGCCAATCCTCTTCTTTTTGCTGAGGAAGATTGGCCCTGGGCTAACATCTGTGCCCATCTTGCTCTACTTTATATGGGACACCGCCACAGCATGGCTTGACAGAGGTGCATTGGTCTGGGCCAATGCGATCCAAACCTGCGAATCCCGGGCCGCTGAAGAGGAGCACGAGAACTTAACTACGACAGCACCAGGCCAGCCCCTCCCCAAATTTTTGAATTCTCCTCCTTTCCTTCCTCTTCCTCCTCCTCAGGGATGCTCATCGAGGACCAGCCCAGATGCTTGGCACTCCACGCCTTGTTGTCCTCAGAAAAACTACTGGCAAAATGGGAGCCTTAAAATTAAATAGCATGGAGTGTCCAATAATTAGATTTTATACCCATTGTTTATTTAATACAACTTTAAAACTACATTAAGAAGGCAGAACTGAGCAATGTAGCATGAAAATGAGCTGGAAGCTTTCCAAGTGAAGGCCAGGAATTAGCAAATTGGTCAGATGTGTAGGATGGCTCCACTAAGATGTAATCAAGAAGCCACACTTCTGGTGTTTCATCAGCAAGGGACACTACCCGAAAGCATCTGATTTCTGGATCCCCAGGCTGGAGAATGCCTGGGGCCACCTCACCTGCCAGAGTGGAGTCGACATCAGCTATGGATCTCCAAGGAGACTGTGTTGGAGCCACAGGGAGGGAGGCAAGATCTGTGCTGCTACCTCTGTGATGGTTAATTTTATGTGTCAACTTGACTGGGGCCTGGGTGCCCAGATATCTGGTTGAACATTATTCTGGGTGTGTCTGTGAAGGCGTTTCCAGAAGAGATTAACATTTGCATCAGTAGACTGAGTAAATGGATTGTCCTCCCCAATGTGAGTGGGCTTCATCCAACCCACTGAGGGCCTGAATAGAACAAAAAGGTGCAGGAATGGCGGATTCGCTCTGGCTCTTCCTGATTGAGCTGGGAAAACACTCTTCTCCTGCTCTTGGCACTCCCGGTTCTCAGGTCTTCAGACTCGGACTGAATCTACGCCATCAGCTCTCTAGCTCTTAACTTCCAGCTACACCACTGGCTTTCCTGGGTCTCCAGCTTGCAGAAAGCAGACAGTGGAACTTCTCAGTCTTTATAACTGCATGAGCCAAATCCAAACAATAAATCTCTTTCTATTGGCTTTGTTTCCCTAGAGAACACTTCCAAACACACCCCCACCCAGATGTCATTTGCTCCAGATTGCTTGCTGCTATTTGGAATGAGGACCTTAAAAAGCCCCTCTGGGCCTGGTCTCTGTCCCTTCAAAGGTAAACTGGGGGCTCTGGGCTTGAGGCAGAGAGGCCTCAGTTAGCAAGGGCTTGGTGCCTGGGCCCAAATGCCTGGACCCCTGGTGTCTGTACCCTTGATGTCTATACCTTGGCGCCGGTATCCAAGTGACTGTTCTTGGCCCGTTGTCTATTGTTCTCTTGTCATTTGGCTTCTGTGGCTTCCTTGGAGTTGACTATCTATGAGCTTCCTGACCACCTGCTCCCCTGAACCCTAAACATAGCCCTTGCCTGCCTCTGCCTTACCACAGGACTTCCTGAGAGCCAGACCACAGACCCAGGTCTTCACCCTCCTACCCAGTCCCCTTCTGATGTCCAATCACCATCTATGATTCCTTGACCCTTGATGCTCCTGGCACCTCAGACATGTGGCTTACCATGGACTTTAGTACCTGGTGTGGCTGCCTAGAATCTGACTCACTGCCCACTCACCTGGTTCAAAGCCCTTAACTCCACCTCTGCCACCAGCCTCCCAGCCTCTCCCCAGCCCCACATCACCCCCATCTTGACCTCATATTCTGGGCTTTCAGCCTTTCTCCATCTCTTTCTTTCCTAACTCCTCATCTGCTTTCACAACCTGCTGCCCCTTCGACCTGCTGTGGTCAACATCTGCCCTGAGCAGTCACATCTTTCTCAATCCTCTAGCTGAGCCACTTGACAACACTCCTTCCTTCCCTGCCACACATGCTCAACCTCAAACCAGGTTGTCCTCAATCAGAAATGAGTTAACTAAAGAGTCCAGATGCCCCTGGCCCAGGTTAGCTTAGCTGCTGGTCCCCATAAGACCTGGGTGCTGAATCACACCTTCTTCCTGAGGCTGTGTCCCACTTTGTGCCCCAGTTTTGGTAACTGGGCCCCTTCTTGTTCTCCTGAGTCTTGGTCCTGATAGCTGGCCAGAATCTTAGCTTTTCTAGTCCTTGGGCCCTGCTTTGGTCCTATCAGCCCCACTCTAGGGCCTGGACCCCAGCTAAGCATTCAGGGCCCTGCCATTTACCAACTGGGCTTCCTGCCAATGTCTGCTGCTACATCTCCTGTTGCTCAACTCCCATGAAAGCCAGATCCAACATCCCACCCCCTCCCACTGGGCTACCCTGGTGCAGACTGGCCTATTGCTCTTCAGCATATGCTCTTGATGCTGCCTTTTTCCCATTGGCTGTGTCAATCCTTGACCCTGACCCCCTCCCCAGGGAGGTGTATACTTCAATGTCCCCCAGCTCCACCCAATCTAGATCACCATCTGGGCAGTAATATTTACTCAAATAGTCTTTTCTAATGACTAATTTTTACACTGTCAATTAATAAGTCCATAGTGTTGAACTAAACCAATAGAAAATGTCAGAGCAAACACTTGGTCAGTTGATTTTTTCCACCTGTGTTACAATTAGAGAACAATGGAAGGTCGTATATTATCAACGGCTAGATCGTGTGTTAAGGGCTCTGACTGCAAAAGAGTTAAGAGGAGGAAGGGAGAAGTCAGTGTGCACTGGGTCCGACAGATGCGCTGTTAGACACCTGTGGGGCTTTCACTCTCACTTGCTGTGCTGTTAGAGACGGGGGCTTAGTCTGTATTTTTTCATACCTAGAACAGGACTAACCTTATTGACTTACACAAGGATGTGAAACTTTTCATACAAATCTATTTATCTTCATACAAATTTATTTATTTATTAATTCACCAATCATTTAAACAAACAAATCATTTATTGAGTACCTTCTATGTCTCAGGCAAGGTATTGGGCACTAGGGATATAAAGACGAATAAGACGCAGTTGCTCAAAGAACTGGCAATCTAGAGGGGAAGATAGACATAGAGAGTTGTTTGTGTCCAGTGTAGTGATGTAGATGTGCAAAGTGTGTTATGGGAGCAACAGGAGTGGGAGAGCAGAGATGAGACAGGGAGGCTTCCTGGAAGTGAGGATGATGAGCCATGGCTAAAAAAATAAATGTGACTTAGACAAAAAGGGAAAGAAGAGCTTTCCAGGCAGAAGGAACAGCATGACAGAGGCATAGGGTAGAGGAACAATTTGGGGAGGTGTGTGTGCATATGTGTGTGTGTTCAGGGACCTGAGAGAATTAGAAACTGACCAGGGTTCTCAGAGCATAAGGTTAAAGGCAGAAAATAATGCAAGATCAGCCCGGAGATCTGCAGAGGCCTAGATCCCATACGAAGAAGCTGGGGATTTACTTACCTACAGGAAATGAGAAATCACTCGATATTTTAAACAGAGGAGTGACAAGGTCAGATTTTGAGTTAGAAAGCTCACGAGACCTAGAGAATGGAGAAACGGATTAGAGGAGAGCAATTCTCGAAGCAGGGAAGTGAAACAGGAAGACTAGTGCTAGGGTTTAGTGAGCAGGGATCCAGATGAGGGGTCGTGAGGACCTGAACTAGGTGAGGGCCTGAAGGCCTGGTTATAGGTCAGATAATAACATGGAAAGACAAAAGGATGGAAAATACAGAGAAGAGCGCAGGAGCCATTTGGGACATGGTGACAAAATTAACTTCACTGGAACTGGAGTGCCAGAGCAGAGAAAATCTTTAAAGCAGCAAGAGGAAAAAGAGAAATATTACCCTCAAAGAGAAAGAATAAGACTTACAGCTGACTTAGAGCCAACTTCTCAACAGAAATCACAGAAACCAGAAGACAGGGAATAATATATCTAAAGTCCTATAGAAAACAACTGCCAACATAAAATTCCGACAATGAATATATCCTTCAAAAGCAAAGATGGAAAGGGTTTCTGCTCCGTGGTAGGATACAGTAGCTTGAGGCAGACCAGCATTCCTGCCAAGAACAAGGAGATAGGCCAGATAAACAGAGAAATCATTCATTTGAAGGCTTTGGAGATATGCTGAGGAAATGAGAACTGGGGGCTAAGATTCTGGATGGGAAGGAAATTTAGAGAGGTGAGCTGACTTCTGCAGCCAGCAGGAACCCGAGAATGGGGCTTTGCACCAATGAAAGGCTGCTGATGGGCACCAGAGAAACTAGCAGAGTTTTTGGTGGAAATTTGGGGGCTCCTGCTCTCATGGCCTGTTTTTCTCTCAAGTGAAATCCCCCTAAGCCAAAGCGCCCTGCTGCACTGGCTCTGCAGGACAGATGGGGTGAGGCCTCGGCTTCCTCATCCTTATCATGACGCCCTCTTGTACCCTGCCAGATGCCGCAGCCCAGGTAAGGATGGGGCTGGATTCTGCCCTCTGTCCTGGCCGGCTTTCCGTAGAGCTCAAGTGGGGAGCATTAGTCCTGGAAATCTTTAAAGGTAACAGAGCTGTTGGTTGAATGAGGGAGTGTCAGAGTCAGGGCTGGGAGCAGAGGAGAAGAGTTGAGTGCAGAAATAGGCCACATCTGGGCCAGATCTTGGAGGCCACGATTAAAGGAAATCCAGAGATCTGAAATCCTATCTCTTATCCCCAGACTGCACTCCTCATGGCTTCCCTCGCAGGCATGCGAGATTCCACTCCACTTCTTTGCTTATTATTCCACTCTTCCTGCCTGGATTATCCTTCCAAACCACTCCACCCCCTCTAGCTACTCATCATTTCTCCTACAGGCCCTACCACCACCGTGACGCCATCCCCATCCCACAAGGAGCCCTCCCTCCTCAACACCGTCAGATCACTTAACATTTGTCCCGAGCTCCCTTGTATGTTTGGTACTCAAACCCTCCATGGACAGCTCCCAGCTACTCTACCAGACGGTAAGCTCCTTGAGAGCAGGGGCCAGCCCCAGCCCAGGGCTCTTCACAGAATACGTATCTGATGCATGATGCTTTGAGTGATGAGAGAATGACCACAGTACTTTCAATAGGTCAAGTATCTCAGTGCCCAAGGTCAGAGCAAACCTAGACCTTCAGCTCTTGAAGGCAGAGGCCTTGTCTTTTCCCTCTTCTCTTCTTATTCTCAACTGCATCACTCCCTAGAACCTGACAACAAAAAGTACACTCTGAACGAATTAATGAGTGAATGAAGTCACTTTTTCCAGGTATCTTTATAAAAGACCTGTTTAAGGATTTTTTTCCTTCTTCTTCTTTTTGTTTTCTTATTTTTTAGCATTAGCTTCATTTTAACTGGACCTTGATCTTAACTTTTCAGTCATGCATCCCTTTAAGAATCTAGTGAAAGATCAAACCTTCTCTCTAAAAAATGGACCTCCCCATATACCAAAAAAATTTGCATGTGATTTTTGAAAGTTCATAGAACACTCCCACCTCAAATTATAGTACCCATGCAGTGGCTCTTTTAATACTTTGTGTCTTATGGAGTGGTGTGGGGATTGTCATCAAGGATCAGCTCCCATCAGTTAGGTCACCTGAGGCCAAGACACCCCCTTCCAAGGAGAGTTTATTTCCCACCTATTTAGGTGCCACATGTGAACTATAAATTGACCAGCCATTTATAATCTTGGGCAAGTCACTAGGCCTCAGTATGCAAATTGCAAAAAGAAAAAAATAATTAGATGATCAAGACAAAGGAATTTCTATTTGATTCCATGGATGATTAATTCAAGATCAATAAGATAAGATCAGTGCCATATCCTTTGCCCTCACAGAGAAACCCCAACATTGAACCCAACAACAGTTTCAATGTCACTTGATTCTGGGCTCATCCCCTCTCTAGCCTTAGGTTCTTTGTTACCCAGGAGCTGGCAGAGCCACCTCCTTGCTGTTACCAAGTGTGGTAGGCTGAATCACGGCCTGCAAAGATACGCAGGTCCTCTTCTCTGGAACCTGTGATGTACCCTATATGGCAAAATGGACTTTGCAGGTGTGGTTAAGGGTGATTACCTTAAGGATGATTAAGATGTGGCTACCACAAACTTAGTGGTTTCAAACAACACAAACATACAGGCTTACAGTTCTGTAGGACAGAAGTTCAACACACGTCTCCCTCAGTAAGAGGGTGTTTGCGAGGCTGAGTTCCTTCTGGAGTTTCTAGGGGAGAAGCTATTTCCTTGTCTTTCCCAGCTTCCCTTCCAGCTTCTAAAGGCCACCTGCTTTCCTTGGCTTATGGCCTCATCCTTGAAAGCTAGCAATTTTGGGCCAAGCCCTTCTCATGCTGCCATCTCTCTGACTCTCCTTTCCAATTCCGTCTTCCACTTGTAAGGATCCTTGTGATTACATTGGGCCCAAAGGGATAATGCCGCATAATCTCCACATCTTAAGGTCAGTTGATTAGCAACCTTAATTCCCCTTTGCCACGTAAACTAACATCTTCAGAGGTTCTGGGAATTAGAACATAGACATCTTTGGGGAGGGGGACATTATTCTGCCTGCCACAGAAGGAGATGGTAAGGAACATTGCAGTTATAATGGAAAGAATAAGCCAATGTCCGCATGAAGAAATGCATGATGTAGGTTTGAGGGACAGCGAGGGGACTCATGAGCAAAGAAACTAGAGTTCCAGAAGGAGAGTTGTGAGAATAAGACTAAAGAGGTAGTTTGGAGCCAGATGGTGGGCAAAAGGCTTCAAATGCCAGGATGGTGAAGAGCTTTGTCATGTACGCAAGAGGGAGCAGGGGGTGTGGTTTAATAGTTACCCGATGTGGTGAAAGGCAGGACCACAGACAGCCTTTGGCATTCATTTCTTTGGCCTTATTTCCATCACGGCCCCGGGAAGTGAAGAGGTGAGCCTGGGCATAACACGGGCATCTGTGGGATAGATGTAACATTAATATGACCAAAACTGCAAGACACTGAAAACCCAGAGAAGATGAGAAGAGAGGAGGAAGAGAGAGGGTGGAGAACAGGGCAGAGTTTAACCCATTCACAAGCTGCTCCCGCCTTTTAATTCCCATTGAATAGGCCTGATTCCGATTTGATAGAAAACATGCCCAGTGCTTGGTTCAGAAGGCTATAGAATTGAGAGCTATTAAATACTAAAAAGACAAGGTGAGAAACAATTTGCAAAATCTCCTCTTTTTATAGACTGCAGCGATTGAGAAAAATTGAGTAAATTCCCCAGCTGCCTCAACTGCAGTCTGTTTCAAGATTCCATCAATTTTTTACGGTACAATCAATATTTATGAATCCCCAAAGAAATGTCGCAAAGAGAAACCCAACGCAACATTTTCTCAGTGGTTTGCAGAGATGTAACAGGGGGACCTAAATAACTTTTAAAATAATCTCAATGACAATCAAACACTCTTCCATAGCCAATATGGTTTAATGTCCGTGTTTATATTAGTGCCGTTCTGCCCTGCGTGGGGGTGGGGAAGGGAAAACACTTGGAGTTTAATCTGTCCAAAAGATGACACTTGGCTATAATAAGTACTCTGTAATATGATACTTAAAAATTCGAAGGAAGTGCTATATGAAAAAGTCCCTGGATTTTTTTTTTAATGCATTAAAATATCCTCCATTGGTTAAGCAATGGATTTTTTCAGTCAGCTGGAAAAAAAAGATTTCTGGGGGAAAAAAAAAACAGACAAACAAATCCACATTGCTTTAATGGCTACTTTAGGTTTAATATCTAAACTTATTTAAATAACTCTGAGCCCTCCTGCTGAGAAATATTGAAACTAATGGATTTCTTTGTGCGTAATCTCCATTTAAATGTAGAGTTTAATTTCCCTTTCGGCTGAACCTGTGTGAAACTAGTCTTGAAATGTCCCTCTAAAAAAAAAGAAAGCCCCATATAGAATATTTAGGGGGATTCCTTTATTTTGTTTAAAATTGGTTTTGGGCATTAAAACTACAGAGCCAGCCAACAGTGAGCCCACAGACCCCTGAAGTTTATACTTGGAGCCCATGGTGGGTGCGGGGGGCCTGCCAATACCCACGGGCACAGATGCCCACGTGCATGATTGGAGCACCTTGGCCTTGAGCAGATTCAGCACCATCTGTGGGATGTGCTTCCCAGGGCACCTGGCAGACCTCGCTCTCCATCCCATCACTGTCCCCATCCTTCCTGTAATAATAACACTGGAAATTGTACTACCAGAGCTTCATCTCTGAGGTTATGGCTTTGATTTCTGTTCCGTGCAAATTGCCTCAGGCAGGGTCATATTTCCTGTGTGGCTGAGGACATTTTGTGTGCATGAATATGCATAGAGTCCTATGATGTCAGAATGGCAACCAAGACCTAGAAATTGATCAGTGCTCCCCTTTTATTCCACAGGTAATGAAAACGACGCCTAAAGAGGGCTAAGTCACTGGTCGTTGGCAAAAGTGGGACGATAGCCCAGGTGTCCTGGTTCCCAGGCCACCACGCTCGTTTTGCTGGGGCATATTCTACACCAGCAGACTCTTAGTGCCTGTGTCTTGCACATCCAGGTGTTAATTCACATGCATTTTCATCCTTGCTGTGTAACCAAGAATTTAAACTGCACATGTGAATACGCCTATAAGTGAGTGTGTGGGTTAAAGTACAGTATGTTTCTTATAACCACTCCAAATAATACAGGCAAGAGAATATTAGAGTTGTCACCCAAGGATTCCTTTAGCTGACTTCCCTTAGGCATGCAGATAAAATTCAGGTTATAAAGATGCAACTGGTATGTAACTCTTTTCACGACACCCTACTGCATAAAGCCAGCCACATCTGGGTGTGTCTGCCTCATGATAAGCTTCTGCACTGGCCACGATAATTCATGGGCAATGGATGTACCAATGGTTTAAAGCTGAGCGTGAGAGTGCGTTGAAGGTCTTTAACACAACGTCCCTGTGATGGAGAAGAGTCCTGCAGAGAGGCCAGAGTCCTGGGTTCTGGTGCCAATTCCTTCTCTTAACAGCTGCAGGAACTGGGCAAGTCCTGCCTCCCTTCTGAGCATCACTCGCCTCATCATTAAAATGGAGATGATGATAACTTAGTAGATGAAAGGGCAGGACCCTGGACCAAATGATTTGGGGAGATTCTTCAGGCCACAGGATTTGATTATATTACATTATAACATGTCAGCAAGCTGAAGACAAATGTAGAATATTTGAGGTGTAGTTTTAGCATAAAGGCACATGCACTCACGCACCAGCTCTGAAGTTAAGATCCATTTCACAGACTTGCTTATTATAGATGACTTAGAAAACATGAGGGGCAATGTGAACCACAGCCTCAGGTGGTCCTGCTTGTATAAAGCTGTGTGCCTGTCCTGTCTCTCAGCCTCTCCGAGACCACTTGTAGAACAGCCTAGTATGCCAAATCGCTTGGCAGTGTAATGTGAGGGATACCATGAACTCCATGCTGTAAAAATGTTATCTTCAGCAGCCTTTCTCAGGGATCATGATGTCTAATCACTCCTATGGATCAGAACATTGAAAACTTCAGTTCAAATGAAGAATTGATACCCAGAGGAGACATCGTTGATATTAGCCATTAACACTTTAGGTTGAATCAATTCTTCTGTTACCCAACAGGGCCTTGAAAACTGCAGAAAGTTACACAAGAAGAGGGGAGAGGCATAGGACAGACCTGTCACCTAGGAAAGGAAGGTTCACTCTGGACAATAGCTGGGGGCAGTGAAAGCCTGGGTGGTGGGGAGTAGAAGGGGAGCCTGAAAACAAGCTGCTTACTTCAGAGTGTTCTGAGGGCTGGCACTGGCACCACCATCGCCCTGGGGCCATGCCCAGCTGCTGTGCTGTGCTCAGGGCTGTGAAGGCCTCTGACAAACAGAAGGAATGGCTCTTGCTTTCAAGGAGCTCATAGTCCAGCTGGGGAGACAAGACACTACAGAATTCCGTGCTAAACTAGAAGGGCGTGGAGAGTCAGAGCAGCGTAGAAGCTTAAAGGAGAGACCAGGCTGATTGGGCAGGTAGGACAGGCCTCAGAGAGAAGGGAACGACTGAAAAAGGCCATCGAGTCCTGGTCAGACAGAGGTGGGCAGAGGGGAAAGCAGGGGGAACAAGGGAGAGGATGCAGAGCTCACAGGCACAGCTCCAGAATGTCACACCAGTCACAGCGCCTCACTTGGAGCTAAAGTGTTTTGTGGGTCATAGGCCAAGACTCAGACTACCCACAGTAGCCAGTGTCCAAACCACAGGCCGAGAGATAGGAAACCTTCCCTGCTTACCCCAGCCCCTCAGTCCCAACTCCTGTGCTGCTCAGTCAACACAGAAGCCCTGCCTGAAGGTCAGAGCCTGGAAGCCCTCAGAAGGCTTCTCATCCAGGTGTTCTGACTTCTGAGGTCACAGTCTCCTTTAAGGATCTGATGAAAGCTGTGAACTCACCCTCTCCCGTAAAAACATGACCTACCAAATACACATACAATTTCACAAGGTTCAAAGACGTGGAACTGATCCTTGAACCCTGATTTGTAAGATCTAATCTAATCCTTTCATTTTCCACAGAAGAGAATCTGGGGTCAAAAACTGTCACGCCCCAGGTCATGCTCTGGTTAAACCCAGGACCAGAACTCAGGTCCCTCTTTCTCCCAGTGCAGTGAACTCCAGCAGTCTGCACACATTCATCTGTATCATTAGGTATCTTTTCACAGTTATACTGATTGCTGCAAAAATGCGGTAATAAACCACCCCAAAACTCAGTGGCTTGAAACCATAAGCTTTTATTGAGCTTTTGAGTCTACGGTTCCAAGATTTAAGCTGGACTCAGTTGGGTGATTCTTCTGGTCTCAGTTGAGCTCACGTCTCTGGGGCCAGCTGGCTGGTGACTGGTCTGTGCTGGTCTCAGCTGGAGTGACTTGGATAACTCAGCTCTGCCCCACGTGTCTTTCCCTCCATCAGGCAGAAGCAGGGCAGGTTGGCAGATGGCAGAGGCTCAGGAGAGCCCGTTTCAACATCATAGTTGCTAACATCTCATTGGCCAAAATTACCTGGTTGAGCCCAGTGTTGAGTAGTGGGGCAGTTCACTGGTCCAGGATGAGAGGGCATTACAAGTCATAGGGAAGAGGGTGTGGCTACAGGGGAGGGGGAAGAATTTGGAACATCATTGCAATCTACCGTTCATGGCTTAAATCCCTCAAGTATATTATGTGTTGCCCAAGGACCAGTGCTGTATCTCATTCATCTCTGTAACCTGGCACTGTGCCTGGCACTGTGCCTGGCACAGAAGAAGTGTGTTTGTTGTTGGACTGGGTGATGTATGTGCTCAGCGTAAATGGCCCCACCCAATGAACTGCAGCCAGAGCAAGACCGAGTGTCTGTGTGTTTCAGTCCTTCCATGGAGCCAACTTACTATGGGCAATGAGTAATCAAGGGTCTTGGCCCTTGAAAGAGGGGAGAAATTGACCTAAATGAATTTCAGGAAGGTGAGTTTAACTATGGCATCTTCCCATTCTGTGACCCTCTAGACTTCTGGCGATGCTGATTGATCCTCTTGTACCTTATCGTTCCTGCTGCACCCTATCTGTAAAAATTCCCCCATTGCAATATCCTGCTCTAGCCCATTCCCAACCAGTTCTTTCAGATCCATAGTGACTTGTTTCCTTACTTCAGAACTGCCAATTCTCTCAGTGCTAGATGTTAGGACAGAAAACTGATTAAACAGCATTTACACATGACCTCAAAATTATTTTTATATCTTGGCAGTTTTATATTTACCCTCTTCCCACTCCACCTACGAGACCATGCACATGCTTCCCTTCTTCTTTTCCCCTGCTCCAGCCATTTCTGACCCCCTGTAGGTAGACTTTCCTATTTCTCCTGCTAAAAGAGGAATGTTACTTCTTCCCTTAGCCTCCCAGTGATCCTCTAGCTTTCCCCAGAGGATGGGGCTGGAAGTTGTCCAGGACAGGCTAAAGGAGGGGCTTTAGCCCACTACATACTTGGTTACCTTCAGGGAAGGTGGCTTACTGGCCAGTTCTTTCTAACAAAGCAGGGTATTAGAAGAACTCCCCCAGCCCACCTTGTTGGTAAAATCACCCTTGCTTCCCTAGCCATGGCAAATCTCATCCAGGTCCAGTATAGAACCTGAAGCAACCACAGATGGCCCAGGCATCAGGGTGTCCCGAAGGTAACCTGGCTTATAGTATTCCGCCATGCAGAAGCCCTTCATAATGAATGCTGCACATTGATCCACTCAAATCCTCTCTTTGGGAAGACTGAATATTGGCTGGGCAAAGAGAAAATGGATCATAGACTTTGTGGTTGTTTTGCTGAGTGATACTGAACTCCTTTTTCATTTCTTTATGAAGTATGATGCACATCTTAGTGTTAGAAGAGCTGTTGCATCTTGGGAGAACTTTGTGGCTAATGAGAACATATCTTGAGCAATTCCACATTCCAGTGTATCCTTCAATATGCCTACAACACCAAAAGCACACATCTCTTCCCTGGCAGCACTAGGAGCCTGATAGTAGAAAGAGAGTAGGGCCACAAAATGCTGTTTCTAGCCTAGATCTATGCCCATCCACAGGTGATTCTGTAAATCTTGTCTTGACTATATTTAAAAAAAAATGAATTCACTTTCTTGATGTCACTGACTAGCTTACCATTGGTTCTTAATTACTTGCAGTTCAATAAGAATATCATCAAGCTAACTTAGTTTGTGTTTTATGTAATTACAACACTAAACTCCTCTCTTTCATCTTCTGCCTTTCCAGACTGTTGGCCAGAGCCTTGTCATCACCCATGACACAAACACTCAGAGGGCACTGAGAATGAGGCTGAGTGGCTCATTATCCTTGCCAATCAGGCCCAGAGTTAGAATCCCTGCTGGTGGTATTACTTCCCAATATATGGGGCCTGTGTTCACGCTGTTGGAATGTCTCTTAATTAAGAATCTTTTTTTTGTCTTATGCATAAATTAATCAAGGTAATTATTGTAGCATTATTATTATTACATTGTACTTATAGAGCACTTACCTCTGAGGTGCTCAAAGTAGTTTATAGATTTTTTTAATCTAATGAACTCTAGTAGCCTCTAGGCAAGATGAGAGCAGAGCAGGGATTATTAGAGCCACACTGTAGTTGGAGAAAATGGGTCAGGCCAGAAGCAGGGGTGGCTGTGGGTTGCTGCAAAATAACTGTCTCAGATTTGCTTATATGCTCATGTCCATGCTCTCTGCTGGGGTGGAGGTACGGAGGCAGGAGGAGGGCTGCCTCTGGGGGTGGTAGGAAGTTTTCCTTCTCTGTCTAGAGAAGCTATATTCAGATAGCACCTTTGGAGCCCAGAGATCCCCTCCTGTAGGGTTTGGGCTTGGAGAACAGACCAGAAATATCATTTTTCCCTTCCTTTCTTACCCTATTTTTCACCTGCCCTTAAGTCTGACCAAGTCCCTGAACCAGCTGCGACTTTGTGGAGTTGGAAGCAAAGGGCGTAAGGAGAGAGGAGGAAAACTTCCTCAGCACTTCTCACGGCACCACTAGACTTTCTCTGACCCTGACTCACATTGTCATGAGTTCACGTGTCTCCCTCTGATGCTCTAAGTTCCTTGGGAGCAGCAGAGCCTGGGGATGGGCACAGAGCAGGCACTAGAGTGGTCTGGGGGAAAGCCAAGTGCCGATAGAGATAGGTGGAGTTTCCAGCCCATTCTAATTCAACTAGGGGGCAACAGGAGGCAGCAGCCTTGTGTAGGAGCCTTGGGCTAAAAGTTCCAGCATTTAGTACTGATAATAATAGTAACAACAATAACACCAAGTGGCAATTGTATGTCTATTTCCAGGTCCAGACAATAGACTTTCCCCTGTCTCACGGGATTGCCAGAGTATGTTTGGCTATCAACATCCACATTGTTTTCTTGTTCTTTGGATGAATACCCAGAAGTGGAATAGCTGGATCATATGGTAGCTCTATTCTTAATTTTTTTGAGAAATCTGCATACTGTTTTCCGTAGTGGCTGCACTCACTTACCTTCCCACCAGCAGTATACGAGAGTTCCCTTTTCTCCACATCCTCTCCAACACTTGTCATTTCTTGTCCTGTTAACCATAGCTATTCTGATGGGCATGAGGCAATACCTCATTTTGGTTTTGATTTGCATTTCTCTAATAATTAGTGATGTTGAACATCTTTTCATGTGCCTGTTGGCCATCTGTATATTTTCTTTGGAAAAATGTCTATTCAGATCCTCTGCCCATTTTTTAATTGGGTTATTTGTCTTTTTGTTGTTGAGTTGTCTGAGTTCTTTATATATTTTGGATATTAACCCGTTATCAGAGATATGATGTGAGAATATCTTCTCCCAGTTGGTAGGTTGTCTTGTTGTTTTGTTGATGGTTTTCTTTGCTGTGCAGAAGCTTTTTAGTTTGATGTAGTCCCATTTGTTTGTTTTTCCTTTTGTCATAGAAAAATTGAAATATAATGATGTACACCAGATATATATAATATTATAAACCAATGTTACCTCAATTAAAACAAAAAAAAAATCCACATTGTTAGAGCTCAGCAGATTCTAGTGGTCACTCATCAGCATATGAGCAAATCATGGTGCTTTCAGGGGAAATAGCAGGTAACTGACAGTGAGCAAAGAAAATCTAGTGATACATTCAGTAACTGTGGGGTCTCTGCCTCCAGGAGACCCTCACCTATTTCATTAAGTAGGTCCAATTCATAACAATTTACATGTTTCCTCAATATAGAAAATCTCTTCCCTCCCCTCTCCCTCTCTTCCTAGCTTAGCCCAACTCATCCTTCAAGACTCAGCTCAGATATTATTCATTCATTTCACAATTATTTTTGACAATAGTGCCTTTACCTAAGAATCAGGCACTATTCTGAACACCGGGGTAGAGCAGTGACAAAACAAGTTCTAAAAAATCCCTGCCCTTACAGGATGGGGAAGGGGGGAGGACAGATGATAAAGAAATGGCAAATTATCCATTGAGGTAGAAAGCTGTGAGTGCCATGGATAAATATTAAAGCAAGGGAAATGTGACAGGGCAGTCTGGTAGTAGAGTCACAATTTCAATAGGGTGCTCAGTGAAGACCTTTGAGCAAGGACTTGAAGGAGATAGGAGAGCGAACCATGCAGATTGGTGGGAGAGGAATATTCCAAGTAAAAGGAACAGGAAGTGCAAAGCACTGAGACCAGAGGATGGCTGACCCCTTTAAGGAAAAACAAGAAGCAGAGTGGCTGTCAGAAAAACAAAAAATAGCAAGTGTTAGCAAGGATGTGAAGAAATTGGAACCCTTGTGCTCTGCTGGTGGGAATGTAAAATGGTGCAGCCACTCTGTAAAACAGTTTGGCAGTTTCTCAAAAAGTTTAATACAAAATTACCATATGACCTGGCAATTCCACTCCTAGGAATATACCCAAATGAATTGAAAGCAGACACTTGAATGGATACCTGTATGCCAATGTTTATAGCAGCATTATTCACAACAAACAAAAGGTGGCAACAATCCAAGTACCCATCAATAGAAGAATGTACAAACAAAATGTGGCCTATCCATTCAATGGGATATTATTCAGCAGACCACCATAAGGACTTTGGCTTGGACCCTGGGATGGGAGTTATACGGGGGAAGGGAGTGGAACTGGGGAGTGACATGTTCTGACCATCTTTTAATAGGCTTCTATGTTAAGAATCAATAAAAGAGAATCAAGGACAGAAGCAGAGAGATGAAGGAAGAGGAAGCTATTGCAATATTCTGAGCAAGATGTGACAACGTCTTGGTGGTGGCAGTGGAGGTGATAAAAAGATGTCATATTCTAGATGTAATTTTCAGGTAAAGATAAACATAGTTGCTGATGAATGTGAGTTATGAGAGAAAGAGAAGAGCTAAGGATAATTCAAAAATTTTTTTGACCTGAGCAACTGGAAGGATGGTGTTAGTTACCACTAACTGAATAAACAGGAAGACGGCAGGTTTGGGGATTAGAAGATCAATACCTCGTATGGGACATGGAAAGTTTGAAATGCTTATTACACATCTAAGTAGGGATGTCTAGATGGTAGCTAAATATACGAATCTTGAATTGGGAAAGCAGTTCAGACTAGAGTTAAAATTTTTAGAGTCCTCAGCTTGCCGTAGAGACTGGATGAGACTAACAAAGGAGTGAGCGTAGATAGAGAAGGAGAGATCCATGAACTGAGCCTGGAGGAACATCAAGTGGTCAAGGAGATGAGGAGGCTGAGAAGCAGCAGCCAGAACAACAGGAAAAAAAAACAAGAGTGTGGGGTGTCCTACAAGCCAAGTAAAGAAAGTGTTTTTAGCAGAAAGAGTGATCAACTGTATTCAATGCTGCTGAGGTTTCGAATAAATGAGGACTGAGATCTGGCTATTAGATCTAAGAATGCAGTCACTTAACAAGAACAGTCTCAGTCGAGAGGAGGGGCGAAAAGCCTAAATGGAGTGAGTTCAGGTGAGAATGGAACGAGAGAAATTGAGACAGCAAGTGGAGAGACGCCTTCTGAAGAGTTTTGCTAAAAAGAGAAATCGAGAGATGGGGTAGTAGATGGAGGGGGAAGTGGAAGGGGTTGGAGGCTAAGAACTCTACTTCACCCCTTCTGGCTGGTTACATGTTGCTCCTGTGAGTTCACACCTCTACATCTCCAAACACGCTGTGAGCTACTTGAGGGCAGGGAGTGTATCTCATTCATCTGAGTCACTGAGTTCCAGCAACATGTCTAATATATAATAGCTCTCAGACAATCTTTGCTAAACTGAACTAAGTATAGACCTGAGCATAGTCAGATTGATTTACAGAGGTGTAAAGATTGGGAGGGGTGGGGGAGGAATATTCAGCAAGTTGTCTGAATGGAATTCAAATTAAGCCCTGAACTCTGGAACCTGCTTTAGATCTTGGAGGGGAGATTTTGTGCCTGTAATGAACAAGATGTAGCTCTCAAACCCATTTCCCTTCATCTAAAACTCGTCTCTCTGCCATAGTCAAGTGTAGACCAGTGTAGCCTGTAAACCCCGTGCTGCTAGCAGGAATGCACCATGTGTTAATAAGACACAGCTCTGGGGTCAATGCCTGATATCATCAAAGCCTTGATCCATTGGCCAACTTCAAGTCAATTGTCTTGAGTTTGAATTTGAATTCAAGTGGCTAATAGAGGGTTGCCGGTTCTGCTTGTCTCTTGACTTTTTGTCACTTGTATGGAGCTTTTCAGACCATGGACATTTGGATCAAGAAGATTGGTTTGTGCTTCCTTTTCCTCCTCATAGTGAGAAGCCAGAAGGGTACCACGTCCTGCATAGAAAACTGTAATCTGTACCCTTACTCTCTTGTTCGCTAAGTGACAGCTTGACGGCTAACTCTGTGCCAAGTACTATATTAAAGCCTTTTATGTGTATTAACTCATTTAACCCTCTCAACACCTTTATGAAACAGATTCTAATACTGGCTCTGTTTTCCAGATAAGAAAATTAAAGCACATAGAAGTTAGATTTATTAGTCCAAGGCTATGTAGCTTATGAGGGGTCATCTGGCTCCAGCATCCATGCTCTGAACTCCATCCTGATGTTGCCTGCTCCTCGTCTGAACGAGTCTTAGGCTCTTAGGAAAGGCAACAAAATTTGCTCTTACTGCCATCTGGTGTGTTGGTGTCTACATGTAAGGGTCCACTTAGTTGAAAGGAAATAACCAGTTCTTGTTTCCACCTTTGAAACTAGAATAGTATTCTTTAGAAGATTAAATAACCCTCATATGTGTGTCCTTAGACAAGTCATTAACCTTCTCTAAGCCTTAGCTCCCCACCCAGGAAATGAGGATCATCTACCTGCCTCAGGTAGAGAGTCACTGTGGTCAGTTTCAGACTGAGGGGTGGGGAAGAGCATGGTCTAGGAGGGAGGAGACCCAAGGCCCGTGTTCAGCTCTGCCTCTAACTTCCCATATGACTAGGAAATGTTCTTGAACCTCGCCAACCCTTCTGCCCTCAGCTGCAAAAAGAGGATATAGTCCTCAGTACTCTATATGGACTATACAGTCCTTGCATACCAACTCTCTCCATTTTCTGTGAAATGAAGAAAAACAAGACATGGCTCAATTTGTCGGAGTGCTGTTCCTTTATGTTGAATGTTCAAGTTGCCATTGGCCAGGGCACACCAGACCATCTCCACCCTGTGCCATCACTCAGTGCAGCTTGAAGTCTCCTTCTAACAGGCAGAGGGCAATGGCGCTGTCCCCACGTGTGCCCACGGAGGCACTCTGAAAAAATAGCACACTAAGGGGCCCCAAATTATTTTTGATGAAATGGGTTCATTGAAATCTCTTCCAATTTACACACCTTGTAAGTCTGAGAGAAGCCTGGCATTTGTTGAGGATGCAGGAGGACATAAAGAAATCTTTTAGTAAACCCAGACTGCATTCAGTACTCTAGACACTTCAAGAAAATACCATCACCACATGCTTTAAAAGTATTCAAATTCAAAGTTCTGAAGGTCAAGTTGTGTGCCTGGTGTAACAGGATTAGACTGTCACATGCAAGGCGGCCCTGTACTCTCCCTGACGTTGAAAGAGGGCTCTTCTATTGGTGTTTCCATGCTGCCACTTCCTTGATTCCACCAAAACTGTGGCCAAGGGCTTGCCTCCGTGACCACTATGGTTCTGGGATGTTCTCACCTGTCTTCCAGGAGGCTCTGACTCTCCCACTATGTACCTGTGCTCCAGTCCCAGGATAGAAACTAGATCACTCAGCCTTTACTCCTTCACTTGCTCCATAGACATATATGGCCATGCCTCATTTCCTGCCTCACGGGGAAGGTGCTGCTCCACCGGGTTGTGGTCCCAGATGAGCGCCAGTACCTGCCTGTTATGCCTGTCGAGATGAAAATCTTCCTAAAGTGGTTTAGGCTTCCCTGCCTTCTTTTTAGAGTAAACTGAATAGGAGTTAGGCTCTTTATTTAGTGGCACCTGGAAATACTCAGAGACCATAGAACGGCCAGCATGGGCTTTCCATGGACCGCTCAATAGATAATTACGGAAGAGCAGAGCTAGAAGACCTTAGATTTTACCCAACATAGTGCCCCATTGCCTCATTGTTGGCACCTGTTTGACATTTAAATGTTTGTTGAATGAAAGAATGACTAAATGAATTTGTGCTGAGCTACAATGCACTAATTCCCTCAAAACTAACAAACTATTTAGGGCCGTTTGCCCATTGCTTCATAACCCCGATACTGTACATCTTTGAGTTCATGTCTGCTTTCGGTAAGTGTCCTGTCTCTTCCCTCTTTGGGGAGCTTCACCTGTCATGTTTTAATAGGGTCACTGCCTACCTCTGGCACCAACTTCTCTTTCTACTTCACTGATTCTAATATATTGACTACCCAGAAACCAGATAACCGATCTTCCTTCAATGGTGCAAAAAGTAAAGAAACCCAGGCTCTAAGATAGGGCCTAAGAGGCTCCCCCATTGACAAAGGGCTTGAATTTTTGTTCATCAATAGGTAAAATTTACTTTGGCTGGTACTTACCATTTATTCATTCATTAATTCAATATGTGTTTGTTTCCAAACATTTGGGACCACTAGGTAGCTGGATTTCAAAAAAATGAAATGTCACTCCAGAAGTAAAATAGGTTCTGGACTAGCCCATAAAAACCAGTTCTATCTGACATATTTGATGTAACATGACTGGATTTTAAGAGGCTCTCCCAGTACAGGCCCTTTGTCATATTATCAGCTCTAAAGTCCAAATGCCGAGCGGGGAAAAAAAAAATGATCATTTTGTAGCTCTAAAATTGTATTTTATTAAAGTTTTTAGTCCCTGGGATTTCTTTAATGCTAATTGCTTCCAAGGAGTAAATTGAACCTGCTTTTGAATTTTACTCTTCTGGCACATCAAGACAGGACTGAGGCTTAATTAACATTTCTTAGTATTGATACTTCTAATCAAGGTACACCAGATTACTTAGGGTGACAATGTGTGTTCTCCAGAAAAGAATAGCTAACGAGGCCTTGGTTCAAAGATTTCCTTCCCAGGGTCTTTGAGCATAACCTACTGGTGGTGTGTGTCCCTAAGTCACTGAAGAAGCCAGTCTTGTCACTTAGAGTCACTTGTCCTCTACTTAAGTGCCTACTGGCTCTCTGAGACTGCTGTACAGCCACACTCTGATGTCTAAATATATAAATGTGCAAAGACAGTTAACTAGGACTTATTTGTGTCTTGGGAATTAAAAAAAGTAATTAACTGGTATTTTTAACGCATTTTCTCTTTACAGGATGATCTAGTTAAATGGTTCAGTTATAAGATCAGGGAATTTGGTACCTTTTGAAATAGCCCATCTTAAGTGATTCCAAAGTTATCTTAATGGGCTGGTAGCTTGTGCTTTGTCTCCTGGAGAAGCTAAAGGAGAGGGCAGAGTTGATCTGAGGAGCAGGTGGAGAAAGACTCATGTGCGCAGGGCATGGGAGGGTCACAGTCAACACTCACCATGCTCAAGCCAGAAATAAGCAATTCACTCCCTGGGCTCAAATTTATTTGAATATTATTTCAGATTAAGAAATTTTTTTCTTTTAACACCAAAGCAATTAAAATATTCACATTGCAGTATTTAAGGAATGGAAATATCTCTAATTTCTTTAAACATCAAGATCTGGATCTATTGGTCAGCCCACATTGTTAGCTTTGGGGTCAGAAAGTTTGAGTTCTAGATAAGGCATGCTGCCCACTAGCATTTGCCATGTATAAAATATGCGTAATAACATCATCCTGGCAGAAAAGATAAGGCATATGTAGCCAGTCTCCAAGATGGTCTCCAATGATCTTGCCTCCTACCTCCAAGGGTATTCACATCTTTGTGTGGTCCCCTCTTACAGTACAACAGGGTTGATTTATGTGACCCATAGAATATGGCGGAAGTGATGGTATGGCACCTTCAAGATAAGGTTATGAAAAACACTACAGCTTGTGTCTTGCTCTCTCTCTCTCTCTCTCTCAGATCATTTGCTCTGGGGGAAGCCAGCTGGCATAAGAGGCCCACAAGGTGAGGAACTGAAGCCTCTTGCCAACAGCCACATGAGTGAACTTAGAAGTGGATCTTCCGGCCCAGTCAAGCCTTCAGATGATGGTAGCCCCAGCCAGCATCCTGACTGCAACCTCAGGAGAGATGCTGAGCTAGAGCTACCCAAGCTAAGCTGCTCTCCACTCCTGATCCTCAGAAACTGTGCTGCCATGACTGCTTGTTATTTTAAGCAAATAGCTTTTAGAGTATTGTCTTACACAGCAATATATAAGTAATTCAGAATATGAAAACATGTCAAATTCTGAATTAGAACACAAAAGCATAGGCGTGAGATTAGATATAATTGGGTGGTCACTGTGGGTCATTTCTGCCCTCTCATATCCCGGGATGATAATACCCTGAGACCTCTACTTCCTCCTCTCCCTGAAAATTCTGCTAGGGATATGGGCTTCCAGGTTGCTTGTCAAAGAGAGTCTCTTTGCTTCTCAGTGACTTTGCTCATGAGGGCCCAGCCCATTAAGGCTTGTAGGGGCCCAGCTTTGGGGCCTGGTGCTTTAGGACATCAGCTCTCTGGACAGGAGAGACCCTAGGGCCTAGAGGATCTCTCACGTCCCAGCACATGGTGGCTGCTGGGCCTTCAACTTTGTGAGCACATCTCTGAGGAATTATAACTGGCTGGGGCAACAAGGGACAGAAACCCTATATACTAAAGAAGCGATTGTAAGCAAGATCCCAACCCCACCCACTGCCACTCCTGTTGCTATTTCCAGTTAAATATGTTGGTTCTGACATGTGCAAGCTGTTAAGGCCAAAGAGTGAAGCAACATCCCTATAGATGGAGGAGGCAGTCCTCCGAAGATGACAGACATTTCCTGGACTGGACACCGGGAGACAAGTGACCTGAGACAGGAAAGCAGGCTTTAGCCAAGTAAATGAGGGGATCAACCGGAGTTCATGTAGGAAACAGAAATCACTCCATTTATATTAAGTAGAAAATGATTTAACATGAGAAATTGGTGCTGACAAAGTTGGTGGAAGGGCTGAAGGAGTGTGGTGTGGCCTGGCTCTCCAGGAATGACACCCTGAGTGTGCACAACGATGCCAGAGTGACCAGCCCACGGAAGGTGGGAATTGGGAGCCTCTAGTGGACCTATTGAATTTAAGAGCACACAGCCCCCTAGTGCAATCCAGGGATGAGGAGGCCATTGCTGCTCTCACCACAGCTGGCCCTCAATGCCCTCAGAACTAGTCTTTGCACCCAAAACTCGACTACAGAAACCCAAAGAGTCCACACCAGGCTTCCCTGCAGCATCAGCCAAACTCTCAGGAAAACTGCCCTGGCCTCAGTTCTCCCTTCCAAATCTCACCCAAGTATACCAGTGGAAAGAATTTAATTCTCAGCCAGAACCCTAGCTGCACAGGAGTCTTAGAAATGTGGGTTTTAGCTTTCCAGACTCTGAAATTCAGAAAGGCACGTTACAAAGAGGATCCCAGGTGAAGATGAATGAACTAAGCCTCATTATCTACGTGATCTCATTTCCGTTTTCTTCTTTCGCTTTTGTTATCTACGTGCCTTTAATAAAGTCTCATCTAAATATTCCAGCTGGACTTGCCTGGAATTAAGAGAAGATTTGCATTACCGAATTAGGGGCAAAGCATAAAAAGGGAAACAGGGTGGTGGCAGCAGTGGTTATACTGAAGGTTTCGCAAGGGCAGCGAGCCTCGTTGAGCAAGAGTCAGCCACAGCCAAGGTGTAGAGCCCTTCCTCTACGTTGATGGGGCTCCTAACAGAAGGAGACCACGCTCAGACTCTGCCCCTTACCTCCATTCAGGTGTATGAAATTCAGCACGTCTCTTAACATCGCTGGACCCTGGCTACCTCATCCCCAAAGGTCATGGGCTGGACAAGAGTTGCTCTCTGGTTCCTCCCACCTCTAAGATCCATGAGTCCAGGCTCTGTGTATATATTAGTGGAATAAGGAGCGAACAGGGGACGCTGATGCCTCTGCTGCCTTCCTTGGGGGTGTTGAAAGGCCAGAGCCAGGACTTGGGTGACATGAGTGAGGCACCTAGGGCACAGATTTAAGGAGGAGCTCACTCTCAGGGTCCTGCACCTTAGTCCCAGCCTGTGAATAATAATAGGAGTCACAGGGCTGCCATCTGAATAAATAAAATAAGATCATAGAAATCGAGGTATGAATTGAGGGGTGAAAGCAGACTCTCCTGTCCAAACACCTTCCCCCACACTCTGGCAGGGGTGCTGGCCACCCACGGAAGCTTGATTTGTTTGGCTAATGCCAGCTTTTGAATCTCCAGCTCCCTATGCAAATGTGAACACCCTAGGACTGGCCTTCAGCAGCCACCAGCTAGCCCTTGGTGGAAAGTAGTCAACTGAGAGGAAGGGCACAGTCTTGGGCTCCTTAGGGGAGCCTTGTGGGATGAGAGAAATTCTGAAAGGGAGAGGTATTGTAAAGACCAAATAGGATGACAGAAAGCAGATCTCACACAGTCACTGGGAGAACTCCTGACCCCACACCACAGGCCAAGGCCAGTGGCCCCCAGAAGAGCCATTTTCAGGGTTGATTTCACCCTGCCACAGCCAGAGGAGGTTAAGCACTCATTCTACTCTTTTTGAGGTCTGTCTCCGGGACTAACTCAGTCCTCTGCACTCGGACCCTGAGAGAGCAAACCCCAGAGTCCCTCCCACCCTCTCTGCAAACACATCCACTGATGTCTAATATCAAGTTAAGATGGGGAAGGGAGAGGGGAGAAAAGTTAATTTAAGGGGAAAATTATCTCTGTTCTCTGCCAGTGGAACCTGTAAATTAGGGCATTTAATTACCAAAGACTATTTGTTCATTTTGGATGTTAATATTTACATTAGCAACTGCTTTGAAAGCATGAAATCTGATGAATTGGCAAAACACTTTTACTCCTTTCCCCCAAATTAATCAAACGAGCTGTGATCAGGCTATTTATAAGTCTAGTTAAGTATATCTCCCTAGTGAGGGATTTTTTTTTTCCTCCCACCTCCTTCACATTTTGTGAGCTCTCACAGATATTCAGCTTTTCACCTAGATACTTGGTACCAGAGGAGCTCGGTGGGAAGGTGTTTGATCTATTTCTATATTTAATGACACATTTCATCATAGCAGAACAGAGCATTGTGCCTTCTTTGTTGAAATTATATTTCAGTGACAATCCCTTCCATTTGTACAACCCCTGGTGACTTCCAAGGGGCTCTAATGGAGATGAGCTCACCTCCAACACCCACTGGTGAAAGCCCCAGCTTCAGATGCTGATGCTGACAGCTGACAGGTTTAGATGGCCCTCCCCATAAAAGAGCCTGGCTGGGTAAGAGAGCATTACCCTTGGAGGGGAAGGGACCAATGGATGGACCCAGGATGGACACTTGAGACAATCTTCAGAGCAAGGACTCTCCAGGAGCCACCGCCTCCTATGATGCTGGCCATTATAGCCTCAGATGAGCCTCTTGCCCTGGCTGTTGACCTTGATGCTAACCTACCCTATTCTGGCTGTTGACCTTGATACTAACCTACCCTATTCTGGCTGTTGACCTTGGTGCTAACCTACCCTGTTCTGGTTGTTGACCTTGATGCTAACCTACCCTATTCTGGCTGTTGACCTGGATGCTAATCTATCCTATTCTGACTGCTAGTCTCACTCACTTGATCCTCAAGGGATCTCCCCTCCTCATCCCAGTGGCATCAAGAGAAGTGGCAGAGATATGAGCCCCATTGCCCTCTCCCCCACTAGTTATTCTACTACTATAACCACTGAGCCTGGACTCACGGATCTTAGAGCTGGGAGAAACCTGGAGAGATCATCTGATCCAGCCCACTGATGTTTGAGGATGAGACAGCTAGGGCCCAAGATGTTAAGGCTAGATGTAGACCTGGATGAGATGTCATGGAGAGACATTGAGAGGACTTAAGGATGGGCTTGGTGGTTGGGCTCTTCGACCTTTAATATCCCCTCCCCAGCCCTGAGAAGACCCACTCTGAGGCAAGACTGCCCACTGTTCTTCCGGGTCTCCAGCACATGGATAAAGGGAGAAGAGCACAGACAGTGGCTTTGAGAGGAGACTGGATGTTAAGAGGGGTGAGGAGGGATAGAAACAGGATCACCAGAGCCCCTCACCTGACTGCATGGAATCTCAGGAAAATATCCTCATTCATTTAAAAAAATAAATGATCAAAAACTCCATAGGTATCCATGTGCTGAGAACCTACTGTGTGCCTAGACTGTTCTAGGTGTGGGTAAGGGGGTGGGGGAAGCAGATAAGTGTAAGACACATGACTTGCCCTCAAGGCATCGACAGTCCTCTTAGGGAGACAGAGAGAAGTGTGACAAGTGGGCTAGCCATGTCAATGTGGACATGCCAGTACGTACAGAGAGTAAGTTCTGGGTGAGGGGGCTGGGTGAAGGGAGAGATTCTTTGTGGATGTGTGAACAGGTGTATTAGTCAGAATAGGCTAAGTTACGCTGGGGTAAAAAATGACCCACACTACCTGTGGCTCACAATAGCAACAGTTTATATCTGATTTATTTCTACCTCGATCTGCATGGGCCAGCTGCACCCTGCTCCACGTCCTCCTCATTTGGGAACCCGGCTGATGCAACAGTCTCTAGTTAGGACATTTCTGTTTGTCATGGTAGCTGCAAAAAAGAGAACTGGCTGGTAAATCTTCTGCTTGGATATGCTACTTGTCATTTCTGCTCACATTTCACTGAGTTCCACACTGAGTGTCATTCCACTCGTGTTATGACGAAAGCAAGTGACATGGCCAAGCCCACTGTTGATGGAACAGGGAGATACAGAAAGTATTTGTGAATAATAATACAATTCCCTACAGTGGGAAAGCTTCCTGGGGAACAAACAAGGTGATATGGGCCTTGAAAGATAGATACAATTTAAAGAAGAAAGGGAAGAACACATTTATTCAGAGAGGCAGCATATTCTAAAAGTTAGAAGATCGAGCTCTGAAGACAGACTGGCCTGGATTAATCTCTCTGTACCTCAGTTTCCTCATCTGTTATATGGGACACTAATAAAACATACTTGATAGGGTTGCTATGAAGCTAAATAAATTCATACAAATAAAATCTTTTTGGAATGGTGCCTGAAACATAGCAAATAAAGACCAATAAAAATATACTAAATAAATACCAGCTCTGGGGCCAGCCCCATGGTCTAGTGGTTAAGTTTGCCATGTTCAACTTCAGCGGCCCAGGTTTGCGGGTTCAGTTCCTGGGCACAGACCTGCACCACTCATCAGCCATGCTGTGGTGGTGACTCACATACAAGGTAGAGGAAGATTGGCACAGATGTTAGCTCAAGGTTAATCTTCCTTAGCAATAAATAAATAAATACCAGCTCTTATTATTATTTCAGATTTTATGTAAGCCCAAAGGAATGAAGATTCAGGTATGTTCGGAGGACAATTCAGTAGAAAATATTTTCATAGAAGTAAAGGAGTTATGGTAGATAAGATCAGCAGACAAGCCTAAAAAACAGGTAGAATGGAGCCAATTATGGAGGACAATGGAGCCCAAGCTGAGGAGCTTGCACTTGATTCTGACCTACAAATGCATGGATCAAAGAGCCCCTTCTCAGTGGTCACTTGGAGGAGACGTGGCGGTTCCCACTAAGGCCAGACCAACTCTCCCATTGCCACAGGGAAATGGTGGTCCCAAGTCATAGTGGCATGGTGCGATGCTGTGTCCCAGCTCTTTCTCAACCTGGCTGGATGACCCTGGACAAGTTCCTTCATCTCTCTGTGTCCTGAATCTCCTCATCTGTGAAAGGATAGGTGGACTTGAGGGTCTACAGGGGCCCTTCCAGCTCAGCCACCCCTTTTGGGCATCCCATCACGATCCTCCACTCTTTCTCCCAGTCCACATCTGGCCTGGAGTTTTCAAATGCTCCCCGACATCTCACCCTACTCTCACTTTACCCACTCCCTCCCACTCCCATCCCCAACAACTCAGGCTTCATGTTTCCCAAGAAACCCCATTTTGCCAACAGCGCCCAGAGCACAAAAATGCAACTCAAACACTCGAAGGGAGCCACATTCCCGCTTTCCACCCAACGGAGCACAGAGGAGCAGGCCAGTATTTAATTAGTTTGCAATATTACATATCTTTTAAATCTTTTAATCCATTTAATAAAGAAAAGTTAAAACACACACAACTAACCAACTAACAATGGCTCCAATTTGTGTTTTGTCTGACGGGGAGTAATATTCATGTCTACATGAGGATGGCATGTAATTAACATGTCATAATCAAAATGACTAAGTTTGACACATTATAATCACTGCATGGAGATTATAGCATAGCCAGGGGCGATCCACACAGCCTATCTTAATATAATTTGCATAATGAAAGCATGGTGGCAGTAATAGCTTTTTTCTCTTGTTATCATAATTTCACCCAGGGCTGCTAGGGGCTCCCGCACTGTCAGATGTTGCCTGTTAAAAGTCATTGTGACTTGAAGAAGGCAGCAACAGTGACCCAAAGCCTTACCTTTGGAACAATAGCTCGATGGCTGGCTCCTGATGAACAGAATGGGGTAACACAGGGGATGAGCCCCCAGAAAAATCTCCTATGAACCCAAACCCAGCAGACATTTGGACAATCTGCTCTCCCCAGGCCCCTAGCTTGCAGGGGGTGTGAGATCACCTCTGATCAATGGCAAGTGATCTAACATTCTTAGACCCCAGGCAAACTTGGCCAGATATGCAAATCCCCCAAAGCAGACCCCTTGCAGGTTGACAGTTGCCTGCATGGGGTGCCTGGCCATCTAAGGCCATGGTACTGTCCACAAGGTCAAAGTCATGGGTCTAAGAGGCGCACAAGCCCATCAGCTAGCCTCCCTTTCATGGCCACAGACTGTATCCCTAACCTGGGCAAGTGCCTCAGGGACCCAATCAGGGGAGAGAGTGTGGGATGACACCATTCACATAGTGTCCTCTTTTCCCCTAATTTGCCACAGATCTCATTTAAACCTGCCACCCTTACAGCTCCCTGCTTAGGCCCTCCTCCAGCCCAGCCGGGTACACTTGCTTTATATCAGTCACCCACTCTGCCCTCCCACTCCTTCCCCCCACCTCCTGCTACCCCAGCCCACTCTGGCCTTCCTGAAACCTCAGCTCGAGGCCCACCTTTATTTAACCTGCTGGCACCTCCGAAGACCCTTCCCAACCTCCCAAAGCACTTTGTACAATGATTACATTTCAATCTCAGAGAATCTCATTCCTTAGGACAGGGGGACTTTCTTTGATTAGGACCTGGATTTGGAAATCATATCCCCAAGCAAATTTAAAGCATAAAAAATACTCACACTTGCCTCCAACAAATGAAAAGAAGAAAATAGTAACTTTATAAGGAGAAATCTGCAGACATCACCCTAACCAAGAGATCAAGGTCATCGTCCCCAGTGACAGCTCATGTTGATATCATGTACCCCTGATATCATACAATGAAAAGGGCTCTTCATCTCTGTGGTCTTCTCCCCAAATCCCAAACTCTAGTCTAATCATAAGAAAACAACAGGTAAATCCAAACAGAGGGAGATTCTTCAAAATACGTGACCAGAAGTATTCCAAAGTGTCAAGGTCATGGAGAAAAAAAGGAAAGACAGACATTGTCACAGATCAGAGGACGCTAAGGGGACAGGATGACTACTCGTATCATGGATCCTAGATCTGAGAAAGATTCTTTGTGGAAAAACTGGGGAAATCCAAATAAAGTTTAGTTAACAGTAGTTTTAGTTAATAATATTAACTATTACATACTATTATATATATAACTATTATATATATTATATATTATAACTGTAGTTTAGTTGATAGTGTTACACAATGTTAATTTCTCAGTTTTGATAAATGTACCATAGTTATGTAAGAAGTCAACATTAAGTAAAATTGGGTGAAGGTATAAAGGAATTCTCTCTGTACTCTCTTTGCAACATTTTAGGTTATTTAGACTTCATTAAAATAAAGTTTAAAAAATACATTCACAAAATTTCACAAAAAATCCTAAAATTGCAGAAAGCTCACAAGCTTTTAGCAAACTGTCACAGAATCCAGTCTGAGTAGAAGTCTTTCTTCTTGACTGCAGTGGCCCGTGGTTTGGCAAATTCTGCCCACCTGGCCAAGAGGATGCCTGTGACTCCTGGCTCTGAGGACATTGTGGGGTGTGCAAAAGAGGGTACGAAGGAGAGTCTGAATCTGTGACCAAAACCACTTCAGAATGTGGAGGTTTCTCGTTCCGTGGAAGCCTGTCAACCAAGAGCATCCCACCTCATCTGTGATGTCATAAAGACACAGATGAAGATGAGTCAACAGAGGTTAAAATGCACAAGAAGAAAGAGGCTCCAACAAGATATCGCAATAGAGCTGGAAGAGACCTTGGAGCTCCTGGGGCTGACCCTCCATTTCCATATAGGGAGACTGAGGCTTAGATAGCTCAAGCATTTGCCTGGTGTCCCACAGCGGGTGAGCAGAGAGTTGGAACCAGGACCCGGCTCTTCGAATTTCCAGCCCATGGGTCAGAGGAAAATCCTAGGAGCTCACGTCCAGCAGGGGCTGCAAGGTGGCATCCTGGCCATCCAGCTGGCTTCAGAGAGACAGGGCACTGGCAATCCACACTTGGAAGCCATCCAAGACATCCCGGTCTCACTATTTCTCATGACTGTGCACCCCCTCTCTGCACCGATGGCCTGTCTCCCTGGCTCTACTTTCCATGGGACCAGCAAGCAGTTCTCTTGCACCCATCCAGAGGTGCACTTTCTGAACATGGCTAGATGCTACTCACATGGCCCCAAAGCTAAGAGCTTTGTTGCCAAGTTAGGGCTGTTTTCCTCCCTGCCAAACCCCGTCCTTTATTTTCGGGGCTTGTCATTCACAGCTGCCTGCCAGTCATCCGGGTCCTGGGAAGGAAATGAGGCCGAGGAACTCAGGCGCAGAGCCCCCTGCTGCGAGGGAAATGTTGACTCACAGCCAATGCATTTTAACACAGGGAAACTCCCAGGAAAGCCAGAGGGCTGCACGGGGGCTCCTGGGAGCACTGTTTTCCGTTCTTCTGTAGGCCTGGAATTAATGCCTTCATTCCTCCTGGGCCAAGAAATTGCAGGAACCTCTCCACACCACGGGCAGCCCTCCCACCAACCAGCTAGTCCACTGCTCAGATTTCACAAGCATCTCCTTACTCAAGAATGGCTTTAAAGTTGGCAATAGTATCTGAAAAGACCCCCTCCCCTCAAAAATATCTCCCACCATCCCCTTTCCTGGTGCCTGGAATTCCTCCATTCGACATGGATTCCTTTGAATTCAGAAGAGTTCTTGTCTTTTATTCTTCTCTCTAGGGTTGGTTGCAAGGGACAGAATCCTCTCAAACTCCCCAAAGCAAAATGGGGTTGCAGCAGTAACTTCTGGAGCAGGTGGACAATAAGAGCTGGCTGGCCCAATAAGGACCACCACTTCCTCTGTAAGCTTTGCCAAAGCCGTAGATTAATCTGGATACCTCCTTTATTCTCTCCTAGATCTATTTAACTTCCCTTCACAACTCTTGGCACAGCTAATAACTATACAGTGGTTTGGGGGAATATTTGCTTCTTTTCTTTCTTCCCACTTGAATGTGGACTCTGAAAGGTCAGGGGCTGTGTGCGCTTTGGCTCATCGTTGTGTGCCTGGTGCTCCGCAGTGCCCAACACAGAGAAGAAGCCCAGTGACTATTACAGAAAGAAGGAATGAATGAACAATAGGTCGGCCCGGCTTTGATGGAGACAACAGCCCAGGGAGGAAGGAGGAGATGTAGCCAGGACCCCTCTTCTCCTCCCAGGACACAAACAGCTAACATGTCACTGGGCCACATGGCCCAGTGTGGCCACCTGCCCAGTTCTCTAGGAGCAGCTCAGTAGGTCACTCCATTCCTAGCATTGTGGGATATAAAAAACAACATGCCTGAAAAGGCAACTGAATTCGTCCATATTAGAATTCTGTTTTCAACTGTAATCAGCATAGAGATCAACTTCCCCACAAAGAAATCCTCCAATTAACATTTGCCATCTGCAAAGGCAAACTAAACAGAAGATAAGCACGTGCAGCCATTCCGCAACCAGAGAGAGCCCATGAGCCCTGATCTTTTATGGGATGTGTTCAGAGGAAATCAAAGTTTTGATGGGGTGGAGTTGTTTAATAGGTTTTATTTTTATGCTGTTTTTCCCCAAGACCTCTAGCACCACCCATGAAAGCAAGAAACGCCCAAAAGGAACAGAAGACCTGTTTAATGTGGCTTCAATGCTGTCCGTGTATTCTTCTCACAGGAAGTCAAGAGCAGTTGCCTACCTAGCAAATGTGACAACTGCAATGGATCATTTTTAAAAACTCCTCTTTACAACAAAATTATTTTCAGCAATACATTTAAATTAGCATATTTTATTACATGTTTTTATGAGCATCATACTTGGCAGGGAAGTTAATTCAGAGAATCCCCAACAAGTTCATAACAGTCAGAGTCTTCTTGTTTTGCTCTGAGTGTAGTCGTGTCTCCACGCCTTGTCCCTATCCCTGTGCTTAAACAGTAGATTCAAAATACACAATGGTAGCACAATGATTGCAGAAGTAGAGAATCCAAACTTGAGTCACTTCAGTTCTGCCATTCTATATGAGCACTTAGAGTTTCTAATTGTGTGTTTAAAAGTTAAAAGAATGAAATGGAGTGGCTAAAGTAATCATTTAAAAACTATGCCCAAATGAATCTGAATTTAGGGGAAAACTTTCTAGTTCACTCTCAAAACAAATGCATGTAGTTCATTCCATACGTGTCCTGTAGGTGACCACCTGTAACTTACATACATGGTATTAAAAGTGCACAGCAACTAGAGCAATTGTCCAGAACTTAGACTAACAAAAGATTTATTTGGGGGAGGAGGAGTATTTTATTGCTGGCTTTGTTTAGAACTGGTGGCATGAAAAGAAGTCAGACTTCCAGATGGTTTTGTTATTGTTTTAAATTCTCTACAGTGTTGCCTCCTATTGCCTGCATGTGGTGTGGATCCCTTGCACCCTTGGTAAGCCACTCGCCAGGAGGAGTATGGCCCAGGGTTCAGGATGTAGTAAGGGACCCCGGTTCTGTCCTCATCTTCTCCCCACCAGCCTTGGCCTGCTGGCTTTTATCCTCAGCTTCTGCCCTCAGTCACCAAAAGGCAGCTGCACCTCCAACCATTACATCCACATTCCAGCCAGGACAAATGGGAAGGCCAAAGAGACAAAAGCAAAGGGCAGTAATAGCTTTATTGGTTCCTTTTGGTAATTTCTTTATTTTTTGTGTGTGTGTGAAGAAGATTAGCCCTGAGCTAACATCCGTTGCCAATCCTCCTCTTTTTGCTGAGGAAGATTGGCCCTGGGCTAACATCTGTGCCCATCTTCCTCCACTTTATATGGGACGCCGCCACAGCATGGCTTGACAAGTGGTGGGTCAGCCCGCGTCCGGGATCCGATCCTGTGGACCCCAGGCCACCGAAGCAGAGCGTGTGAACCTAACCGCTACACCACCAGGCTGGCCCTGGTAATTTATTTTTTTATTTACAAGGAGTAAAATAAACTTATATTGTTGTTGTACAGTTCCGTGAGTTTTAACAAATGCATTAAATTGTACAACCACTGCCACAATCAGGATACAGAACAGGTCACTCACCCCCCAAAATTCCCTTGTGCTGCCCCTTCGTAGTCACCCTTCCTCCAGCTCTAAGCCCCGGCAACTACTGATTTCTTTTCCTTCCCTAGAGTTTTGCCATTTCCTGAGTGTCACATGAGTAGAGTCAAACAGTGGGTAACTTTTGAGTCTGTCTCCTTTCATTCAATATAATGCCTCTGAAATTCACTCAATTTGTTGCACATATTAGTAGTCCATTCTTGTTTATGCCAAATAGGATTCCATTGTATGGATGTGCCACAGTTTGTTTATTCATGCCCCTGTTGAGGGACATTTGGGTTGTTCCCAGTTTTTGGCAATCATGAATAACTGTGCTGTAAATATTCACATACAGATTTTTGTGTGAACACAATGTTTATTTCTCTAGGATAAATACCTAGGAGTGGGAGTGCTAGGTCGTATGATTGGAGTATGTTTAACTTAATAAAAAACTGCCTAGCTGTTTTCCAGAGGGGCTGTGCCATTTTGCATCCCCACCAGGGATGTGTGAGAATTCCAAATACTCAGTGTCCTCACCAGCACTTCGTGTTATCAGTTTTTTGTTTTTGTTTTTTATATCTTAGCCATTCTAATAGATTTGTAGTGTTATCTCACTGTGGTTTTAATTTGTATTTCTTTGATGACTAAAGATGTTTAGCATATTGATATGTGCTTGTTAGCCATCTGTATATCTTCTTTGGTGAAGGATCTCTTCAAAAATTTTGCTTATTTTTAGTTGGGGTGTTTGTCTTCTCACTGTTGAATTTTGAGAGTACTTCATATATTCTGTCAGAGAAGTGATTTTCAAATATTTCTTCCCAATCTGTAACTTAAATTTTCACCCTTTTAACAGTGTCTTTTACAGAGCAAAGCTTTTTTTGTTACTGTAATCCAATTTACCAGTTTATTCTTTTGTGGATGTTGCTTTTGATGGTTAGCAGCCTAACTCAAAGTCACAAAAGTTTTCTCCTAAAAGTTTTATAGTTTTACATTTTACATTTAGGTCTATGATCTGTTTTGAGTTAATTTTTGTGTAAGGTGTGAGATATTGATCTAGTTTCAATTTTCTGCATATGAATATTCAATTGTTCCACCATCATTTGTTGGAAAGATTATTTTCAATTGAATTACTTGTGTACCTGTGTCAAAAACCAGTTGAGCACATTTGTGTGGATTTATTTCTACGCTTTCTGCTCTGTTCCATTGGTCTATGTGTCCATCTTGACATCCACACCACACTGTCATGATCACTATAACCCTACAGTAAGTCTTAAATCCAGACACTATGAGTCCTCCAACTTTGTTCTTTTTCAAAACTGCTTTGGCTATTGTAGTTCTTTTACCTTTCCACATAAATTTTAAAATCAGCTGGGGGATATCTACGGAAAATCTTGCTAATATTTTTATTGGAATTGTGTTAAATCTTCACATGAATTTGGGGAGAATTGACATCACAAACAATTTTGAGACTGCTAACCCATGAACCTGGTATCTCTCCAATTGTTTAGGTCTTTGATTTCTTTTATCAGAGTTCTGTCATTTGAAGCATATTTTTAGAACAGCTTGTACACATTTAGTTAGATTTGCACCTATTTTTTTGGAGCTATTGTAAATTGTACTTTAAAAAATGTTTTTTAGTTTGCAATTACACTGCTGTTATGTAAAAATACACTTGGTTTTTTTTTGTATATTGACTTTGTACTCTGTGATCCTGCTAAAGTCACTAATTAGTTCTAGAAACTTTTTGTACATTCCTTGAGATTTTTTATGTAGACAATCATGTCATTTGAAAATAGTACCAGTTTTCTTTTTTCTTTTCCAGTCTATATGCATTTTATTTCTTTTTCTTGCCTTCTTGCACTGGCTAGAACTTCCAGCACAATATTGAAGAGGACTGGTGAGAGTGGACATCATTGCCTTCTTCTTGATGTTAGTGAGAAACCATTCACTCTTTCATCATTGAATATAACGTTAGCCCTAGGTTTTTTGTCAATGCTCCTTTTTGGGTTAAAGAAATTCCCTTCTATTACTAGTGTGTTGAGAGTTTTTATCATGAGGAATGTTGAATTTTGTCAAATGTCTTTTCTGCATCTGTTGAAATGATCATGCAGCTTTTCTTCTTTAGTTTGTGAATATTATGGATTACTTCAATTGATTTTCTAACTTTAAACCGGCCTTGCCTTCCCTGGATAAACCCCACCTATTTGTGATATAGTATCTTTTTACTATATTGCTGGATTCAATTAGCTAATATTTTGTAGAGGATGTTTACGCCTTTCTTCTTAGGGACATTGGTCTCTAGTGTTCTTTTCTCATACTATTCTGAGTTTATCTTGTTCACATTTACTAATTCTTTCCTCTGTCATCTCCATTCTCCCTCCAATGAATTTTTTTAATTTCCATTATTGTAATTTTCAGTTCTAAACTTTCCATTTCTTTCTTTTTTACAGGCTCTATTTCTTTGGGGACAACTTTTCACCTTTTCATTCATTTCAATGTTGTTTGACCTAATTTCATCATTATAATAATTGTTTTAAGTCTTTATCTGACACGCCACATCTATGTCATCTTGGGGTTGGTGCCTGTTGATTATCTTTTCCCTTGAGAGCTATTGAGATTTTCCTTCTTCTTTGTACATCAAGTAAATATGTCTTGAATATTATATTGTGAGATTTTGAGTCCTGTTAATATGCTTTGGAGAATGGTGGTGGTGGTGGTGGTAATTTGTTTTAATGGGTAATTAACCCAATTAGGTTCAGAATCCAGGCCCTGACCTGCCTTCTTTGAGCTGTGGTTCCAATGTTAGTCTTCTTTTCTAAGCCTTAGTAGTGCTTATGCAGTCCACCTACCATATGTACCATTAGGGGCCACCTGGGTGGTGGTCTACACTGTAGTTCAGTTCGCAAAGCCTTTGCATTGTTGCTTTGGGTCAGTTTCACACACACACAACTCAGGGATGATCCCAAGGCTTCACACACAGATTTAAAAGATCTCTTTCTTAAATTTCCCCCTCTCTGTGATTTTCCCCCACTTTTAGGCTCCAAAGTGCCCTTTTTCCCAGCACTCTGGCTAGGAAGCCAGGGTTTGGCTATCACATACTTACCAAAACTAGGTCCAACTTGGAGTGAAGTGACAAGAGAAAAGAGAGAAAAAATTGGCATTACCTCTCACGTACATTCTTCAGACCCTGGGAGCCCCTTTACCCACTTCCTCCAGTCAGAGAGAAAGATTTTCTCTCAGAGTTTTAAGTGCCTGTGGGGTCACCCTTGTCATCATTCCTGATGCTCCTGTGACAAGAATGCAGCTATGTGACTTAGGCTTGTCTTGGGACAGGGCTGGAAGATTAATGAGAGAAAGAAAAATAAATGGAAAAAAACCACAACCTCCCTACTTTCTATCCTGCAGGAGTCTCCTTCCTAGTCCCTTAGCCAGAAGGAGAGAGATTTCCCTGGAGCTTTTTCCGTCTGTGCCATTTTGGGATTAGGGTTGCCAGAATCTAAGCCAGAATCCTATGGGAGAAAAAGAATGGGGAGGATTCACCGTGCTATGAATCATTCTTTCAGTTTTGATTTCTTTCCCCAACTCACCCACTATTATTTACTTTTCAAAATCCTCAGATAGTTGTTTTGTGTATTCTGTCCAGCGTTTTTCATTGTTTTTTATGGGAGAGATAGGGTACAGTGTTCTTACTCCATCGTAGTTGGATCCAGAAGTGCTTGATCTGTTTCTTTGTAAAGGGTAAGCAAACGCTCTTCTGGAAACTCAAGAGAACAAACAAAATCTCTTTAGCTATGATTATGTCCCATGGCCCTGGCCTCCCCTGGCTGGCAGGTGGCTAGAGAGAGGGAATAACAACAATGTCAGCTCCACACGGTGGTGCCTGGCCCAAGCGCTTCAGCACAAAAGCAGTGAAAATTCTCATTCTGGCTGACTATCTACCTCTACTTTGAGTCCCCATTTCAGAAAACAAGTGCCCAGGTTAGATCATTGATTTGTATTTGTCGTTTTCAATGGAAAACTTTATCAGGTTCATGTATTTCAAACGGCTGGGAGGTTTATAGAATCGTGAAGGACTAGGAAGGGAGAGACGGGGAGGTGAGAAAAGGTTGTTAATTGTCATTTGTTCATATTACTAACCTCAAACTTCTTTCAGTTTTAACCATTGGTGTTTAAATATTTCAAAAGTGTTTGTGTTCACTTCTTGGCTTTGATAATTACCAAAAAATGACTATCAGGACATTTCTCCTGTGTGAGAAGCATGGAGTCTGTGATGGTTAATTATGTGTCAGCTTGGCTAGGCTAAGGTGTCCAGTTTGTGGTCAAACACCAGTCTAGATGTTGCTGCAAAGGTGTTTTTAAAATGTGATCAACATTTAAACTGGTGGACTTTGAATAAAGCATATTACCCTCCATAATGTGGGTGGAGCTCACCCAATCAGTTGAAGGACTTAAGAGAAAAGACTGTGTTCCCTGAGAAGGAAGAAATTCTGCCTCCAGATTGCCTTCAGACTGCCTTTGGGCTCAAGAATGCAACACGGACAGACTCCTGTTGGCCTCCGTTGCATGTTTCAGACTTGCCAGCCCTCGCAATCACAGGAGCCAATCCCTTCAAATCTCTCTCTCTATATATACATAGGATATATGTATATTTCCTATTACTTCTGTTTCTCTGGAGAACCCTGACTAATACATAGCCCAGAGCCCCAGTCCAGGCTGGAGGTGGAGATTAGCTTGAACAGGTATTCATTCCCGATGAGCCTGGGAAGTAACTGGCTTATTTTTAGTTGTATCCATGATAAGCACCTCCTTATTTTCTAATTTGTGGTTTGATTTGTCTATTTCTCTCCAAAAGATATGCTATTAGAGATAAGGACTAACTGCAATCTAGTTACTTGAAGGTTCTGTTTCGAAAAGTTCTATTGTTAAAACAATGTCCAATATTGCAAATACCTGCCAGATACTTTTGTTAGTTGGTTATGAGTATTACGTGGAATAGACTTTTGCTCCGTCTAAGATAATTGAGGAGTTCCTCCCCTGAAAAATACTCAGAACTTCCTTACCTTAGATGTGGACTGGGACTGGGGGAAGGAGGAAGATTTTTAGTGATGGATTTGGGGGCCCAAATAGACTTCTGCTCATCCATGGCCTTGAATGGCAGTGAGCAGAGAGCTTGGGGTTTCAGCTCGTGAAAGTCAGGGAGCCTAGCAACCCTCTGTTCCATCCCTAGGCTGGAGTCAGGGAGTAAGCTTGCCTTCAGATACACCAGTGGTGGCCCACACTGAAGCCCTATTCTGACACAATTCCAGATATTGTGTGCGTTTTTTATATCGTCGCTGTGTTGTTAAAGTTGATTGAGAGAACAGGAGCAGAGTGTGTGCGTGTGTGAGTGCACACACACATACACACACACAGAGTTGATGCCGATTAAAGGTTTATGAGAAGCAAGAAAATCTGATAGGATTTGGGCAGAATCCGACCAGTTTTAAGTTTTCCATCCCTAAGCCGTTAAGTCCTCACAAGCCGTTATTTTTGTCCTTGATGTGGAAGGGAGACTAAGTTGGGAAATGTAAATGGCAAGACCCAGAGTTTTTGAGAAGATTATCAGATTTGTATAAGATTTACTCTGCTCTTTAAAAAAGATCACACCCACCCACACACATGCATACACTGGTTCTCTGCAACCCCAACATGCAGATCGCATCAGCAAATTTGACTTGCGAGTGAGACCCGGGAATAGGAGTGCTGCCAGAACTCTACGCTCAGGCAGATGAGCTGGACAGTCAGAGAAGAAGCTTCCAGGAGTCTTCCAGAACTCCCAGGGGCAGCCCTGCCCATAGGAAGTTGAACAGGTCCATCCCTCCAAAGAAAAGTCTTCCTGTTCACCTAAAGTTTTACCTCTAGGGTTTCATTCCTTTGTGTCTAGGGCCTCCCGGTCTTTCAGTGCTCCCTGAAAGGCAAACCCCTGTGCAGGGTGCATTTCTAAGGACTAGTGGACAGCCTGAAAGCCAGGTCATAACAGTAGCTACTATTTTTTAGCACTTAGTGTGAGCCAACTGACAAGTGCTCTCCTTTGTCATTCAGCCCCTCCAGCTACAGCCCCGGGTTGTCAATTCCCTTTCCCAGCAAACTTGTGGACAAGTTGACTTGTCATTATTATCTACCCCCTCAGCTCTCACTGCCTCCACAATCCATGCCACCAGGGCATCAACTGCACGTTGCCAAAACCACCCTTGTCAGTGTCACCAAAAGCTTCAATGTTGCCATATACAAGTGACATTTTCCTGTCTCCTGTGCTTAACCTCCCTCCTAGAAGCATTGCACTCTCAGCTTCCACAGCATCCCTCTGTCCAGGATCTCTTCCTCCTCACTGGCCACTCCTGCTCACGAGCTCACTCACTCCCCTCTCCCCTCAACCACACTGTTAAGTGTTGGTGTAGCCCCAGACTCAGACCTGGGCTTCATTCTTATCTCCATCTATACATTCTCCTGAGGCAAAACTATACAGTCCCACAGTTTACATACCACCCATTTACTGACGCCCTCCTTTATTTCTCTCATCCCAACTTCTCCCCTGAGCTCCATCCTGTCTCATGCATCCAACCATCGCCCTGATCTCCCCACTTGGATGTATTCAGGCCTAAGTGACTTTCCCCAGATCACACAGCTAGTAAATGGCCAAGGCAAGACCTGAACTCCGGTAGATCTGATTTCAGGGCCTGCATTCTTAACCACTCCTGGACCAGAATCCAAGCAGACAGCTATAAACTCACTGATGGAAGAGCCATGTCCATTCCAAAGATGTGTCCAGTGGCCTAGGACATAATTATTCCATCATTTCTTACTCCGTGGGACCGGCCCCCCAAGTCAAAGTACACGTTACCTTTCCCATGATTTCCAACAGGGCAGGTATGTCATGGAGCCACCATGGAAACCTGGTGTGTCTTCCTGGAGCATGAAATCTACTCAAAGATTGACCTAGACAGGTAGGGAGCAAAGGGGGCAGGAAAAATCATTTTCTTACAAAAACAAGATAGATACATTATGGGAGCAAACAAGATATGCCTTTTTATAGGTTAAAAACGAGACTTCAAAGAGACTTCAGACTTGAGGTGGGCAGCTTGGTCCTGCCCCTAGATCTGAAGGGTAAGTCTGCGGAGCCCTAGTTGACAGACCATTGGAAAGTGGGAGAGAAGGAGCATCTGCAAGACTCCCAATCTTGATCTCCACAAAGCTCAAGTCCTACTTTCCAGAAGCTTCTTTCTAATACCTGCTCCCATCAGCCTTCATCGTAAACCAGGTACAAGACATTCAACCAAACTGTCAGTGTGCCTTGGAAAGGGGCTTATAAACACGGAGCCTTTTCTGATGTCTCTGATGTCTTTAAGCCAAATAAATCTGGAAAGAAAAAATATTTACTTACACTTCATTAAGGAAGAAAACAGAAAGCCTTTCAGAAGTACCCAGAGAAACAACAGCTATTTCCAAAACCAAGTTTGATTAGAAATTGTAAGAAGCTGGAGGTAGTTCTGAAAACCAGTGGAGGAGGTCAGATAACACTATGAACTTAATTAGGCTTAGCAAGGCAGAGATAGAAATGCAAATCTGAGGTTGCCCCTGGAAAGCTTGGCTGGCAGAATAAAACCTAGAGGCTGAATCAATTTTTCCTCTCTGATTAAAACTGCGGCTTCTCTAGGTTGAAGGCGGAGGTATAAAGTCAAAGGCTCCAGAAATTCTTGGAAAATGACAAGTCAATCCCTCGCTAAATGATCTAGAGGCAATGTCAGATTCCCATTTCTCTCTCTCCCTCTCTGATTACTTAACAAGCACTTTCTGATTGTGCCTTGGTAATTCCAGCAAGCCAAGGCTTTCCATGGGTAAGAATAACTTACTAAACCTTCAGCTACCACTCCTCCATCGACTCCGTCATCATGAGTTTCCAAAGCAACTGGAAGGTGAGCACACTTAGTGCTCCTGGAGTCCACATTCAGCCTGTGGTTTATTACAACGTTGCACACCATCATCCATGGGTTACGCTATGTTAGGAGCAGGATTCTGATGCTGATCCTCCTGAATTTGAGTCCTAGCTCCACTACCTATTAGCTGAGTTATCTTGGGCAAGTTATTTAATCTCTTGGAGCCTCAGTTGTCTCATCTGTAAAATGGGGTTAATAATAGTACCTTATTAATAAGGTTGCTGAGAGGATGAACTGAGATGCAGCAGGAAATTGTTAGCACAGCGTTTGGGGCACTATTAGTAAGTATTCAATAAACAGAAGCTATTATTGTTACTAGAGGTGTCTTGGTCAGAGGTATCTGACCCAGTTATAGTACTTTCTAATCCATGGCGTTTTGGTGTGCCTTATATGTACAAAGTTTTGGCCGTAATATACTGAGTGATGTCGGTGATCTGTACACTCATGGCCTCACCCACACCCTCTTAGGTTGCTGGCACCTCTACCTCCCCTGAAGCCCTGCCTAGAGGGAGGGCAAGTCCGTCCTCCAGAGACTGGGGAATGACGACAACTTCAAAGAACCCAGAGCTAGAAAGTGAGGACTCAAATTCCAGAGCAGGCCACAAACTGTGACCCGGGGGCCAAATCTCTCCAGCCACCCATTTCTGTAAAGAAAGTTTCCCTGGAACACAGCCACACTCCTTGTTCATATAATCATCTATGGCTGCTTTCATGCGACAAGGGAAGAACTGAATAGTTGCTTTGGAGACTGTGTGGCCCACAAAGCCTAAAACATTTACTGTCTGGCCCTTTATAGAGAAAGTTTCTCACCTCCTGCTCTAGACCCTATGTCTGGGCCACAGTTTGTGGACGGCACCTTCCTATTTGCTGATGTAGAAGTTGTTGCTGAAAAGGGCTACCTGCCTTCTGTTTAAAGATGTGGTGTAGTGATGATAGGACAGTTTTATTTGTTCCTCCACCATCCACCCCCATTTCTTGAATAGACTAGTTTGTCTTAAGTTAGGCTTATATAACTGACCAATGATGATGACCCCTTAGCTGACTTTCTCAATGCACCATCTTGGACGTCCTTCATCAGAATCACCTGAGATGCTTGTAACACACGCAGATTCCTGCTCCCATCCCAGAGTTTCAGAACCTGAATCCCTGAAATGGGGCCCAGGAAGCTCCATTAAATAAAAACAGTAATAATACTCCCCCAGGTGGATCTTGAATCCATTAAAGTTTGAGAATCTTTATTCTTGAGTTCTGAGGTTATATCTTATTCAGAGATTTAGTTTCAGCAAACCAATATCATCCATCACGTAAGATTTAGGTTGTTAATTTGAACGTTATTAGTTTTACATTTTGTTTGTTTTTATTGGTAAATGTGTTAAATTTACCAGCACAAAACTAACACTTTATTTATGCTTGTCCATATTTAAGTAACATTAAATAAAAATAATTTAAGTAACTTTGTGGGGTGGGATCATTGGGATTTATTTTCTCTTTTAAAAGAGGTTTATCCATGATTTAAGTTTGAGAATGACTGGCCTACAAAGCAACATTTCTATGCCGAGACATGTGCACAGGCTTCCATCATCTGGCCCCTGCCTACCTATCTGTCCTCGCTCATCCCTTGCCCCTTCCATCACCACATACTAACTCGATGCACCCCTGCTGTTGTAGTTTCCCAAACACAATAGGTCCTCCCGGTCAAAGTCAGGATGAGGAGGAAGCAAAGGAGGCACTCATCTCAGGCATGGACTTTAAAGTGGCACCAAAAAGCTCAGTAATCAAGATAAATAATATCTTAATGCAATATTTTTAAAAATCAAAATTAATAAAAACCAATCCATGATGAACAGAATATCAAAATATTAAATAAAGATGGGATCAGTACCTCTCCTTTGAGTTTTGTGTATAATCTTGCCACTGCTTGGAATTCTCTCCCCCTAGCTTATCTGCCTGCAGAATACCCCTGACTTTGTTACTTATTTGCCAAGTGGGCTTGGGAAAGGCACTTTACTTCTTTGATCCTTATTTTCCCCATCTGTAGATGATGATAATAATCTCATATGTGGTTTTGAGGATTAAGTGAGATAATGACTGTAAAATGGTTAGCACGGGCCTGCCACATACTATTACTGCTATTGGCAGTATTGTTACAATTTTCTCAGCATGGCCGCCCCTATGACATCTTCCTAACAATCCTGGCATCCCCAGGAAATTTTAGGAGAGCTTTTCCCATGCCCCTATTGTGTATTGCACGCAACTCAATTATAGAAAAAAATTGTTATATCGTATTGTATATTATAATTGCTCCCATTTTTTTCCCACTAGATTATAAATTGTTTGAAGTCCAAGACTGTTTTTCATCTTTGTTGACTTCTGATATATAGTAGAGGTTGAATAAATGTTGAATAAACGAATGAATAAAATGAGATTTAGTCCAAGAATGAATGAATCTACCAAATAAAATCGTATACGAGGATGAACTCATATTCACTGGTAGATTTGACGAATATTTATTAAGCATCAACCACTTTCCAACCACTCCGTTAGGAGTTGGAGCTACTACAGTGAATAACATAAGCACAGCCCTGTCCCTATGGCATTACACTCTCCCAGAGGAGATGGACAATTAAAAGCAATTACAAGAAAGTGTTAAAGTGTGTTTGGGAGCTGGAAGAAGCTCCACCTCGCTGGAGCATCAAGTGCGAGGCAGACAGTGATGAGAGATGAGGCTGGAAGGAAAATGAAGCCAGGTGGCAGAGGGCCTTGTAAGCCTTGCTAAGGAATCTGGACTTTCTCCCAAAGGCAATGGAGGATCACTGAACGTGTATCGATAGCAAATGGGAGAAATCCCAACCCCATTGGCTTAAGCATAAAGAGACGTATTGTCACCCACAATTGAAATGGGGGCAGGGGGGATTGAGCTGGCTTTATGCAGAGCTGGAATCAGCGGCTCAGGCCAAGCCATCAGGACCTGGCATTGCCACCTCTCAGCTCAGCTCTGCTCTTCCAGGAGCTTGTTTCTGCCCTGGACTCCACGTGGAGGCCACAGCTGCTCCAGCCTCACATCCTCCCAGGTTCAAGACCAGAAAATCCTTTTTCAGGTGATTCAGGCTAAAGCCCTGGGCCTGGCTTGGCTTGAGAGACCCATCCCTGGACAACTACTGTGGCCAGGGGAGTGAAATGAGATGATCTGTTTGTGGTGAGATGACTTGTTGCATCCACTCACCCCCTAGACTTGGGCTGACATGGGGACTGGGGGGAGGGATTCCCTAAACGGAAATCAAAGATTTGTTACCAGTAGAATGATAAAGGGATGGATACTGGGTAGCAAAAACAAAAACACAAATCCATTACAGAAAGATTTTTGGCAAGGAGGAACTTTGTTATTAGTTTTGTAATTAAAGACAAACCATCAAACAACCCCACACTGTTGTGGCAATGTGGAGGATGGGTGACTGGGGAGATACTGCAGGCAGGGAGAACAATAACAAGAACAGGCCACTGCAATGAACCAAATGAGAAACGATGGCTGCCAGAGGAGGGTAGGGGCAGTAGGATGGAGAGAAGTCATACTGAGAAGCAGAACTAATAGAACACAGAGACCTAAACGTGGGTGCTTACAGGAGCAGTGCCAGTTGAGGGGAGGAGAGATGAGTTCTGTTTGGGTAATGTGGAATTTGAGAGGCTCGAGGAATCTTCTTGTGGAAAGATCCAGATATTGGTTGTATAAATGGTTCTGGAGCTCAGGAGAATGGCGTGAGCTGAAGATACAGATTTGGGGGTCACCAGGACATAAAAGGAAACTAAAGCCAAAGATATGTATGAGATCTCCCAGGCAGAGAATGTGGAGGGCAGAGAAAAGGGCTGACTCAGAGCCATGGTGAGGACCAAGGAGTGAGAAGAGGAAGAGGAGTCAAAGTGGAGGAGAAGCCTGAGCAATAGGAAACCAAGAGAAAATGAAGTCACAAAAGCCAAGGGAAGGGAGGGTTCCTGGAAGGGGGCAAGGTCAGCAGGACAAGATGCTGCCAGGAGGTCAAGCAAGATGTATTGAAAATGAGCCCGTTGGATTTATCTATACCCTTGGAAAGAGCAGTTCCAGTGAGGTGGTGGGTGAGTTGATGAGTGAGTGGGAAGTGGAATTGCTTTTTTCAGAAGCTGGGTTCTAAAGAGAAGAGAACTAAGACAACTGGTGAGGGAAGTTGGCAGTATTGTGTTTAAGATGGGAGGTTGGGCGTTTATAAGGATGCATGTTCTCCTTTGCACATTGAGAAATACTCGAGGATTTGACGCCCCTAACTTATCTTCAGCAGTATCTCCTTCTCCCTTTACTCTTATGGAAAACAGAAGATCCAAACAGAAAAAATATTTAGAGGTCATTCTAATCCAAAGCTTTGTTTCTACAGATGAGAAAACTAGGTCCAGAGTGGTGAAACAACTTGTTCAAGGTTTCATAACAAGCTAGTTGTAGAACCCAGGACTTCTGACTTCTAGCCCAGAGCTTGTCCATTCTCTCTCCTCCCTATGTGCCCAAGACCCCCTGAAATATGACTTCCTCAAGACCCACCTGCCTAGCTGGGCCTTTTGCTTGGACAATTTTGTTCTAGTTGGATCACTCAAGACTCTCATTCTGCGTCTTGACCCCTCAAGACCCTACTCACTACAAAATTAATGCATGCCAGTAGGTCCTAGTGTCTGTCTGCTTTCAGTGGTTTCACCAAGAACCTGAGGAAGTCCTCTAAGGGTGGAACTTCAGCCCTGAGCAAAGTAGACATCTGGGGAAAAGAAAAACACTTTAGTCCTTAAATCCCGCTGGGAGATGTGTGTGCGTGTCTGTCTGTGTGTGTGTGTGTGTGTGTGTGTTGCTGTGTTTGGAAAGAACAAGGGTATTCAGAGACATATCCCAAACAAGAGTATATATTTCCTCATTCCGAGGGCTTCCCTACCTGTGGAATGCTCAAGCGCTCACCACATCAGCTTTCAAAGCAGATGGGTATTTACTGCGCACAAATGTTACATTGACTTTGGAATGTTCTCACATGTGCTCTTGTGGATTAATGAGCTCCTAATATTGTGATAATAATCATTTTCCATAAATATGCATAGTCAGCTTTTAAAAGTGTCACGTGGGGTAATTATTAGCTGTCTGGGTGCTAATCGCTTAGGGAAAATATTTACTTGCATGTGAAATGGAACTTGTGTTTGTTTTGTTAAATGCACTGCCTTGCAGCAAGCCCAGAGCAATTACGAGCCTGATTTAAAGGGACTTGGATGCCAGGGAACCAGGATTGAGGGATGGGTCTTTGCCAGTTAGCTGGGTTCTTATCCAGCTTCAAAACCTCACTCACAAGGGCTTGTAAAATGTTTGGTAGGATTTGGTTCAATAAAAATAGTCTGAGAACCTACTATGTGTAAGGTGTTTTGGAAAGAGCACCATCTTTGAAGCTAGATAGAGTGAGCTTAAATCCTAGCATCTTGTGACTTTGGGTAAGTTATTTAACTTCCCTGCACCTCAGTTTGTTCATCTGGAAAATGGGATAATATCCAACTGCTAAGGCTGTTAGGATATTTAAATAACATTCACAAAGCACTTAGCACAAAGCCTGACACATGCTAGGCCTTCAGCAAATGTTAAATCTTTCCCTCTTCTCATACACACATGACGGTGGACCACATAGCCCACAAGTGAAGTACTTGGATCCTTCCAAGTCAAGTGCCCACAGGACTGAATCCAAGCAGAGCTTGATGAAAGATGTTCTACTAATTGTCGGAGAATGCAGGAGCAGGAAAGATATCTACTTAATGGAAAATCAAGAATGGGTTCAAACTTGCAAAGGGACCTGGCCTTGCTCACTGACAGAGGATGTGGCATGGTTTGGGGAGCCACCTACATACATATTATCTCCCTCACTGACATCTGAAATTTTCATTTTCATCAACTCATTTCTGTGAAACATGCACTTTCCTTACATACCTTCCCGGGGGGGAGGAGTGAGACAATGGCCCCTAATGATTCAGGGTGAATAAGTTCATCCTATTATAGGGCAACAGGATAAAGGGGGCTGTGATTGAGGAAAGGGGCATTTAAAAAGGCATTGGGAGGGGAGATAAAAGCAGGAAGACTGTCTTTTTATCTTGGCTGCCCCCACTTTTCCTTTACCTTCTCTCCTGGACTGGAGTGGGAAGTCTTCTTTCTATAGACTATAGCAAACCCAGTGCCTCTTCCTGCCTTGCAAACCTTGGGGCTTAACAAATAGGCTAAAATAACACATGTCCACACCCATCCATTGCAAGTCCATGACTGACAGACAGTGATAAAAGAACCTATACTCAACCTGGTCAGCAAATCGTCCAAGGAAGATTGCATGGGGTAAGTCTAACTGACCCGAGAGTGTGAAGTACTTTAAAAGATGTTAAAAGCCTTCATTTGCCTGCAAAAAAATACATAGATGGTCAATCTAAATTATTCTAGTTTTTAGAAGTTGCATTATGGCAAGTCCCCAAAGGATCTGACCCCTCTATTAGTTTGGTTGAACTAATGTGTACTTGAAAATGGTCCCGCTGCATTCTCTCAAACTTATTTTCTGATTCAAATTTCCTCTTATACAGACCATTTCCTCCACTTGTCATGAACCCTAGCACCAAGAGATCAGGATTCCAAGTAGAAAGTTGAGGTGTGACCTCAGCACTTAAACTCCTTGGGCCTCTGTTTTCTCATCTGGAAAGCAAGAGGCTTGCATAACTCAGGCTCTTTGGGTTACAATAAACAGACCCACTCAGTTACCTCCCATAAGAACACATTTTGCTTCCGATTCAAGATGGCAGCCTGAGCATATATGTCCATTTCCCTGCCCTCCTGGAATCTCACTGAAATTAAAGTGTAGAAAAGTAAAAAGAAATAAACCTGTAACAGTGAAGACACTGGGAATGGGGTAGGAGCAGAGTGACAAATGAATGAGCGAGTTCAATAGATTTCTAGAAGACAGAAAATGGATGGAAGAATGTTACTAGAGGAAAGAGGCTGAGAAAGCTACAGAGGCTGCAGGAGCAGATTCCACTTGGCCTGGGAAAATATCTTCCTTCCCTCTCCATGTCCCTCCCCCCTCCATGACCGATGGTGACGGCAGGAGTGAGAATTGGAACTGAAAGCAAGGAGATTAACTGAAGGCCTCTATCTAGAACAACGTACCATATCTCCCCATATTCTCCACCCACCTCCATCTTACCTCCCGAGTGTGGGCGCCAGTAACCTTTATGCTACAATAATGTAGTGGCTCCTTTCTACAGGTATTGAACGGACTGACTGAGGACTACCAAAGTTTCGGGCACACCTGTGGGGACATAGAGTAAGACGATTCTTCCACTGTGCCTGTGTCTATGTGTGTACTGGGGACAGGGTGGCCTGATTGATGTGTTCCAGCTCATGCATTTCAGATTAAAATGTGCCAGCTAAGCAGGCACACCGAGGAGTTCCAAGTCTCATGTCCCACTCAAGGGAGACACTTCTGGGGTGAGGAGAGAAGACCCACTCCCAGCAGGGGACATTCACACTAGCCTTCCTTCTATCTGAATGGACTGCCCAGGAGCACAAGGCCCCTGAGGATGGTTAGCAGTGTGGAAGAGGGAAACAAGCAGCAACACTGATTCCCTGAGAAAATCAACATGATTCAGGAAACTTTTAACTTTTTCAAACTGAAAAATCATCAGAGAGATTTGAGAGCACATTATATCCGCTTAACAAGAACAGAGTTCTATGCAAAAAGGAAGGATTTTTAAAAATAATAAAGAAAGGAGCTCTTAGAAATGAAAATAGTGTCATTTCTGTTTTAAAAAAAGAAAGATGAAAAAATTAAAGTTAAGGAAATTTCTCAGAATATAAACCCTCTCCAAGCAAATATAGAGAAAATATGAGTGAAATGATAAAAAACTTGGACAACTAATCCAGGAGGTCCAATATTTGGCTAGTAGGTGCCCCAGAAAGAGAGAACAGAGAATACGGAGGAGAGGAAGTTATTGGAGAGAGCATACAAGGCGATTTTCCCAAGCTGAAGCAGGACGCCAGTGGTCAGACCACAGGCTCTGCACAATGGATGAAAAGAGACCCCCATCTAGACACACCCTTGTGGAATTTCAGAACACCAGGGACAAGAAAAGATCATGAAAGCTTGCAGAAAAGAACAAAGGAACAAGGCTGAGACACCACTGTGCACGAGAGACAATTAAGCAACATGGATGGGCTCTGAAGAAAATTACTCAGAATCTAGAGTTTTCTACCCTCCATAGCGAGGGCAGAAATAAAGACACTTTCAGACAAGTAAGGACTCAGAAAGCCTGCCTCCCAAATATCCTTTCTAAAGAGGCTACTTGAAGAAGGAAAAGCTGTAGCTTGAAGTTGTATTCCAAAAACAGTGAAATAAACCTAGAAAGAGGAAAATGTAGGGTCCAGGAAACAGTGTTTGGAACTCTTCAGACGATGGCTAACTAGCAGCTGAGAGGACAAGTCTCAGGCTAGAGCAGAGGGATAGTAGTCCTGGGGGAGAAACCTGGGGAGTTGGGGTGGGGCAATAGATTGCAGTAGATTGTGTAATTAAGAATATTTTTGAAAACTTGAAGATATGATAAAGCTATATTTTACAAGAAAAATGAAAAATAATAACTAGAAATTTCAGGGGGGTGAGGGGAAGCTGTACAAGAGAGTAATGCTCCAAATGAGAAGTAAGCTAACATTTTAATGCGTTGATGGAGGATCCACACGGCCTCAATGCCAGCCAGGAGAAACATAATCCTAGTCCTTGTTCAGCCCAGCAGAGCACACAGTCATAATGATGTAAACATGGTTTTCCACTTTCGTGCTAGCTTTTAACACATGAAAGACTCAGCTGGGTCTACAGGGTAGGATGGAAATGTTAACACCCTTGATGATGTGTTTAGTCAGGATAGACTAACCGTTTTATTAAACAACCCTCAGTGACTTATCACAAGGGCTGATTTCTTGCTCATGTCACAGTGAATGAGGGAAGTGTTAATGAGACAGTGGAGGTGGTGTTTCTGCTCCATGAGGTGACCCAAGGACCCAGGATCCTTCTATTAGTAATAATGGTACTGTCATTTTTAGTATCTCCAAGTCCTCCACCAAATTGTCCACATCCATCCTGCAGACTAGAGAAGAGAATATGTGGTGGACCACACGGGATGTTTTTGAGGCCAGACCTGGAAGTGGTACACACTTCTGCCTTCCTTCCATCGACCAGACTCAACCACATGGCCTCAACTAACTGCAGGGAGGCTGGGAAATGCAGTTTAGCTGTGTACCCAGGAGGAAAAGGATAGGGGGTTTGGTCTCACTTTGCCACATGATGTGAAAGTAAAAGTAGCAGAGGGAGAGGATTAGAGGGAAGATTAGGGGCCTAACCATCAGATCTTACACAACGCTAAGTCAAAAGACCGTGATGAACACCAAAGAAACAAGAAACAGATGTTTAATGATATTATTTAAAGTTATAAGGATTGCTAGCACTAGAACCAAAAATTTACTCCTATAACTTCAGAGGTCTGTCAACAAAGGGCCTTGTTATGGGTTGACTTACATGCCCCAAGAAGATATGTTGAAGTCCTGACCCCTGGTAACTGTGAATGTGACCTTATTTGGAAATAGGGTTTTTGCAAATGTAATCAAGTTAAGATGAGTCATTAGAATGGGCCCTAATCCAACATGACTGATGTCCTTATAAGAAAAGGAGAAGACAGAGACACACAGGAAGAAGAAGGCCATGTGACAGTGGAAGCGGAGATTGGAGTGCTGCATCTACAAGCCAGAGAATGCCAAAGATTGCCAGCAAACAGCAGAAGCTAGAAGAGGCAAGAGAGGATTCTCCCCTACAGATTTCAGAAGAAACATGACTTTGCCAACACCTTGATTTCAGACTTCTAGCCTCTGGAACTGAGAGACAATAAGTTTCTGTGATTTTAAGCTACCTGGTTTGTAAGACTTTCTTACAGCAGCCCCGGGATACTAGTCCAGTGTCCATTCTCACCTGCCCAGAGTTGGGGGTGAGTTGGTAGGAATGGAAGCCAGGAAAGGTCCTGGCCTGGATGGCCCAGGAGAGGGTCTTGGTAAGAAGATGTTAGAGAGAGAAGTGGCTGGTCATGGAGAGATTTGAACTTGATCTCGCCTGCAGTGTGGAACCACTAGGAGGCTCTTTCAAGGCAGACCTGGTGTCTAGCACAGCTCACTCCTGTCCCGCCTATTTCCATGGGACCAGGTGAGCTCCCCCACCTGGTCTTGATATTAAAGGGGGTCTTGACATTAAAGATTTAAAGGGACTAGAGTTGACTCATTCTTCTCTGGCATTCAACAGCCAGCATTGCTAACTTCTAGAAAATAGAGGAGCCCCAGGGAAATCTAATAACAGCCCTACTTAAGAGCACACGACAATTATTACCTCCAACTGTGAAGGAGGCTGAGTAATTAAAAAGGGTTCTTTATTTTGATTAAAAAGATTCCTTTTAGTGTTTCTGAATCTTTAGTGAAAGCCCAGAACTCTATTTTTAGACGCAAAACAAGATACGTGGCCGGGGGCAGGGGTGTAATTTAAAACATGGGATGAGCATTTGTAACCTGAAAAATGAGCACGCGCCCCCAGTGGCCCCCAGATCGAGCCTATCCTCACCCAATGGCTTTCAGGAGGCACAGCAGCATGGCAGGCCCAACCCTGTCGCCTGGATTAATAGGAGGCCCAAATTAATTGGTTTTAATCACTATAAATTTCCTTCCCAATAAAATTTCAAGAATTTCCAATCATGCTGATTTATATGTGTAATTAGAAATCCATTCACAGATGTCACACTGCTAGGTGGTGGGTAGTATAAGCCCCGGCTTAACTCCAGCTCGAGGCCTGAGAATGAAAAATGACAAAAGGGAACTTGGCAGAAAGCTGAGACAGGGAGCATGCCCCCATCCCTGGAAATTCCATACCCCAGGTCACATCAGGGCTACTGACCACCAAACACAGATTTTGCCTTCTCCAGTCCACATCCCTTCCCTGTCCCAGAGATCCCTAGCCTAGATGGGAGTAGACTGAAGGGGCTTTGCAGTACCAAACAGACAGGCCTTACTGAGATGACTCTGCTAGGGGTAACTGCACCGCAGCACCCAGGCCTCCCTTCTGTCCAGAGTAGCAGTGAGAGTAACCGTGGGAGGAGAGAACCACAGGAAGAGAGAAGTCAGCCAGCCAACTTCCCTCTTCAAACAGGCAGATCGTTGTCTTTGCAAACTGTCCACGTTTCAGATTATCCAAATCCAGGCTTGTCTGCAGAAGAGGCAGACACACTGGCTGGACTTTCAATTCCTGCTCATTTTCTTTCCTCCTCTACTGCTATACCCCCACAAATGGCCCAGTGTCACAGTGGGAAATGGCAGCAGAAGAGAAAGAGCAGAAAAGGCTGCATTTCAGGCCCTGAAAGGATTGCAAATCAGCAATCTAAAGAGCCACCCTTTCCCTACAGTGACAAAGAGGAGCAGGAAAGTCTATAGATGAAGAAAGATGCACTAAGAGTTTTATGTGAGGTCTTTAACAGTATCAAGACTGGGCAGGAGGGGAGAAGAAAGGAAAGGGAGCTGGAGGGTCAGAGGACAGGCAGTTAGCACAGGGAGTTTCCAGAAACTGCAGGAAGAAGCAGACAGAGCCAGGTCCTGGTGGGAAAGATTAATTCCAACAGGCCAGGCAGTAAGGGTAAGAAAGCTCTAGAAAGTTCTAGACTGTCAAAGAGGCGGAGAAACCAGAGTCAGGAATACCAACCTAGGAGTGTGGGCACAAGCCTAAGAAAGGGTGGAGTTTGGTCCTGAGCCAAGCGCTGTCTCGGACCTCAGAACTAGTATAAACATAGAAACAAAGATGGAAGAGTAGAATGCAGTCAGGGTATCTGGGGTTGAGCCCCAGCTCCAGCCCCATTGGCATTGTGGCCTTGGGCAAGTCACCTGAACTCACCTGTGTACTGAAGTTCATGATTCTGCCCTTCCACCTTGACAAAAATCACACTTACAGGTGCACTTGCTTTATCTCATTATTGCCAATTTACAGAGATGGAAACTGAGGCTCAGAGTGGCCATGTCACTTTTCAAGGTCACTCAGCTGGCAAAGAAAGGGGAAGGGAAGGAAATGAACATTTATTGAATGTCTACTCTGTGCCACGTGCTTTCTGTGGATTATCTTCACTAGAATCCTAAAAGGACAGAAAAATGAGGCTCAGAGAAGTTAAATATTAAATCTCTTGCTCCCAGCCACACAGCGAGTTGGAGGTAGAGCCTTGGGTACTCACCCTGAACAGCGTGTCAGCTCCGGTCCCAGCTCCCGCCTCCACCCAACCCAGCTACTGTGAGCATCACACGCAGGAGAGCTGGTGAAGGTGGTAAGTGAGCTGAGGACGGTTTGTAAATGTGGGGGCAACGTACGTTATGGTTCAGGATGCAGCAGCCTATCTCCCAGCTAGACTGTGAGCGCCCTGAGAGCCAGGGAAATTCTTTGTGCTTCTCTCTTCTCCCCACCCATTGCCCAACACAGTGCTGACCTGGAGTCGCTCCATCAGCTTGGCTCTGAGTTTAGGGTCCAGGGGAAGTGTGATGAAGGCCTGGGTTTCTGAGGGTATAAAAAGATTTGTGACACTAGGAGGGAAGATGCAAGAGGCCATTCAGTGGAGAGCTGGAGGATGTTAGACCCTAAGAAGGTATAGCGGGGTCAGGGAGTCAATGAGAAACACCTTCCTCTTCCCCTCAATTTCTGCATCAACTGAGAAATAAGACATGAGAGTTGGACAGAGGGAATCCAAAATAATAGCATTCCTGGTGAAGCTGGTTTTGAAATAGGACTTGAACTACCAGCTGCCTGATACTTGACTCCTGAATTAGACATGTATCCTCTCAGCCCAGGTACCGTGGTGGGTCTCTCCCCACACCAAGCTGGACCAGCCTCTATAAATTGGCCACAGGGAGGAGGTGAGACTGCACCACCAAGAAGGTGGCAGAGCTGAAAAGAGAACTGACCCCTGCCTTCCATCTGTGGAAGCCACTCTCTCCAATACTTCCAAATAGCGGGAGCTCCCATTCTACAGACCTAGGTGGGAACTCTGGAATGGCTCCCCCTACAGGGTGGATGGCACATTGACACAAGGGAAGAGGGCATTGGCGGCACTGAGGTCAAACCTCACCTCTTGCCTGGACCTAACCCTGTCTGCTGTCCATGAAGACCTCCCAGAATCTGTGTAGGCCACAGAAGCAGCTACCTGGGCATTGAAACACTAGCTTTGCAATACTCCCCCACCCCCACCCCACCCCAAACAAACACAGACATGCTCAGAATTATTTTCAATAGTGCTCTGTCCTCAAAAGTGATTGGTTGATTTGCCCGCTCAGCCCGCCTCCCTGCGAAGAGAGAAGATCATCTTTGCTTCGGCCTGATCCTTTAATGCGCCTGAAAGCTGTTGCTCTGGCCTAAAGCAGACCCCAGGCCCTGAGCAGGGAATAGGTGGAGAGGTCTTAATGGGGAGATTAGTGCCTGCTCGGGCAGTGCCAGAGCGGGGTCCTGAGAGGAGATTTTAGAGGTTGGGCAATTTTTAAGGGCTTAAATGTTTGATAATGCAGGCTCAGTTGTGTTTATGCATGTTGGGGCCTCAGCAGCAGTGTACCATCCAGGGCATAATGGATGTTGCAAGATTTGATTTTAATAGTTTAAAAATATCCAAGTAGTCTGCAGGCTAATGGCCATTGGACAGACTCATTAGTGTATCAATAATCATCCAGCATTCTGAAATCCTTTTAATGCCCTGGGACAGCAAGGAGAGGGGCTGAGGGAGTGAAGAAGGTCATGGGGGACTTGTGGGGCCAGTTAAACAAGTGAAGACAATGAATGACCTGGGCATGTTCTCTGCCACCACCCATAGCCTGGTTTAAATGGTGCGTCTGGTGGGGCTTCAGTGGAACAGATCAAGGAAGGGGGATTTCGGGAAAAGCTTAAACAAAGCCCCGTGAAGCCCCTTACAAACCAGCAGTTGACATGGATTCTGCCTAAACCTTGCTCGAGCCAACCCATTCTCCACAGCCTGCTGGCTTAGTCTCTCCTCCTCACCTTGACTCATGACCTTCCCTGGTGCAGTAATTGTCTCCATCCACACAGCTGACTTCCCATTTATCCTTCAAGTTCCCACCTCTGCCCAAGCCTTCCTCTGCTCCCTAGGCCACAGGGCCCAAGAACGTGGCTCTGTACCATTAGTCACGTCTCAGAGGCATTGCCCCCATGGAACTCTAAGCTCCAGAGCAGCAGTGCCTGCCACATGATAGGTGTTCTATTAGGCTTGAGATGACATTCTCAATCTCTCTGTTGTTGCTTTGGCCCCTGAAACCCTTTGAGCGTTGGGTAAAGCTGTGGACCGTTGCACATGTGCACAGAAGCCCACATGCAGACAATCTTGCACACGGGCTCAGGGGGCACACCCATTGTGGTCCCTTCCCAGATCTCCAAAACAGATAGTGCCTGCCCTCCTGGGCATTCTTTCTAATGGATAGAGAAAGTCCATTAAAACACACACACACAAATAAATACATAGTATGTCAGGGGGCAACACATTTTAGAATTGTCAGTAGGGGAGTCATGTAGATGAGCATTTTCAACAGATTACTACAGGCTTCCTATCCTCACTAAGCAACTGAGGTGGTAAGGTGAGGACAGGCCCAGTGTCTCCAACCCTACACTCAGAAGGTGTCCTTGAGGATTTTGGGAGGAGGCTGCTACCTCCTTTTTTCTGACACCCACACTCCTATCTGAGCAGCTCCCGCTGCAGGAAAAGTAATAAGGCCAGCATTTTATGATCCCCCTACCTCCAATGACAAGAGGCAATTTGAAGTCAATAAAAGGTGTGCTGCACCAAGAGTGTTTTATGGCTCATCAAACCATAAAACCCCATGGCCATGTGACCAAGGTGCCAGAAATGGGCCATGGAGTAGATTCATCAGCCCTCTGTCCAGGAGGGCTTCCAAATTAGGATGGTGATTGAACAATTACAGGGAGAGGGGGCAGTTCTATGAAGGAGGCCCCCCTGAGCATGCTGGCTGCTGGGACCAAGCTTTGAGAGGCACCCCTCAATAGATGGAGACCTCTAGGTGTGATTTTAAGAGGCCTTGGGCACCCCCACACACTTCTGCCCCTAAGCACCCCTCATCCTGCCCTGGGGATGTTTAAAATCCTTTCCCATCGGCTTGGCTTTCTGACCACCCTAAGGCCTGTGGCCTAGTGCAGTAGTTCCCTTTTGGTCTGAAACTCGCTCCACCACCTACTGACTCTGTGACCTTGAGCTAATCTCCCATCTCACCACAACTCAGTTTTCTCCTTTTTTAAACAGGGATAATGATGTTACATAGCTGGTTTGTTTAGATGATCTGGCTCCAAGAAAATACTCATGACTTGAAATCTGTTAGGAGAGTGGAAGCACAACTTCCCCTGAGAGAGAGAACTCACGCCCTCATATCCACACCCAGTGTCACTGATAGCCCTTGGGACATTTTCTGAGAGCATCTATCCATCCATCCATCCATCCATCCATCCACCCATCCATCCATTTACCCACCCGTCCATTCATCCATCATCCATCCATCCATCCATCATCCATTCATCCATCATCCATCCATCCATCCATCCATCCACCCATTCACTCAGCAATAGACATTGGCACCCTTCTCTGTGCCAAGGACTGTTCAAGGGCACAACGTTGAGCCAGCACTACGTCCCTGCCTGGTGGAGGTTACATTCCAGTGAGCAGAAAGAGGTAATCCATATGTTAGGTGAAAATAAGTGTTGTAAAGATATTGCAGAGTCAGAATAGTAAGATGAGGACACCCTGCTTTCAAGGGACTTAAATGATAATGACAGGAAATGGACAATAAACCATGAGCAAATCAAATGTGTGTGTGTGTGTGTGTGTGTGTGTGTGTGTGTGTGTGTGTGTGTAGAAACAGTGCCTTGACAGGGAATAATGGGAATATCACGTAGATGGCAGTGACATTTAGGCCGAGGACTGAAGATTGAGAAGGAGCTAGATGTGCAAATAGTCAAAGGAGAGATGTTCCAGGCAACAGCAGCCCACGCTATGGGGAGAGTTCTGCAGGTCAGAGACACTAAAGAAGGTCCCAGATGTCTGGAGATGGTGAGGAATGGCCCGACATGATGGTGCAGAGGTGTGAGGGAGCCTGGCCCAGGATGACTGTCTGTGCCCAAACAACAGTGTTCTCACCTGATCTTTGTGGTTGTCTTAGTTTCCTGTGGCTGCTGTAACAAATTACCACAAACTTAGTGGTTTCAAACAATGGCAATTTATTTCTTTATAGTCCTAGAGGTCAGAAGTCCAAAATGAGTCTTAAGAAGCTAAAATCAAAGTGTTGGCAGGGCTGGTTCCTTCTGGAAGCTCCAGGGGAGAATTTCTTCCAGCTTCTAGAGGCTGCAGGCATTCCTTGGCTCCTGGTGGCCTCCCTCCCATCTTCGTCACATTGTGTTCTCTGACTCTGGCCCTTCTGTCTGCCTCTGATGAGGACCCTTGTGATTACATCGGGCCCACCAAAATAATCCAGAATAATGTCCCATCTCACGAGCCTTAACTTAATCACATCAGCAAAGTCCCTTTTGCCATATAAGGTAACATATTCTCAGGTTCTGGGGATTAAGACATGGACTTCTTTGGAGGCCATTGTTCTTTCTACCACAATGGTGTCTTGTGACCCATGTGTGGCTGGCAGAGGCTGAGAAGGGCCTGCAGCTTCCAGGCCCCCCTGTGGTAAAGTTATAGCTTCTCACCCCAAGCCAGAGCTACCTCTCTTTGACCAGGGGGTGTTGTTTCCACCCCAATTTCAGTTCCCCACTCAGCTGTGGAGCAAGCAATTCTCCTTCCTGGACCTGGCACTCCCTCCATTCCACCCCCACGCCCTCCCCCACCATCACAGCCCCAGTCGTCTCCTCCTTCGTGGCCTCCACCTCTATCTCACGACCAGCACCAGCAGCTCTTGGGAGGGAGGGAGTCTCCCTCGGGCCATCTGACCCCACTGCGTCCTGACCCTGGCCTCTGGGAGATTCCCCCTTTTAACTCCTCAAGGAATGTGTCTGGCCCCGGCCTGGGGGACAGGCCCCTCTCACAGCCCACCACCAGGCCCACCTCTCCTCATGGCCTCACTGAGCCACATCACCCACTGCCCCTCACTCAGGTCTCACTTCTGGGCACCCTTCCTCACTATCTATGAATTTAATCAATAAAGACATGCAGTGGCAGGACACAGGGACACAGGACTCAAAGCTGAGAACCCTTTATCACGAGTGGGAGGAGCATGTGAGTATCGGGCAATTTCTCAGGGGAAGATGGGGGTGCTATGGGAGTTCAGAGGAGGTTCACACAGCTGAACCAGGGCTTCCCCACCCAGCAAGCTGGTTGTTAATGTTTACCAGCACACCTGGGGCATTTCAGGAGAAGGAGGCAGCTGGGGTGAGTCTGGCACATGCCTGACTCCAGCCCTCTGTGACCTCCCTGCTGACCACAGACTGTACCTGGTAAAACAACATCCTGTGCCCACTGTCAACAGTCCATGCAGGTGGGCAGTTTGAAGGAGGGGTCCTGGGCATCACTTATACCAACAGGCCCCAGTGCAGAGCAGGTGCCCGCACAACCTCAGCACCTGCCTGCTCGGAGCTGAAAATGTCTGGAAAGATGGGTGCAGAAAGGTGGAGGGCAGGGGGCCAGTCAGGCCCCTCCCTTGGCTCTCCCAGGTTAAATCTGACCTGCCTCCCCTTCCCGTCCTCATTGATTTCGTAATCACCAATGCCCCCGTCTCCTTCTCATCCCACCTACGTAAGCTGGGGCCAGGAGGACTGGGCGGCTGCTCCATCAGGCATTAGGGACAGGCATTAGCCAGCCTTGTGGCTCCATGGGGAATGCTAATGCACCTGTTCTTTCTGCAAGCCAGTTCCCCCTAGCCCTCCCCTACTACCTCCCTGACTCCACCCCCATACCAGTACCCTGCTGCCCTCCGCCAGGGACTGAATTTCCCGAAACCATGGACCATTCCATCTCTCCTGCTCCCCATCTTGCAAAGGCTAGGACACATGTCCATGCAGCTGCCACAACCTTATCCATGGGCAGGTCAGAATCAGCTATGTGCTAGTAAACCTTTAACAACTGGCTCTCTGGGAGGAAAAGCCCTGGTTTGTATTGTTTGCCAATTTCCATGGTGTAAATACGCCGACGGTGGCCACTTTCAAGTTACCTATGGACTAACACAGAGTTGGGAGAGATGCCATAAGTGCCAGCTCCAGGACACCTCCGACCAGACAGTATTGATGTGACCCACCAGCCCCCACAGCCTGGCACTGTCCTCTCCATTAGAGTCACTCCTGCCCATGAAGGCAGAGTCCTCTCCTAAGCCAAGGTGAGGTGGTAAGAGTAGGCCCTTTTGAGTCAATCTCATATGGGGTGAAATCCCAGGTCTGCCATTTAATAAGGTGGATGTCTTTGGGCAAACTGCTTAACCTTGTCAGACCTCAGTGTCCTTATCAGTTAATAAGGTTAATATCACTCATATCCAAGACACGTGAGCATTACATGAGCTCCCGTATTGAAGACACTTAGCACAATGCCTGCATAGTAAGCACTCAATAAACACAGCCAGTAGCGGGAAGTGAGACCCCTGCAGCATGCTGCTGTCTGAGGATTCTACAAGCAAACATACACAAATGTACCTGGCACAGACCCTGGCCTATTGTCTGAGCCCTGTACATAACTCTTGAGAATTAGGCTGGGATTGGTTCTTTGTCTTAGATCAGAAGATGTTGTTGCTATGTCCAATTTGTAAAGAAAGAAAGATCAGCTCTATGAATTTACTGAGTCTTCTACATTTTGTAATTTCAAGGGCCCCAAGAAGATCTCCTGTCCCAGATAATACCTTTTACACCTGCTCAGTGACACCTGAAATTGCACCATTGCAGCATCATTGTAACACTGAGTTGTTTTCATGCAGTAATTCCTCAGGGTGAGTGAGCGTCAAGATGAAAGCATTAGATAAAAGAGCCTGAGGTCACCTGAGGCTTGCTGGCCAAAGGAAGGCACTAGGTGTAGGCAACAGCGTGCAGAGAAAGGTGAGACTGGCGAGGAGGGGGGCCGCTAGACCAACGTGACAGTGTCCCAGTTTTGCTCAGACAAGCCCCAGTCCGGAGGGAAGGGGATGGCAGCAGCTCCAGGCATATTTGTTATTTGGGGGAGTACTCAGTCTGGGGTGGTAGAGAGCAGGGGTTCCAAGGGCAGCAACCCACCCAGTGGGAGCCAGCCCAAGGCCAGCATGGGCTGTGCAGGGATCCAGGCTGGCATGATACCTGGGGTCAGAGAGGCTGAGAATTTGCTAAGAATACAAATGATTAGTTTGAATTCCTCAAACCCACTTCATCACTTTCAAGATCCTTTTAGTGACATCTGTGGGGCAGAGGAGAGGCAAGAGTGGGGGAAGTAAGGACTGAGAATAAAAGAGTGCCTTAAGAAATTTGGTTTGAAACAAAAATCCTACCCACACAATACATGGGCCAGGTGGGGCCATGGGAATGACAAGGAGAGGGGCCTGAGTTAGAGAAAACACAAGAGAGATGGATGAGAGGGAGGGTGGGAGGGAAAGAGGGGGAATGGAGGGAAAAGAGAAGAAGGAAGGAATAAATGGAAGGAACGGGAAGTAAAGAAGAGGCAGGAGAGGAGGTGCAGAGGGAGAGGAGGAGGAGAGTGGAATCTAGGCGAGCGAGGAAGGAGAGCGAGCTGGGATGGTGAGGAGCAGCAGGCGGGGAACAGGAGGAAGAGGAGAGAGAAGACGGAAGACCTTGAGAGTCTTACATCTTGATCAAGGCATGACTGATAACATTCCAGCGGACCATCTTTCAGCCCCCTTGTTTGATGACAAAGCTCATCCCCCATCCACCATCCATTATCAGCTCTCCCTCCCCGAGGCTAGAGCATCAATAATGCTCCCTCTTCAAGATGCTGCGCCTCCCCCACGCTGCACGCAGGCCTGGCCATCGCTGGTGGGCATTCCCGGCCGCACATCATTACCATCCTCCTATCCTTCCCCCACCTGCTGGGCGGCTGACCATCCTCCCCTGACATCCCATTCCCACAGCAAGCCCCTCTTCTGAGGGTTGGGCCCCAACCCCTGACAGGCAGCCAGTATCCACCATTGCTGGTGGATGATCCCTGACATCTTGGTACCAAGGCTTGATTTTTAAAAATGATTGTTTAGTCTTGTTTTGCTTTAATTAAGAGGGAGACCGAACTTCTCCATTCTGGTTGGCTCTTCCAAGAGACCTAACAGTTTGAATTTGAATGCAAACATCCTCAAACATCTGTTGCCGTAATTTGGTTGGATTAACTGTCTAGTTTGCTGGGCCATCTGCTCTCCTCCCCAAACCCCATCACTGCCTCTTCCCCTCGCTGGGCCGACTATCTCACCTGGCTACGTCTCTCCAGGTGGAAGAAGGGTCCCAAAAAGTAATCCCAGGTCAAAGCCACTGGTCTTCTCCCAGAAAAACCTGGAAACAGGCTGGCCATGCCCCACTGGAAGCCAAATGTCAACAAAGGGAACCAGGGGAGGGAAGGTTTTGTCTGGGCTGTGGGGAGGTCACCCCTCAGAGCTGTGTGCCCTAAAACAGGCTTTCCCTCCTAGACTCTCTGAGCCCTCCTCTCCCAGGCCAGGGCTGCTGTGCAAGGATGCTGAGATTATACCCTGCAGGGCTCCAGGGGCACTGTTCTACATGAAGGGCATCCCTGGAGTGGTACAGACAACCTGTGCAGCTGCATGTGGCAACCCTGCCCTCCGTCCCTGTAGGACCTTCCCTTCCTTTGCTGGTCCCTCTTCTACAGATGAGTCAAGGAAAACCCAGATTTTTCCTCTGGTCTCAGTGTCAAGCCAACGTGACAAGTGCCTCCACCCAAGAGAGGCTCTCCCAGCTCCTGCTTGGACACACCCTGTCTGCCTTGGAGATGTTCTTCCCATGCTGAGCTGACATCGGGCTCCTGCAGCTCCCACGCTCTATGCTGTGGCTCTGTAAGGACTTGACCAAGGATACCCAAGCTCCTGACCACCTGCAGACAGAGGGCTGCCTTCCAAACAGGATTCCAAAGGCACATGTCTGGAGACCTGCTTCAGACACCTAGCTGGGGACTCTGCGCACTACCCTCTTGCGACCCCATGGCTCGTTACAGTGGAGCCCTAGCCAGAATGCATGGCTTGGGCACACTCAGACAGGGTGAGGCAGGAAATTAGCAGAGGAGAGCAGGCATTTGGCTCTCTGGGTCTGCTCTTCCTCCACAGCCTCCCCACTGTCTTCCTCTCCCTCCCTCACTTGCCCCATCAGCCAGATTGCTACCTCCTCATTGTCCCCTGAGCTGGGTCTACACTTTGGCTCTGCTGTTTTCTGACCCCGCTTGCCTCGCTTCATCTCTGCCCATCTTCCGAAGTCCAGCTCAGTTGCCTTCTCCTCCATGGAGCCCCCCAGAAACAATCCCCCTGTTTCAAACGCCCATGACATTTGTCAGTACAACATGGCTGACACTTATCATCTACTACCTTATGTTACTTAATTACCTGTTTTCACCTGCACACGCACGCTTGCACAGTATTTGTAAACACGCATGACTGATGAATGAATGGATGAAGGATGAATGAAGCCCTCTGATATCAGCGTTATAACTAAGGCCCCAGTGCCCTTGCAAACACTGTGTGCATATTCAACATACGGATGTAAGACCTACAACCCCTTAACGCCTGCAACTGATTCCAGGGTGTGGAGGGGTGGCGGATACCACCGGGAAAGAGGTCCATTTCACCGGTAACTGCGAACAAAGTCAGCCAGTTAATAGAAACCTATTTCTAATTGCTTGACGTATAATAGATGCACCTCCAACCAGCTGAGACCGCCACATCCCATTCAAAGCCCTGCTTCCCGGCTTACACCTAAGCCTTTCATGTTTTATTAGAGTTCTGCACATTTCATTTCCTTTTATGTGGGGAAGAAAATGGACCCTTGGTTCTAGGAGGGGATAGTCACAGACATACTTGTACTTGTTGAAGGGCAGCTTCGTAGAAAGCAAACCCCCTGCCTCAGGTTTGTGAATTCAGGTTTAGCAAAGGTGGAGAAGACAGGGGCCACTTCTATCCCATAATATCATCCAGAAGCATGAAGAACCCAACTGCACGCAGCCCAGGGTCAGACCCTGTGTGGACAGAACGGTGCCACCCCTGCTCCCCAGACTTGCTCACATGGCCACCCCAAGAGCACAGCAGCACCCCAACACATTCCAAGCTAGTAGCTGTGGCTAATATCTCAGCAGGGCGGGAAAATCAGCAAATTCTGTCACAAACCAGGGCTCTTATAGCACCCCTGTAGGCCCCTGCCTCCCCGAGTGTCTCCCAGCCTGGACAGTGAGACCACCCACAGCTACTCTGGCAAAATACCTGCAACCTTGACCTCAGCAGCCTGCAGCGGCCTGGAATCCATCGTCCTGCTGAAGCGGGGGCATTCGCTGAAGGCGTAAAGGGCCCTCGGCCCCCGAGGGGCCCCAAGGAGAAGGATTCCCAGCCTGTGTCTGTCCTCCTCCAGTCAGAGCAGCATGAGGGGCTTGTAACCCCCACTCCCTGCCATGTCCTCCCACCCCTGTTGGACTAGAGCCTGGTGTGGTACACCGTACACCAGGCCCAGCTTCTGTCCTGCCTCCCCAAACCACACTCCTAGTCACAACCACCATCCAGGCTCCTGCCAGGAATAGGCCACTCTCCCCAAAACTTGGCGAAGAGAATCGCCTCTGACGTGTAACTTTTCCCTCACCCAAGCCTCTGTGAGACTGGACTCCTCAGAGGGGAAATGCCGGGACACTGGAATGCCCACTGGGTGGCTCTCTAGCTGGGCCAGGGCCCTCAGGCTCCCACCCCTTCTGCCAGGACCAATGACTGCAAAGCCCTTGGTTAAGTTTCCTCACCCACTTCCTTGGCGGCAGTGGAGCCGTTTAACCTTCATGAAACCGTGGGTGTGCACGGGTTCTGCCTTTATTCATATCATCTGTGATCAGTTTCAAGAGCCTCTGAAGCTCACCCTCGGGACTTCTGCACAGTAATTCACCTGTCCCCATCACACAGCTACTACATGGCCAGGGGGAGATCTGAACCCCAGTGTCCAAAGCTGGGACTCGTCCCACACAACCATGTTGCCTCACATACAAGGAAGGGAGTCCTAAAAGGACTGTGTTAGCAGCCACACTGGTCTCCCTGGTGCTCTCCCAGCCCTGCTGCTCCCTGTTGGTACCTCCAGAAGCTACAAGAGTGGATGAAGCAATGACCTTCCCGGTAGAACAGGGTCATGTTTCCATCAAGGGTAAGTGAAGAACTGGGCTTGTCTGTGAGAGCCTCCAAAAATAACAACTGCAGCTAAAGCATTTTAGCGAGAGGGGACAAGGGTAAGTGTAGAACTGGACCCACATCAAGGACAGCAGCCCCACTGGTTCTGTGTCCAGACAGGGAGAAGCGGGAGAATACAGCAAACTCTATCCCCTCGCTTCAGCCACAGTGAGCTTGCAGGAGGCAAAGTTGATCCCATCGTCTGCCTGCTTAAAACCCTTCAACGGATCCCCAGGGCCCTTAGGATAAAGACCAAAATCCCTGGCCATGCTGGTCCTGCCCCACTCCGGCCTCCTGGTGCACCACAAACCCCTCACTCTGTGCATCCCAGCCCCACCCAGCATCCTGTAGCTCCTCCCACCCCTGCTCCCAGTTCCCACCTGCCCTCTGCTCCTGGGCAACACCTTAACCTTCACCCTGCACATTGCAGCTCTGTTCTGTGTCCCTCCAGGAAGCCTTCTCTGAGCTCCAGAACAGATCGGGCCCCTCCTTCTGCACACTCTCATAGCACCTCCCGCTTCTCTCTTGTAACCGTCACAACCATTGTCATCTTACTTTAGTTGTTTGACTATTCGATTAAATCTGCCTTCCTGTGGACTGTAAGCCCCGTGAGGCCAGCACCGTGTGCGTTTAACTCCATGTGTCATCCTCAGCATCTGGCACAGTGCCTGACACACAGCAGAGCTGCTGGTTGCATGAGTGAAGGAATCCAAGAATGCTTCATCACAAAGCAAAGGTTTAGAAACTGGGAAATGATGGAGTGAGATAGACACTACCTGGCAAACTGGAGGGCGGGGGCCTGCCATGGCTTTGGAAACGTGAATCACATGCTCAAAATCTCTCATCTATTCCAACCCTGCCCCAACTGCAGGACCTGGTCCCACTCTGTGCACAGTCTACAGTTTACAGCTGTCACATCTGACAAAGCCCTCGCATGTACGACACACCCCACCCCCCATCCTATGGAGGCACACATTATCAAATAGTCCCATTTTTCAGATGAGAAAACAGAGGCTCAGGGAGGCCGACTGACTAGCATAGTGTAACATGGTATTAAGTGGCAAAGTCAAAAGTAAGCCTAGGACTTCTCCCCACACATCTGGCACTGTTTTTCCAGCAGCACCTAACATGTCAAAGGTTCAGGTACAAGGAGGGTGAGGGGGAACACAGGGGGTTCAGGATGAGGTCTTTCACAGAACCCTCCACATTCAGCTGATTGTTTCACTGCACCCTCCATTGGCCTGGTGTCAAGTATAGAGACTTTTTTGTCCAGGAAATAAAATACCTCTACAAAAGGGAGGTGACAGAGAAAGAGAGGGATGTCTGGTTGCACAGGGAGGGGAGGAGCCCTAGAGATTCCAACTATTTTTAAACAGAGTTTCAACCAATCCCCCGTTCGCAGCCTCACTCCTCATTCTCAACTTTTGGGATAACGTGGATCTTGGTATGGTGTGTGGGCCCTCAGAGGTCCCTCGGGACAAACCGCTCACTTCTCTCGGTTCTTCTCCTCTGCAGAATCTCCGACTCTAATATCCTCCACTCCAGTATCTGGAGCACATGCCTCAATCTGCTTTCCATTCCCCAAAATATCATTAAAACTCTCTGTGCATTGTTGTCAACTCTCCTGTTTTCTTTGTCCTTGTGACTTATATTTTTTATTTCTCTACTATTATTGTAGTTAATATTTTAAGATAGAGGAGATGTCTGTTTTATTGAAAAAAATGTTTTGTTGAATAAATTCCAAAACTTGGATGTTGCTAAAATTTTCAACTCGGATAACTGTCAAGTTTTATCTCCAACAGTTCTATCCCCTTATAACCCCAGCTTCTGGATGAATACTTCTACCTGTCCCATGACAAAAAGCAGAAGGCCCTGTAGTCTTCCCATTCTTCGCCTATGGCCCCACCATTTTCCAAGATGCTTGGGCTTTAAAAATATGAAGTCCTTATATCCATCTCCATTATCCTGTTGGTGACTAGTGTCCCCCCTCCCGAATTCAGAATGTGACCTTGTTTAGAAATAGGTTCTTGCAGATGTAATAAAATTAAGATGAGGTCACTTGTGTCCTTACATGAAGGAGAAAAATTTGGATACAGAGACACACAAGGAGAAGGCCATGTGATGATGGAGCTAGAGACTGGAGTGAAGCATCTGCAAGTGCCAGCAGCTGGAGGAGGCAAGGAAGGAGACTTCAGAGGGAGTATGGCCCTACCAACACCTTGATTTTGGACATCTAGGAGCCCTTCTAGGACTAGTAGGAGCCCCTACTACATGCAAAGCTAGGCCCTGGAGAAACAAAGATGACTAAGGTCAATAAGTGCAAATCAACATCTTCAAGAAGTTTGGGATTTAGTCAGAAAAGAAGATACATACGGAAATGCCCAGGTATAAAGCAGTGTGTAATTAGGCCCTACGAGGGACAGTGTATTTTCTGGGAGAGTTCAGAGGACAGAGGAGTCCTTCTAAGAAGAGAGTGCTGTCTGGGAAGGAGGGAGATTTAAGGTGCATCTTAAGGATGGCATTGATTTTGCTGAGTGAATCTGAGAAGGACAGTCCACGCACGTGCAGAAGCATTACATGTTGGGAATGTTTGGGGAATGACCAGGCTGGTTAAGGTGGGGACTAGTGGCAGAGAAGGATGGAGGAGTGGACTGAGCCTGGATCATGGAACACTGGAATGCCAAGCTAAGGATTCGGGCTCGCCCCTATAGGCTGAGCGGGAGGAGAAGGGCACTGAGAGGTTTTTGTCATGGGTGACATCGTGCAAACTGTGCTTCAGGGATATTGACCAAGCAGCAGCTGTTACTAATGTTTTAAAGTCTGACTGAAAAAACCAACAGGAATGGCTGTAGATACTGCGTTGGGTGGGCGATGGGGCATTGTGAATCTCGTAACTGTCTGGGGCCCTATTGGAGATCAATCAGAATGAAGAGAAAACAGCTCTGTGTCACTGCAAGAATGGGATTCCAGTGACCAAAATGTCATTTGCACCTCCCTTTTATCTAGCACATGGCTCCAGGGGAGCCTAAATGATGGGCTTTGGAGAACACTGTCCTTCCAGGTGCCAGGACAAACCCCGGGCAGCCCAGGGACTCTCTCTTTTGGCTTTTGCACAAGTTCAGCACTGGTGTTTAACTTTTTTCCTTTTTTTTTCTTCCTCCCTGTTATTTAAATGGTTTTAAACATGAAACTAGGCCAGGAAAAGGGGGTAGCATTGTTTTAATAATTAGCAATTATGATTGCTGCAATATTAATTGCATATTTCCATAGCAAACACTTCCCCAGAGGGCAGAAGGGAGTGGTGGTTAGAGACTGCCAGAGCCTAAAACTGGAATTCCTGAGAACAGAAGAAGGAGAGGAAATCAACTTCTTCCATTTAAGCAAATTACCACGGGGACTGCGGCCCCTCTAATTAGCCCAGCTCAGTAGCTGGTGAGCAGGCTCGCATGAAGGCTCACTTGTCACCACCGGGCTGCCGGGACCAGCACTTTCCCTCTTCTTTCTTTTCTTTTTGTCATCTGGGCAAGACAGTAGCTTATTTCCAGGGGCGGCCGGGCTGGGCTGGAAGATGACACTCCAGAACTCAGCGCCCCAGGCCCCCAAGCTGGGGCCCTGGGTTCATTTGTGCCAATCCTGACCACAGCAGGGCAAAATGGGACAGGACCGCAGGCAATTCCGCGTGGGGGTACTTGGCTGCCTTCCCAACTCTGTGACACAGATTGAGGGGTTCAGGGTGGAACTGGGGGGATAAAAAGCAGGGGGAGGGAGAGAAGCAGGAAGGAAGTGGAGGAGGAGAGGGGAGAAAGGAGGGGAAGCCCAGGAGAAGGTAGTGGCGTAGAAGGAAGAAGAACCAAATAGAGGACAGAAAGGGGGAACTGAACTAGAAGGCAGAGGAAAGAAACAAGGGAGAAGAGGCTGAGGATGGAAAGGAAAGGCAATGGAGCCATCAGGGCAAAGGTGAGATCAACTAGAGAAGACTTCCTGGAAGAGATGTCCTTTGTGACTGCTTTGCACTCACCCCAGCGAAGATTCTTACAAGAACAAGGCACGCCCCTCTGCAGCCCCCAGCTTCAAGGATGACAACCATCTCATGCAGAGTTCCCCAGATGAGGCTGGAGAAGCAGGACAGTGGCAAAGCCAACCGACATTACCCTGAGCGCTCTGTGTCAGGGGAGGAAAGTGATGAAAACACAGTGAGCTCAGAGCCCACACAGGACCTTGTGTCTGCAGATCTCAAGCACGGCACATATGATATCACAGTTCATCTTCACAGCGATAGTTAAGGCAGGAATGACTATCTCCATTTTACAGGTAGGAAGACTGAGGAAACCTGCCCAAGATCACATCCTTAGAAAGAGACAGGGGCTGAGGTTCTTTCCGACACATCGCACCATCTCCCCAGCATCACCTTCCATTAGCCTCTGAGTCCTTAAAAGCAAACTTCCTAACAGAAGCGAGCCCTGTCTGGCTGCTGCGTCCATGGCCAGAACCATCTCACGGGATTTGGGAAAGTCTCATCCACCCTGATCCCGGTCAGTTTTGCCCAGGATACATGGTCTCTGTTTTAAAGTAACTGGCCATGCAAAACTCTAAATTCACAAAAAGAGACATCCCAGGGAAATAATTCTCATTGTAAAGGAGCTCTCCGTAAGGTGCCTTTACATGGGGGAGCCCCCCCCGTGCACGGGAGCCTTTGTTCACAGATCATCGACTCCTTGATGGAGAAGCTGGGAGGCTTGACAGAGACACTTACAAACAAAATGTCTCTAGCTGCTTCCAGTGGAAGAAGATAAACAGGGAGAGTAAAGCAAACGTGCTTCAGGAGAAGCGGATCCAGTTGTGCAGCAATAATGACGATGATAATGCTTCACGCACACAAGCGCCTGTCATTTCTCAGCGCTCTCCATGCCTCCTGTCCCCTGTCCCAACCCCCCTGTCAGGACGGTGGTGATGCCACCCCCCTGTCCATTGGCAATCCCATAAGGAAGGGCAGAATTATTAGCCCCAGTGGGCAGGCGAGGACAGCAAGACCGGGGTCCTGGTGCCTGTCCGAGGTCACACAGCTTGTGCGTGTAGACTCTGAAACTCTCCCCAGCCTTGGTGTCTCTGAGGCTGTTTAATCCCCTCCTGCTCCCCCTACTGATGAAGGAGAGATTCCCACCCTAGGTTATGGGGACGGCCGAACACACAACACCCAACCCTGGAGGGGTGAGATGGACAGCAGTTTCCTAGTGGCACATACTCAAAGCCCAGGGGAGGAGGACACTGTACGCCCCTCAGAGCCACGTGTGGAGTGCACTCAAGAACGGAGCGAACAACCAGGGACTGTGGGAGGCAGGCTGTAGTAGCAAGCGGGTGAGGTGCCCCTGGTTCTCTCAGGAAGATGTGATTGGCTCGTTTGAATAATTCCGAGGCTGGCCAGGAACTGTAACCCACTCCTCGGGAGCGGGAACTATGCCTGCCCCCTCGATGAGGAGGGTTGCTGGGCTGGGGAGACTTATCTGTGGGAGCAGAGTGGGGAAGGGAACACACACTTAGGTTATTTGGGTCCCTCCCAATTTCATCAGATTTCAAGGCAGCACCACAGGCCTTGCACCACAGAAGTTTCCTTGCTGACGAGGCCCAGTTTCCCACAGCACCAGAGAGCCCATTTTTCAGAAACATGGCCATGGTCTTCTAAGAAACAATACCACCCATCACCCAAACCAGGTTGGGAGACGATGTGTCCTGAAGGAGGCCCAGGACCAGCAGCTCTGTTCCAGAACAGCTTCACCCCGACTCCAGGCTGGGCTGGGTGGGTCAATCAAGCCCCAGCAGATGTAAGGCACTCTCCTCCCCGCCTTCCCCTGTTCACAAGTCTGGAAGGCTTTGCTTGCTCTGTGTGTGTACAAACATTACCCGGGATATTTTTGATCTTACTTATCCCTGAGAATCTATCTCAAAGCCGCCTTTGGAAACTCCTAAGTAGGATGTAACGCGTGGATTTCAGCTTCTGCTCGATAGTTTGCAATGTAGTTATTCCCCAAGCCTTAGTATGCGGGAGAAACAACGAAGCAGAAACGTGTTTAACCAAACAGCAGCTTGTGGGGGAGGAGGTGGGGGAGGAAGGGAGGGAGACGGGAGAGATGAGGGGGAGACCAAATGCAGCCCCTGGGCCTGCTTCTTCCAAGAGTTTGCTGGGTGATTTCTATCCAGACATCCCCAGTAGGAACTGCTGCCCCCGGCCGCACACCCACCCCCCAATTAACTTCATTGTCCTTGACCAGGGATGCTGGGCATGGTTGGGGGAGGGAAGTATAAGGGAAGTCCAGAGGTGACCATCATGAGACAACGTGGAAAAATGCTCTTGACATAACATTTAAAGAGTATTTCAAAGTTTGAAGAGAAGAACATAAAAATGTGATTCCGCTATAATTATAACTACAAAAAGTAAGCATGAATAGGACAAAAATTAAATGTCAACCTAGAAAAACGAAAGCACTTAGTAATAATTCTGTGGTGGGTGGGACTGTTTGTTTTCCTTTTGAAAAGTCCTTCATTATAATAATAGTGTTTGGATAATTATAATATTCTGGTGTAATTATGGATAGTTTCCAGGTAACTGGTAAGAATCAGGAAAAAGAAGGACAAAAGGATGTGGTATGACCCTCTGAGAACTAATAATCCAGTTGAAGGTACAACTTGAAGCCATCACACAAATATCTCTTAATTCAAAGAAGCCAGAGGGAATGCTGGGTAGCCTTGAAATTAAGGCCTGTCCTAGACGCAGAGGCGGTTGCTGGAAGGAGGAAGTGCTGGAAATAGGCAGAAACAGCCACACAGATTCTCCTTCAGCTCACCTTCTAATCAGGCCAGCTCTCCCAGGGGTGACTGGCTTGCCTCCAGTGTCTTTTTCTCCTTTGTGGAAGACCAGAGTCTCCCCAAATCACCAAAAAACCAGAGCTTGCACCATGGGGTCTAGACTATCCCAGGACAGGACCCTGCCGGAGGACAGGCAAAGGTGAGGGGGCCCAACCAGCCTCAACCAAGACATCCCAAATGGCTCTGGGAACCTTGAGGGAAGGGGGCGAGGCTGTGGTCTCTCAGAAGGGATCCACACTTTGTCACCACGCATCAAGGTTTCCAGAGAACCCCGGTGCTGAGGATCTGCGAGAGATGGCGGCCACAGGAAGCTCCAGTATCCTCTTCATCACCATTCTCATGGCTCAAATGGATGCCACTCAGAGATCAATCAATGTTTACTGAATGGAGCTGGGGGGAAACAAGGCCACGAGGGGGTGGGACTGGGCTCTGGAGTGCTTTGTGGCTGAGCAATTTAGCACAAGTGTGGGGACGGGTCGTGCTGGGCCTACAGCTCTAACCCCTGAGGTCTTGTCCAGTTTCTTATAACCCTGTGTCCCAGTTCCCATGACACGAATCCCAACACCACTTCTCTGCCTGGCCACCTTCCCCATTTCCCGCCACTTCCTGCCCTGTGATGATTATGTTCAGCACACACTAGGGCTTCCCTTGAATGGCCGCTCCATGTTGCATCTCTGTGGAGTATTTTATATTAAATTATATTATATTCTACAACATTATCATAGTCTCCAGTATTAATATTATTACTGTCTCCAATATTATTATTATAGTCTCTAATATTATTATTATTATCTCCAATGAGTGGGGTAGTTGTCCTTATAAAAGTAGATATCTCGTGGTGCATGGGCCACAAAGGTCACCCAAGGACAGGTTCATGCCTAAGGGGACAAGTCCATTTGGATGGACAAGGTCAAAGGTCAAGGAAGGTCAGGATTGGGTTAGGACCTGAGAAGTTGTGAGCTGGGGGCAGACAGGAAGCAGCAACGGTGCTTGACAAGTCCAGGTGTTCAGTATTTACCTGCTGAGCTGAAACGCTCTGCAGGGACGGGCAAAAGGGCAAGAGCAGGCCTGAACAAGAGGACAACTGAAGACCAATGGCTCTCAGTTCCTCCTTTGCCAAATGCCAGTCCCACTGTGAAGACTGGGAGACACTGTGTGCCATGGAAGGGAAGAATGTTGGAGAGAGACAATAGCCTCAGATTATTTTGGAAACGAGGGGAAGTAGAAACAAGTAAGTAAATAGGTAGGCAAAATATAAAGTAAATTTTAAAAGACAGAAATGTCAGAGCTTGGAAGGAATATGAAAGACTGTGCTGATGGAGCCTCCAGGTCAACAGGTGAGGACTTCAAGCCCCATGAAGCTGCAGGGTTTCCCCAAGGTTAGTAATAGATCCGGGATTCAAACCAAGGTCTCCTAATCCCCAGACCAGTGTCTGTCCACTCTCCCTTGTTGCCCCTGGTGTGGTCCAAGGTCCATTGGCATGACATTGCTTGCCATCTGTCTCCTCCATAGGAATATGAGCCCCAGAAGAGCATGCACTGTGTCAGTTTAGTCTCTCTAGCACCTAGAACACTGCCTGGCTCACAGTAGGTGCTCTTCAAACAGAATGGAATCCAATGGATGGAATGGATGAAATGGATGGAGTAGAGGGAATGGAATGGAAAAGAACGGAACAGAATAGAGTTAGCAGAGCTGGGACTAGGATTCAGGTTTCCTAATTCCCATTTAATGGTACAAGCAAAAGAGAACCCAAAACATCCTCTCTCCTGTTCTCCCACCTGTGGGATGCACCACCTCTGTCTCGACTTTCCATGTCTCCAGTCAACTAATCTCTCACCCCAAGCAAGTGAGGACAGGGTCTCTGGCATAGGCTGGGGGGCTGGGAAGCAGGAGCCAGCCTTTTGCCTTGGGGATGAAAGACAGAGAACTGAAGTCCACATCCTTTGTGAGAGCAGCTTTGGGAAATGAGGGGCAGTCGGTTAGCCGCAGGTGGAGAGGCAGACCTTAACCCAGGCTGACTCTTTAGCCAGAGTAGAAGGAAGAGAGCAGAAGGAAGGCTTGGGTAGTGAAGCCAAGGGCCACTCCCGGAGCCCAAGCTACAAAGACTTTCATATGGGGTGCCAGCCATGCTGCAGATGCAGAGAGACCCGCAAAAGTCCTGGGTAGGTTTGGGTGCCACCTCTCCTGTCCACTAACTTCTCTTCCCAGACACATAGAGATCATGGCCAATCCACCAATCCCACAATATTTACTAGATAGCCTTGAAGGAACTGGATCCTTGGACTTGGAAGGAGTTTGAGTGAGGAGCGGGAACATTTTATAGCAACCACAGTAATAACCCCTTGCAATTGCCTTGCACTGTGCAGCAAGAAGCATTTCCACAGCACTCACATGTTGGACCACTCTATCTTCCCCGGCACTGGGGGCTGGATCTCTGTCTGCTTCCATTTCTGCCCCCGTTACCTGCCCCCTGACCACAATCCACAGTCACCACTCACAAGTTGTTAACTCTTTGTTGTCTTAAACCTGCTCTCACTTGTAGAGTCCAGGCTAATCACGTCCTCAAAGTGACTCTTGCCAGTAACAGAATTCAGGCAGAGCTTTCGAGGCTGAGATAGGCATGGGCTCATTGTCCCATCTCCCTGTCACTGCTGTCTTAGGGCAATTGTTGGGACCACCTCCTGGTTTTGGAGCCATGCCCTGACTTCAGGAATCTGTGTGCTCCCTGGTTTTTACCATGTGCCTTGCCTGACATTGTCCCTAAATCTCTGCTCCATTCATCTCTCCCTAACATCCACCCCCACCAGCACCCCCCACCATCGCACCACTGCATGCCCACCACTACCGCATCACTCCTGCAAAACCCTGTGATCTCTCATTGCTGTGTGTCCACTGACCCGATCAGCCCTCCTGGGCTCCAGGGCACCTGGACTGCTGGCATCCAGGTCCTCGTCCCTCTGGCCTTGCTCTCAGCCTTGCCTCAACTCCACCAGCTCTAACCACCCATCTAGTCGCCCACATAGCCCACCATTCGACACGGCACTCCTCTGCACCCCACTCCTCACCTCACCTGGGAACCAGAAACTAGCATGCAATCCACCACAGCCCAGGCAGGGGCGGTGGGGGTGGAAGAAAAACAGCCAGCAGAACAATGGGCTATTGACTATGAATTCCATTTCTCTTCCCACCTCTGGCTATTTAAACAGTTAGAAGACAGGCTTTGCTCTCTATGTGTGTGTACACGTATTAGCTACACCATCGCCTATCCTGCTTATCCACGGGAATTTGTTCAAAGCCGTCTTTTGGAAACTCCTGAGTAGGATGTAATTCAGTGGATTTTATGTTCTGCTCACTGGCTGGCAACGTAGTTTATTCCACAAACCCCTAGCATATCAGAGAAAGGAAGATGCATGAAAAGTGAGGCTGCTGTCCGCCCCCACACCCTGACGCCATCCCAGCAGCTGAGGAGGGACCTCCCCACCTAGACAGAGTCTATGCAAAGTCTCTCAACCTCTAAACTTTTACATTCTCAACTTCAATAACTTGGGTTGTTAGTATGAAAGAAACAGTCTGTAAATGGCATTTAAAAGCAAATTGGATTTTCTTCCCCCGGCTGATACAGCCCCCGGTGCTGCTTGCCAAAGATGCAGTTTACTCCTCGTCTGAAGCAGCCATTTGTCATGTGTCAGAGGATCTGAAATAAAATTCCTTTGTGTACGACTGTCTAATAAAGAGGTTCTTAACGTTAATAATTTACTCCAAATGCCATTCACACATTGTTCCCCTCATACCTTCAATCTCAGGTATTGAAGCTGAAAGGTGTATGAGGATTTCTGAAGATCCTAAATATGTGTTCTGGAATAACATTTACACCAAATATCCACCTTCTTTAGATGCGAGGCCAGTGGCTCCGCTTGTGGGTGTTAATGTGTATCAGGAAAGCCATCTGCTTGGCAGGAGGAAGCTCAAGTCCTCGGGACCCAGGAAGGGGGAGGGCAGGAGGGCAGGATGCAGCAGCAGAAGGAAGAGAACAGGAAAGGGGTGCTCGGACACTCGACATCCAACATATTTACTGAGGGACCTAACGTGCTGGGCTCTCTGCTTGGCAGTAGAACCACGGCACAACCCCAAAGGCTTCTTGACTCTCAAGATCTTTCTGGAATGAGGTGGGGCACCAATCAACAAATTAATTGACAAACGTAGGCAGACATATTCAGCTCTGTAATCACGGTTTATGTGTCCCCTGTCCTGGCCCTCCCCATCCCAGCAAACAGGGGTGTCCTTCCTCTGGCTTCCTTTGCCCCTCAGACACATTTCCTTTAGAACCCTCATCGTTGTCATTTATGTGGGTGTCTTGGTCAGTTCAGGCAGCTAGAACATCTTACCATAGACTGGGTGGCTCGGACAACAAACACATTTCTCCCAGTTCTGGAGGCTGGGAAGTCCAAGATCAAGGTGCCGGCAGATCCCATGTCCAGTGAGGACTTGTTTCCAGGTTCACAGACAGCCGTCTTCTCGTTATATCCTCACACGCTGAGAGCAGAAGGATGGAGAGCAAACTCTCCTGTCTCTCCTGATAAGGGCACTAATCCCATTCCTGAGGGCTCCACCCTCGTGACCTAATCACCCCCCACAGTCCTGCCTCGAGATACCACCACATTGGAGGTTAGCATTTCAGCATATCAATTTTGGGTTCACACAAGCATTCAGTCCATAACAGACTGGACAATTCAAGGTCAAGGACTAATCTTGTCTCTGCATCCCCAGAGACTAGCAAGGTGCTTGTCACATAGAGAGCACCCAACAAGTAGTTGTTGAATAAACTAAAGGCCCAGTCCCTGCTCCTGTGCATTCTCCACATTTCCAAGGATGGAAGAAGCAGAAGCTATACCCAGAGCTGCCAGAAACTCTGCCCAAAGGCCAGTGAGATGCTAGGGAGTCACTGGCTCATCCCAGCCCAAGGATGCCCAGTGTCAGAGGCCGTGGCAAGACTTTTGACTCTGTCATTGCCTCCTGACATGGTACTTACATTCTGAGAGGTTCTGAACTCACTCTCCCTCTCTTTGCAGATACAGGGGTGGGGAGGGGACAGTTATGGCTGCAATCAAGTAAGGAAGGCAGAGACACAGACCCTCTGAATGACCTGCCAGGGAGACTGTGATCACACTCCTGGGCAAATGAGTCAGCCTACGCTAGAGATGTCAGTCACGGCCAAGACACCTCCCCATGCCCTTCCGAGGGGAAATGGCCAGGGCAGAACACCTGCTCCCCACACTGCATGCTCCGTGCCATAGGACTCCTGGTCCCACGTGACCAGAGATGGGCCCCCAGCGCACGGGCAGCCACACCTTTGGAGGGACAGTGACCTGTTAAGGCCTGGTGCGAAGAGATGAGCTGAACCCTCTCCTTCAGTTTTGAACCAGAGAGTAGTAAGAGACTGGACCCATGAGGCAGAAGGTGGAGTAAGTCAGAACCACAGCAAGCTGGCATGATGAGGGCACAAACATGACGAGGAAGACTGCTGATAGAGGGAGAAGACTGGAGAGGACTCACAGAGAGAAACAGAGAAGCTGAGAGACACAGAGGGAGCGAGAGAGAGGATGCTTCTGCTGGGGCCTTGACAGATTTCTGTTCCCGATTCAATTACCAAGTGACTTGACGAGCCAGCCCTGAGGGCCTGGTGGTTAATGTACGGCACTGTCACTGCTTCAGGCGCCAAGTTCAGTTCCTGGACGCGGAAACACATCACCTGTCTGTCAGTTGCCATGCTGTGGCAGCAGCTCACATACAAGAACTACACAGACTTACAACCAGGATACACAACCATGCACCGGGGCTTTGTGGAGGGAAGAAAAAAGAGTGGCAACTGATGTTAGCTCAGGGCGAATCTTTCCCTGCAAAAAAAAAGACGCCGAAAGTGACTTGACAAAGACCTTTCATTCCTGAGTCAGTCTCTGTCAGTTAGAACCAGAAGAGTCTAGCCTGAACACACCCACAAAACAAGCATCCAGAGTGTGAGGCCCTTGGGAAGTGGCACAGAGCAGAAGAGGCCCAATCCGAGAGATGCAAGTTGACATGTGACATCTCCAGAGTGGACAAAACTATGGGGCATGGGGAAGGAACCTTTAAAAGAAGAAGAAGGAAGACTTTGAAATACATACAAAATACAATGCCCTTTATAAATCCAAAGATACGTCAGTTAGGGATATTAAAGGGGACCATTCAATTTTACTGATAAAGTAACCAATTTATTAATGTATCTATCTTATACTTGTAGACATGAAAATCTGAGGGTGGGAGTGGAAATTTTAATGTGAATATTTTTTCCCAAATCACAATTTATTTTTCCGTTTTCCTTTTGTTGTAATTAGATCTTTTTTTGTTTCTACTGTTGTTCATTTGTATCACTTCTGTTTGGTTCTCATCAATCTTGGCAAAGGATTATCTCTTATAGTGGCCTTTAAAAAAGAAAAAAAGCTTTTGGTTTCATAAATTAACTCTGCTCTTTGTTTCCTATTCAATTCATCTGAGCGTTCATCTTTATTAATTCCTTCTGTTTACTGTCGGTGGTGTTATGTTGTTGCTCTTTATCTGATTTCTTGAGTTGAAATCTTAGGTTATTTATTTTCAGACTTGGTGTTTTGTAATTAATGGATCTAAGGCTTTAAATTCCCTTCTGAATGCCCACACTCCATATGTTTTGATATGTTCTGTTCTTATACTTATTCTAACAGTGTGTAATTTCTATTGTGATTGACCTGACAATTAGAGGACTGTGTTATTTAAATGACAGGTGCACAGATTTTATTCTTGCTATCATTTTGTTAATGATCGCTCATTTTATTGCATTATGGCTAGTGAAGGTGACATTAGGTATCATAGTCATCTTTAAAAATGTGTTGATATTTTACTTGTGACCTAACACACAGCCAGTTATGCGAATGCTCCGTATGTGTTTGAAAGGGATTTGCCTTCTCTGTTCGTTCAGCACATAGCGTACGTTTTATGTATCATCAACCTTGTTGATCACATTATTTGTATCCTCTATATTCTTATTTGGTTGTCTTGTTGATCCATTGAGAAGTAAGTGAAAGTCTCTATGGTATTGTATTTATCTATTTCCCGCGTTGCATTAAAAAAATTGATACCTAATCAATTTTTGCTTTATGTATTTTCAAGTTTTTTTGTTATGTGCATAATGTTTCATGATTATATATCATCCTACATATCATCTTAATAGGGAATTCCTTTCATCGACATAAAATATTCCTCTTTATTTTATTTGCTATTAATATTGCTATTCCGTGTTTCATTTTATTAGCCTTCCCTGATAGATATCTTTACACCTTTCCCTTTGTTTTCGATTTTTCTATTAGCTTCATATGTGTATCTTGCTAGAAAACTTCATGAAACTGGATTTTGTAAAAATCCCACTTGAGAAGAATTTAACTCATTCACAAGAATTGTGATTGCTGACACGGTTAGAGTTATTCTGATGATGTTGTGTGTGTGTGTGTCTCCAAGTGTATTCTATTTATCATGATTTCTGATTTAGTTTTCACCCATTTTTCTGCCTTTTGGTAATTTGTTTGATCTGTCTTCATTTGATTTCATTTTTTCTAATATTTTGAAAGTTATACCCTAGATTTCTATCTTTCTGGGGTTTATCCTTAAAATTTTGTCAGCCATCCCTTGCATTTCTATAACAATATCTACAGATAATCAGGATCTATATTCATCCCTAGCTCTGAGTAAGAACAAACTAACTGCCCCTCACTCCTCCCTCACCATCTGTCCCCTGCTGTCTCCCCTGTTTGACAGTATCTGAAAGCTTTTATCTGATTTTTATTTTTTAAAATATTTTTACAATAAACAAGTTTTATTAATTTCTTTTCACTTTATTATGTCTTCCTCCGGATTCATTTTTGGGTACTTGGTTGCACGAGGGATTCAGTTGTATGATCCCCACCTCAATTTTATTCACATATATTTTGGGGGAAAAGAATTACATCATTTTATCCTACATGCATTAAGAGTTATTTAAAAGTGTCTTAAAAGTGATTTCATGAAGGAAAATATATTATCTTTTGTCCATTTTATCATTTAAGAATAAGTTTGTCTTTAATAAAAAGCCCACAAAATAGTAGCTTAAAAACATAGAAACATATTTTTCTCTCAAGTAAAAGAAAGCCCAGAGGAAATCAGCCCAGGGCTGCTGTGATCCGTGCACAGGGTCAGGAACTCAGACTTCTTCTATCTTGTTGCTTCACAGAACATGGCTTCTAGTCCCAAAGTCACCTCATGGTTCAATATGGCTGCTGGGACTCCAGCCATTACACCTCCATCAAGACAGCAGGAAGGAAGAAGGAAGAAAAAGAAGAGTACCCCATCCTTTTAAGGAGATTTCCCAGGACGCAATAATTCTACTTATATTTATAAGCTACACCTAGCTGCAAAGGAGGCTAAGAAGTAAAATTTTTTGAAGACTGGATGGCTGGGTGGCTACATTAGGGCATAACATCATAGTGAAATTTAAGAATAGCAGGAATCAACAGAAGATCCTAAAAGCTTCCAGAGAGTAGAAAAAGGTCACGTTAAAAATAAAAGGTCACATTCAAATGATTCAGAATCAGAACATCTACAGCAAATCCTGGAAGCTAAAGGACAATGCAGCGATACCTTCAAGGTCTGTGGGAAAAGGTTCTCCAGCTTAGAACTCTGTATCCAACCAGACCCTCCAGCGAGAGGGCTTTCGTCTTTCCCAGGAGGCCACTGAGTGTCGCAGCTCACCAAAATGAGGACATGAAAAAGACAGACGCGGGACCTGGGAAACAGCAACTCAACCCAGAAAATGAGTGAAGAAAAATCCCAGGAAAACAGCTGATAGAATAGTCAGCACATTTGAACACACCAAGAAGAGATTTTCACGTCTGTAAGAGAATTTGGGAATGGATTAGCAATTTGTGCTAACAGGTATATAAACTAAGCAAATAAAATTGAAAACAAGCATGAATCCAGAGGGAAGAAAAAAGAATTATAATCGTAGCACATTATCCGGCTTGGCTGTGAATAAAATTTACATGGTCATGCTAATATAAACACCCAGTAGTGCTTTTAACCAAAACTCGTGATGGAGCTCGATTGAAGGATGAGGAAAAGATAAGTGTATGTGTGCGGTGGGAGAGGAAATGGGCGTGTGAGAGAGCTAAGATCTAATTTTTCATAGCTGAAAATCCAAACTTATCCAATAGATAATTCTTAAAACTGAGAAATCAAGAAATAGCTACATACACAAGAAATTGAGAAATACAGAAGTAAATAGTAGACAAAATAGCTAAAAGAGTTGAGAGTGCTTGCCTTGGGGAGTAAGAATTTAGGATGGAGAGAGACAGGGTAGCGTTCTGCTATTTCACATTATACCCCTAGTAATACTTTTTGTCTGTATAAATGCAATAGTTTGCAAAACAATATAAATCGAATACATTTAAAGAAATATATTCATGCCAGGCAATTTGGGGTTACTTTTTCTTTGTTGGCAGGTGAAGTGATGGGGGAAGGAAGGTATCTCGCACACTAGCCAAATACGGTAATTCTTCCAAAGTAGAATTGGAAGGCTGGTAAATGCTCTGAGTCCATACTTGTCTGATACGGCTTCATTTTACCCTCACACTTGAATGATAATTTATGTTCAAAGCCATTTCCCCTCAGAGCTCTGAAAATATTGCTTCATTATTTTCTTGTATCCAATTTTGCTGATGACGATGATATCAATCCAGTTCTTGTTCCAATGTGTGGTGGGTTGAGTAGTGTCCCCCAAAAAGATACATCCGAGTCCTAACTCCCAGCACCTGTGAGTGTGACCTTATTTGAAAAGAGGGTGTGAAGATATAATTAAGTTAAGGATCTTGAGATGAGATGCTTTAGGGTGGGGAAGTCCTTACAGGGACTGCCTATGTCCCTGTAAGAAGAAGAGAGAACACAGAGAGACTCAGAGAAGAAGGCTGCGTGGAGACAGGGGCAGAGACTGGAGGGGTGCAGCCACAGGCCCAGAAAGGCCAGGGATGGAGAGGAGCCACCAGCGCCAGGACAGGGGCATGGAAGGGACTCCCTCAGAGCTTCCAAAAGGAACCAGCTCTGCCCACACCTTGACTTCAGACTTCTGGCCTCCAGAACTGTGATCACTATGTATCTGTTGTGATACTTTGTTGCAGCAGCCCCAGGAAACCGATATACATGTATGTGATTTTTTTCTCTCTCTGAAGGTTTTTAGGCTTTTCCCTGCATCTTTGGTGTTCTAAAATCTCACTATGACATGGCTACGTTTGTGGGTTTTAAAATGTTGCTGGCCACGCACGGGCCCTTTAAGTCTGAGGACTTACATCTTTCTTTGGTTCTGGAAAATTCTCTCCTATTAATTCTTTAAGTGTTGCCTCTCCTCCACTATTGCTATTTTTTTCCTTGTGATACTCTTTATTCATGTATCCTCTGTGCTGAGGAGTTTTTCTCTTGCACTTTCTGTCTCCTTACGTTTTGCACTGCATTCCTGGGAAAATTCTTGCCTTGATCTTTCAGCAATTATTCTTCCTTCATCTGTGCTCATTTTGCAATTTAGTCCATCAATTTTGAGATTTTTTTTTTAAATTTCAACTGTAAAATTAATTTCCATTATCTCAATTGAATTCTTAGTATGTGGATCCAAAAGCCTCCACATCTTTTAGAGGATATTTTTGGTTGGAATAAGGTTGTAGTGTGTCCTCAGAATGCCAGCCTCTGGCACCTTCTTCAGGTATGGTACCCTCATATTTCTAATCAGGAGAGGAGTCCAGACCCCATCTTCTAATTCTGATATTCACTGTTAATTGTGCTCTTGCCAGGTGCTGGGCAATTTGCTGAGCACTTAACGTGCATCATCTTATTTAATACAGTAACCCGTAAGGATGGTGATATTAATATCCCCATTTAATAGATGGGCAAACTGAGGCAGGTAGAGGTTACTTGCCTCTGATCAGAGTAGAGATGGAAGTTGATCTCGGTATGGCTGACTTCAGAATCCAAGCACTTGGCCACTCTATTATTTTGCCTTAAATTATGTTGCATATGTCACATCCCATTTCTAGATATCAGTGTATGCATTTGTTAGAGGAGATTAGTGTAGAGCAGTGATTCTCCACCAGGAGTGACTTTGCTCCCGAGGGGATATTTGACAATGTCTGGAGACAGTGTTGATTGTCACAACAGGGGAGAGAGGAAGGTGCTACTGGTATCTTGTGTGTAGAGGCCAGGGATGCTGCTAAAGATCCTGCAATGCACAGGACAGCCCCACAACAAAGAATGATCTGGCCCCCAGTGTCAGTAGTGCTGTGAGGACACGCTGGTGTAGGGGGTCTAAAACCTCTTCCAGCCCTGCGAGCCTGGGGGTGACTGGTCAATAATGTCAGCGGTCAGTGCGGGAGAGTGTCCCAAACAGACCTGAGGGAGCCCGGGCTCTGCATTGTCATGAGAGAATAGACATTAAAGGTGATGGCCATGTGTCCCTCCCATGCCGGAGAACTGCAGTGTCACCCCTTTCTGTCCCATGGGTCTCCAGCTTCACCTACCCCAGACTCCACATGAGCCCCCGAGCACCGAGTTAACATTCACTGCATGAAGCCCTGAGAGACAGGACGTGTGGACTGACATATAAAGTTGGGGTTTCTCCCTTCATTTCTTCTTTCTCTCCATTTCAAACAGGTAGGCATGCTCTGTGCTGCTTCTTAGCCGCAAGGATCATCCTTGCAGAGAGCAAAGCAGAAAAAGACCCAGGGAGAGAGGAGCCGGCCACGGCGGTACTAAGGGAGGCGGCCCGTGCACCTTCGAGCCTCCCCGCTTGATGCCGAGGCATCTTCCAGCCGTTCTTCACCCTCCAGCACCCACCGACTTATTTAGAACTACCCGCCTGCCTCCCCCTCCAGCCCCACTTCATCAAAATGAATGAAACACAGAGAAACCGGTGGGAAGCAGGGAAGGTCCCCTCGGAGCGTGTTCTGGGCCCAGTTTAACCAGTCTCAGTGGTGGTGAGGTGAGCCAGCCCGACTTTCTCCTCCATTCTCTGGAACCAAGGCCAGGAGAAGGAGACTCCAAGGCTAAAACAGTCCCTTGAACCCCCGGAATGTGCCACAGCTCCTAACAGCCAGTCTTCATGGTGGGGCGGGGGGGCTGCTCTGGACAGCGACAAACGGAAGAATGAAATCTCAGCTTATCAGACCCCGCTTTTCGAACTCAAATCCCATTTCCCTATTGACCCACAGGAACATTCTGGAGATCGTTAATCTTCATTTCTGATTGATTTTCTGTCAATATTTCCCCGCCTCGCCCCCACCCAACCTTTCCATCAGGTAGTTAATGAGCTGTAAACAAACACTTGGATGCGCTAGGGGGGTGGTTTTCCAAGAAGCCTCTTGAACAGTGAGTCACTGCTGGGTGACACACACTGCCCCCCCCCGGTTCTGTTATGGGTGCATGAGTGTGTCTGGCTGTCCTCACTTGGGGCCCCCAGGACTGATGACGTGAGGACAACCCCTTTCCTCCGCAGGCAAGTAGGTAGCAACCATCCAACGTGAATAAACCCCAAATCCCTCTCCTCCACCTCCCACCCCCGCAGCCGCTTCCCCGGGGCCGGGGCTCCAGAAGGCAGCTATACAGGCGGTGGCTGCACCCGGGGCACAATGGAGGGATCAGTTCGCGTCCTGGCAGGGCTCGGGTTTAGGGGTAATTGAGCCCAGAAAAGTTTGAAGCCTGACTTCCTGCGGGGGGGGCCTGGGTGGGGACCTCAGGGGTGTCCCCGAGGGCGCAAGAGGGGCCTGAGGGCTTGGAAGCTCCTAAATGGACAGTGGCTGGAGCAGTCGAGCTTAACTCCACAATCGGGTCTGGTGTCAGCCCGGGGGATGTCACCCAAGACCCCTCAGGGCGGGGGTCTCCATTTTTCTCATCCATCAGACAGGGTGAAGAATCCCTTTCCTGCCGACCTCCTAGGAGTGCTAGAAGGATCTGGGGACACAAGGTCTCGGAAAAGTCTAGAGGTGATACAGATGTCAGAGAGGTGACCATCCCTCCCTCGCTCAGTCCCTCTGGCCCCAACACCCCCGGCTCCCCATCTGTCCTCCCAACCTGCCAAGGCCCAGGAGTTTTTCTGTAGCCCGCCTGAATGTTAACACGCAGGGAAAACTTCAAGGAGAACATACAGCTGATAAAAATTTAATGCTATATGTAACAAAGCAGAATGAATATTTAATCCGTGCTTTTATGCGAAACCACATAACCAGCCGGCCCCACGCGGCGGCGCGGCCCCTCCCCGCGCCCGGCAGCGAAGCAGTTAAGCTGCTGGCAACAAGCAGCTCCTAATAAACACTCGGCTAATTCTGTAGGAAAAGCACTAATTAGAAAAGCAATAATAATCGGTGTAATTGCTCTAAATTACCCTCCTAACAGAGAAAGGCGCTCGGAGCCGAGAACGCAGCTGCCGCCGCCCAGCCCCGCGCCCCGCGCGCCCCGCCTCGCGCTCTGCTGCCCCCTGGCGGCCGCCGCCCGCGGCGCCCGCCTGGCCGCGAGGAGCCGCCGCGAGAACCCCGACGCTCGCGCGCCCCCTGGTGTCGGCGCCGCCGCACTGCCCTACGGACCGGCAGGAGGCCCGAGAACCCGGGGACGCTCACTGCGGTTTGGACTTTCTCCTCCGCCCTCCGGGTCTCTCCTAGGGGACCGCCGACAAGGCACCAACATCGCCTTGTCTGCACTCAAGGAAGAGAGAACGAGGCCAAAATAATAATGGAATAAGTGGACCTCTAAAGAGTCCTCGGGATTCGGGAAGGTGTGGATTTGGGGGACTGCTTTGGGAATGGGGTTTGAACGGGCAAGCACAAAGAATGGGGGCCTTCCTCAAACGTGGGAGGAGAGGATTACAGGGGAGATGGCATGCTCTGGGGAGAGGGCCAGGAGAGCTACCGAGAGCCCAGCTGGGCAGGAGCGTCTGGAGTCCCCTGGATGGGCGCGACTGCTTTTGATATGGCCTGACATTAACAAGGGGGCAGTGTCATTCCTGTGCGTTTATGGGGCACTGATAGGATCTCTCACGAGGTCATGCCCATGCCGCTTAGAGCGGCCCTGGGGTCGGCTGTAGTTTTCAGGGTGAGTTGGGGCCCTCGGCCTGTGTGTCTCTGTCCCCGTCCTCCTCAGACAAACCACAGTCCCTGACTTGGCTGTCAGTCCCTCTGCTCGGCCCTTCCTCATGTCCCCCCCATGCACACTGGGAGTTGCTTGAGGGCGGCTCCCCTCCGCGTACACGGTGCCTGAAGCCTGTGGCGGCCACTCAGTCGATGCCTGATGGGTGAACGCCCAGAACATGCTGGATGCCAGCAGGGAGGGAGAGTGTGCACCCTCTGGGTGGGAAAGCAGGGCGGTGCACCAAAGAAAACCAGAACACTGCTCCCACCCCCAGCCCTCACTTCCTAACACCAGAGCCCGCCCACCCGCTTCCGTTCTAGAGCAAGCCGAGGGGGAGGGCTTGTCAGGCACAGAGCGCAGGCGGGGGCCCAGAGACCACAGACCCTCCACCCGCTGACCGCCCCCACCTGTCCCACTCGGCAACCGCCAGTCCCCTGAGGGTCTTGCTCCTCCCGCCTTCTCCCCTCAAGCCTGGCAGCTGACAATACTTCAGTCTTGAAGGAAACCTCAAGACCAAGCAGTGCCGGGTGGTGCCCTCTTGCTGACCTCCACACCACCCCTCCAAGAGGCTGAAGCTTTCAGCTAGAAAACATCCCAACAGGTAAAGGAGTGGACGTTAATGACGTGAAATGTGCACTCTCCCTCTGGGAAGCCCTCCCTGACTGACCTGTCATCGCAGAACAAGCTTGGAATATATGGCCTAGCCTGGAGCATACGGCTTCTCCACCAAGTGAAGTGTTGGTCTACGTCAGAGGTTTTCAGAGGGAGCCGCTTGCCCGAGGGGTCTACCCACATGCTCCCTGGGATATGTTTGAGTGGGGACAGGACAATGACCCCTGCGCCCCTCCCTTAAAATGAGCACCCCCCCCTTCACATCTTCAGAGGCCAGTCAGCCTGGCAGCCGCACACGTAGGCTGGGGACCAGACTGCCTGGGTTTGAATCCTGGCTCTTCCACTGACTCACTGTGTGACCATGGGCAAGTTTCTTAACTTCTCTGTGCCTCATTTTCCTCATTTGTAAAATGAGGATGCTAAAAATAGTAACCTAACTCATGGGCTTATTGGAAAAACTAATTGAATCAACACATGTAAAGTGCCTGGCATACAGTAGGCACTCAATAAATCTTAGCTATTAATATTATCTGATTTATATAATGGAATTCCACATATCAAGCTTGAACAAAGACCAAAACATGTTCGAAAACCACTGGATTTAATGATCTCTAATGTCTCTCCTGGCTTTTAAATTCTGTGATTTAAAAATTATTTTTTTTAGTTAATTCACTTTCCCACCCCCAAGCCTGTGCACCCGCTGTTCTCTGCCTGATGTGCCATCCACTCGTGCTGCCAGGGTCCCGGGCGGTGAACTCTTCCTTGTCTCACTTCAACAGCCGCTCCTCTGGGAAGCTTCGTCTGCCGAAGGCCGTCCAGCCCATCCCTCCCACAGGCTCCCAGCACACTTTCAATGACTCTCAGTTCCCATTATCGTTTGTCCCCCTCCCCAGTGTCCTTGTCCCTCCTACAGGAACATGGGCACCTGGAGAGCATGAGGCTCACACCCACCTCCCCACAGCTGGCCCAGAATAGATTGTTCTGTTGACGTACTCACTAATTTTACAGGTGAGGAAACCGAGGCACATAGGTGTGAAGCAGACAGCTGGAGACACCCAGGAAGTCAGAGCCAGGAGGAGAAACCTGGCCCCGGGCTACCTCTGTGGTTTCTCCTTTCCAGGGGGCCTCGCCATCTCAATTCCAGGACAGGCTCGGGCATGGCCAGGCAGTGGACATCTGAGAAGGGCCTAGGATGAGGGACCCCCTGCACACGCACGCATGCACACACACACACACAGGCAGTGGCATTTCCGAGGGGGTCCATGGGCACCATCTCACATCTGGACCATTGCAGACGCTTCTGATTGGCCTCCCTGCTTCCACCTGTGCCCCACCTCCAGCCCATCCTCCACACAGCAGCCAGGGGCCTGGTAAAACTTGGATCAAATCAGTCTCTTCTGCTCAAAACTGCCATGGCCCATCACGCTCAGAGTGGAAGCCGAGTCCTTCCCACGGCCCCCAAGCCCTGCACGCCCGAACCCCAAGCTCATCCTCTCCCATTCTCCTCCCACTCACTTTGTTCCAGCCACATCGGCCCACTCGATACTTACAGACGGCAAACACAGTCACAGTAGGCCTTGGCCCTTTCTTCTACCCGCAGTGTCCTTTCCAGATCGCCACGTGGCTAACTCCATCCCAGCTTTCCCATCGCTGCTCAAATGCCCTCCTCAGAGAGGCCTGTCCTGACCCCTGTATCTGAAAGAACAGCCTTTGCCGCCACCTTACACATCTTAGCTTTTCTTCATACAACTTCTTCACTTGATATCATACAGATTTCTTTATTTTTATCTCCCCCCACCCCAGACTGGAGGCTCCATAAAAGCAGGCATTTTGCGTTTTGTTCACTCATGTATCCTCACATCTGAAATAGTACTCGCCACATAATGTGAGTTCAGTAAATGTTTGATAAATACTAAATTAAATAGTCATAAAGTCACACAAAGAAATGAATTTCTAATGGTGGAATTTCAGGCACTACATGGATTGCTACTGAACATGACAGTATGGGGCACATAGTGGGTGTTTGAGACAATTTGTAGAAGATGGGCCTCCTGATATCTCTGTAAGTGCCCCCCATCTCCATCTTAAGACGGTGGTTGGATTACCCCCTCATTAGGAAAGCATTCAATGTACAGTCACCGTTTTGTTGTTGTTGGATGGTTTGTTTGGCTGATTTTCTGGCGACGAGGACCTGTGCGGCCCTCTGTTTTCTTCTTGATGTGAGGTTCCCCAAGGTACACACAGTTGACACCATCCCTCTTCCCAACGGTTCTCCTGACTTTAGGACCCCACCTCCAATTGTTTCTGGCCCAGCCAAATGGAAAATTTAATTTCCAACTAATTAGCCCTGAATTTGGTGCCCCTTCTCAGGTTACAGGACTGCCCCTCTCCCGAGAGAGGCGTGCTCCCCACCCACATGTGGCCAACATTTGACACTGCTTCTGTGGGGAGGGAGACAAAGGCCCCCAGCCCGGCTATTGTCTCTGCTCGGAGTTCACGGGCAGGCAGACACAAAAGCCTGATGAATTCTTCATGACCCTCTGAAAGGGCGGCTCCTCCAGGCCCCTCCTGTCCTTGGCCACAGTGGGCCCTTGAAGGAGGGAGAAGGACATTACCTTCTCGACCAACCAGTTTCCTTTCTTGAGTCTTTGAACAGGGATCCCTGAACCTGCTTCCCCCACCCTTCTTCCCTTGGAGATGCCAACCATGCAGCTTAGCTGAAACCAGAATCCCTGCCATCAGGTCCAGGCAAGGTCACCCCAGCATCCAGAGAAACTGCCCTTCCTTCCATGCCACAGCAGCTGCTGCTCTGCGAGGCTTCCAGGGGTCACCTGCTGAGACCCTGGTTCTTGGCAGAGCTGTCTCCTTCCCTGCTCCAGAAAGGGTCTCCAGGGAGAGATCGGCCCCTCCTTCCACGTGGGAAGGTCTGGGGAGGAAGCACCCTCCCCCAAGCTTCCTCTCCATCCCTAGGAGTCCAGCAGGACTGGGCCTGAGCCTGGAAGGGCCCGCACTCTGCCATGGCGCCCTCTGCTGGTGGATGCCATGTGATGTGAGGACCACAGGCCTCCTGTACTGTCTTGACTCCCTGAGCGCCCAAACCACCCTCCCCTGCCCTCAAGTCCCTCCTCACCCAAGAAGTCCCAAAGCGAAGAGGCAGCAGTCCTCTGGCCAAGTCCCTTCTCCAGAAATAAATGGAGGAGGAGAGAGGAAGGATGAGCTGGGGGAGGGGCTGGATTTGAGTTAATGAGCTATGTACCTTCCTTTCCCTATAATTCATGGTATTTGATGCAGCAGCCAATTTAACTGAGCTGTGGGATAATTTGTCATGGGGTTGTTAGGATGAGAAGTGGGGTGGGATGAGGAGGGGTGGGCAAGGCAGGGCCCGACAAAACAGGGGGCTGTCCCATGCGTTTCCTAAAAATCCTCCCAGGGGAGGCACACTCTCTTCACCAGGCGCCAAGGAGAGAGGTGTGGACGGGGTGAGTGCTCCTCAGGGGCAGAGCTAGGACAGGCTCAGGGAGGTCGGGAGGGCCCGGCCACCGCATGAGAGCCCGGGCCGTGCAGAGGAGCCTCACCTCTCCCCTGAGGACCAGGGAGTCTGTGTAACTCTCAGGGGCCTGGGACCCAGGGTGCTTCATGTGGATGTATTGGATCTGTATAATCCAGGGATCAATAGAGGGACTGATTGATTGGATCCAGGGATCAATGAGGGAGCTCCACACAAAACTTCTCTGCATCTCAGAATGTGACAGAACCAGGACATTCTGGCCTCATTTCTGTGTCCCTGCCTCGTGCTTCACTTTTAGCCAAAATCAGAGGACGTCACAGTTAGAAGATGCTTAGGAGGTAACTCGTTTTACAGATAAGCTGGGTGACCACAGGTCCTGGTTTGCTCAGACAGCTGTCCCAGTTTCCACTGTTGTCCCAGGGTAACTGTTAATAATACTCCCTTTCACTCGCAAGATCGTCCTGGTGTGGACAATAAACGATGGGGTCACCCTAGAGAAGAGGAAACAGGCAAGATGCAGTCACTGCCCACAGCTAGTCCGTGGTGCTGTCCAGGTCTCCTGATGTCCTATGTCCTTCCTGCTAAACTGAACCACTGCCAAGCTCCAAGGCCTGGCACCAAGTCCACAGAATCGGACCCCACTTGCCCACTGGGACCTTTCTCCTCCAGGAAGCCCTCCTTGACCAGGGAAGCCCGCAGAGACCTGCCCACATCTGAGCTCTGCCATCCCAGTCCTGGGCACTGACTTTGTTTCTCCACCAAAATATGATCCAGCCAGAGAGGAGAGTGTGCATGGAGGGGTGTGGAGGAGGAGGATGGAAGAGAAGCAGGGGCCAGATGGCCGAGGTCTGGAATCAATCACTGTGCATTTCTCTCCTGAGACCAGAAATTCAACAGTGGCCTGAAGGCCCAACTGGGAGATGGGGAGCCACACTGGATGGGACTGGAATTAAAAGGTTAATTTGGCCTTTCTGGGGTCCTGAGCAAGGGGGAAGGCCAGGCCCTCTCTACTAAAAGCTCTGTAGGCTGCTTTTCTGACAGCCTGTGGCCCTGACTCATTTCCATCCCACCGCTGCGGGCTGCAGACCCACCCTCTGGTCCCTCCAACCGCTTTATCTGACTGCCTGCTTTCTGGAAGGCAGCATCAGGCACCAGCTGGGGTGGTGAATTCTCTCTCATCCCTTCTCTCAGGAGTGTGGAGTCCCCCTCCTGGACCCTCCCCAGACTTACCACTTCTGAATAGACCATGCTCCTTTCCCGCTGTCAGGATCTGCCAGAAGCCTGCATATCGCAACTTCAACTGGCCAGCGGCTGTCCACTCTTTGGAATGTAACACCACCTAGTGGCAGCCTGCGGCCTGACAGTGCCACGGTGAAATTTCAGCGAGTCAGCAAGTCCTTACTGAAAGTCAACCATACAAAAGGCATTATGCCAGGCCATCGGGGGTGGGCAGAAGATCAAAAAGAAGCGCAAAGACAAACAAGCAAAAACCTAAGACGTGCTCCCTGCGCCTGAAGGCGCCTGCCTTTACGTGGGAGCTGAGCCTAACACACAGCGCAATAGAAGAGCTACCGCGTGACGCTTTTGAGCACGAGCTCCTGAGTCAGACCATGGAAGGTTCAAATCCTGGCTCCAGCACTTGCTTCCTGTGCTATCCTGGGCATGTTACTGAACCCTAGTAAGCCCCAATTTCCTCTCTTGTAACATGGGAATAATAAAAGTATCTGCCTCAAAGGGATGTTGTGAAGATGAACTGAGTTGAAGGGTTAAAACACAACACAGTGTTTGGCAGACAATAAATGATTTTTTAAATGGATGCTATTACTATTGAGATGATAAAATGATTAATTTAGGCTAAGTGGTGTAAGAATTCAGGGAAAGCTCAACCCAGCTATGAATTGGAATTGGGACAGAGTACTTAGTGGAAGAGGTAAAGAACTGAGTGGGCCTCTGCGGAAATTACAGAGTCTGTGACCATGAGCAGGTCAGTGAACCTCTTCAGGCGTTGTCTTGAAGCGGGGATCAGTCAGTACCTGAAGGCAGAGAACTCAAGCAGCTAATCCTTGGGGCAACATCTTTCAGCGATCAATGTGTACTGAGCACCTGCTGTGTGCCAGGCTTTGGGGATTCAGAGATGAAAAGATACAGTCTCTGACCTCAAAATCTCAATCTAGTCCATGTCACCAAGAGGAGAGGTGGTAGGCTTCCCCACACCATCCTCGGATCCCCACCCCAACCCAGAAGGCCAGGGTGAGGGCCGTTCATTAGTACTATGTCTCCAGCAGGCAGAATTTCCGGGATCTCACTCCTCAGAAAGGGCCAGGTGTTTGGGAGAAATCAGATGGCAGATCAGCTGCAGGTCACAGGCCCCATCTCATTCCTCTCAGGCTGCTCCCCTGCAAGGCCTCCAACAGCCTTTCTCCCTCCCTTCCTCGCTCAGGCCTAAAACCCAGAGTGCCTGCAATGGAAGGTTCCTGAGAGCAGGGATACCATCTGGCTTGTCCACCAGTGGGGCCAGCACAGCATTCAGTACCTGGGATATATAATGTTCACAAATATTTGTCGAGGGGGCCTGCACCACGGCATAGTGATTAAGTTGGATGCACTCAGCTTTGGTGGCCCGGGTTCGTAGGTTTGAATCCCTGCTGCAGACCTATGCCACTCATCAGCCGTGCTGTGGCAGTGACCGACATACAAAATAGAGGAAGATGGCATGGCTGTTAGCTCAGGGATAATCTTCGTTAAGCAAAAAAAAGAAAAAATTTGTCAAGTGGGTGAATTAATTAAGTTTTAATAAAATAATTTATTGTAGGACCCCTCCTCTTAGGCTTGGCAACAGCACACGAGGCCTTTCACAACTTTTCCAGCCCTCTTAGTCTCCATCTAGAAAGCATAGTATGCTCAGAAGCTATATTTCATCATTAGCTCCTAACTGCATATTTTTAATAGACCCTACTAATCATTTAATCTGTGCCCTTTTTGTACCCCAAGTTAGATGATAGGTTCATTGATGGGCAGGAACTTTCTCTCATATGCTGAATTTACAGTTTATGGATCTCCCACCATGGCTGCACCATCCTGGATTCCATGCTAAACTTATTTTTCAGAGGCCTTCAGGCATGAAAAGCTTGTGTCAGAAGAGAATAAAGTTGGTGGTTCATTGAGTCAGGGTCCTCTCTCCAGACCTCCTGACCTCCTCGTAAAATGATAGATCAGGTCAAGATTGTAAAAGATCTGGAAATTTTAGAAGGATGAGCAGAAACTAATAACATAAATATAAAATACTGAATGTATGTTTAATATACCTTATGTTCAGAACCTTAACAGCACAAGTGCAATGTGGTAGAGAAGACGGTTGCCAGTAACTCATGGGGAAAGACAAGCATGTTTTTATTTTCCAATAGGATGAAGGCAAGATTTAGAACTTTAGGAAAGAACAAGAAAAATATTTTAAATTTTTAAAATAAAACTTCTAGAACTGAAAAGTAAAATAACCGTTTAAGAATTTAATGGGTGGATTTAAGAATTGATTAGGCAAAGATGAAAAAAGAATTAGTGAAAGGAACGAAAGTCAGAAAAAATAATCAGAACGAATCACAGAGAGACAGAGAGGATGGAAAACATGTAAGAGTGTAAGAGAAATAAGGCATACAGTGAGAAAGTCAACCATACATGCAATTGGAATCCCAGAGAAAATAAGATGGAGCAGAAGCAATATTTGAAGAGAAAACAGTAGAGACTTTTCAAAACTCAATGAAATATTTAAAGCCACATAGTAAAACTGGTGAAAAACAAAAACAAGGATAAAATCTTAAAAAGGATCCAGAAGGAAAAGGAAGATTGTCTTTAAAGGACCTCTTAGTAGAAAGATGGAAACCAGAAGACTATGGGAAGATATCTTCTAAATGCTGAAAGAAATAACTGCCAACCTAGAATTCTGTATCCAGCAAAAAATATTCAAGAATGAAAGCAAAATAAAAATATATTCACACATATGAAAATTGAGAGAAATTCATCAAAGCAGACTCACTCTAAGGGAAACATCAGAGAGTATTCTTTAGGCAGAAGGAAAATTATTTCAGATAGACCCTCCAGAATGCAGGAAGGAATGAAGCACAAGAAAAATGGCATGTATAGGGGCTGACCCGGGGGCACAGTGGTTTAGTTGGCGCTTGGCAGCCCCGGGTTTGCAGGTTTGGATCCTGGGCACCAGCTGACACACTGCTTGTCAGCCATGCTGAGGCAGCATCCCACATAAAATAGAGGAAAATGGGCACAGATGTTAGCCCAGGGCCAGTCTTCCTCAGCAAAAAGGAGGAAGATTGGCAATGGATGCTAGCTCAGGGCTGGTCTTCCTCACACACACACAGAAAAGAAAAATGGCATGTATAAACAAGTGTTGGTTGTATGAAACCACAGTAATGATGTCTATATTTAATAAATAAAAATAAAATACATGACAACAGTATATAAGTCAGAAGGGTAATTAAGTGTTCAAAAGTTCTCGTACAGGGGGCCAGCTCGGTGGTGTAGTGGTTAAGTTCATGTGCTCTGTTTCAGTGGCCCAGGGTTCTAAGGTTCAGATCCCAGGCACAGATCAACGCACCACTTGTCAAGCCATGCTGTGGCGGCGTCCCATATAAAGTAGAGGAAGATGGGCACAGATGTTAGCCCAGGGCCAATCTTCCTCAGCAAAAAGAGGAGGATTGGCAACAGATGTTAACTCAGGGCTAGTCTTCCTCACACACACACAAAAAGTTCTTGTATAAAAATGCCTGTTGATGATTTCTACTTCTATCCAAGATGAAGTAACAGGGACCAGATTTACTCCACTGCCTGAAACAACCAAAAACAATATGCAAAATATATGAAACAATGGTTTCCAAGACACTGGACACAGGCAAAAACAAAACAATGATCCTTGAGGGATGTAAACAAATAATCATCTCAATAGTCACAGAAAAAGCATTTGACAAAACCCAACTTCCATCTCTGCTTAAAAAAAAAAGCATCAGAAAGTTAGGAATAGAATGGAACTTCCTCAATAAAAAGCATCTACAAAAAACCTACAGCTAAAACCATACTTAATAATGCCGAATGCTTTCCTCTTACGATCAGGAACAAGACAAAGATGTCTGCTCTCACCACTTGTGTTCAACCTAGTACTGGAAGTCTTAGCCAGTGTAATAAGGCAAGAAAAAGAAATAAAAGGCATCGGAAAAGAAGAAATAAAACTGTCCCTATTTACATATGACCTGACTGTCTAAGTAGAAAATCCCAAGGGATCTACCAAAAAAAAAAAAAAAAACACCTCTTAGCCTTAATAACTGAGTTCAGCATGGTTGCAGAATACAAGGTGAATATACTAAAATTGATCACAATACTAACACATACTAACCACACACTAATGATGAACAGGTGGAAACCAAAATAAAAAACACAATATCATTTACCATTGCTCCAAAGAAAATGAAATACTTAGGTATAAATCTAACAAAACATGTATAGGATATGTGTGCTGAAAATTACAAAACACTAATGAAAGAAATCAAAGAACAACTAAATAAATAGACATACTGTGTTTATGAACTGGAAGATTCAACATAGTAAAGACACTGATTTGTCTCACATTGAACTATAAATTTAATGCAGTTCCTCTCCAAATTTCAGATAGAGTTTTATTGCCGATGTTGTTGTTTTTGGTAGATATAGACAAATCTATTCCATATATTCTAAAATTTAAATGGAAAGGCAAAGGACCTAAAATAGCTAAATCAATTTTTAAAAAGAAGAATAAAGTGAGAGGAATCACTCTACCCAATGGAAGACTTACTATATTGCTACAGTAATCAAGACAGTGTGCTATTTGTGGAGGGGTAGACCTGTAGATCAACAGAACACAATAGACAACCCAGAAATAGACCCATGCAAGTGTGCCCAACTGATTTTTAACAAACGTGCCAAATCAATTCAATGGCGGAAGGATGGTGTTTCAACAAATGGTGCTGGAGCAATTGGACAGCTGTAGGCCACAAAAAAAAAAAAAAAAAAGATGATAAAGAAAAGAAAAGTACCTCAACCTAAACCACATACTTTATATTGATAGAAGAACATTTTTATTAAAGTATATAGGGAAGCTATTCTGATTTGAATCTGATTTGGCCTGACTTTATTTTAACCAGAGTAGCCTGACTTACAGCCTGTCAAACATACATTGTACATCTGCTTTAACCATTACCCTCGAGAAAAGAATGTACTCTTTGAAGATAAGGATGAATGCCTCCCTTCCTATGACACCAATATCAATACTCCTTTGAAAGATAAGTTTCCCTTCGCATGATGCCAGGGACATGTTGACCCTCTGTGTACGTGCTAACAAAAACATCTTCTTGAAACCTTGAAGGAATGTACCCCTGTCATGCTTGACGTATGTCTCTTTGTTATGAAATGGTATGTAACTGTGCTGAAACTTCCACTTCTCCAGAGCACTTGCCTCCCTTGTGAAGGCTGCACTCCTGGGCGACAGTCCTCAGCTTGGCTCAAATAAAACTCTCCCCTATTCTTTATTATAGATTGATTACTGATTATTTGCATTGACAATACAAAAATTAATTCAAAATGGATCATGGACTTAGATGTAAAATGTAAAACTTTTATAAGAAAACATAGGAGAAAATCTTCAGGACCTAGAGCTGGAAGAAGAGTTCTTAGACATGACATCAAAAGTGTGATTCATAAGAAAAAAAACTGATAAATTGGACTTCATCAAAATTAAAACTTTTTCTATATGAAAGTCTCTCTTATGAGGCTGAAAAGACAAGCTGCAGGCTGGGAGAAAATATTTGCCAACCATATATCCAACAAAAGATATGCAAAGAACTCTCAAAACTCAACATTAAAAAAAAAAAAAAAATCTAGGTGCTGGCCCAGTGGTCTAATGGTCAAGTTCGCATGCTCCACTTTGGTGGCCCAGGGTTCGCAGGTTCGAATCCCAGGCGTGGACCTATGCACAGCTCATCAAGCCATAATGTGGCAGGCATCGTACATACAAAATAGAGGAAGACAGGCACAGATGTTAGCCCAGAGCCAATCTTCCTCACCAAAAAAAAAAAAAATTTTATTATCTCACAATTTCTGTGGGTCAGGAGTCCAGGCTCAGATTAACTGGGTCCTATGTCAGGGTCTCACAAGGCTGCAATCCAATTGTCCTCAGGGCTGCAGTCCCATCAGATGCTTGACTGGGGAGAAAACCACTTCTGGGCTCCTTCAGGTTATCAACAGAATTCATCTTCTTACAGCTGTAGGACTGAGGTCCCCATTTTCCTCCTGTCTCTCAGCATTTAGAGGTTCCCCATGGTTTTCTGCCACACGGCCCTCGCCATAGACAGTTCACACGTAATTTTTGCTTCTTCAAGTCCAGGAGAATAGTCTTTCTCTTCAGTCTACCAGGACAGAGTTCTATACAAAGAAACATAATCATGGGAGTGATGTCCCATCATCTTTGCCATATTCTATTGATTAGAAGCAAGTCACAAGGCCCACTCACACTCTAGGAGAGAGGATTATACAAGAATAGGGATCATTGGGGTGTGTCTGTCACAATAAGTCAGACAGGGAGTGACTGGGGTTAAATCTATGGACCTTGAACAGGAGAGTAAGACAATGATTAGCTTTTAATTTTATTAGAGTAAGTATGCGTATTAAAGTTTCTAGGGTAACCACTAAAAGGTTAGAAATAAGATATATACCTCCAAACTAGTGGGGGAGGGAGCTATGAGAGTCCTCAGTACCAAAGAAAATAAGAAAGTGAAAAAAGAAATGAAGAAAATTGGCCAAGTAGAAAATGCAAAATAAGACAATATGTATAAATCCACATTTATCAGTAATCACAACAAACATAAGTGGATTAATTAATTTAAATAACTTGCCAGTTAAAAGATAAAGTTTGCATTACTGAATTTTAAAATAATCTAGCTACAAGCTATCAAAGATATTCCTAAAACATAAAGACACAGAAAGTCTGAAAGTAAAAGAATGGAAAATATATATACCCTCAAAATACTATTCAAAACAAAGGAGAATGGATAAATATATTGTGATTTGGTCATAAAATGGAATATCACCCAGCAGTGAAAATGAGTAAATCACAGCTACATTTATCAACATGGACAAAAGCTACAAAAATATTGAGTGAAAAAAAAAGAAAACAAGTCATAAATGAATGCACGCAACATGATTCCACTTAAATAAATTTCAAACACATTCAAAACTAAATAATATATTGTTTTTAATACATATATATGTGATAAATTATAAAGAAAAAAGGAAACTATAAACATAAAATTTTCTCTGGAGATGGGGACTTGGAAGGGATATACAGGAGGCTTCAAAGTTATTACAATGGAAATTCGGTAATATTTTGAATTAAATAATAATCAAATGCAATACATGAAAACAATTTCTTAAGCTTGATGCATGATAGATATATGTTCACCTTATTTTTATTTTTTATATTTTTATGTCCATGTGTACAGTATTCTTTTAAATATGTTTAAAATTCAATAACTATTTGAAATTTACTGAAAGCCTGATAGTTGAATGTTTTCTTGACCCAGAGAAAAAGTATAGCAATGGAATGTGAGAAGAGACGCCTCCCCCAGGATTGCTGCAAACTTCACAAACACCAATCTGTAGCATCCTGCAAGGTCAAGTCCCCGCTGACGCAGCCCAGCAAAGACAGAACCACTCATGATCATCACAGCAGGAAACTCACTCATGCTGAGGACCTGAGGCTAAACCAAGGGATCCTTGTTCATTTTTGCCATTCCAACAAACTGGACAGATGTCCACTCCACTCTGGGCATCTCAGAATTCTTGTCCTGGTAAGAAACTTCCTCACAATTCTATGTGATACTATGTGATCGGTCACTTTTTCATTTAAGACATTTTTTTGTAACACCTACCATGTGCCAGACCATGGGCTAACTGCCAGGGATACCCAAGTGAAGGATGACCGACATGGTCCCACCCTCAGATGCTCAGAGCCTAAGAGGGCTGCAGACAAGCAGAAGGACAAATGCAATACAGAGTGTCAAATGCAACGAGGATGTGAGCTCTATGCATGAGGGGAGAAGACGGGGGCCGGAAGGAAGGTTTCCACACTCAGAGTGGAGATTAGGGACCCTGCCAGAGGAAGCAGCATCTAACCTGAGACGGCAGTGGGCTCCTCCCAGCTTCAACCTGACTTAGATTCAGCAACATTTCATGGATCTGCCACCCAAGGAGCAAACCTTTCCTGGCTCCTATTGTGTAGTCACCCACTGGGTGACGGGCCCATTGTTTTACACCCTGCTGTGGGAATTGAGGCCTTCCTTTGGATTGTCCTAAACCAGCCACCTTCCAGCCTCTGGAAGGACAGCACGGGGAGCAGCCCTGCTGAGATGCTGGCCACAGGTTCCTGCTCTGCCCTGCCCAGGCCCTGGCAGTGGGTCTGGCCCTAGTGTCCTGCTGCACAACAAGGAGAACTGAAGGAACTAGAACACAGGACTCTCGCCTTCCCAGCTGAACACCCTCCACAAAAAGCATGCAAGCCCAGTCCAAGCTCTTGACCCCGGTCAGCCCAAGGGCGCCAGGAGAGGAGGCAAGGAGGTTGGGAAAGGTAGAGGTGTTCATCTGCAGTGGGGAGACTGGTTCTACAACTGTCTAGCTGTGTGGTCTTAGGCAAGTCACATCACCTCTCTGGGCTTCAATTTCCTCATCTGTGAATTGGGCATAAACATGCCTGCCTGTCAGGATGGAAGCCGGGTAAAGGGGTTGATTTAAGGGGAGCCCTCTGAGACACACAAAGCTCAGCCTTTATTCTCAAGTCTGGCCAGGGTTCCTCAGCCCTTCCATCCACTTAAGCCAGAAACTCCTCCCTTCCACCCAATGCCATTCTTGGCACACCCTCCACCCAGACCAGACCCAGGCTCACTTGGTTCCCAACTCTAGACTCCCACACAGCCTCCCAAGGGGGCTCTGAGGAAGCTGAGTACAGAGTGGGTGTAGAGGAGGGCATCTGACCAGCCAGTCCCTCCCTTCCAGTTTTGGGCCAGCACAATTCTCATCCCATTGAGAAGAAGGCAGCTGCACCCAGATTCCAGAACCTCCTTCCAGACTCTCCTAGGACTTCAGTCATGAGGTCGGCCCCGGGTTTTTCCTATTGCCCAAAGGATGCTATGCACCCCAGCACCACCAGGTGGCCCCAAGGAATCAGCCGCTGCCTGTATCTCTATTCTCTGGACTCTTAAGACAACATTTTCTTTCAAAAGTGCAGAGGCCTGAAGAGAAGGGAGCTCAATAGAGATAATGCAGGCCAGCCCCCTTAACCTTTTCAAGGCCACAGACTTTTTTAAGAATCTGATGAAAACTATTGACCCTCTCCCCAGAAAAATGCCCCAGCACATATACTCAGTACTGCCACACAGCTTTAGAGCACACTTAGACACCCCAAACACATTCACGGATTCCCAAGGATTTCTTACAACTCAGCCTAGAAATCCCTGCTGATCTCGGCCAGCTCCCTCGCTGTCTAGTTGATAAACGAGTCCCAGTACCTCCCCTCCCTGTGATCCCACGCCCACGTCGATCACAGCGTAACCACAACCTTGCACAGCAGGGAGTGAGTTCTTGGTGAATCCCTTTTCAAGACAAGCAGAGATGCCCATGAAACGTCCAAGTAGTAGCCATTTTAACTCTTCTTGACAGAACGCATCATGCACAGCTCTGTCTTCTTAGAGAGAAAGCATTAAACAGAGTTAAGAATTTTCTCGACATGACCTGAAAGGGTCGTTTATTTATCCTGCAGCTGTTTACTGGGTGACAGCGATAGGCCAGGCACTGTTCAGGGCACTGGGGATACAACAGTGGCCTTTGAGACAGACATGGTCTCTGCCTTAAAACCCAGTGAGAAAGACACTCCAGAAAATAATTACACCCATAATTAATTACCGTTAGGACACAGGAGTCAATGAATATGATGCTCTGGGAATGTGTAGGGGAAATCCAAAGGAAAGGAGAGGAAGGAAGAAGGACTTCTTTGAGGAAGTGATGTTTAAGCTGAGATCAGAGGGAAAGTGGGAGGAAGCCAGGTGGAGGAAAAGGGAAGGACAGAGCACACAGGCAGTGGGAGGAGCAAGTGTGAGGGTGGGAGGAAGTAAGAAGCAGCGTGGCCGTGGAAGCCAGTGTGGCTGGCGTAGCGGCCCCATGAACAGTGGTCATCGATCTGCACTGTTTCAGAGGTCCTCTCAGGCTATTGCAGGGGTTAGAGAGCAGGTAAAAACAGTCACCTGCTCTTGGAAGAGATGGGCAGATCTGCCCTGTCAAACCCCAGAGAAACACAAGCTACTCGAGGACTGCTCTCCAGTGTGGGTGCCTAGAGACAGAACTCACCTGGGTCTGACCGTACTCTATCAGGTCCTTGCTATTCAGAACTGCCACAGAACCACAGAGTTGTAGACCTGGAAAGCCCCAAAGAGACCCTCTAGAGCAGGGGTTACAATCCTGACTGCACAATGGAATCTCCTGAGACACCCAGAAAAATATTTACGCTCAGACCCTAGTCCAGACCATTTAAATCAGAACATCTGGGCACCGGACTCTGACATGGGTACTTTGTAAAGCTCCCAGGTGATTCTAATGAGCAGCCAGGGTTGAGAATCACTATCCTAGTGCAGTTTTTTTTTTTTTTTACAGATAAAATAACTTAGGCCCTTCTGCACAATTATTTGTTTTTGAAATGTGCCCATATTCACATTACCCATGAATAGAGAGTTGAAAAGGAGCAGTGGTCATAGAAATCTCATGTTTAAAATATGGTTGAACTTAGCAGAAAGTGGATCCCACCTTCTCTTGCTTGATCCAGAAAAGCAACATATAAAAGGTGGATTTATTAGCAGTTTTATTATTTAAAAGAAAGCAGTCTTATGGATTGCCACATGCAAAAGAATGAAGTTGGACCCCTTCATTACATCACATACAAGAATTAACTCGGGCCGGCCCGGTGGCGCAGCGGTTTAGTCCGCGCTTGGCAGCCTGGGGTTCTCCGGCCCGGATTCCGGGCGCCTGCCGACGCACTGCTTGTCAGCCATGCCGTGGCAGCGTCCCATACAAAGTGGAGGAAGATGGGCACAGATGTTAGCCCAGGGCCAGTCTTCCTCAGCAAAAAAAAAAGAGGAAGATTAGCAACGGATGTTAGCTCAGGGCTGGTCTTCCTCACAAAAAAAAAAAAAAAAAGAATTAACTCAAAATGGATCAAAGACCTGAATGTAAGAGCTAAAACAATAAACTCTTAAAAGAAAACATAGGAGTAAATCTTCATGGCCTTGGGCTAAGCAAAATCTTCTTAGATATGACACCAAAGCACAAGTAACAAAAGAAAAAATAGATTAAATAGACTTCATCAAAATTACAAATTTTTGGATGCAAACAATACCACTGAGAAAATGGAAAAAACAACCCACAGAATGGGAGAAAATATTTGCAAATCATGTATCTGATAAGGGACTTGTATCCAGAATATATAAAGAACTCTTGCAACTAAACAATAAAAAGACAAATAACCCGAATAAAAAGTGGGGAAAGGATATGAACAGTCATTTCTTCAAAGATTTATAAACAGCCAATAAGCACATGAAAAGATGCTCAACATCATCAGCCATCAGGAAAATGCAAATCAAAACCAAAATGAAAAACCACTTCACACCCACTAGGATGGCTAGAGTTAAAAAAACAGAGGATGTGGTGAAGATGTGGAGAAACTGGAACCTTCATGTATTGCTGCTAGGAATGTAAAGGGGCAGCCACTTTGGAAAACAATTTATCAGCTCCTCAAACTGTTAAAGAGTTACCATATGACCCAGCAATTTCACGCCTAGGTATATATCCAAGAGAAATGAAAACATATGCCCACATGAAAACCTGTGTACGAATGTTCATATCAGCATTGATCATAATAGCCCCAAAATGGAAACAACCCAAATGTGCATCAACTGATGAATGGATAAATAAAATGTGGTACAGTCATATATCACTTAACGATGGGGATACATTCTGAGAAATGTGTCCTTAGGTGATTTGTCATTGTGCAAACATCATCGAGTGTCCTTACACAAACCTAGATGGTATAGCCTACTACACAACTAGGCTCTATGGTACTAATCTTATGGGACCACCATCGTATAAGATCCAGGGTTGACCCAAATGTCGTTACGTGCCACATGATTGTATATCAATACAATAAAATATTATTCAGCCATTAAAAGGAATGAAGTATTGATACATGCTACAACGTGAATGAATCTTGAAATCATTATACTAAGTGAAATAAGCCAGTCACAAAAGACCACATGTTGTATGATCTCATTTACATGAAATGTCTAAAACAGGCAAATCTATAGAGACAGAAAATAGATTAGTGGTTGCCTGGGGCTGAGAAGGTGGAGGGAAATGGAAAATGACTGCTAATGGGTAAAAGATTTCTTTTGGGGGTGATGAAAGTGTTCTAAAATTGATTGTGGTGATAGTTGGCACAACTCTGGGAACATATTAAAAACCATTGAATTGCACAATTTAAATGAGTGAATTGTATGGTATGTGAATTATATCTCAATAAAGCTGTCTTTAAAAATCAGGATTATATCCCTCCTCCTTATTCTGGGTAGGATTGGATCATTGTTTTCTTACATTTCATGTTTTCCATTCTTTTCCTCTTTCCATATTTTTGTCCCACTCATATATCTGGATTTATGTTTCTTATCTCTGATCTGGCATGTGCTCTCTCTCTCTCTCTCTCTCTCTTTGCTTCCTCCCTCCTCCCTCCCCTACTTCATTTCTCTCTCTCCAAGAAAGGAATTCCAGAAAATTCTCAGAAGTGCTGCCTTTGCAGATTTGCTCACACAGGGAGCTGATAAGTCACCAAGCAAGTGGCTTTCCAGTGACTCAAAGAGCTTCAGGACTTTCCTCTTGTCACAATTATGAGTTACACAAGTATATTTTGCACATCATACAGATTGTGTCTTCAAAAGAAAAAAGAGGAGGCCTCCTAAGGCAGATAGAGCCTATGACCAAGTTGATTCCCTGGGAAGGGGAGCAGTTTAGGGAAAAGACTTTCCTGGAATCTGCTCTTACCCAGGTCCCTTATCCTCTAAAGGGGGCCAACTAGAGTAAGCCAAATAATGACAGAGGAGACATCTGATGAAAGCAGGAAGACGGAGTTTCCCAAGCGTGGCTGACTGCATTTTCCAAACGTGGCTACAGCAATATTTCTGATCCCACACGCTCTTCCAAATTTTTGGACAATCCTCTCACAAAAGGTAGAGTCGAATTCCCCTCCCTTTGAATATTGCTCAGCCTCAGGCTCTTTCTTCTAATGAACAGAATCTAGCAGAAGAGATGCTGTGTGGTTCCTGGTGCTAGGTTAGAAAAGGTGATACAGCTTCCATCTCTCTCTCTCCCTCGCCCTTTAGACTCAGCATCCTTGTTATGAGAAAGCCAAGGCCACACGGAGAGGCCACACATGTGTGTTCCAGCCAACAACGAGCTCAGCCCACAGCCAGAATTAAGTGCCAGTGAGGGACAGGGAGAGGGAGGGAGTCTTCCCAGGATTTCAGTTCCCAGCCTTCACACCCAGCCAGCTGAAAACAAGTGGAATAGAGGCGAGCTATCCCCTTGGAGCCCTCCCCAAACTGCAGATTCCTGAAATATTAGTTATCTATTACTGTATAACAAATTACTACTTAACTTTGTGGCTTGAAACAGCATTTATTTTCCCACAGCCTCTGCAGATCAGGAATTTGGGTGGGCATGGCTCAGCTGGATCCTCTGCATCAGGGTCTTGAAGGGCTGCAATCAAGGTGTTGCCTGGGGCTTCAGTCATCTCGAGACACCACTGGGGAAGGCTACCCATCCCAGCTCACTCACGTGGCTCCTTGAAGCCTGTTGAGTTATCACCTTCACTTCCCTGTCATGTGGGCCTCATGTCACATGGTGATTTACTCCAGCAAGCCAAGAAGACAGTAGAGTGAAAATGGGGACAAGATGGAAGTCACCGTCTTACAACCTAAGCGACAGCCCATCACTTTTGCCAGATGCTATTCATTAGAAGCAAGTCACTAGGTCCAGTCACACATAAGGGGAGATGATTATACAAGGAAGAAGCTGCTTTTGCACTGAGCAAAATTAACGTCCTGTTATTTTGACCCAATAAGTTTGGGGATGGTTTCTTATGGGGTATTAGATAACTGGAAAACACCAAAACACAGGGAGAGAAAAAACTATTTGTTGAATATTTACTATGCACCAGGGTCATTTTACAGAGGGCAAAATTGAGGCTTATAGTTTAGTGACTTGCCACAGCATTGGTGGCAGAATGAGGATGAAAACCAATTCTATCAGATTCCACAGCCCGTGACCTTTCCACTTTTCCACTCTACTTCCTGTCCTTTGAAGAGAAGTAATCCCAGACCATTTGAATATCAAATAGTGCTTTACTGATGGCTTTTTTTTCAAATCCCTAAATTGAACCAGTGGAGATTATTTCTAGGTGCACTCCTCCACCCAACACCCCTTCACCTCTCAATTATGGAAAACCTTTCCTCTTAATACAAATTCTGTATTTTACGAAGCTGGCTGGACCAGCCCACTATGATTAGCTGGATTTTCCTCCATAAAAATAAGCTCTCTGGAATACCATTGCTTGCCCATGGTGAGGACATAGATTCCGGGAAGTTGGTTTCAAATGCTAAAAAAAGAACATGAAGCAGACATCTGCTTGAGTAGAGGAGAATGTAAAACCCAACTGCTCCTGCTGCTGGGGTCTCTAGGCGCCCTCTCCCCCGGCCAGTCCCTCAAGAGGGGGTTCAGACTGAACACGTAACAAAACTTTGTGCTCATTGATTCAAGGTTCCAGGATAGGAGGGAGGCTGACTTCTCGCTGCAAAACTTTTTGCGCAGTTTTCAAATATATAATGTGCTTGTTAATTACCTTTTAAAAAAATCTGTTTAAAAACTAATCTCAGATGAGAGATTTCTATTAAGGGAAACTGAGACATTTGTTAGGATGGATTTGATGATCGCTGTACCCTCTCAGGTGCTGATTCTGGGCTGCCCCGCATGTGGTCAGGACCACGCTCTAAGCATCCAAGTTCCATCCTCAGGCCTGGGAGCTCAGCAGGGACAGAAAGAGCAAGCAGACGGTCTCTTCAGGAGCACCCTGCCTGCTGGGGAGACAAAGAAGGTTTTTCCAGAAGCAGGAGATAACCCAAAGACAAACTCTAGATGCGCGGGGGTTGAATGAGATTCTAAAAGATGAATCAGATGAGAAGGATGGCTCCACTCCTCTGCAGCCCTTGGTGATAATGATGGTAATAATAATGAGAATTACTATTTATTCATTGGGGGGCTTAGTCCACTAACATTTAATTTAATTACTGATATGATTGGAATTGGGTCTACCATTTTATTGTATTTTATGTTTGTCACCTCTATATTTTTGTTCCTCTGTTCCCCCCTTTCTTTCCTACTTTGGACTATTAAAATATATTTTAGAATTCCATTTTAACGTATCTATTGGCCTTCTAACTAGAACTATTTGCATTATTTTTTAGAGGTTGCACTAGGAATTATAGTATATACCCTTGACATTTCACAGAGTTAATATTATATCATTTCATGTGCAATGTGGAAACTTTACAACTGCATAGTTCCATTTATACTTCATACTCCCCCACCCACAGCACCCTTTATGCTGTAGTTGTCCCGTGTATTACATCTCCATATACTGTAACCTGCAAGCAATATTATGACTTATTTTTTAAATAATCATAAAGCAATTGAGAGAAAAAATAGTTTTATTTATTTACCATGAGTGATGTTCTTTATTCCTCCCTGGAGGTCCAAGTTTCTCTCTGGTATATTTTCCCTTCAGCCTGAAGAACTTGCTTTGCCTTTCTTTCAATGAAGATCTGCTGGCAATGTAAAAGAATGTCTGCTTTGCTTTCTTTTTTGAAGGATATGTTCACCAGGTATAGAATTCTGAGATGACAGTTTTTTTCTTTAGGCTTTTTAAAGATGTTGTTCCACTATTTTCTGGCCTCCATTTTTTCTCATAAGAAGTTGGTGCATGTTAAAATTATTGTTGACCAGTATGTCATGTGTTGTTTTTCTCTGGCTGCTTTCAAAATTTTTCTTTATCTTTAGTTTTCAGTGTTTTGACTATAATGTACTAAGATATGGTTTTCTTTACATTTATCCTACTTGGAGTTTACTGGATTGCCTGAATCTACAAATTTACATCTTTCACTAGATTGGGAAACTTTCAGTCATTATTTCTTCAAATATTTTTTCTGCCCAATTCTTTATCTCCTCTTCCTCTGAGACTTCAGCTACATGTATGTGAGACCTTTTGATATTGTCCTACAAATCCTGGAGGCTTTGTTTATTTTTTTCAATCTTTCTGTCTCTTTCTTCTTCAGATTGGCTAATTTCTATTGATGTACCTTTACATTCACTGATTCTTTTTTCTGTCATTTCCATTCTGCTATTAGTCCCAAGAGTCAGGCTTTTCACTACTGGAGAAAGAAGTTACCAATAAGCTAGAGAGGAAGGCTAGAATGAACCCTGTTGTATTTGGTTAGTGTTGGAGATATCAGGAGAAACTCATTTACGATGATGATGAGAGAGAGAGAAAGAGAGGGGTTCACATGAATTAGTATACATACACACCTTCCTAACTCTACTTAGAGGATTTAGAAACAGTGACACGCCAATAGCAAAGAGCATACCTATTGCCCAGATCTTTGTTTCTAAATACCATTCTCCAATCAAAGGAACCAGGGCTCCTTGGAGAAATGGCTGATTTCAGGGCTGGTGCAGGGAAAACACGAGATGAACTTTGAGCATCCTGTGGTACCAGAAAGTAAGGAAGGGCTCAGAAAAATTATGGGGGGCATGTCAAAGTACACAAGCCACTCTGAAAGGGCTCCTAATATATTAGTATTGAATTATATCCCAAATAACAAAATAAGTATCTATTGGTCCGTACTGATATAAATAAATGATTGAATAAATAAATAAATGGGGGAGATGAGACACCTCCTTCTTCATAAGAATTCCAACTAATAAATTTAGAATGAATGAGGGAACTAGAAAACCACCATTAGAGCATCACAGTAACAATGGCTGCAGGCGAGATCCACCAATGAATGCTCAAATCAGTAGGTGAAAGTTTAAGGAAAAACAGGATATAACTTCAAAATATCTTCCTCAAAATATTTATTAATTACTGTGGTGGAATATGTTCACTAATTCTTTGATACTTCTCCCTCCAGGAGGTTGACCTTAATTTCTCTCCCCATGAGTGTGAGCTGGATTTAGACTCTCTTCTAACAAATCGAGTATAAAGAGAGAAAAACACTGACTGTCTAGTGGAGAAACCTGGAAGACACCATCTTAACCAAATGCTCAAGGTTAACATTACCAGTAATAAGCCATATTGACATCAGGTACCCTCTGATATGATGCCATGAGAAGGACATGCCAGCTCTGTGGTACGCCTCCCAAAAATCTATAACATCACTCTAATTGTGAGAAAGCATTAGATTAATCCAAATTGCTGGAAACTCTACAAAATATCAGACCAGTACTCCCCAAAAGTGTCAAGGTCATGAAAGACAAGGAAAGACTGGAGATCTGTCACAGACTGGAGGTAAATAACTAAGGTAAGTGTGAAGATTAATACAATGTGTTGTCCTGGATTGGGTCCTAGAACAGAAAAAATAATTAGTAGAAAAACTGGGAAAAACCTTCACTTTAAGATGTGAAACTTCTTGAGCATCAGGACTGTGATTCTCCTCCCAAGGGCTCAGTATAAAGTTTTCAACACTGACTTCTTGGTGTGTTCAAGTCAGACGTAACAATAATAATAACAGCTGCCATTCATCGCATCCTTAATGTATGCCAGATACTCAGTTCAGGACTTTAATACAGTTTGCCGTTTAATCCTCCCAACTCCATTTTACAGGTGAGATGTTGAGCACAGAGAAGTACAGTAATTTGCCCAAGGTCACACAGCTAGTAATTGCAGGAGCCAAATGAACCCAGGGAGTTTGGCTTCAGCACTCACTCTCTCACTACTATGCCTGGTCTGTGGGCACGTTTATTGAATTTTTTGCCCTGAGGAATTAGGAAGCGCCATTACAAGAATACTTTGAATCATCAAAAACAAGAACCACAAAATACTGGAGGAAGAAATATTTAGATAATTCTTTCTCAAGCAGCACAGTCCATACCCTTGTCTCCCAAGCTTCGGTCATCCTCCAGCTGCCTCCTTGATTTCTGCCATGGCTGACATAACCTGTGCTCTTAGTCACTTAATATCTTTTGAATCGACTCGATTGTTTTGGCTTAAGTAAATTATTTAAAAAGAAAAGTGACCTCATGTCACTATTGTAAATGGAAAAGCAGCATCATTTACCTTAAGTAAATGGCGACCTAAAAATAAATACCATAGAAACAAAACAATGTCCATAAATTACAGTTAGATGCTGGCGGCCAAACACTCTGAGCCTGAGTGAGTTTTGCTCTCTCTTTGCTAAAACAGGGGAGATTTAGCAAATATTAGAGTGTTTATGACAGACCAGCACCAAAAGGTAATCAAAGCAATTACAAAAAAAAACTGAAAAAAAGAATAAAGTCCTCTCTGTAATTTGGGATTAGGTGACAGAAACCCCAAAGGAACAGTGGCTTCAACAAAATAGAAACTTACTTCTGTCTCACATAAAAGTCCAGATGTAGGTGGGCTGGGTAGGACTGGCATGGTGCCCCACAGAGTTGTGAAGAGGCACCTTCTATCTTGTGGTCCCATCAGGTGCAGCTTATAAGGTCACTTCAGGGCCCAAGATTGCTGCTCCAACACCAGCCATCACATCTGATTTCCAGAGAGCAGCAAGAAGGAAAGGAGAAGAAAAAGGAACACTCCTTCTCCTTGAGAACACTTCTTCACTTTTGCTTGCATCCCATTGGCTAGAACTTAGTCACATAGTCAGGGAGACAGGAAAATGTAGTTTTTATGTTGGGTAGCCAAGTGCCTAACTTAAAAGAAAAGCGGGTCGGGGAGGGATTCTATTATTAGAGAAAAAGAGGGAAACGGATAGACAATAGCAATCTCTGTGATTTTATGATTCTCCATGCTGCACCGGCCTGCCTCCAGGATTCGCCTCAGGTGGACCACCTGTCAGTCCAAGCCCAGACCTTGAGCAGACCGTTCCACCTGCCTCTGAAGTTGGCCTTGACCCCCCTGCTCCTCTGGACACCTTCAGAGCTGAGGAAAGCACTTCTCTTTCCCCACGAAGGTTACATTTTGTTATTAGGCCCCTTTAAGCCTGTCCTGACCATTGAGTCCACCTCTTTCAGGCTTCCTGAGCTAGGTGGGCTGCGGTGTGGCATGGCACTGTTATAGGGGAGGGAGCACTGCTTGGGGAGTCGGTCAGACCTGGGTTTGCTTTCCGACTCTGCCCCTCACCAGCTGTGCTGGCCATCGTTGATTCACTCTCTGAGACTCTTCCTCGTTGAACCTGGCACCGCAGTGCCAGAGGCAGAGGTCCTGGCGGCGGCTGGAAGAATTCATGGCCCCAGATAGTGTTATGGGTTGTAACAACTCTGTCCGGATGCTCAAGGTGTTTCACATCCTAAAGGGAAGGTATGCCACATTCGACAACAAGACGCATACAAAAGTCATTCTCATCATGAAAATATATACAAAAATGGCCAAGGGCGGTCTTGGTGACTACCAGCAAGTTGAAGATGGAACCCCTCTTATAGCAGATGACCTTGAATTATAATCTGAAGAGTGAAATATGACATGACCATGGGAGGGAGGGAAGAAAGGTATGCAGCACAGCTGCTGACAACCTTAGAGAGGGGTCACAGATGCTGGGGTTACCACCCACCTGGATCACTGAGACTGGGGACACCACTCCATTGTAGGGCTGGGATCGTAGGCTTTTAGAGCAGAAGGCAATCTGGAGATGCCCCTGCTCACTGGTTCTGTATGTTTTCAAAATCAAAGACATCTTTTAATAAGTATCACGCCAATAGACTTCTGTTTTAAGAGTTGCCAATTAAATTGTACAATTCAGAATTAATTCATGTTTCCTGTATTTTTCACCTAAGATGAATACCTGCACATCAGAGGGTCTGGTGAGCACGGGCAAAATAACAGGACCAAGCTAAGCTGACAGATGCTTAACATTTGCCTCCTGCTCAGGCTATGCTGGAGAAAAACCCATCACTTTAGGTGGGAGCTTAAAAACACCAAGAATAGCTGATGAGCCAACCCTACTCTTGGCATCTTTTACCATCTTTGCTGGTCTCCAGTCTCCTCCCAGTTTGGAAAGAGCTAATCTTCCCATCCAATCTCCTCAATTTACTGCTGGGAAAACTTGGGACCCAGGAGGGGAAATGGCTTGGCCAAGGCCACACAGCTATGGATGGAGAGATGGAGACAGAACTGTGTCGCAGACTTCCTGACCGATGGCCACCATCCTTCCCACTTCTACACACTCCCCATTGCTCAGCTCGAAAATTCCAACCAACAGTCTGACAGTACAGTGTGGGAACCAGCTTGGCAGAGTCGTGGGGAGGTTAGGGATTGCTCCCAAAGAAGGGAGTTTAGAATCATCCACACCCAAGGATATAAAGAGAAAGGACGCCTGGATCAGAAGGCCAACACTATGCCAAAATGCCATAGGTGCCACAAATTAAGCAGCCAAACATGCCAGACTCGTTATAATTACCCAGCATGCTGACAGTGTGTCTGAAGGCTGCAGTCTTTATGACGGTCCCATGACATTAATCTGGCTTGTTGTATGATCTTCTACGGGCGATAAGTGAAAGTGCTGTTTTCCCCAAACACCATCCAGATCGAGCTCAGGAACAGACCACCCAGAAAGCAGTTGTAACCTGTCACGCTTAATAGAAGAATAAATTGCAATATGTTTTTATTGCCAGCCCCTGATGAAATCACTGACTCCCTCATAAAAAGTGTCAAGCCAGCTTGTGACACTGTCAGAGAAGTCAAGTGTCAGCTCAGTTTTCTTAGCAGCTGAGTGACACTGAGCAAGCCGGCTCTCGGGGGTCCTCGGTTCCTCAGTCATGAGGTGGTAATATTAATCCCTGTATCAGTGTGCTAGGGCGGCCATGACCAAGCACCACAGACTAGGGGACTTAAACAACAGGAACGTATTTTCTCTCAGCTCTGGAGGCCGGAAGTCCAAGATCAAGGTTTCAACAGAGTTGGTTCCTTTTAAGGGCTGTGAGGGAGATTCTGTTCCACGCCCCTCCCCTCACTTCTGGTGGTTTCTTGGCTTGTAAATGTATCCCCCCATCTTTGCCTTCATCTTCACATTGTGTTCTCTGTGTGTGTGTGAATCTAACTCCAAATTTCCACTTTTTTATAAGGACACCAGTCATATTGGATTAGGGCCCACCCTAATGACCTCATCCTAACTCATTACATCTGCAATGACCCCATTTCCAAATAAGGTCACATTCTGAGGTCCTGGGGGTTAGGACTTCAACATATGAATTTGAGGAGATCACAATTCAACCCATAACCGTCCCCATCCCTGCCATCTCAGCATAGCCTGTAAGGGTCGCAGAAGGCTACGCATGTAAAAGTACTTAGAGGCAGATAAAACAGACAGGATGGAAGAGTCTGGGTGGTCTCTTCCGACTGTCGGGGCCACTGAAATGTGGTTGTGACACCTCCGAAAGGCAGGAGCCTGGAGGTGCCATGGGTTCCTGGCCATTTGGGGAGCTTAGTAGAGAGCCCAGGTGGCCAGGTTATCCATGTTTCCCTGAAATGCTTGGTATAAAAAAGGCAAACCCAGGAAAGGGTTTTCACAGAGGCAGGGCCTCTTGGTTGGTCTGTGGCTGGCTTCTTTCCTGCCCCATCCAAGGGTCTGCTGCAATCTACAGCAAATTTGCTTTAAATGGCACTCTTTCGGTGCCCCCCCCCACACACACATGCATGTTAGAATTGAAATAGAAAGGACTGATACTAAAACAATTCAATCCCCCACAAGGTTTGGTGGGGGTAGTAGAGGGTTGCCACTTCCTGCTGCCACATATAAATAGGATCTGGTCACTCTGTGCAAAGTAGCCTAGTTCCTCATAGGATGAGGGTCATCAGCCCCCTGACCTGCCCCTGCTCACCTCTCCGGTCTCATGGGCCACGCTCTCTTCCTCCCACGCTCCCTCCATCTTCTGCACAGAGAGTTGGATTAACTAGTCCAAGGTCAGAGCCAGCATTCAGATCCAGCCAGTCTGGCTCCAAAACATCATGTTTCCTTGCATCAGGCTGAAGCTGGGCCACTACCGAAACCAAAGGGCTGGGATATGGGATGTGGTGTTGAGGAAAGGATTCTGAGGAGAGGCTCTGCCTGGAGGAAGGGTGGAATTTTCCGCTTTGTGCTTTAGAGTTTTCCAATGAAGTGCCTTGAAGAAGGGGGGCCAGAGCTGGGGAGCAAAGACTCAAACCTGGGACAAGTGAACTATTTGGAGCAGGAAGGATCCTTCATGCCCCCTCCCCTTGGGGAGGCCTAAATAGCTTTTTTCATAACTGATAGATTTTATTGGAAAACATATCAAACATACAGATGAAGATAGAAAATAAAAATCTACCCACTACCTGGCTTTATCAAATTCAACACTAAGCCCAATATGCTTCAGATTTTCACTGTTAAGAAATGGAACAACAGATGGAGTTGAAGTTCCCTGCATAACACTCCAATGATCATTCCCCTTCTCCTAGAAGAAACTGCTATCATAAAGTTGGTGTTTATTATTCCCATGAACATTTTTATACTTTTAATACACATTCATGCATCCATACACAGTTTATAGTACTAATTTGCATGTCCTAAAACTTTGCCTCGGTGGTATACTGGACATTCCTCGTGCGACTTGTTTTTTCCACTCAATGTTAAGTCTTTGAAATGTATCCATGTTGACACATGTGGCTGTAGTTCATTCATTGTAACTGCTGTATGGATTGGCCACAATTTTTAAAATCTGTTTTCTGGTCGTTTCCCATTTTTTTATGTTACAAATGATCTTACAAGAAGATTCTCATACCAACGAGGCCCCTGTGCTCCTCTGCAGTGTAGATCTAGAAGTGGGATGCCTCAATCATGGGGCAGAAGCACCTTCAGCTCTTCTGGCTATTGCTAAACTTATCTGAAAAGAGGCTCTACCAATTTATACTCCCACCTGTAAACATTTGAACTCACTACATCCTTGCCTATATTTGGTATTATCAGACTTTTAAATTTCTGCCAAGCTAATGGGTATGAAATGATGTCTCACTGGGATTTTGCTTTGCATTCTCCGTTTTTAGCAATGAGATCAAGAATCTTTTCATGGACTTATTAGAATGGCCTGAATCTTTAGGTATCTCCCCGCAGTGAATTCAAGGGGAAGTGCAGAAAAGCCCGAATTTAAATCTTTGTCCTGACTCTCGGTAACTCCAGAAATTCCCTGTTGCCTGAATAGCCTGGAGATTTTGACCTTGTGGAAGCTGAAAGAAAGGAAGAAGTAACAGAGGAGAAGAGATCTGCTCCCTCCCATCCAGCTACAGAACACCTGGAGTCCAGCACACCACACATAGGTCGCCTGGTGGTGATCTATGGCCTGGGAGGCCCAGCCTCTACAAAGCTTGTCAGGGATGGCACAAGAGCCTTCTGGAGAGGATGTGAGCAAGAGAAACAGTAAGATCAGGAGGCTACTGCCCTCTTGAGCAGAAACCACAGGGAAATTCTGCATGATATATTTTAAGTAAACTCTATTGAAATATAGCAGACAGATAGAAAAGTACGCAAATGATAAGTGCCCAGCCCAAAGAATTTTCATAAGGTGAATGTATTTGTGTAGCCACCACTCAGATCTAGAATAGAATATTACCAGCACCCCAAAAGTTCCTCTTGTCTCCCCTCCCTGTCACTACCCGCCCCTCCCTTCCAAGGTAGGGTCACATATTTTTTTTTAAATATATTATTCTGGCTGTTGGAGGGCATGAGAGCAGAAGTTCTCTGGATTTTCCCTTGAATCTCATGAGGGGGGGTACTTAAAGTCTTAGGTCATCACAGTACCATATGAATTTTAAAATATTTGAGCACATAACTCCCAACTACAGCAGGGTCTCTGAGGTCTCCTGTTCAGGCCTACTGGCTGGAGGGAGGTCCGTGGTTGGGAGAGCAGTGGAGCCCTGGGTGGGGAGTGGCTCAGGACAGTGACGATTTACTAACTGGTAGGAGAGGATTCTGATATTTTGGTACCCAGCGTGGACCTGCTGGTGTATAGCTGACTGTCAGCAAAGGATGCAAGTGAGAGAAGCAGACCCATCAAGAGGCTTCTGCAGTGCAGGCGAGAGAGGGTGGTGGCTTGGCACGGCTGCGGAGATAGAAAGAAAGGAACGGATTGTCAGTATGTTTTGATGGAAGAATTCACAAGACCTGGTGATGGACTGGATAAGGGGGTGAGGGTGAAGGAGATGTGGAGGACAATACCCCGGTTTCCGGTGCGGGCATCGGGGTGGAGGCTGATGCCATTTACCAAGGTGGGGCCGCCTAGAGGAGGAGCAAGGTTGGGGTGAAAATCATGAGTTCCGCCGTGGACACGTTAAATCTGAGGTGTCGCTGAGCCCAGCACGTGGAAATGTCAAGTAGAGAATTAGAAATAGGGTTTTGGAGCTGAAAGAAAGGTCTGGCTTGAAGATTTAAACCTGGGAGTCGTTGGCCTATGGAAGCTACTTAAGACCATGGATGTAAATGACATTCTTAAGGAGAGAGAACCAAAAAGGACCTAACCAGTTACTGTTAAATAGTTTTTAAGTGCGTTGATATTGAGGCTGTTTTTAGGAGTCCTTATCTTTTAGACAAATATATTGAGATGTTTACATACAAAATGATATAAAGTATGGGATTTGTCTAAAAGTAAACCAGGGGAAGATGAATACTATGAATATTTAGGCCATAAGCTGGCAATTGTTGAAGATGGGTGATGAGTACATAGGGGTTCATTATATTATTCTTTCTATTTTTATATATGTTTGAAATTTTCGGTACTACAAAGATTTAAAGGACAAGGACACAACACAGAGCCTTGAAGACCTCCAGCATTTAGCAGTCAGATGGGGGAGGTGGAAAAGCCTGCAGGGGAAACAGAAGTAGCCAGGGGGCAGGGAAGAAGGTCAACCAGCAGAGGGGAGTCCCTGCGCCTAACAGGAGAGAGGGGCTGAAGAAGGAGCAAGATGGCAGCCGGCCCGTTAAGGACTCAGAGGGCAAATCAGATGGAAGTTTAATTGTGCCCGATGGATTTAGCAACATGGAGGCCATTGGTGACCTCCACAAAGGCAGTGCCAAGAAACAGGTTCAGAGTCAGAAATCCACCCAGAGTGAGCCGAGGAACAGGTAAGGAAGGTGAGGGAGAACAGGAGAATGTGTAGACACTTCTTTCAACGGGTTTGACTGTGAATAAGAGTAGAAGGTCAAGGAGTTGAGGGACGGTTGTCTTTTGCAATGGAAGAGACAGTATTTTGATCCAAGAGTGAATCAACAGAGTAAAGGCTCCGAGCGACCCATCATCCACTGTTACAGGAGAGAAGGGGAGAAGCCGGGACAGAGGAGGCAGACGGGAAGACTTGGAGGCCAGTGCACACCTGATGGCTGTTCTTCCCACTTCTTGGAGCAGGACACTTGGTCATCAGGTGCCCAGGAGGGGAGGGCACATTGAGGAGAGTGAAGTCAGCTTGAAACAATCTTGGAGAATGAGAGGGTAAACTTGTTAAAGAAACCCCATAAGACTGCCGCCTTCCCAGTCACCACTTTGTGAATGTACATTTTAATTCTTTTTTTAAACTCTGAAGTCATGACTGTTAACTGATGTTGCAGGAGGGCCCAGATGAGGGAGCCGTGAAGTAAAACATCACTGCAGTCCAGTTGGAGTCACGTGACACTGAAGAGAGGGGACTCAACTCCTTCAGAGCTGGGGGCCCCCTCTGAGCAAGAAACATGGTCAGAATTGACTCAAGACAAAACCTCAGGAGTGACGAATGTTCCTGAGCTTGGCAACTGCGGTGTGAAAATGCCCCAATTCCATAGTGAAGAAATCAAAAAAGTAAAGTGGCCAACGAGGATAGGCTTGATTCAATATTTCAGTGATTCGCTTTCTTCTGTTTATTTCACAAATAAATAATTTTACCATATTCTCTTTTTCTATAAACTGTATATTTATATAATATGGCAGAAGAAAAAAAAAAGTGGGTGACATTCTTTGGTTAACTATTACTTTTCTCCTGATTTTTCTTTATTGCTCAAGAAAACTAATCTTGACTTAAATATTTTTCATTACCTCCCCTTTTAACAGCTTATACATCCCCTCACGGGCTGTCTCTCCCCAGGCTGGCATTGCCCGGAGAAGCACAGGGCTACAACGTTAAAAATAGCCACGAGCTTGTGTCTGCATAGTGCTCTGCACTTTCTGAGCCATGTCTTCAGTCTCAGCTAATTGGAGCTTCAGACAGGCTCCTGCTCCATGAAGTTGGCAAGACAGGCAAGACATTTAACAGACGAAGAACGTGGGGGCCTGGGAGGAGACGAGATTTGCAAAGACTACCAGCTTGTTAAAGGCAGAGTTTCGACTGGAGTCCATCATCTCTGGCTCCCAGGTCAGGCTCCAGGAGCTAAGGGTTGGGGTCAGAGGGATGAGAAGCTGGGGCCTGGTGGACAGGACACCAGGATGAGAGCCCTCATCAACGCACCCTGGTGGTTCCTTGGGCACCCTCTCCTGGTGTCGGCATTCTTAATGGGCTGCAGCAGGGTCTGAACAGGAAGTCTTCTCCTCCTCCAAAGACAGTGGCCCTCTCAGGGCAGAAAGCTGTGAAAAGCGCCTTCGCTGCCAGAGAAAACCGGAGGCCTGCCAAGCTCGGGCCATCGCTTAGACGCGCTCCAGGCAAGAACAGAACTTCACTTTTATTGAGCCAGGAGCAAAGGCCAAAGAAAACAATAGTGGGGACCCCCATCCCTGGAAGCCAGCCCCCTGCCCCCAGCCCCTCACAGCAACGCACCCATCTGCAGAGGGACAGTGACGATTGTAGTGACTCATTTCTCCCCAGGGAGGAGCCTGTGGAGGAAATGGCAGAGGAGCACAGGGGAGGAGCTCTGTATGGATGATCTCAGGAAAGTCCTGGTCTCCAGGAAGGAAAAACAGAAATCACCACGGTTGGCAAGAGCACTGCTCTCCAGAGCATGTGGGCGCCTGGTGAGCGGCCTGAGGGAAGGACTGTGAGGGGAAGGGGGCGCGTGCTCGGCTGCACTTGGGAGCCAGTTTTCCTGAACGCCTCCTCCATCCTGGTGGCAGGGACAAAGTCAGAGCTGGTCCCAATGGGCCTCCCTGCTTCTGCGAGCACAAGATCAAGATCTCATCCGTAGGTGTCAGTACTGGGAGGGAATCAGGTAGATTTCGCCTGTCCCAGACAAACATGTTGAAGGCCTTTGATTTCAGACTCTTACAAAAGACAAGTCTGAGGCCTGATTCTCCTCTGTATCAAACCCCATATTTGCAGAAAATAACACGTAAGGCAATGATACAAACAAGAAACAATGCAGGCATTCAAACCCCTACTTTCTTATTGCCAGAGCCCACCGAATCTCAGTCCCAGACCCGCAAAATTTTCTCTGAACACACATCTTGCCTCTCGGTGTTGGCACAGTCAGAAAGAAGAGTGACAATGCCAGTAGTGTGGGGCTCCCTAGAAGCCCCTGGGTGGCCAGCTTCTGGCTTGAGAGATGCGAGTCCCAGGATGGAGCTCATGGGCAGCAGAGCACTGTGGCTGGAACTCAAGGCTCTGTCCACCTTGACTGGAGCACGAGAGCATTAGTGGACACCTGGAGACAGAGACTCTACAGTGCCTGGCACAAATCCAGAAATTCATTCATTTCTTCCTGTGTCCATTCATTCTGCCATCGGCATGTGCCAATTGCCCTCTTGTGCCCGATGCAGGGCTGGGCTCCAGGGTAGATTCAGAGAGTAATGAGAGTGGCTCCTGAGGCCAGAGGAAGCAGAAGCTTGAATAACTACGGTTGTGGCAATAGGATGCAAAACAGGCCCCAGAGCTGTGCCAGTCACTGGGCTGGGCTGTGGGAATGCGCGGAGCATTGTCCACTCTGCTGGAGTATCTGCTCCCTCGCCTCCTTCAGCTCTCTGCTCAAAGGCCTTTGTCCTGGAGGCCTTCCCTGACCACGCCCCATCACTCCCCGTCTCCTGCCCTCGCTGCGTGTTTCTTCGTGGCCCTTATTACCACCTCCTGATCTTAGGTTTATTGATTGTCTTGCCCAGAATGTCAATTCCATGGAGGCAGCAACCTTGTCCTGCTTACTTCGGAGTTCTCAGCTCCTATTCCAGGGCTTGCCACAGACACCGCTCAGTAAATATTTTTTGAAATAAGGAAGGATGAGAGGGAGGGGGGAAGATGCTGTGACTCAGCAACCCTGGCAGATCTGAGAAGGGCTTCCAGATGGAGGTGGCCTAGGGCTGGGTCTTACCGCCAGAGTGGGAGTTCCCTGGGTGGAGAAGAGAGGGCAGGCAGTCAGGCGAAGGGAACGGCGCCTACAGAGTTAAAGAGGCTGGAAGGGGCCATAGTCTAAGTGCTGGCAGTTTGGAGCAGAGCTGCAGGAGGGGAAGCCAGAGAGGTGGGTGGGACAGCTCCTGAAGGGCCTCAATTATGGCAGTCAGGGCCTTGTCCTTGGGCTGTAGGGAACTGTCTGGAGCAGTTAAGCAGAGGACAGGGAAGGGAGGACGGTTGGCAAGGAACTACTTGATTTAGCAGCTTTCAGACCCTGCCAGCAGAGCAGGGAGGCTATTCTGCGGGGACAGAGGGTCCTGAGACCAGATGTGCAGCCCAGGTGGGGGTCTGGGAGGCTTCGTGGAGGAGACCCTAGACCACACCAGAAGGAAGGCGAGCTGGGGTTCAGGTGGGCCCTGATGCCTCTAGGTCAGCAGGGTGAGAGGAAAGGGGAGAGAGCTGGTGAGGAAGGGACCAGCCGCAAGCTCTCTGACTGCCACCTGCTCCTCCCATCCCTGCCTCCCAGATGAACACGCTCACCCCACACCGCCAACATGGACTTAGGCCAATTATCCAGCCAGGAAACCCCTGTGTAGGCAGAGCCACGTCTCCAAGGACCCCCCCACACACACCGCCTGGGGCGGCCTTGAGTGTTCCCTGCCCACCCCGCTCGCCTGGTGCCATCTCAAGGCCGGGGACTCGCCCCAGACACAACTTACCCCCCACCCAGCTCCAGGAACCTCCTTGGCTTGGTCCCCAGCCAGGCCCTGCTCCCCAGCTCAGAGGGGGCTTGGGGCTTGGGTTTCTCTGAGCTAAGCAAGGCCAGGGGGAGAGAGGGTGCCGGAGCTAGGTCTCCTCCCATCCTTTGTAGCCCCCTTGGCTGTGTTGCCCTCCTCATCCCCTCCCTTCCACTCCCGCACAGGACGGGCAGGCAAGATGCACACAACACGGGGGCCTCCCCCCCAGAACCTACCCACAAGCCCACAAGGTTCTGGAGGCCTCGTAGAGGGACACACACTCTGAAAATTAGCAAGTCCATAGACGCCACCCACCCCACTTTTGGCGGTAGGGGAGACACATTATACTTATATATAGCACTGCTCCGTATAGCTCCAAAGTCACTTTTTGGTGCAAAAACATAAAAAATGTATTATGTATGACTTGGTATCACATATGATATATTTAGATAATTTTTCAGAAAAGAAAACCAACAAAACCTCTCTGAGAAAACGAAATTCCCTTTCCCCCAAATTTTCAAGTTATTTTCAGTGCCTTCCCTGGGGGGTGGAGCCCCGCTCCAACCCCCACCCCCGCCCCCGGGAGCCGCCTCTGGGGAGAGGCGAGGGTGCCGCGCGCTCCGGGTGCACGCGCCCCGCCGAGGGATGTCAAATTGATTAACTTCATCACGGTAGTGCTCTCCCTAATGTTTTTCTTTGCAATGTCTCGGCTCTAAACGATCGTGACCCAAGGCAATTTACAGTTACTTCCATTTTTTTTAATGAAGTCTGATTTAATAGTCGGAATGGTTAATGGCCTCGTCTGTCACACATAATAAAACAGAGCCTAATTGTGTTTTAAAAAGGGCCTTTTGGTATGAACAGAAGCAACAACTTGATTGCACTGTGAGAGAGGGCTTTGGGGTGTGCTAAGATGGCTTCCCAAGGGCGCCAGACACTTTCTCCATTTCACCCTCCCTCCTCCGCCCCACAGTCCTTTCTTCTGAAGGAATTTCCTAATTCCCCCAACCACTTAAAACCCATGGCCATCCTGCTGGCTTCCTCTGGATGCCCATCTGCGGGTTCCCAGGGCTTTACACACCCTTCCATAATTACAGCCCTCCGGAGCCTCCCATGGAAGCAAATGGCCTGACACCCATTTTACACCTGGGAAAACTGAGGCTGGCTTGCCCAACTTGCCCAGAGCCCCAGGGCAGTGAGTCAGGGCCTCCGGTAGGTACTGTTGCCAGCTCCAACCACTGACACTTCCCACCCAGACAGATACCCCACGTGGACTCCTCTCCTGTGAATGGGGCCCCTGTGAACCAGGCCAGGTGTCTTGTCCTCTCAGAATCATTGTGGTTGACCACTGAATGCAAAAACCCATGGGGAAACTGAGGCAAAGAGAAGTGACTCCCCAAGAGGCCAGAGTTTGTTCAAAGGGACCTGAGATTAAATTTTGGATCTCTGAGCAAATGACATGCTTGCCTTCTATAGAATATAAAAGCAGGGCCTTCTTTAGGAGAGCTTGGGAAATCCCACAGAAGTCTGGTGGGGTCTGCCCCTCACTCCCCACCCCCACCCCCATCACTTGCCTGCTCTCCCTGGCAGCCTCCATCCAGGGTCCAGGGCCCTGTCTACCTGAGGTGTCCCAGCACTCCCTGAGTGAGCCCAGCCTGGAGCCTTGGCCGAGGTTTACCAGTTATCCAAGGCAGGTATCACAGGGAAAGGCCTGAATGCGTGGTGGGCCTCTCCCTGGGAGTGAGGGACAGTGAAAAGGGCACTGGACTTGTCATGAGGTCATGGGTTGGTTTGCCACCAACCAGCCACGTGACCTTGGGCTGTGTTCCTCTCTCTGAGTGCCAGCTTCCCCTCTGTAAAACACATCATTGCCCTTCACGCCTGGCCCTCCATAACCCCTGACTGTGGGGTCATCTCGTCCATGGCCTTGCCGTCAGTGCGAGTTTTGCCATGGGTGGATAAAGGTGCCAGGGAGGCCCGCAGAGCCAGCCTGGAGTGAGAGGAGACTCCTGTGGAAGAACTGCCCAAGGGGGTGGCTCGGCCTAGCTGAGGCACGCCCCCTGTGATCTTGGGAAATGGGGCCTGTCTAGACACTCCCAGCCTTCGTCATGTAGCCTCTTTTAAGCGCCCAAGTGGAGGCCAAGGAGGAGAAAGGAGCGTGTGGGCTCTTGTTCAGTGTCTTTGACAGGAAGGGTGGGCAGTCCCAGAACTTGCAGATCATCTCCAGGGGCAGAGCCCACAGCTGTGCGGGCCCATGTGGCTTCTTTAATCAGGGGAAGGGGTCATGAGGATGGGGAGCCTCCTAGCTCCTTGCTGCTAGGTCCAGGGAAAGATTGGGCTTGGTGCCAGACAGGCCTGCCCAGCTGCCAAAATGTCTGATTTGGATCCTGTCCCTGTGTGGAATGGAAAGCCAGTGACCAGGACGTGGAGGGTGTGGGCAGACCACACAGGACCATCCTCACCCAAGCACATGGAGAGTCTGTAAAAAGCAGAAATCCTTATGAGCTTAGAGGGCGGGTAGAGAACACAGTGGGGACAATGGGGAGGGATCATGGGCCTGTCCTCCTCTCTCTCTCTCTGACTCCAGTCTTCAATCTGAAAAGGACAAAACAAAAGCAGATACCAGGGATGGCTGTGGCAGAGGCTCTGCTGGAAAGAAAAATTCAAACGAGCCCTTGCCAAAAGAAAGCTCAGTGACTCTCAGTGTTGCAGGAAGTTCCACCTGGGCACAGAGACAATTCGCAGGGCTGTGAGAAGGAAGCATCTCATCCTGATCATCTCTGGCAGCCCGCTCATAACTCTAAGTATAGGAGGGAAACTGAGGATGGATCTAGCAGCTCCCTCCCTGCCCTTCTCACCCAGCTCAGGTCTCTTAAATACACCCTCAATCTCCTTGTCCCTCGCTCCCTCCATCACGCCTCTCCAGCAAAACCCCAATGCTAGTTACATCAACAGCCCATCCCCTCTGTTCCTGCACTTAGGCAAGGGAGTATAGCTGGAGGAGAGCACACAGCCAGGCTCTACCAGTCAGCACAGGGCACGCTACAGTAACAAACAACTCCAGTTCTCAGGGGCTTCCCACTTTGAAGGCTCATTTTTCACTCACAGAGAACAGGTCCACTGCAGGCCTGTGTGGTCTTCCCCATCGTCTTCACTCCAGCACCCAGGTTGATGGAGCAGCCTCTGTCTGGGTTATGGACAGTTCGGGGGCAGAGAGAAAAGAGAACACGGTGAGCACCTTGTCTCTTAAAGCTTCTGCTTCGAAGTGACACACATCACTTCCCTTCATATTTTGCTGATCAGTGCAAGTCTTATGGCCAAGACTCATGTCATTAGGGCTGGAAAATAGGGAGGGCTTGTGAATATTTTTGCAAAACAATACAGTCTACCAACCAGGTTTACAATCTCCCTTAAAAGGCATGCCACTCACCTCTAGGCTCTTGACACCTCCAGAAGGTCTCCGTTTGCCTCCTCCATTCAGTTCCCCACACTCCTAGATCACTAGTTTATGCCTTTCCCCATCTTCTCAAATGTCCAGCACCTCCGCCCCCAATTCACACTAGCGGGTGAATGACTGGCCTTATTTCACGGAGGAAATAGAGGCAACCAGAATAAACTTTCTAGTGCTTTCACCACCAAAGGGACCAACTTAGCTGCACCTGAGCCCATGTTCTCTCCTCTCACCGTGTCTGAATTCTCCATGCTCCTGTCCAAAGACTCTTCCATTGTGCACTTGATTTCATCCCCTTCATCTACTCCTGGACATCACCTCTATCTCCCTCACGTCCTCCATTTTCCCTTCTCTGCTGGATCATTCTCCTTGGAATCGAACAGGCTGCTTCATCTCCCATCTTTAAAAACACTTCCTTGATCCCATCTCTCTCTCCAGCTCCCACCTCATTTCTCTGCTCCTGTTTATGCAAAACGCCTCCCAAAATGTTGTGTCTCTGCTCTGTCTCCAATTCCTCGACTTCCCTTCTCTCTTGGCCCACTCCACTTGGGATTTTTGTCCACCACCCACAGAAACTGGCCTTCCTAGGCACCAATGACCTCCACATTGTTAATCCACTGGTCAATGGTTCCCCCCTTTCTTACCCACCAGCAGCATTTGATACACACAGTCACTCTGTCCTCCCTGAAACTTGGTCTCAGGGACAACACTATCCTTTTGTTCTCCTCCTATTTCACTGGTCACTCCTGCTCACTCTCCTTGCTAGTTTCAACTCACCTTTCCAACTCTTAAACTTTGGAGAATTCAGGGCTTAATCCTCATACTTCCCTTCTGTTCATACTCACTTCCTAGGTGGGCTCAAGAGTCCCAGGCAGTGAGGACCACCTGCATTCTGACGTCCCCACACTTGCATCTCTGGCCTCTTCGTCTCCCTTAGACTTCAGATTTGTATATCCGACTCACTGATCAACAGCTCCACTTGGACAAATTAAACATGTCTGAAACTAAACTCTTGATTTTAACTCCCAAACCTGTTACCCCCATCCCCCAAGTCTTCTGTCTCAGTTATTGGCAACTCCATCTTTCAAGTCATTCAGGTCAAAAACGATGAATATTCCCTGACTCCACTTCCAATTCACCAGCAAACTCTGTTTGCCCCACTTTCAAACTGCATCCAGAACCTAATTACTTCTCACCACTTCTTCTTCTACCCTGGTCCAAGACATCCATTGTCTCTCACCTGGACTATTGTTGCAAGAGCCTTTTAACTGGGCTCCTTGCTTCTGCCCGTGCCCTCCTCCAGGACGGAGGATTCTTTAAGACTAAGTAAACTCCTCTCCTCAAAATCCTCCAAGGGTTTCCAGTGCAAAGTAAAATCCAGTGGACTTATCACAGCCTGTGTAGTCTGGCCAATGGGCACTACCTCTCCGTCCTCATCTCCCACCACGTCTGCACCTCAGCCATCCTGACGTCCCCAAACTTACCAAGCAAATTCCATGTCAGGCCTTTGTACCGGCTCTCCCCTCAGCCCGGAATGTTCTTCTCCCATATATCCACATGGCTTTCTTCCACAAGTCTCTGCTCCAATGTCACTTTATCAGAGAGGTCTTCCCTGACCGTTCTATATGTTTATAGAACATATAAAATAGACTCCTCACTATTTCTGTCACTTCATACTCCCTTGCCCAGCTTGATTGATTTTATATCATTTATCACCATGTGCCCTTGTTCTTTATTTGTCTCTTTCCCCAAAATAGAATGTAAATGTCAAGAGAAGCAATTTTATTTGTTTTGTTCATTGACGTAGGTCCAGCCCCTAGAGCAGTGCCTGGCATGAAGTAGGTACCCAATAAATATTTTTTGAATGAATGAATGGGGGAGATAAGAGAGCACAGACAGGAAGTAACTCGCTCCCTTGCAACACAGGGCCTAGGCGATTTTGAGACTTCTATTTTGTGAGACATTAAGCTTCACCACTGCTTAGGCTATTTTAGATTGGGTTTCTATTCTCTTCAGCCAACAGCATCCTAACTGAATCACTGCCATTTAGGCCACTGGGCAGGGACAAGAGTGCCGAGGCCCTAGACAGAAGAGTGCTGCCAGCAGCCACGCTGAGTAGAAGTCCACCTGTGGCAGCATGGGGTCAGGGAGCTACCACTTCTGATGTGGCTTTCACACATCTCCCCCAGGTTCACACCTACTGTAGCAGGACAGTGCCTCTGAATCCACGACCCTGCTAACAGGGCACCACAAAACACCGTGGTCACCCAGGGCTCTGGGTCCCTGGGCAAGGAGCTTGGAGAGGGGAAAAAGGTCACAACGGAACTCTGGTACTTTCCCCCTGAAGCCCTGAGAGCAGCTGCTTCAGCCCTGGCCCATTCTATTTCAGGGATAGGTTGGTGTTAGCCTCCCTCTGGAGAGAGATGGAGAAAGAGCCAGGTAACAGCAGGCCATTGCTATGAACGAAACGTACGACATGCATTTTACCCTTTAATCTTCACCTAGAAGAGGGTCTGGCATAGAGCACATGTTATCTCCGAACATCTATCCCCCTTTCCCCGTTGTTAAACTTCTCTTAAACTCACTCTGACCAGGCTTTCACCCCCATCACTCCACCCAATAAGCTTCTGTCATGACAGTCAATGACCTCCAGGATGCTAAACCCAGTGACCACTTCTCTGTCCTCATCTCACTTGACCGATCGGCATCAGATGTATCTGAGAAGTCGACCATGTCCCCCGACACCACACTCATCTGGCTTCCCTTCCTCTCTGGCAGCTCCCCCTCAGTCTCCTTTGTTGGTTCCTCCTCACTTTCCCGCCTCTTGATATACACAGGAGTGCCCAGAATCTCAGTCCTTGTTCCTCTTCTCTCTCCGTCCATAACTGCTTCCTTGGAGATCTCATCCACCCCATGACTTTATATTTACCCACTGCTATGGACCGGATGTCTGTGTCCCCCCCAAATTCATAAGCTGAAGCCCTAATCCCGCTGAGATGGTATTTGGGGATGGGGCCTTTGGAAGGTAATTAGGTTAAAGGGTGGAGCCCCCATGATGGAATTAGTGCTGTTATAAGAAGAGGAGAAGACCAGAGTTCTCGGTCTCTCCCCACCATGTGAGAATACAGAAAGAAGCTGACCATCTGCAAGCCAGGAAGAGGGCCCTCACCAGAATCCAACGATGCCAACACCTTGATTTTGGACTTCTAGCCTCCAAAACTGTGAGAAATAAATTTCTGTCGTTTAAGCCACCTATAATATGGTGTATATGTAAATGCATGTAGATGGTATATATGGTATTATAGCAGCCCAAGCTGACTAAGACACTCACCATACTTACCAATTCCAGTGTTCTTCACCCCTTTCTACCTGGTGTCATTTCCATCCTGGTATTATCTCCTTTCAGCCTGAAGAACTTCCTTGAGCATCTTTTATTGTTTGGGTCTGCTGGCAACAAATTTTCTCAGTTTTTGTATATCTTAAAATGTCCTTATTTCACATTTATTTTTGAGATATACTTGTGCAGGATATAGAATTCTATGTTGAAGTTTTTTTTTCTTTCAGAACTTCAAAGATTTGTTCATTGTCTAGTAACTTTTATCTTTCTAATAAGGGGTCAGCCATCATTCCCGCTGTTGTGCCCCATGTGTAATTTTTTCCCTTGCTATTTTTAATATTTCTTTATCTTTGGTATGCTGGTTTAGCAATTTAACTATGTGTACTTAGTACTGGTTTTCTTTGTATTTATCCCACTTAGGATTCACTGATATTCCTGGATCTGAGAGTTGCTATTTTTGAGGAAACTTGAAAAATGTTTGCTAATATTTCTTCAAATATGTTTCTGTCCTATTCTTTCCCCTCTCCTGGAATTCCAACTACATGGAAGTCACACTTTTTGATACAGGTCATTGAGGCTTTATTCATTTTTTTCAATGTCTTTTTCTCTGGGTGCCTCATACAGATGATGACTTGTCTTCAAGTCCACTGATTCATTTTTTGGTTGTATCCAATCTTCTGAACTTTTTATTGCATATATTGTAGAGTCTAGTTCTAGGGTTTCCATTTGGTTCTTTTTTATAGTTTTCATACTTCTCCTGAAATTTCCTCTCTCTTTACCAATTAATCTATTATTCCTACTGATTCTTTAGAGGGCTTATCAAATTTACTTTAGAGTCCTTGTCTGCTGATTCCAACATCTGTGTTATCTGTGTGTCTGCTTCTGTTGACTGACTTTTCTTTGATTATTGGTCACATCTTCCTGTTTCTTTAAATTTCTTGTAATTTTGGATTGTATGTTGGACATTATGAATGATTTATTATAGAGGCTCTAGATTTTGTTTTCTTCCCCTGAAGAGTATTGTGTGTTGTTCTAATGAGCTGCTAAGTTACTGGCAGATCACCTTAATCCTGAGATGGCTTAATTTTAGGTTCTGTTATGGTAGGTCTATTTCAGTTTTGTCCTTAGTTGTAGGGTGATTCCCTTAGCCCTAGGATGTATCTTTTCTCCTCAAGTGTGGGATTTCTGGAGTTTCAATGGAAAGTCTGAGACCAAGCCCCTCTAACTTGGAAGGACTTGAACTGCAGTGGGAAACTGAAATCTCAGCTCAGTTCTTTCAGCCTCCCAGCTGTTGCTTTCTTCAAGCTACCTTGGAGTTTTGACCCCCATATGCACAGTTAAGGAATTAGGCAAGGATTTCGGAGGAGTTTATACACAGATTATGGGGCTCCCTGCTCTACGACACCTTCTTTCCTCCTCAATTTCCAGCTTCTCTAGAAGCCTCAGCCTAGCAAGACTACTACTTTCTGGTTGGGTTCTTGTCACTGTATATTGCCTGGGCCAGTGAGTACCCTCAGGGAAAAATGTGGATCTCATCCAGCGTGGTTCCCTTTTCTCAATGGTTGAATCTCCTCCAGTACCTGTGTACTTTAGGTCACTCTCCCATGTCTCCAGAGTTTATAATTATTATCAGCACAAGAGTTAGTCTGATACAAGCTACTCTGTGACTCCCAGAGGCTAGAGGTTCAATCTTGGCTTTAGATACTCTATAATCTGACAACTTCCAAATTTATATCTACAGCTCTAATCTCTCCCTAATATCCAGACTTGTATATCCAACAACTTCTGGAATGTCAAATAGGCATTTCAAACTATATATGAACAGAAGTAATCCCTTGACCATTTCCCTCCTAAAATTACTCCACCTACAGTCTTCTTCATCTCAGTAAATGGTACCTCCATCCTCTACAGCAAACTTTGGAGACATCCTTTGCTCCTCCTTTTTCCTCACATTTCACATCCAATCCATCAGCAAATTCTTAAACACATATCAAGAATGAAATGATACATCTGAGATTTGCATAAAAGTAAAATGATAGGGGAAAGTAGGTTGCAGTATAAATGAAATAAGATCAGCCATGGAATAATAATTGTTGCAGCTGGGTGATGGGTATATGGTTGTTTGTTATTATTTTATTCTGTTTCTATAAATGTTTGGAATACTGTATACGTAATCAAACCACTTCTCACCACCTCCATCATTATTGCCCTGGTCCAAGTCACCACCTTCTCCTGGCTGGATCATTTCGCATGGCTTCTATCCTTGCCTCCGTACAGGCATGCCACTCTCAGCCCAAAACCCATTAATGGCTTTCCAGCTTATTTACGTAAAAAACAAAGACTTTGTAATAGTCTACAAGGCTCATTGTTACCTCTCTGTCATCATCTTACTTCTCTACTCTTTTGCTCATAATTATTTTTAGAATGTCCCCAAATTTGGGTTTTTCTGATGTTTCATCATGATTAGATCCAGATTATGTATTTTGGAAGAAAACTACTCAAGTGATCAACCACTTTGTTAAGGAGCTTTCCATCATGTCTCTGCACCGTAAAAAGACACCATTTTCCCTTTTGTAATTGATAAATCTGTGCAAATATCCCGATTCCAAATTAACTTTCACCCAGTGGTTTTAGTGTCCATGGGTGATCCTTGCATGAATTAGTCATTGCTCTAGTGATTACAAAATGGTGATTTTCTACATTTATTGGTTGGTATTATCTGTAAGCAAGTGCTCTTCCCTCTCCAGATGGGGACAATTCTAGGGGCTGCGGGTAGTGTCAGCTTCTCTGAGATCTGAGGTGACGAGTTTTGGGCAGAGACTGAAAAAATGTGAGAGAAGTGAACTAGCAAACACTGGGAACAAAGAAGAACACGGTGGGTAGAGGAACGGGCAAATGTGAACCCTTGGAAATGGGACAAGCCTGGTGCATTTGAGAAAGAATGAGAGGACCCAGAAGACTCAAGTGACCTGGAGGAGAGAGGTGGGAGGTAGAGTTGGGGAGGTAGCAAGGCCAGATCAGGAGTACCTTCTGGGCCATGCTCCAGGAGTTTGGATTCTTAGAACAATGGGAAAGTGATGGTCTTTAGCACAGGAATGACATAATCTGATTTACCTTTTTAAAAGATCAATTCCTCTTACCATTTTTCACCTTTTAGATTGAAAAGGTTGGACAAGTTTGGAAATACACTGCGTTGATGAATGTATGTGGCAACAGAGGCATCCTCATTCCTAATTAGTGGTAGTATACACTGAGAGAAATTTCATGGAAGGTAACTGTAATAACTCAAAATTGCAGATGTAATTTGATCCAGCAATTTTATCACTGAGAATTTATCCTACAGGTGTCCTTCCATATGTGCAAAATGAAGTTAAGTACAATGTTACTCACGGCAACATTGTTTATAATGTAAAACACTGGCAACAATCTAAATGCCCACCAGCAGGGGACTAATTAAATACATTACAGTGTATCCATACAGTGGAATATTATGCAGTTGAAAAAAAGAAATGAGAGTATTCTTTACTTACTAACATGGAATGATTTCCAAGAAATAATAAGTGACAGGATTAAGTTATGGAACAGTGAATCTCATATATTTCCATTTAAGGTGGGATAAATATACAGAGAATTGCTTATATAGTCATGAACCGTATCTTGGAAGGATATAAAAGAAACTGGTAACATTGATTCACTCTGAGGAGGAAGAGAGAGACTTCAATGTCCACCGTCTTAGACTTTTTCAATTTTATACCATATCAATTTCTTATACAAAAATAAAATGAAAATAAAAAGACCACTCTGGCTTTTACGTGGAAAAGAGCAGAAACTGAGAGGCCAGTTGGGGGACCCGTGAGATAATCACAGAGAGCTGGTGGTGTCTGAGCCCAGGTAGTGGTGTGAGAGGTGGTACGTCCTCCACGGTCACTTGAGCCCCTTCTGCTCCAGAACCTCTGTATGTTACTGTCTTCCACAGCATTTTTCTGAAGAAGAAATCATCCCAGTAAAATCCCCTTGTCAGGCCCAGAGAGGAGAAGGGCCTTGCCAAGACCACATAGCTGGTTGGTGATGTGTGGGTATGAGATCTTAGGTGTCCTAAATCCCAATCATGTGCTGACTCATTTCTGATTATTATAGTCTTGAAACCAAATCTCACCTGCCTTCTGTTCGACTCCCCAAGCCTCCACCTTTTCCACTGGCCCTCCCTGTTAACCCACAGGCAGCAGCAGCACTGGTTCTGTAGCCTCTGGGGTGTTCTCTCTTTAGCCTTCCTTCTTGCCTGCTGCCCATCCCTGCCTTGGATGTTATCCTATCCTTCCTACTCTCCCTCAGATCACCCCTACACATATGCACACATACATGTGCACACACACACACACACACACCACAGTGTCTCCACCCAAATGACCTCCCAGGGTGACCCTTCAGACCTCTAGCGTCTCTCTCACACACCCACCAACATCCTCTTCCACCCATCAGACTCAAAACTTGCCCACCCTACATCCGCATTCCCTTGAGTCTTTTTTGCTAACTGACCTAATTAATAAGAATTCTACCTTCCACTGGTACCAGGGTGTTTGTTTCATCATTGCCCTGGGTGAGAAGCATAAGGGCCGGGCATTTCAAGCTGCTTCCTTTCAGATCCACTGAGCATAGGTGCTAGGGTGCTCTCTGCCCACCACCTTTGCCCCTCCCAATGCCCAGAATGGGATGCAGGTCTCCAAACCTTCTGCTGGCTCTATCCTCCCCATTCTAATCATTCTTACTCTAACATTCAAACTAAGAAGTGAATGGATTAATTCTGCCCTGGCCCATAAATATCTGCATGTGAACCAGAGCCTTTGGGAGCCACTAATGAGAATAACTAATTTTGGGAATGACAGTCACTTGGCAGGCAGACTGGAGTGTTTTTCTGGGACAGGCTTTCACCAAATTCCAAGGATATTGAACAACATCCCTCCATTTTTTTCCTGGAACCTTGCTGGACTAAAGGGGTCTTGTGGCTTAGGTAAGATTTTGTACTCCAGGGCCTTCCTGGATAGACTCTATCTTGCTCACGCCTGAACAACAATTTGACTCCATGACACTGCACACAACTATGAAGAAAAGTAGGGTGGACAGGCTTCAGTGTAGGCAAATAAGAAGCCACACACCTCAAGGTGAAAATAACTCCCCATGTGCTCACAGGGGTGTGGGCTCTGGGCTCTAGTGCCACTTCCCTTGTTCAGTGCTTTATATAGGGTGGCCACAAAGTAACACAGGCAACTATACATGATAAATGCTTTATTGATAATTCAACACATGATATGTTCAATGACATTCCACGACATGTTTACTGTGCCGTCCTTCACTAGCAATGCATACTTCAATGTGCTGTGCAAAATCACAACCAACATGGTGCACTAATGCAACATTCCCATCCATCCCTCACAGTGCGTCTGTGATACTCACTGAGATGATTTGTATCTCTGATTTTCACTGAGTAAATCTATGGCTAGAGCATACCCCAGAAGAGGTAATCTCAAGAGTGCTCAATCTGGGAAAGCAAATAAATTGAATGAATTGAATGAATGAATAACGTTATCTACATTTTCAAACTTTATGGCCCCTCTCTAATTTGTGAAGTATTTTTGCAATCAGTATCTGTTACTCCTGGGTTCCTCTTCTATCAGCTACAGCCCAGGAAGAGAACCAAAGATTCCCCATAGACAGTGCCCTGAAGACATCAGCTCAAAGTGCTGCTCTGTCCAAAAAGACTAGACACCATTGCTTCTTCTTCCTCTGTACAAAACCATGTCCACCGTCCATCCCAAACCTGGAGGCTATTCCGATCACCACCTCGCCTGACCGCTCCAAGGGAGATGAAACCACAGACCGGGAGAAGGCTCAGTGGAGCAGTGGGCAAGACCAAGGAGATGGGGAAAGGGGTTGCTACAGGAGGACAGCTGGAAAATCTCAGCTTCTGATCCTACTTCTTTCCATGGCAAACAGGAACCCAACCACCAAGATGGTGGCGAAGGGGCTAAGCAGAGCCAAATCCCAAATCTGCCACTTAAAACCAGGTGACCTTGGGCAAGTTACTCAATCTGGCTGAGCTTGTTCCCTCATGGGAAAACAAGGACAACTATGAGTGCTCCAATCACCCTTTGCATTTGAGTACACAGCTCTATAGAGATGCACATCAGAAGACAGAGCCCCTGCTCTTCTGGAGCATAGGAAGTATGACTATAAAATAACATAAATGTTCTTAAATCAATGGATCTGTTATATTCCAATGAGAGATGCCCTTCAAAGTGGAGAGAGGCAATGTGGTGTCAGGGTTAAGAGCTCATGCTTTGCCCCCAAAGAAGCCTGGGTTCAAATCCCCACTCCACCACTCACCAGCTGAGTGACTCCAGCAAGACACTGAATCTGTGTGTGCTTCAGTTTCCCCATCTATGAAATGGGGCTATTACTAGGAGAATTGCAACGATTAAGGGAGATGATAACGTATGTAAAGCCCTTAGCATTCTGCCTGATCCATTGGCTACACCTAAGACTATCTATGCACCTCAGTGAGCTGTGCTTTATGCAAAATATTTCTGGACTTCTCTTTAAGAATTGATATCAGAGTTAAACAAACCATAAAGAAAAGTAGTCTTGTTGCTTCGGTTCCACCCTTATTGCTAACACTGAACAGTACGTTATATGGAAAGCAACCAAGTAATTTGTGGCTGTTTCCAACAATCTGCCCACTGACCTAGCCCATAGTAAAGAACTACTTTAGGTGTTGAAGGCAGAGCTCGAAGAAGAATTCTCAGTAACGTTCTCAACAACAGCATCACAAGAACAAGGACTGTCTGGCATCTCTGTGGGAGATGGTGGTCAGTGGGATGGAGAAGCTCTGCGCTATTATGGAAGCAGGTGGTCTCTATACTTCAGACCTTAAGCACTCTACTTTCTCTAGTACCTCCCCCTCCCAACTCTTTCTCTTTATTCAGTTCCCTAAAGCATATGGCAGATATTAGTTGGTGGTAAAGAATGTCACAGTTTTCCAGGCTAGAAGCAGACAGGGTCAGTGTGAGGGGTGGGTGACATTGCATATTCCTCCAATCTGGAAACTGAACCAGGAAGAGGTTAAGGAAACCCACAGGGGATTGTAAAGTAGACTAGTTGGTCTAGATATGTGCACTCATGAAGAACAGCCCACCCCTGGCCCCGCTTCCCAGGACGCTAAAGAGGACCCAGAACCAGAAAGACAATTAAGTACTCTTGAGTGTGTGCCAGGCCTCCCAGACTCCTCTTCCCTCCAGGTCAGAGCGCAGGAACGGGGCAGTGACTCCAATCTTTTAAGAGCTTTGTTGGATGACATCCAATGTTCAGCCTGTCTGTCTGTAATTCTCTTTAAATCTTCTGAGGTTTCCCCATACTGAGCACTCCCCTGCCCCTCTTCTTGCCTGATGATTAAGCATTTAAGGAGATGTCATTTTTCCCACCACGTACCTGTTATTTAGGTGGAGATTTCTTCTTAATTCCCCAACCCCAAAGAACAAACTACTTACTTCCTTTTGACTCAGTCTGAGACATAACTTGGATGTGGAGTGGAGTGGACTTGTTGCAGAAATGTTTTAAAGAGAAGGCTGAGTATAATTTAAATGCATAATAGATTTCTACCCCATTTGCCAAAAGCTATCCTAAAGAGGGCTGAAATAGTCTGTTAAATGCTGGTAATTATATAGTGCAAACACGCACCCCTGCAGACATGAAGTCAGAGGGCTCCTGCCATCTTGGCTGCCTAGACCAGTTCCTCCAAGCACAGTCACAGAGGACCCTCTGGAAAATACCACAGCCAGGCCAACAGGGCCTGTGGAATGGCTTCTCATCCTAGAAAGAAGTTACCTGACCGAGAAATACTAAGAACCAAGCAAATTCCAAATTGTGCATATATGAAAATAAACTAAGTGGCCACCTCAAGTCATTGCTGTATTCCAGAACCTCCTGGGCTTTTTCCTTGCCCACTGCTCCCTCGTCTCTACCACCCACGCTCTGCATCCCCCTTCCTCCATGCTCACCATTCCCCCTATGCCTCTGCTCAAGTTATGTTCTCAAAGTCAAATGCTACCTACCCTCCTTGCCCACCTTGGCCCACCCTAATTGCTCCCCCTGGGACCCTGTGCTACAGACTGTGCTTTTGATCTTCTGATTCCACACTGTTTTATAATCTGAATTGGTTACATCCATAACAGCATATCAAGGTCCTCCCAAATAGGTAGTGTCTCTCCCACAGCACCCACGGGGCTAGGCACCAAATCAGTGTTTAAAAAGACTGGTTGATCAGCCAACTTATTTGATTTAGAAATGTAAGTAAAATGGCAGCATCCATCAGCAAGAGCAGCCATGGCTGAACCTTCATACTCTTGACTCATCTTCTGGATTCAGCGTCATCTTCCTTGTACATGATTTGGGGGGTGCAAATCATGGTTTTCTCATGCCAAAACAACTCCTGTGCCTGCCTTGTTCTCTAAAGACAGTCATTATTGACTTAGATGATTTTCTTTTAGAATGAGCACTCCCATCCCCGAGGACGGGAGTGCCATGGGTATTCCTTACGACCACACTGCTGTGTCTACACATTCAGCTGAGACCAGTGTAACCTCTAGCCCCCAGCTCCAAACATGGAATAAAGAAGGTAAGAACTAGTTGGTGTCCACTTGACTTCCAGGGACAGGGTGAGGAACCACAGAGCTCACGGCCTCCCACACTGGAAGGCCTACACTGCTATGGAAGAAGCTACCTCTGAAATTCACAGAAGTGCTTCAGCACCCTTAAGGGACCACTTTACCTCTATGAGCTTGATGGGGCCCTTAGGGGACCACTTTACCTCTACGAGCTGGATGGGGTTGGTCCCTAATCCCACGTCTTCCCCTGCTCCCACCCCAAACACACACATTTTAAGGCTTGCCAAAACCTGTGATCACGAAAGAGAAAACAGTTGATCAAGATGGGATCCTACAGAAGGCAAAACGAAAGGTGAGGGGGAGGTGGGGGAAGGGGGTTAGGAGAAGCTACCAAGCATTTCGAGGAAAATAACTTAAAAATTCATGAGCCCTCAGGAAAGGAAGGCATCACAAGGGAATCAATCAGGCTAGGTTTTCTGAGCACCTGTGGGTCGATCAAGAAACATTTACCGCATACCTGCTGTGCATAAGGCACTACTGGAAAGGCATAGGAGGATGTAGCACATATGAAACAGAGATGTTTGGGAAAAACTGATTTTAGCCTCTGACCTCAAGGAGCTTATAACCTAAGTGGTGCTAATCAAATCAAAACCACTCTTCCTGAAGGCCCCCTAGACTTACAACTCGCAGTCAAGGTTTCTTTCCTGAGGGCCATGTCCCTGTCTCCCAGCACTCCCAAAGTTTTGTGTATATCTCGTGAGCATCCATGTGCTGCTGCCAGTTATTGCTTTGGGGGAAGGTAATTTTCAGTAGCAGTAGTTAGGAAAGACTTGGCAGAGGAGATTGAATTTAAACTGGGTCTTGAAGAATGGATAAATTTGGAAGTGCAGAGCTAAGGCCGGAGAGCTTTCCAAGGCAGAAAGGAGCTCACGACTTGGCAAGAAAATTAGGCGTACATGGGCCTAATTATAATACGATGAATGCTTTCTCACCAGTATAAACGAGTTACGAAAGGAGTGCTGAGAGGGGTCAATGGAGTCTGGGGACAATAAAGAAAGGTCTGTGGTGGATGTGCCATCTGAACTGGGGTTTGAGGAATGACTAGTGTTATATCAGGCTGTCAAAAGAAGGACACTCAGGTTCTAGGACCAGAATAGGCAAATTGAAGCCAGAGAGAGCAAGTCCAGGGGAAGAATGTCTACATTGGGCCAATACTTTTGAGAACATTACAGATTCCATTTTCCTTGTACATGTCCCCTCGCCCTCCTGCAGTCTTTCCAATAAAGCTAGGCCATGAAGCTTAATAATGGCAGGAAAGGAAAGGATGTGTACTAGAGTAATAAAACAGTTGCTACTCAGCTGTGACCTTCAGGGTATTTTATTATTCTTTGGCATCTCTAGGAAGATGATAAGGAGTCTTAAAAGCTAGGTTTTATTGAGAAGGGAAAGGGAATTCTAAGAGCTCCAGTCATATATCAAAAGCAAAGTGTAGACAACTGAACTTGGAGTCTTACTCTAAGCCATAGACAGAGGGAACTTGAGATGTGACATAAGTAGAGTCCCTTCATTAAGGAGGAAGTGGAATGACTTGCAGGGCAGGGAGAGAGAAGATTCAGAAAGGAGGAGTAGGCTGTGAAGGAGTAAGAACACCTGAGACTGCACCTTCCTTCCTCTCAGGGTCAAACTCGTGTGCGGGGGTGGGGGGCAGGGGTGGGGATGGAGGGTGAGACAGAAATTGCATGATGGGTTAGTGGTCTACTTTCCTAGGCATAGCCTGGGGAAGGCTGCAGGCCACTCAGAGGGAAAACCAACAAGGCATGGAGGCACCAGCTCAGCATTGGTAGATGGAGCTGTCCAGCTAGTCTGAGAAAATGCTGCTGGCTTCTCAAAGCTTGAGCACGGTGTTCAGGACATCCCAAGAGAGGAGAGTCCAACAAACTTCTTCGCAACCCTCCCTCCCCCATCCACCCAAAACCAAGCAGATAAACAGTCCTAAAGTTGGAAAATGGAGGCTGTTGAAAGTGGAGACCTTGAGACCAAAGGCAATGGCAAAGTTGTGGTCAGAAGCAGGACATGCCAGCACGTGATCAAAGGCCAAGGAGCCACTTACAGTAACCTGCAGTTTCAGCGAGGACAGCGGCCAATGAACAGAGACAGCAACACAGAACACCAGCAGGACTGTCCCAGGACCTGAGCACATGCAGGGGAGACCCGCTTCCCCTGTCACTCAGAGATGACCTCTATTCCCCCGTCTGCTAGATGCCATCTTGGGGAGAAAAATAGGAAGAGGCTTGAAAAACTGAGCATTTATTCCAAAGAGGCAGTCTGAAGCCTGAGACAGACTGTTGGAATAAGGGAATGAGTTATCTTTGATTGGCAAGTTCAAGGCCATCACCTTTCCTCACTCTCCTAAATAAAGCCAGATGGGGCTCATGAGGGATTTTAAATTAATGATATGAAATGAAGAAACTGCAACTTTCTTTTGCATGGTCCCAATTTCAATGTGTGGGAGGTGGGAAAAGGGAAGGACATTGAAGGGGCCAGGTCTGAAAGCCCACAGGGAATGCGGTCTAGAGCATGGTTTGCTGGCTGACAATCACTTTGGGCTTTCTAAAAATGCAGATCCTGGTGCTCCAAGTCCAGATCTGCTAAATCAGAATCCCTCAAGGGAGGCCAAGGAGGCTGCATTTTAAAAGCTCTCCTTGTGACGCCAATTTGGAAACCACATTGAAGCACGGGTACAAGCACTAGCCTTGGAGAGACATCATTTCCCCCGAGTCTGAGGGAAAAGTGCAGTGCCCAAGGGCAACCAATTGGAGAGGTGACCACAGAGTCAGGAGGTGGGACAGATAATCCAGACGGCTGGTATAAACCGGTCTCAACACACTTGGCTGTGAACAGCAGAGAGAGAAAGTAGTTATGCAGGTTGCAAAGAATTTTGTCTTAATTGTCCTGTTGTCTTTTAAAGTGGAGTTACTGAGCACGTCTAGGCTGTAGGAAGGGGCAAGTGGCGACTGAGAATTAAATATCTGAGGAGTGACTGATGGAAGCCTTCTAAAGCAGCCTTGCAGAACTAGCTAGGGCTCAGAGCACATGGCTTAACCCTGACATAACACAACGTTTCCTCTGACACTGGGCTAAGGAGGTGAGGAGGAACTGGTGCGGAGGAGAATGAAAATGTCGGAGAGTCACTGTGGGGAATAGCAAATGAGTCACCGAAGGGATGGTAAAGACACATCTCACCGTGGGGCCTCTCGGAACCTGGAGATAAGATCAGCTTCCCTTGCAAATTTTAGCTCCCATTCCACATTTAGTAAAGACAAAAATACCCAAAGGCTTTCTTCAGGGAGGGCAGTGAAAATGGGTTGGAAGGGAAGGGAATTTCATTTTTTTACCATACCTATGTATTGTTGGAAAGTTTTGTTTTTCACAAAAAAAGTTCTTATATAACCATACAATTTAAAAAAAAATACCAAAAGTATATTATGGCATTTTTGGACATGTAAAACGTATAGCAACACTTTTGGATAATACATGTATAAGCTGGAAAGTAAGAAAAGATAGATCTTGACCTAATAACTGCCTAAACAATTTATCAAAACATTAATAAGGACATAATCACAAATGTTTTAATGTAATATTACTAATTGATTAACTTGGCATGTTTAATACTATATATGTCCAATATACTTTCTATGCTCATTGTATGTGAACACTTCATGCTAGCTGATCAATACAATTCTTTGGTTCCACTGCACACTTTTATTTTAGGACACTGGCAACAGAGAAGACAAAGAAACATTTGGTTCCAAATATACTAATCATATACTTAATTTAGGGTACATAAAGAAATCATGCATGAAAAGGATGTCTAAAATCTTTATATCTAATTTCAAACACCAAATTTTAAGTAGACCAACAAAGATCTTTTGTGTCGCTCAAAGGAAGTAAAGAAAAATTACATGTCCATTACGGCTTGCTGAAGGGCTTAATGCATTTTAGAGATTTTTCTTATGATTAGTCATTGTTTTCTCTAAGTGAATGTGCTGTTACAGAAGCTTCAAACATTTCCTGTTGAGAATACCTATACATCCAAAGGAGTGCAGAACATATACACCAAACAGTGGTTTTCTCTGGTTGTCATAATCTGGATGATTTTTTTTTTTTTTTTGGTGTTCTTGTATTTTACAAAAGTAATGGGTATATTACAAAGTAAAAAAAAAAAAAAAAAGTCCCTTCCACTGGGCTGCCACTAAAGACCACAAAATATTTTTGTGTATCTACATGAATGTGATAATCAGAGAGAGTTATGTGACCATTAAATATGAATATGAGGAAGCCCACTTAAACATATATTCAAGGAGAAATACGTTCAGTCCTCTAAAAACTGTGGTAAAGAAATTCTGGGCACACGGAAGTTGAAAGCTGAGGTCAACTCCACTCTCTAGGGCTGCCACGCACAGCCGTTTTACCAAAGACAAGCTCACTTCCTAACTTCCTCAATAGCAGAAACTTCCGATTCTCCAAACAACTTTTGATACTTAAAATACAGAAACAGGACAGATAATTGTAGTGTTTCCTTTTTAAAAATGTGTGTCCGAGTTACCACATACCATGATCAGTGACCCAGATTATTGCTAACACATTATTATCGGTGAAGCTCCCCTGGATCTCTCCAGGCTTCTGAAAAGGCCAGCAGGAAGCACAGTGGATATGTAGCCTCTTTGCGTTGAAGAAGTTCCAGGAAGGTTTTGGAAGTGGTATTAATGAAAGCAAATGTCCATCTTTAAGACAAAAGTTTTCTCTGAATTGAATGCTTCCTTTTACCTCATTTATGAGGTGGACTCTTCTAGTTTTATACAAGTCAGACTCAGGGTTTAGAAGGTGTTAATTCCGGTTCTGTGATAATGGCCAAAAGTAACCACAATGACGAACCTAGACAGTAGAAAGAAAGCACATTCCTTTGGTTTTAACTTGCCTCCACAGTATATGTTAGAATAGGTTTCTATTTAATGCTCTGTGAATTAAAAACACTCGAACCAAATAGATCCCAGCTTGGAATCTCTTCAGCTTCTCCACATTTTCCACTCTTCACTGGCGAACAAGTACAACCGTCAGACAACACAAAGCATGGGCGTGGTGGACTGATTGCATTTAGGGCCCCAATTCTTCCCTCCTCCTTGTAACTTCGCCTTTGCCACTTCACTCTGGTGCCTTCCCGCTCTGCACTTAGCCCGGTGGCTTGCTTCTGGGGAATGCTGGTCAGCATGAAGCAGATTTGAAAGGGATTTGTGGGACTGGGCTCGTTGCTGTTGCCCTCTGCCACCTCCATGAAAACATGCCTGGGCTAGCCGATGGAGGATGAGACTCCTGGAAAAGGGCTGAGTCGCTCCAGTCAAGGCCAACTCCCCAGTGAGCCAGGCGGGACCAGAAGAACTGCCCAGAGACGCCCGGCCCAAATCATTGATCTAACTCATAAATTAAGTGAACGTTTATTGTTGCGTGCCACCGAGTTTTTATGACTGTTATGCATTACTTTTGTGGCAACAGAGAATTGCTACAATAGGTTTTCATTTATTTGACATCTGAGTGTGACATCTCTCTCATAACTTTTCTAAGAGGAAGCTTTGGTAGTAAAGACCTTCACTGTTACCACCTCCTGATGTTCTGTAGACTGTGTAGATCCAGTCATCTAATACTGAGCACCTAACTCTGTGCTACCTGCTCTCTCAAGTGTTCTCATTTAATCCTCATAACCACCCTGAAAAGTAACTTCCTTATTTTGGGGAATTTGAAGAAATGAGGAAGTTGAGGCAGACTGATGAAATGATTTATCTAAAGTCACCATAGATTGGCAGAATCAGGGCCCAAACTCAAGACCTCTGAGTCCAGCCGCATTTTCCATGACATCAGAAATTGATAACCAAGGCTTAAAACTAGCAGAATATTATTCTGTCCAAGTCATTAAAGACAGAGAAAGTTTGTTTAAAGAAGGCAATTGAGTTTTTATTCCGTCATCCAAGAAAACTGAAGTATTTGACCATTACAGAGCTGTTTTCTTCAAGCATTCCATCCTGGGCATTCTTGTTGCTTAAATGTCCTTTAAGATATTGCTATTCCCTGTTCAGAAACACCCAGACAACCCAAGAGACTAAATTATATATATTCTCCACCATTTCCCAATTTTATTGTAAAGGATTTTATGTTCAATACTCCTCTTCAGCCAATCACTATGTAAATTGCAAAATAGATTAGCTGTTCCTTGGTGATAATACTGACTAGAAAAAAGTACACCCATGCAAATATAAATTAGGGAACAGTGGATACATGAAATACACACCCATTTTCAAACGTGCTTTTTTTTTCTTGCTGAGGTAGATTTGCCCTGAGCTAACATCCGCTGCCAATCTTCCTCTTTTTGTATGTGAGCCACTGCCACAGCATGACCACTTGCAGATGAGTGGCGTAGGTCGGTGCCCAGGAAGCAAACCCAGACCGTGGGGAAGCAGAGTGTGCCAAACTTAACCACTAGTCCATCAGGGTTGGCCCTCAAAGGTGATCTTTTAAAGAATGTAGTAACAAGCCAGGTTCTTAAGACATCTCTCCCTTTTGTGATTTCAGTCCTTAAAAAATATAGAAACAAGTCAATTAAATATTCTAAGGTAAGGCACGTTTCTAAGGGTTTCTTTAATTGCAGGGGATTATAAGGAAGGGTAGACTGGAAAAAGTGGGAAGCAGAACAGAGAGAAGAGAATGAGGCTGACGTTTTGGCAAGTGAAATTGCACCATGAGATGTCATATAGCATTGCTAGGGACATGGAACTCCAAACCTAGTTTACCAAATCTAGCTTGACTTTATTAACGTATTTGATTTTATCATTATGTTAAATTTAAGCACCTGGATACTGGAATGATAAGAGACAGGAAACTAGTGGTTTAGTTAAAAAGTAGTTAAACTTTTAGGGTATAACATTTTGTCAGTGGTTGTCATTTTAGAATTTAAAAACTGAATTTTCCTTTGCCTCATACTTCCTTTATGCATGTAACTTGCAGCAGAAAATTCCCCCTTTGACAACTTCAGAGCACAGCAAGAAACCACAGTGGTTTGCAGGCCACTAATTCCGTTACGGATGAAAGCATTCAATTATCTCTATAAAATTCAATTCCTTAGAAAATGTGTTTGTGATTGACTAAGTATATTTTTAAAATGTGGTGATACCACATGCTATTATTCAAGATCTTGATTTAAAAGTTGGAGTGAAGTAGCTTGTGGTTCTTGGGTAAAACAAAAACACTAATCTGTTTTTTCCAATATAAAAATATTTTCAATACAAAAAGGCAATCTAGAATACTTTTATTCCAGATGTTAAGCTAGACTTGTGCAAATCTTCATTTTTCCCCCTGCAGCCCAAACATACTTAAAAACTGCAAACAATCATTTAAAAGTGGGTCATCATTTGTATTAAAATCTTATTTACATGGCATTTATATTTAAAAGTGTTATGAAATACTGCTAATAACAAGTCAATACAGTTTAGAGAGAAGATCTCATGAAAAAAACCTGAAGAAGATTTAAAAGCAGAGTTAATTCTAGCTTAAGTTCAAGATAGGTGATCTCAATGGAGATTACTGTTGGGTAAGGCCTCTGATTGCTTCTTCTCACCAGAAAAATCTACATACACACAAAACTCTGCATAAAATTCCAGAGAGTGCTCTAGATTAATCATCTTCAGCTGTGAACAAAAATTTGTTTCACACAATACACGTATACGTACGTTTCAACTCCCCCAGCCCCAAACAGCCCATCCTCAACAGGGTTATGGCTGGTATTCTCATGTCTTTTGCCCCAGACTGCCAGCTCAGTAGCACCATCTCATTGGAGACTGTGAAACCCAAGGTGTACAGCTGTCTACAGCCTTCCCCTCCCAACTCCCCAGGCCCTATTATTAGATGTGGGCTTCACGGAATCATCTGCCCAACTTGTGGCTGTTGGTTTTCCGCACACCATGCACAGCAGGTCAGTAGTGTTGTCCAGTTATCATACACATTCAGACCCACAAACAAGGGTTCTGTTCCAAGACCTCATTTTGACTAGCTTCAAATGTCCTCTCCACCTACCCAAATTCAATGCATCTTGAACACTGTCCTTAAATGCTATTTTGTGCATCCTCTTCCCAGACCATATTGTTCAGAAGCACCTTATATCCTTCCTGTTATCATCTCTTTCCTAAACTACTTTAAAAACTTTTAAAGCAAGCTTATTACCACATAGCATTAAGGTAGGTGCAAGGGCCGCCAACAAAACTATTGAAGACAGATTCTAAAAACTGTGGCAAGTGCATATCTCAAACTCCACTTATTCTACAACCAATAATGTCACGTAGCTTGGACTGGAGCTCGGTAACGCTTTCTATTGTCTTGGAGCTTCATAAAAAGCATGCGTAGTCCCTTGTTGGCTTATCACTGAACTTGTTCCCGTAAGTCTGATTCAATGTTCTTGCCTTCTATCAATGTGATTTTAAGAAGTTAATTATTATGTCTTCCTATGTGCAAACTAGCATGACATTTACTTTTTCACAAAATCACCATCAGTTAAATCAATTCTACAAATATTTCCATACTTATTCATTGTAGCAGAAAGTAGCTTTTATGTATGCCTTTGATTTTTTGTTTCTTTTGGATGCCTACTTGTGTGAACTTTTAAGTTTTAGGTTGGGCTCCTCTTAACATATTTTGATGAAAGGGAAGAGAGTCTGTTAAAAAGGAAGCTGGACAACCCACATGGTGCAAGTACCTTCTTGAGTAGCAAATGAACATTCTAACTCTTGGACACACCCAGTGCTGAAAATGACTGCGTTGGAGTGTATCAGTTCGATACTAATATGTCTGTTTACTGCATCAAGGGGCTTTGAATCTATTTTGAAGCACAGCGGTAAAAAAGATTTCCCAAGTGGGGAGAAAGCCCAAACACACACTATACTTCTCTCCTACTCTTCAGCCCCTTGATGTATATGTGCAATTATGGACATCAGGATTGTTATAAAAATCTCCCAGATAACCAGTGTCACTAACATCAGGCTCATCAGCAAGAATATTCCCAGGGCTGAGGTGAGAATGGAAAAAGATCTCCTCTGGCTATCTGTCAACTGAATGATGCTGTAGTTCAATGTTGGAAGGCTCCTTTTAGATGGTTTACAGAGTTGTATGGTGCAGCCATTTAAGTAAGATTTGTTTAAATGTTTTCCACTGATACAAAATTGTTGATGAAACTATATTAGTCCCTGGCTGTTCAGTACCAAGTAGGGTAGTGTTTTTCAGCTTCTGAGGTTCCTTTTGTTGCATCCTAAAGCAAGTCTGTTTTAAAAAGTTTGAGGAAAGCAGCCTGCTAACCAGAGAAACTGACTTATCGTAGGAACTGAGCTCTTGCAAGGCACAAAGGAAGTCTGATTGATCTAAAAAGTTTTTTAAGTTTTTCAATTATTTCATGATGATGATATAACTAATTATGAGTAGACTATGTTTTACCTGATATTCTTCAATGGAATCTTTTTAAAAAGTAGCATTTTTTTTTTTTTTTTGCTAAGCGTACATTTCGAGAGTAAATGAATTTCACCTTCTAATCTGTTTTTGTTTACAGCATAGATCATGTGTATTACATCATTAATTTGGCATAGGCAAGCTCTGAAATAAACTAAAATGAATAACTCACTAGTACTGTGGGGTGTGTGTTGTGTGTATGTGGGGCATATTAAGTAGTGCATATCTGTCTGCCAGGGGAATGGAATAAACTTTTTATATAACACCAAACCTAAAAAATAAAAAGATGCACTCAATATCATATTTCCATTATGTGAAATACACACAATTTTTTTGTTTCCATATAATTTAGGGCATGGACAGTAAAGTATAACCTCTCTAAAAAAGATCAGTTTAAATCAAAATCAATTAAAACAATGAAAAATTAGTCCCATAATAACATGGTAAACGACTCAAATGGCTTTTTTTTTAATGCTAGGAAAAATGTTCACCTTTCAATGGTGACAGTACTGTTAACACAGGTAGAGAGCCAACAAGGTAAAAAGTGAGAGCACATACAGACACACACAAATATATATAAAAATTGACCAGAAATCACAGGACATTTAAGCAACGTTTTCTTAAGTAGAACTATTTTTTTTGTACTTTAAATATTTGGTGTGGGTGGGGGGAAGGAAATCAGTATTTCACAATTTTAACTTGAAAACCAGCCGGAATAAAGCCTCAGCTCACTGTTGAATAAAAAAAAAAAAAGAAAAAAGGAACCACATCGTACTTTTGACAATCATAGGAGTAAAGCTTACAAAGAACACATCTACCATCTACATCACAGTGCACAGAAGATGCAGTCTCCGAGACCACCACAGGGAAACAAGAACAGACTCTGCATCCGTCATATTGCATTACAAAATTAATGCCGTAGTAGAAAATCTCACCTCCTGTGGTCGGCGTTCTGGCTGGTAAGCACCTGACGGTAGGAGGCTAACAGAAAAGAAGTGAGGGGCACTGCTCAGTCTGGTTCAGGACAGCCAGCTCCTTCACCTGCCACTGGCTGATGCATTTAGTAATCTCAATACAACATTCACTGAGAATAAATATAATACCACATTCTGGCTTCTTGAGCAGGATAGTCTGGGGAATGTACTAGAGGACAGAGCATCAAAGGCCATATTTCACTCAAGAGAAGAAATCCACACCACCACTCAGTTTTCTTTTACTGTGAAAAATTTAAATTTCAGATTAAATTAAACCCCATAAAGACATGATTTGTACTTACATATAAACACAGATTCTAAAGAACTTAGCTATCTAGCTGCCTCTTCTCTATTTCATTAAACCACCAGTGTCCTTCCCTGGATTACTGTTAGTCTCACCACCACGTAGGTGCCATTAGCTATTATTTGTTACAAATCTCACATTCCTTCCACAGTAGTAACTGATTGGAGGACACACAGCCAAGTTATCAGAAATGTTGACAACCATAGGGCAGCTGAATTTAATTGCAACTACCACAATGTTTAAGAGAGTGACGGTTAAGTCACAAGAACACCTGGGGCGATTGGCTCCTCCTGGGGTGCCTAGGACTTTCCTGGGTGGGTTTAGCATTGCAAGTCCTGCAAAGTCCCAGTCCCAGGCACACCAGAGCATTTGGTCACCCTAGGAACACCACTCACTCCTCCCTTAATATTGTTAGAGAAAAGATAAGAATTTTCAAGCACATAAGGCAACCTATGAGGGCACTAGCTCAAAAATATTTTTAGGACACTTGCCAACACCTAGTTCCTGGGAAGTTCATACGTATCTTATTTAACGGTGTCAATTTTAAGATTGGTTGGTAGTACTTAAGCAAATCTGTGAGCAGTGTAGAAAAAGTTCATCCTTGAAACCTGTTTTCAGACAAATCCTCTAAAGGTTCTTCTGGTTGTGTCCAGTTATATAGTATTTCACTGTATCTTTTTGAGATTTTCAGAGTTGAATGAATAATCCAGTTTTATACATCTTTTCATATTCTTTTTTTAAGGTGAAAACACTGCCAACCATTTCCCACATTCTTGCTTCATATATTGAAAAGACGACTGCCAACTGGAGATATTTCCCTTGGATTACAAAGACCCTGAATTATGTTACTTTTAACTTTGCTCCAGCAGAAGGTCTGGCCTTGGGAAAAGATGGCAAAAAGAATCTTCTCAGATACGAACATTTTTGTTTTGCCTGCAATGCTGTGATCTAGTTCAACTGCGTAACTACTTTCATCTTAATCTCTATAGTTTTTCTTGTTTTGCCCTCTTGTATAAAAATGGTTAGTGTCACAGCCTCACTATCACTAATAGAAAGATACAAATATTTATGCCTTAAAGGTCAGGGTCAAAAAAGCAAAAAAGAAGCCTGAGGTAAAGTTGGTCTAAGAAATGACCTATTTGGGTTCTGCATTTTGCCAAGAAATAGGGTTTTTAAAAAAAATTTTAAATCCATGCATGTTACCTATTTGCTACATAAGACAATTATTTCTCCCAATTTAAATCAACCTGTGTGTATACTAGTTACATAAACCAACAAATGACTACATTCTTAGAGCAGGTATGTACATTCACCAGAAAAGGACCCTCTTCTTTCTCAGCAATATTTTTTTCTGTTTGAACAATTCAAGTGTGTGAATAATGAGAGTGACAAACAGATATTTTCTTAATGACTTACTGAGAAAAGGAAAATCTCCTTGGAAGGAAAGAGACTTTAGTGAGACTTCTATTCCTACAGACAAATGCTGAGAACCAACTTTATGCTACAGCATTGTAAAGGGTAGAACTTAATATAGAACCAGAAATATGGCAAGTTATCTAGTGACTAACATTGTAAAACAGCCAAAAGCTTTAAAGCCACAGGGAGAAAGAACAACGGAAGAGTGTGAAATGGAAAATATGTAATAGTTAAGTACTTTTATAATTCTAAAACTTTACTTTTGTCCTTAAATCAATATATTATAGATTTCATGGTTTAAGAAATTATCATTTTTAGTTAGAAATAGGAATTAAATCCCTACCATCCACCCAAAAGAGCAAATCAGAAATTTTGGAGAAATTTTTTTTTTTTTGGAGGGTAGAACAACATCACTTTTAAAGAAATTTTTGGAAAAAAATCTAAAAGTCCTTCGTGTGGCGTTAATGAATCCTTCTTTCTCCCATCAGCAGCTGCATTATTCTTCCAAGGGGCCTTACATCTCAATCAATGGTGAAATTTGGGGTCTATTATGGATCTCAAGACAGCAAACCAATTGCCACTGAACTTAGGCTAATCTACTCTGGTCAAAACCTCTGTGAATCAAAGACGGCCCAAAGAACTTTGGAAATCCATTTCTGTTGAGCAAGTCTAAGAAAGTCAGGTCTGAACCACCTTCAGGCTACCCTTAAACACAAGAGAACTTGACTTTTGGTAGTGGTACTTCCCAGGGTATCTTAAGCAGCAATCTTATACCAGGGGGAAAAGAATTAAAGTGGGGCAGGGTGGGGTGGGTGCTGCAATCTAACATTATTTAAAAAAAAAAAAGTTAACCCTAAGTTAGTACCTTCCAGAGACCACTGAATGTATAATAATTTAATGAAGGGGCATATGACAGAGCTTTATTTGATGTTAATGAATTCCAGTTATGATTCTTAATTGTCAAGCTGTCTAAAAATGGCATACTAACTAAACAACCAAATTAGGACTCTGGCAGAATAAAAAAATTACTCTGATGGTCTGACCATGAAGGAAAATGTCTGCAAGCACATTAGGAACTTTTTACTGACATCTGAGATTTAAACAACAGAATCATTCAACATTGTTAAAATGTATGCAGATAAGTGACTTTCTACTATTAAGGTTTTCCTATGAGTGTATATGTATATAGAAATCCATACACACACATATAACTTATTTCCTACTAAAAAGACTTAAGGCAGTTATGCTATATATAAAGTTAGCTATAATATCCAAGATAAATCAGTTCCTACTCAAGAAATTATGTGAACACATTAGAAAAGTTCTTATCATAAAGGCTGTCATGAGGCTATCTATATTTTAGTACAGCTCACATTCCTGGTTGAGGCTCCAAACCCAGGAATTTTGCCCCAAGAGATAATTTGTCCCTCAATCCCCAGACACAAAAGGCAGTCTGAACAGACAAAATATTTATGAAAACTTGAAAAAGAAGATACAAAACTGACTGCCTCTAGAGACTACATACTATCATTATTACTCTTGACTGTACTAACCACAACAATCCAATCAGCTCCAAGTGGAAAAACAGGGCTAGTATTATAGGGAAATCATTGGCTGCAACTGCCAGAAAAGTTCGTAATCCTAAACATAATTTAAAACAGAATCTGATGATTTATGCTGTTTTCTAGTCACAAAGACATTTCTGAGCCATTTGTAAGACTTAAGTGATTGACCAATCTGAACAACATATCTTCAATGGTGAAGAAATTAGGACCCTGGGTATGAACAGCACCATCTTTTTTGGTCTTGAGTAATGTTCAAAGAGAGAAACATTCTGATGTATGCAGATAAAACATGGTTGGCAAGGAAGAGGGCAATCAGCAAACCAACCAGGGATACATGTTGTCAAGAGAAAGGGAGGAAGAATAAAATTCAGTTGATGAATATGAAGGATTTAACAAAGTAAAGCTCATGAAGGAAAGAAAATAGGCAACAGCTTGTTATGTCTAAACATCAATGCTTTAGGTCAGAGGAAGAGAAAAGGTCATGTGTTGCTTACGTCCACAGACTAGTTAGTTATCTAAAGAGATACTGGAGGGATGACGTGGAGCGGGGGCAAACTGCGAAATTGGAATGTTCCACTATGAAAGCAAAGACTGTACATAAAGACAAATTTTAAGTACAGTGAAGACTGTCTTGTGTTACTTTATATTCCACCATCAACCAGACCAGGAGGGTGCCTATTATTGAATAAATTCTCAAAGTATTTAGTTATTAAAAAAAAAGATCTTAAAGGTATATTTGGATAGATTTTGGAAGAGGTAGAGAAACCAACTGGGTATATATACTCTTTCATTTGATTTCAACTAGCAAGAGACTAGAATGATTGTTTTTCACCTTCAAAGTCTTAGTCTTGGTGAAACTGACAATAAAGGCACAAATAAAGTGAAATTAAGTAATTTTAACAAAGAAAATTTGACAATGTCTGAACCAAGCAAACTGGAAACGGTTTAAGGTTAAAAACAAACAAAAAACTAGATATTAAACAATCTGCAAATATATACTTGGCATATGGAATAAGAGTAAGAGCACAGAGTAAGAATATTTAGCTTTCAAGAAAAGTTAGGCAGATTTCCTTCTAGCAAAGTGATAGGTCCTGAGAGAGAAAGTAGCCCCCACAAGACTAAGCACACTTTGAGGGTCAGGACCAAATCCCAGTCATCTTTTTATTACTCAACATCTATCACAGTGGCTGGGTAAAGAATAGTCATCAACAAACGTTTACTGAATGAATGCATATCATAATGTATAATTAGTATATTGATGTAGTTCAAACCTAATCAGGAAAGTTTCTTAGAGTAGGATAAGAAAAGAACACAAGCAGGGCTATTCCAACATCCAGTTATGTTCTCCAATCTTAACCAGTGGGTATAAAAGACTTTTCAAACTTTTTTTTTTTAAAGCAATGAAACTCTTTTTTGAAAAGAAATCTATGTAGAACTCCAATACAGAATAAAAATGAAGCTGCCACTGGTTAGACCGAAGTCAGTGGGAATGTCACCAGCCTCCAATGCCCTAAGCCAGCGCTAAGGTGTCTCCATGGAATCTATGGAAACCACCATTCATCTTAGAGATATGATGGAAAGCATGGTCATTCAGCATTACCAGCACTGTGAAGGAGAAATTCTAAATAATGTCACCAATTTAAATAAAGACAAAATTCAACAGAAAAGAGATCTTATCGTTTAGAAGAATGAAAACAGCCCCTATAAAGGAAATAAAAACAATCAACAAAAATGAGGCCACAGTAAACAAAACAGAATGCAATAATTAACATCTCATTAAAAAGCAAATATGATCATTACACATATTCACACAAATGTAATCACCACCACGAAGTCAACTGCTCAATACAACAGGTGTTTCCAACGAGCTGAGTCCCAGTTTCATATCGTACAGAAGAATCCCACCATAATGGTAGAGACGTGATCCATTATCGCAATGCTGTGGCTGGCACCGCTTCACTTAACATATCAACAGAGGAATAACTGCCAGGACCTTCCACCACTTCCAAAATTTTTCTGTGCCCCCAGAACTGTTCCCTAACATCACTACAAGTTTTCAAGTAAGTAAACACCTCCAAAAGACAGAGGTTCCACTGGTTATCTCCAGCAGGTCTGGCAGTGGGACATTTACTCTAATCACAAGACGGGCTGTAGAAGTAGTAATTAGTGGGCAGCAAGACGTCTGGAAGCAAGCAGCCACTATGATGGTGAAAATTTGCCCAAGGCAGATTTAAAGAAAGGGTTGTTAAATTAAATGGTATCGATCTGGTACAAATGACAAACTTTTTACAGCACAGGCTTGAGGAGGAAGAAATATTAGTGAGAATGACACACAAAGCAGTCTATCACAAAATAAGGCCACCTTCAACTATAACCTGTAGAACCATGCCGATCCTCCAGTGTGGATCTGTGTAGAGGTGTTTATATAAAGCATTAATACCTAACAATGAGTTTCCTTTAAAATGTGCCTTTACATGTGATGTTGTTCCCTTTGCCAGGAATGCCTATCTCCCCTGGCTCTCCACATGGCTTGCTCCTTTCTCCCATCAAGTGTTAGCTTAAGCATCACTTCCTTAGAGAAGCCTTCCCTCTGTCATGTTCTATCACAGTACACTGTTTCTCTCCTTCATAGACAAATAAGTTGATTACGGGATAGAGTAACTGCTGTCTCAGGAAAGGCAGGGATCGTATCTGTCTTGTTCACCTTTACCCAAAGGCTAAGAAACCTCCTGGCACATATAACAGGTGAACAATAAATATTTGTTGAATGAATAAAAAATTACTATACCAAGTTTACATGAATACATACATGTACACATAAATATTGAAAAATGGGGAATATCTAATAGAAAACACCCAAATGCTAAAGGTACTGAAAATGACACTTGTAGATACAGGTGAATATGGTTTCACAGAATAAGTACCAAAGATATCTATCTTCAAAAATACGAAAATTTTTACTAAAAGGGGATCAGGAGTGGTTATTTTCCATTTCTATCAAGATGCAAATAAGAAATGTTTAAACTGCAATGAGTTAACTTAGACATAAGCATTATTTGCTACAGAATGGACTACCAACAGAGCTTCTGGAATCTCTTCACTGCAGAGCATAAAATATGGTTGGTTATTATAGTCAACTGTATATTCAGGATTAGTTAAGAACAGCTCAGACAGTAGGTAATTGTAAGCTAAAAACTTGCTAAACTGCTTCTCCCCCAATTTTCAAAATTCTGAATTTATAATCATGTAAAATAACAGATTTTATAAATTGAATACAACAGACTTTAAAAACAGATGGCCCTTATCTGCTGATCATACCTCAGCATCACTTTTCTAGGTATTTTGCAGAAGCAACTACATTTACAAAAGGTCCATTTCATAATACATTCTGGTAACTAAATCAAATGAAACTACTCAAATCAAAGAGCACGAGGTCTGCTATTGAAGTATTTTAAAATACCTTTTAAAAAAAGAGTGTTTATATCTATAGATTGGCTTTTTAAAAAAGGATAAATATACTGCAATAATTGTAGCATATCCCTGAAAATAATTATACTGCCACCTGTGCACTTTTTAGGAGGTGTATGGATAAATCAGTAGACTGCTAGGTCACACAAATCAATTATTATCTGTTGAAATCTGGTGTAAGACAAAGGGGAAGACTCCACATGAACTCCTACTATACCCAGACTTAACTGTGCTGGCAGTATCAGTGCAACCATTACAGTGATGGCTGCCATGCTACACTGTTTTGGTATCAGGACAAAAGTGGGAATGAGGAGGTTTGGAAAGATTTTCGGCAAGGTTTCCTTATAATGAGATTTAGCAGTAAATAAACACAAAACGAATGAATGTTTAAGACCCACTGAACACATTAAGGTCAACGATTTCAAAAGTTAATCCACTTTTCTTCCCCCAAGAGTTTATTTTTGGTAAAAGGCAGAAAAATTAGTTTTTCTACAAGGGAAATCTGCTTCTAAATGATAATTTGAAAATCTTGATATATATTATATATTAAAAAAGACACACAAAAATAACGGAGAAGTGGGAATAACAGATTAGGTACTGTAACTTTATAAAGGCTCGCCTAAATCAAGAAGCAGCACACACACCTAATTTATGCAAACTAAAAGTGTATATAAACAGCACAATACTGTGATACTGGATCATGATACATTACCTGTACACATAACTACTACTGTCATTAATAAACCTTTGGGACACTCAGTGTTAGGCCCAACAAGACATCAGTAAGTCTTTAAAATCTCTTCCTCCTTTACGGGAGGGCATTTCTAGACACTAATTTTCCCATCTAATATTTGAATACAGGAAACCGATTCCACAAGGTGCTTTAATTGATGAGACCTCAAGTGCTGTTTTCTCTCTTGAATTTTTGGATAGTCAACAGTCCATGGGGACCACACACAAATACTATGACAGAAGAGTTGTTACATTAAGTCTTTTGATGGGACTTGATTGGTTGACGAAGCTTTATGACATGCTTGAGCAACGCACTGACGGGGATCCCATCTGAGTTAATACTTTGTCCAGCCACTGTAGGGGTCCATTCAGATGCAGTTCAATCCAGCAAGGAGTGCTCGTTACTGTCTGCCTTCTGTTTAAAAGAATACAGGAAAATAATTATGAAAGTAAAAGAACAATATCTATGTTTAGCTACATGCAATAGGAATTTAGATAAATTAAAAGACTGTATAGACTAAAACCTAAATTATTCTGAACAAGTATTAAGTTTGTATATCTATTATTTTGAAAACTGTTTAATCCTCAAAGTCTAACAAAGTACTTCTGATGACTTTTTTTTCTTTTAAAGAGATTTATAAAAACATTGTTTTCTCTTCAAATTAAAATTAGTAGGGTGACCTTATTATTTATCATCCAAAATGGGACACCTTTAGGAGAGAATGTAGTCATTATTAATAATCATTCCAGGTCGAGACATAAATCAGGACTGTCCTAAGAAAATCGGAATATATAGTCACCCTACCTATTAATCAACCACAGAAGATAAGATACTCAAATACCAAATGAAGTCTAAATGGAATAGGGTTCAACATTAGTGTATACCAAAACAAAACAGAATTCTGACCCAAGCTTAACACAGATGTTAAGAGTTGGAGTTCAAATTTCCCTGACAGAGCCAATGAACAACATCCCTTTTAGCAGCCTCATGTAGGCTTTTAGTAAGAAACACCTCTAGTACTTCAACAAAATGGGCTACTGTCTGGGAATCACAAACTGTTTGGTGACATCCTGTCACTTCCACGTACTGATTTTAGTTCTGTCTTATTTACTATATACAGTAAGTCAGTAAGTCGGCTTGCTTCTTCAATGTGACAGCCCTTCAAAAATGAGAAAAGGCCATTATCAACTCTTCACCTCCAAAAGGCACATGCTCAATACAATTTAAAACTGTATTTCAAAGGATGTGGTTTTCTGTAGCAGATGGTGTCAATGCCCTTCAGATTTTTCAGTGTTCTCTAGCAAACTTCCAATTGCATGTACACGCATTTCTGTGCCTGAGAACCTCTCTCCTCTGTCCACATGTAGAGCAGACCAGAAGTGCCAGGACATTAATTTCTCTGGGAGCAGCCCTCAACCAATAACACAGCAATTGGCATTTAAATGCCCAGTTTCCCTTCCCTCTGGGTGGGATAATTCTGTATGTTCTTTACTATTTTCCAAAGTTTTCCTATGGGAATAAGCTCTAATGACCCACCCACTTTAGTAGATGGCTTTAATAATGGTATTGGCTGCCTTCCCTCCCCTACCTCACTTTCCTACTTCCTCCTTCCTTAGCAGCGTTTCCTCCATTTCCTGAATAAACTCCTTACACTTGAATCCTTGTCTTAGGGTCTGAGACACACACGAAGACATTTTGATGTGTGACCATTCCTACAACACGACACACGGAACATAATACAACAGTCCCCAAGCTGATCCGCACAGACTCACTGCCTTATGTTGAATTAGATACTCTATTTCGGTTCATGCAGCTTGAAATTGCACTAGCACACTTCACAAGTTGACTCACATTATCCACGAGGTATAGGCAAGACTGACCCTTTCTCATCTTCCCCTCTGTTCTTTTTGTTGTTTTGTTCTTCAAAAGTGTCTCCTGCCTTCTCTCTCTCTCCCTCGGATTAAGCCTTCTGCAGTAATTTTGCCAAGATCTCTTTTAATTTTAATTTTGCCATTTGCTGAGTTTTGGATATTTCCCAGTTTGTTTTCAATCAGATCATTTATTACTAGATTAGTTTAACCTTCAGGAATAATTCTTAATCCAGGCCACCGAAAAGAGGGTTTAAGAAGGCTGTAACTACACTTATTTGGGCACAGAAATGTACCTGAGGCATTATTCATCTCCTTATCTTTTTACTAACTCCAGTACTGATTCACTTAGCTCAGACATTTCTCAATTAAGTATGAATCTTTATACATTTATATTTCCTGTTTACATTTCCTGATTTTTTTTTTTGGTGAGGAAGATCAGCTCTGAGTAACATCCGTCGCCAATCATCCTCTTTTTGCTGAGGAAGACTGGCCCTGGGCTAACATCTGTGCCCATCTTCCTCTACTTTATATGGGATGCCGCCACAGCATGGCTGACGAGCAGTGCATCGGCAGGCACCCGGGATCTGAACCTGCAAACCCCAGGCTGCCAAGCGCGGACTAAACCGCTGCGCCACCAGGCGGTCCCTACATTTCCTGATTTTTACGCTGGCAATCAAGCTGGCATTACAGAAACTGGAAAATAGTTTTAGAAATCTAACCATTAGCTCTACCTCCTCAGCTCCAGAGTCATTAAAAAAGGTTCCTGGTAACTACCCATAGTTCCCAGATATATGGGTATCTGACGTTATTTTGATCTGTAAATATTAAAGGAAACTTTTATTATCCAAAGTAATATACATGACTCCATACCTATAAAAACATGCTATATATTGCTGCTTCTCATAATTATAGATTTTAAATTATCTCTGGGTTAAAGCATGGCAGAATCCACCGTGAATGAATGGTGGGCAGTGAATGAAGGGCAGTATCTCTCTCTGCCAATTAAAACTGTTCTTAGCAGGAGACCTACAGTGGAATTCTCCCTGTCCTATGCAGTTCATATTTAATTCCACTAAATTTCTACCATGTTCTGCAATTCTAATCTTTCGAAGAAAAAAAAAGTCTGACCTAAAAACTTGATATCAGAGAGTACCAATGGAATCTAATTTTAATATCAACTCAGGACAGTTCAAGTTCAAAGGAAAAAAGGAACTCTGCATTCTTTAAAGGTATCACATCTCAAAAGGGAAAGGATTAAAACAAAAGAGAACTACAGCAAAGTGACAAAATGAATTATTCTACTATTAAAACTTGGACAAAAGAGTGACAAATCTTCATTCTAGGATATAAATATATCACACATAATATATTTCTATAGAAGTATTCAATCAGCACATCTCAAATCTCACCATCTCAAAAGTCATACACTTCACATAACTTGTTTAAGATAAGGAATCAAGTCCAAATGAAATGAAATAAATTCGGAAGAAGGGCCAAATGCTGGATAAAACAGAGGTACTATTACTATACTATAGGAATATCTTCCTAAGCAGGTATTCAGAGAGTAAGTAATGTGAGTTGGAGAAAGAGAAAGACTAAGTATTTTACTTACAGTTCTATCCTTTATAAGGCTGATGAATTCTTCCCTTTCTTTGATGTGGAATCCAATCTATTGTTTAATTTAGCAATAGCCTAATCTACTTCTCCCCTGATGACAAATTAGCTTTTGCAAAACTCAGTTACTGCAAAACTCAGTTACGTAACTGTTACACTATTCTTAGAGAAGAGGTTGAGTCAAGGAGAGCTTTCCTCAAGTCCTGTCTCCACCCCTCACAATGTGTCCTTGGGCAAATTATCAAATCTTTTCTAAGCTTATTTCCAAGTAAGTATTAGTTTGAACCTTTTTTTCACCTACAAAGATTGCAACCTTATAAAGGAAGAATAATAACAGAAACTAATTCTTAGTAACGCTGAAAGGAGTGAGATACTGCATTTAAAACAGAGCACAGTGCATGGCACCTAACAAGTACCCCCTTTTATTACTGAATAACGCTCTGCCTCTTAATCTTACATTCAAGTGGTCTCAACTTATTTGTCCAGCCTTATTTTTTACTTCCTATACTCCAGTTAAACAGAACTGTATTCTATTGCCTGGATCATAATTTGCCAACCCCTCATAGCTATGACTACTGTAATCCTATGCATCTTTTAGAACCTAGATCATGTGCCACCTTGACCAGAAACCTTCCCAAAGCTCCAGTGAAAACGTCTCTCTTTCCATGAACTGACATAACTCTTTAAATATACCCCTTTTATGGTATTTAACACTCTGCATTATGTTACCGTGCATGTCTGTACATGTTTTAAATTCTATCTTCTATAGTGCCAGCATAGAAATTTGCAAGTTTTGAATCTAGAGGCCTCCAATTTTCTTTTGTTATTTTACATAAAGATCTGCCGACTCCATAACCTCAAGAAAAATAGATACATGGGAACTCCAGAAGATGCAAAGAATGGAAAAGAACCACATTGTGGAAATTTAAGAATTGAATATGTATTTCATACCGGTATTCTGCTCCCCACCCTTTCACAAAACTCATTCTTATGGTGCACATTCTAGTTAGCTGATACACGGCTTCAAAACCCTGATTAACAGACTGAGCCAGAAGAGCAGCAAATTCCTGGTTGTTGAAGATCTTCAGATTACAGCCTATGATTGAAAAAAGTAAAAATAAATTACGTAAAAAGAGTATCATTATAAGAAAATAATTTCAAAAGGGCTACAAATACGAGCATGCAAATCATCTCTTAATTCCTAAAATTAATAGCAAATAGAAAAACTCAGCAAGTTGATAGGTTTATTTACATACCTGGTGGGATTTTACACACCGTTGCAGGGTGCCAGCCGTATCTCTGATTACAATTGGGGCTCTGCACAAAGATTGCACTATCACTTAGGCACTCAGCAAAAACTTCCCCACCTATGTAATACAAGCGCACTCCTCTTCCTAAAGCAAAATACACATGGGATTAGTTTTATAACATTTACTATTTAGCATGACTTTGGAAGAGTTTTCTTAGAGGAATACTAAAATGATATAAGGTATTTTGATTATCTTTTTCATAGTTATGCTTTTCTGAGGTATAACTTTGAAACATACCACTGTATACTTTTCTAAGTATTTTTTTAAGAATGATTTTGTGAAAATAATATGTTTATCAAAAGCATTCAAACAATGTAGAAAAGTACACTTAAAGAATTTCACACAAATTATATTTTATTTTAAAATACGTAAAAAAAATGAGCTATTTTGAAGGAATTAACTAATGTTTAGATAAATATTCCTTCATTATAATAAACAATACTTCCTTAAAGATCCCACTAAGGTTAAGAAAAAAGGTAATAAAAATCAAGAGGTTAGAGTCATTTGCCCCTTTTAAAACTATATATTTTGATGGCAACCAAATTCCTAGATATATAAACAGAATGAGGTAAGAAAAAACTATATTAGGAGATTTTAATATACTTCTTTCAGAATTTGACAGATCAGATACACACAAAATATTAGAGATATAAGGATTTTAAAAAACAAAAAACTGTCAAAGGACAAGTTCTAAGATAGCACCTAGGATTCTCACCCATGGTATGCACCCATCTTCTCTATTATTCAGTCAAACACTAATCTAGATGCTGCTAAGGGATTTTTCAGATGTAATTAAGGTCTCAAATCAGCTGACCTCAAGAAAGGGAGATTATCTTTGGTGTGCTTGGCTTAATCAGGTGATATCCCTTAAAAGGGACAGGGCCGTCCCTGGTGAAAGTGATTCAAAGTGTTGAGAGGATTCAACACAAGACATTCTCCATTGCTGACTGTGAAGATGGAGGGGACATGTGGCAAGAAATGCAGGCGGCCTCTAGCTGCTGAGTGCAGCCTCTAGCTGACAGTCTGCAGGAAATGAGCAACCTCAGGGCTACAACTTCGAGGAAGTGAACTCTGCAACAATCCTGAGAGCTTGGAAGAGGACCTCCAGCTCCAGATGAGAACACAGCTGAGCGGACCCCTGATCTCTTATGAGGCTCTGAGAAGACTCCTAACCCATGCCTGAACTCCTGCCCCACAGAAATGTGACCTGATCCATTTGTGGTGTTTCAGGCTGGGAAGTGTATGGGAATATGTTACACAAAGAAAACCAATAAAGCCAGCAACAAGCCACATGTAACACATACATACAGAACCTGGTGCCCTGTTTTCTTATGACTACAGAATACTTGTAAAACAATCAATCATGCACTTGACCATCAGGAAAACACTGAGTCCAAAAAGTAGAGATTTTTCAGGCTATGTTCTCTGATCAAAACCACCCAATAAACTACAAATCAAAAGTAAAAAGTTGATTCAATAATTACAGCAATCTAAAATTTTGTAGAGAAGTGAATAGAGTAGAGGAAATATTCTGTTAAATTTTTTATGCAGAACCCCGTAACAGAAAAAAAACAGGACTATTTTAGTTAAAGTAGGGTGGATACTCAGAGGCTTTCCTCACCTACAAGACACCTGTGTATCTTAACAAGACTACAGAGACTTTATCTGTCAAGTAAGACTGGAACCACATGGAACCAAGGAACAGACCTCTGAAGTCAGGGGCACTCTGCAGTGTCACACTCACTCTTTGGTGATCAGCATTGTTCCTCATGGGAGGTGATGGTTAATTAAACAGAAACAGAAGCAAACTACTATTAAAAGAAGTTCCTTTAAGGTGACAAGAATTATGTTCAGTTATATTAGAGGTGCTCAAACTGTTTTTACATAACTGTCAAAAAAAAATCTCTTTAATGTCTGGCTTAACAAAAGAGAGCGGGATTCTCATCAGATCCTACATTTAATCTCTTGCAAAATCATATGCCATGTAGCCAGGGGAATACTTCACTGTATACTCATGACAGAACCAGAGTGAAAAAGGCAAACAGCATCTTATTACCATTATGAAAATGGTTTTGACCTCATAAACTTGCTGAAAGGGTGTCTGGGACTACTACATTTTCAGATCCTCTGAATTATTTTTTGAACTACATTAAATGTTAATTCTTGTTTTAGATATCTTGCTTCTGATTAATAGTGAGCAGGTTTGATTTAATATATGAATTCACTGAATGGGGGCAAAAACTAGGAAATATAAACAAACTGAAAAAAATTCATGATGTTAAAATTATAACCTTACAATCTGAATATGACAATTTTATGACTGGCAGAGACTCAGAAAAGTAAAGTTACTTTAACATATATTTATTGAAGGACTTGCCAGTATCAAGAGTGCCACTTAAAGAGAAGTCTAAGATAAGAATTTGCAGATGGAAGAATCACTAGGATCTATGAAAAGCAGTGAAGCTGTGCACTTAAACTGACAGAGACAAGACAGGCTTTCTGCACACCATCTCTTGATGTGGTAAACCACATAATGCTCACATTATGAGTATATGGCATTGGTTTTTCAAACAAGGGAAAAAAAGCATACCTATATGTCTTCTTGTCATTTCTACGGTAGCATTTCGGTTGACGTTGGAGAGTAAACCTAAGCAGAACCTCTCTGAATTTGAGGGATCTGTGAAGCCATCTACAGTGAGCGAGGGCTGTGATGCATGGAAGGTCTCTCCAACCCTCTGGTTTAATTCATAATATGCTATTGAACACCAAAACGCAGGTTCTGAGTAAGTAACTGGCTGCAAATCTGGGGGAAAAAAACCAAACGCATAAAAGCAAGAAATGTTATGTGAACAATTCAAGCCAAGAATAGACTGAATATCACCATCTTTACACACTCCATGCCAGCCTACACTGGCGACAGCTCAGGAAGTAGACTTAACATCTACATCACGAACTCCAGTTTCCAGAGATCATACCAGATTTTCAATTTTTCAAATCTCCCCTATCTCATCAAGTCACCCAATCTTCAAACATCTTTTTTAGACTTTATGGTAGATCATTTATTCTATTAGTAGTTTTACCTTAATTCCTGTTCAAATGTAAAACCACCATAGGCAAAGTAAATCAACTCACATAACAAAGCTAATTTTTAGTAGGATGAAGTGGAATAAACCTGGAGCAAAGATTAATGAGTCAAAAGCCAGAAGAAAGATTGTCATAATATCAGAATACAAAATATGACATATTTTTGACATTTGCCTATTTCAACATGAGATTCTGAGTTAGCCTAGCTATAAAAATAGAAAATCCACACATACACAAAAACCGGAAAGTAATAAAACACAAAGGGTATGCACGCGGAAACAGAATATGAAATCAAAAGAATCTACATAGTTAATGGGAAAACTAGGATCACATGTATCAACTTCTACAATTTTGATGAAAATACAGCATAAGGAATATCATGAAAAAAACTGACCATTTTGTGGAATAAATTCTGAATGTGTAGAAACTGAAGAGAAATTGTAAATGAGGAGGTAAAATGAAGGCCAAGAATAAACTACAGAATGTATATATACACATACATATATATACGTACACGTACACACATTAGCTCTCACATATATATATATATCACCTATACCACATGTATATATATATGTGTGTATACATACATTTAAACACACGCCTCTTGTATTAATAATTGCTACCACAAAATATAAAATAAACATACCCATAAAAACCTAGCCATAGTAGGTCATAAAATTTCCATGAATAAAGACTATGATTTCCATGAATGGGAAGATTATTAGTTTCATACACCCATACGTGCCAGTAGAAAAGAGTTTTAGTGAAATTGAGGTATGTTATCAATATCATTTTTAAAAAGCACTAATTTGAACATTCATTTGACTATGCATTAGGATCCCTTCCTCATATATATGAAAAATAATGACCAGAGAGGACATTTAATTAAGTGATACAGTATAAAAATGGTGGGGGAAAAGTATTTGCAACTTACCCAAACTATGATTAACAGGGGAAAGAGTAGTAGGAGACAGTTCTGCTGGAGATCCTGAAACAAAAGGATTCAATTTTAAAATAGATGTGGAAGTATTTCTAGAACTTCTAACCAATAAAATTGGTTGTATCTGGTTGTAATTATCACAATACACAGATAATTTACATCCTAAGAGTTCAAAATATACACCTGCTTTAATGTAGATTTAATTTTGGAGGCTTCAATATATAAAAGGTACAAAGAGCATAAGCAGTCCTGGGTTCTAGCCACCCAGTTCCCCTTCCCAAAGGCATCCAATGTTGCTAGTGCTTTGTGTACCTTTCCGGAAATATCCTACGAACCACACAAGCGAATATATTCTGTTCTGTGCCCCCTACGTTTTACAAACGGTTAACACAGTTCTGAACTTTGCTTTTATATTACTTATCCTATCAGAGATGTTGATGTTTCCTTATTATTTACTATCAGCTGCATATCATTACATTATAGTATACAGTCAGCCTTCCATATTCACGGATACGGAGGGCCGACTGTATTCCTCGTACAATGCCTCTTTATATAAGGGACTTGAGCATCTGTAGGGGTTCCTGGAACCAATCACCCCTGGATACTGAGGGACGACTGTATTAGGAGCCCATATTGATGGATACTCAGGCTATTTTCAATCTTCTGCTTTAAGAACCAAGATTGCAATAACTAATCTTGCACATTTTGCATACTTTCAATCATAGCTGAAGGATAGACTCTTAAAAGAGAAACTGCTAGGTCAAAGGGCTGTGCATCTGTAATTTTGATAGATTTTGCCAAAATTGTCACCTATAGAGGTTGTACCAGTTTACATTCCCAGTAACAACATAAATGATAAGGGAATGCTCACATGTTTTTGTTGACAGGTGAGAACATGGTCTTAACAAATATAGTTTTAATTTGTATTTCTCTTATAAATGACATTGAGCAGCTTTATACTTGTTTATATTTCCTTTCTGTAAATAGTTTGTTCTTTTGCTAATTTTCCTATTGTGGTGGTGATCATTTTCTCACTGGTTTATAGAAGCCTCTTCATGGTATGGGTTGCAAATATTTGATCACCTGTCTTAATGATTCTTCATCCTAATTTTGATTAAGCAGTACTAAAAAAATTATGTGATTTATTTATCAATAATTTTGGGGTGTGTCACACAAAGTCTTACTCTTCACTTTAGGGAATACTTCTAGTATTTGGCTTGGCTTTGAGGATGAGAGAGATGAAATTCCTTCTCTAGGATTTTTGCATCAATAATCTCAAGTCTGTAGATTCACGTTGTGAGTGTAATGTTATGCAGCCTCATAAAGACAATCTAGAAGCTTTACGTCTTATGTATGCTTTGTAACAGTTTAAACAGCATTGTTATAACACATTCTTTAATCCTTTGCAGAATTCCTGTGTGAAACTGTTTGCAGTTAATTATGTTCTAGGGTTTACTCTAAGACATTTCTATATTTCTTCTATGGAAGTTGACTGTTGAGATAGCTCTATTTTCTGGAGTCAGTTTCAGTAAATTATATTTTCTTAGAAAATTATTCATTTCTTCCAGTTTTGAGTAAGCAGGCTACATCTTACCAAGAAGGGGTAGGGGGCCTCTTTCCTCCCCACACCATTAAAACCATGACATAAAATACCAGGCAACACAGGAGAAATGGCAAACCCCAGATAAAAAGATGAATCAAAAATAGAGAACAGGTGATAATTATATTTTAGAAGACGGAACAGTCTTCCATAACAAAATTAAGTTCTTATGTTCTTTTTCAGTTCTCAGTTTGAAAAATCTGTTGACAAGTCACAACAGGTACAACTAAGAAAGGTCAAAATATATTTAGAACAATGAACTAAAACTCATTGCTGTTTCCTGAAGTTGATATAAAACAAAGTCACTATTAGAAATGGAGGAAACTGCCCAATTTTTCATATCTCTTAACTGTTTACTCCTCTACTAAATACTTATCAGAAGTCACAAGTAGAGTCACAGTTTATTAATTTAGACTAATAGGAGTTCAGTCATATGTGATAAAAGTTAGAATGATAGATTACAAAAAGAAAGGTTCATTATAATCATATATAAAATTTTAAAGGCTAAATTAAGCTAACAATTTATTAGCTAACAGAAGTTTTTAGAAACTTTTTTTAAAACAGAGGAAGATTAATTGATAATAACCTATTAGTTATTCATATATACACGCTGCTACTGATGTCTGGGACTTCCAGTTATGACAAGAAACAAATATGCTCACTATTTAAACTAGTTTGAATCAGCAGTTTCTGATACTTGCAGCTAAAACATCTAGAGAAATCTTTGTGCACGTATCTTTGCATACAGGTTCATCTTGTAGGATACATTTTTCATTGAGGAAATGTTAGATCAAAAAGAAGACAAGTGTTAAGTTTTTATAAGCGCCAAAGTATATTCCCAAAATGTTTAGTCCCACCAACAACTTATGAGCTAGGATTTCTTCACCCCAGGTCACTACCTTCTGGACTTTGCCAATTTGATAGGTGTAAAGGGGCAACTCTTTTAAAAAAATTCTTATTTATTTTTGTTTTTGTTGTAAATAGTGTATTCATTTTCTTTGTGTCTATTTTCCTGTTAACTACTGCCTTTTTCCTCTTGATTTGTAAGAGGTTTTAAATTTAGAAATCAGTTATTAGACTTGTCATACACTTCCAAATATTTCCCCAAGTTTTTTGGTTTGTTTTGGTGTCTCCCTCAAGGTGACGTTAAAAAATCTTTCTAAACAGACATACTTTTAAAGAGCATTTTTAGGTTCACAGCAAAATTGAACAGAAAGTACAGAGTTCCCACATACCCATGTGCACACACACAGGTACAACCTCCCCTCCCATCAGCATCCTGCACCACAGTGGTACATTTGTTGTAGTCAAGGAACCTACATTGACCCATCATTATCACCTAAACCTCAGTTTACATTAGGGTTCATTCTTTGTGTTATACATTCTATGGGTTTTGATAAATGTATAATGACATGTATCCACCACTGTATTATCATACAGAATAGTTTCACCACCCTAAAAATCTCCTGTGCTCTGCCTATTTCATCCCTTCCTCCCTTCTAACCCCTAGAAACCACTGATCTTTTTACTGTCTCCATACTCTTCTACAATGTCATATAGTTGGAATCATAATGTATGTAGCCTTTTCAGAATGGCTTCTCTCACTTGTAATATGCAATGAAGGTTCCTCCATGTATTTTCACGACTTGCTAGCTCATTTCATTTTAGGGCTGAATAATATAGCATTGTCTGGATGTTTAATTACTCACTCACCTACTGAAGGACTTCTTGGTTGCCTCCAAGTTTTGACAATTATGAATAAAGTGCAGGTTTCTGTGAGGGCATAGGTTTTCAATTCTTTCGGGTAAATACCAAGGAGCATGATTGCTGAATCATATAGTAAGAGTATGTTTACTTTTGTAAGAAGCTGTCAATTTGTCTTCCAAAGTGGCCGTACCATTTTGCATTGCCCATCAGCAATGAGTGATAGGTCCTGTTGCTCCACATCCTCACCAGCATTTGCTGTTGCCAGTGTTTTGATTTTGGCCATTTTAACAGGTCTGTGGTGGTAATATTTTAAATTTATTAACCTTTTCTCCTATGGTTTTATATCTTACATATTTCTTACTGCAATTATTTTAAAAATTCTTCAATGTCCTAGGCTAGAAATTATAGGGTTTCATTCTCTACATTTAAGTGTTTGCTCTAAATGGAATTCTTCTTGGTATGAGTTACTTGTTTAGTATTTATAATTTTTTTTGAGGCATATTAAAATTAGTTTGAATTTCTTGAGCAAAATTAATGGCAAAGAAATATATTACTTTATGTTTCAATGTGTTAACCAATCATAAATTAGTATCATTCAAATAAAAGAAAGACTATTCTTTCAAAAGGCATATACAAAAGGACAAGAAAGTTACAGGGACAGGAAAGTTCCATCTTCTGTTTCAATTTTCAACAAAGGAGCTAAAATCACTTCACTTTTTTTTTTGCTTTCATAATACAGAGAAAAATCCTGAAGAATTAAAATTATCTACTATTTTGTTTTTATACCATAAAAGGCTTCAAGCATAGGCTATAAAAAAATCTGATTTCTGAATACATACCAATCACCTTCACAAATTTTTCAGAAAAACTGGGAATCATGCTGGGTTACTCCTTCAACCTTATCCCTACCTAATCATCAATCAAGCCCTCCCTCAACAGTCTCTCTCAAAAGCATGCATTGCTCCTCATGTCATCTGAAACCAGCTAGAGGAAGTCTAGTCAAGAACAAGATTTCTAGAATCTGATATCCTTGGTGCAAATTCCTCTGTCACTTTCTAGCTATTTTTCTATGCTGTTCATTGCAGTGTTGTGTTGTTTTTTTTTTTTTGTAAATGCTGAACCTTTTTAAATTAAAAGTACAATCATTGCTAGAGGATGTAACTACATGCAACGTTTAAATTTTCTTGTTTTACCTAAATGCTTTTTAATTTTTTATAATGAACATCCATTTGTTGCATAAGTCAAAATGTTGTATCACAATTTTATCTGTAAAATACTATTTTACTTTTGTTTGAAATAGACTAATGATAGAAATATGAGATTAAGCAAAAAAAAAAAAAGATATATGTCAATTTCAGCTTAAAAATACACATTTTCCTTATGTTTCTTTATTATGCTGTATGCATCTCCAAATTTTCTATGGGCATGAATTCTGTTCATAATGAGATTCAAGTTACTTTTGTTTTTATTAATAACTTCTACAGGGTTCCGTTATGGCTAGAATGTAGACGACTAGGAAAAACCCTTGCTCCCAAAATAACAATAAATATCAGAAACACTAAAAAAATTACGGTTTTCTTTAAAGCTACCAAAAAGCTGTAGATCTATTTAAGTCTAAGTGAATTAGTTTACAGAGAGGGATGAGCTCTTCCTATGTATGCAGAAAGTGGTAACCACTTTCATTGCTGGGAGCATGTGTCAAGTTAGGACACAGACACACATAGGATTGGGCTTGCCAAAGGAGAAACCAACTAAAATTTTCATGGCCACACACAGGCAACTGGAATCTGAGAAGCCCAAGCACAGACGTAGTCCTCTTCATTAGCCAATTCCAACCCACATGTCTTCAGCTGAGTACATAGTAACATAGGAATTCTGGGGCAAGGCTGGAAAGCAGAGAGAGATCCTGCAGCCTCGTCTTACTTGTAACTGAAAAGTGGGCGGCCATCCATCCTTCAAACAAGAGGTTATCTGATATTAACTAAAGCATCAAAACACCACCCATCCAACTCAACTCCTAATTATATGGAAGAGATCAGCTACTCAGTTCAGCAACCAGAGAAAGAAAAGGATGAGTCTTTCCAAGAGAAAATATTATCTATATCACTCTCTACTATTACTTTATACACAATACCCAGCATCCAATTACAAAAACATGAGACACTCAAAAAAGCAGGAAAAACTGACACATAATCAAGAGATAAAAGTCAACAGAAGCAGACCTATCTATGAACCAGATACTGGAATTATCAGATAAAGACTTTAAAATGGAAATTATAAAGCTGAAAAATTGACTATCTGAAATGAATTCATTGAATTGGCTTAACAGCAGACCAAAAGTTAGACCCACATATACATTATCACTTGATTTTCAACAAAGGAGCCAAGGTAAATCAATGGAGAAAGTAAAGTCTCTTCAAGAAATGGTGCTAAAAAAACTGGACAAATGTCTACAGGAAAAGAATAGACAGCAGAGACGGTAAATACAAAAGATTACTTTTTAATCTTTAAAAAAATATTTTTCTTAAATAATTCAAAGTCTAAGGCAAAAATAACACTGTAATTTGGGGTTTATACATATTTATAAGCAAAATATATGACAACAGTTAACACAAACAACAGAGGTAGGTGAATGGAATTATAGTGTTGTAAAGTTCTTACATTTCACATGAAGTTGTAAAATACTATAACTTACTGAGAAAACAATACTAAGTGATATTGCTAAAATGTCAAGAGAATAAATAGAACATATTCAAATATAAATATACTTGATTAACAGAAGAAGGCAGGAAATCAGGAACAGAAGAACAAAAACCAGATGAGACAGATAAAAAAGAAACAGCATAATGGTAACCCAAACCCAATGATATCAATAATTACATTAAATATAAATGGATATTTTCCAATTAAAAGACAAAGATTGTTAGACTAAGACACAAAATGTCCATACAAGACACATTTTAAATATAAAGATGCAGATAGACTGAAAGTAAAAGAATGAAAAATATACCATGCAACCACTGAAGTAAGAAATATGGTGATGTTATATCTAACACATTTTATAATAAGGGTCAATTCATCAGAATGACATAATTTCAAATGTGTACCACTTAATAACAGAAATTCAAATATATGAAGCAAAAACTAACAGGACTAAGGACAAAATCAGAAAGGATTAAGGAGATTTGAACATCATCAACCACCCTGGCATAATGATACTTAGAGAACACTATAACAGCAGAATAGACATTCTTTTCAACTATACATGGGACTCTAATCAAAATAAGCCACATTGTGGCATAAAATAACTTCCAGTAAATTTCAAAGGACTGAAATCATACATAGTATATTTTAGACCACAATGAAATTAAGTTAGAAATCAATAAAGTATCTAGAAAATCCCCATACTTCTAAAAACCCAAGCTTCTAAATAATCATAGATCAAAGAAGAAATTGCTAGAGGTATGAGAAAACACTTAAATGATAATAAAGAAGAGAAATAAATGAAATAGGAAAGAGACAAAGACAACAGAAAAATTTAACGAGCCAAAAAGTGGTTCTTTGAAAAGATTAATTGATATAACCTTGCAAGACTTATCAACAATAAAAGAGAAAAGTCAAATTACCAATATTATTTAAAAAATGGGACATTACTATAGATCTTACAGACATTAAGGGGATAACAAAATATTAGAAATAACTTTATAGCAATAAAATCTACCACTTAGATGAAATGAACAAATTTCTTGTAAGACACAAGTTACCACACAAACACAAAAAATTGAAAATCTGAATAACTTTCAACTTTAAAAACTCTTCTCTATAAGAGATGGTTTCTCTGGTAAAAGCTATCAAGTATTTAAGGAAAAATTAACACCAACCGTATGAAAAGTCTTTCAGAAAACCCTTTCCAATATATTCTGAGTCCAGCATTACTCTGATATTGAAACTACAGAAAAACATTATAAGAAAACTAAAGCCCAACATCCCTCATAAACTTAGATGTAAAAATCCTTAAAAACATTAGCAAATCAAGTCACAAATATTTTAAAAGGTTAATTTATCATAACCAAACAAGGTCCAGGTTGGTCTGTCATTAGAAAATCCATAATTAACATCCTACTTATTGATTGGGGGAATTATTAAAAGCATTCCCTCTATGATCAGGAGCAATGCAAAAAAGTCCATTTTTACTATTTCTATTCAATATTTTACTGCAGGTATTGGCCAAGACAGAAAAAGTTAAAAAGGCACAAAGATTGGGAAGAAGGAAAATTGTCTTTATTTAACAGATAACAAGGTAGTGTAAGTAGAAAATCTCAGGAATCTACAGAATACCAGAACCAAAAAGTCATTTTAGCAAAGTTGCAGGAAAAAAGATCAATACAAAAAAATCAAGTTTTATTCTATATCCTAGGAAGAAAAAATTGAAAACTAACATTTATAATAGCACTAAAAAGGTTAAAATAGTGAAGAATGTATCTAATGACAGATATGCTATATGCCTACACTAAAAATAAGAAGACATTGCAGAGAGATGGCATAGCCAATAAGACCACTATCCTAAAATTCTCAAACCTGACCCCTCATTCTTAATAACCTTACTCTCCTATTTTATTGAGAAGATCCTAATCACAAAGGTAAACTGCTTCTGTCTTGGATCTCAATTCCTCATTTTCCTCCTAACCTTTGTGCAATCAACTTTCTTCCTTTTCCTTAATGGTTAATTCCTTCTTTTCTATTTTCTTTAAATACACTTATATAGTACTGACTATGAGTTAGGAACATTTTTATTTGCTTTACAAATATAAACTCTGCTAATAACCCCATGAGTTATGTACCATTATTATCCCTAATTTACAGATAAGGAAATTGTGTGCCTAGGTCACTTAACTAGTATACGGTAGAGAAACAATTCAAACTCAGGTAGTCTGGCCCAGAGACTGTGACAATGCTGTCTTGATTATATGCACTTGGTTAGAGAAGCTGTCTCCTAAGTGGGGTACATGACTCTTGTCTAGGGGTGCACAAAATGACTGCCTACAAGAAGAAAAAATTAGAATTTAATGAAACTTTTAGATTTCTTGTGATGTCCAGCTTGATTGCTAATGTCCACGAGACTCTAAGGGAAGAATGAAGGCTTGACTAGAAAAATTGAAAAAAGAAAAAAAAAAAAAAAAGAAGAAAAAAGAACAGGTACTTTTCATACAGTTCTTTATTCCGCTTAATTTGTCCTCTGGTTACCCTTTAAAAAAACATTAACTCCTTCTATCCCAACAGGGCTTGGAAGATTAATTTAACTGTGTCCTTCCCCTCAGGGAAGGTATGGACCAGAGTTCAGAGAAGTCAATTTTGTTCTAAATGGGGGCCCTGCATCAGTCAGATGCAGCCAAAACACCGAGAGAGGAATTGATAGTGGGTAGAAGACTGGTAGTTAAACCAACTTTTAGCAATCCATGAATCAAATATGCACATTGTCATTACCGAAAATAATTTTAAATGTGTCATTTTGAAAAAGTCAGTAACATTTCCCCACTGAAACAAAATTAGAAATATTAGGTTAGGTTCAAAGCTAGCCCCAAAACATTTTCACTTTAGTTGATTCAGCTTTTCGATTTTGACCTATTACCATAACCAGTGATTATATTCATCTTATTGCTCCTCCTATGTTTCAGCTATATGATTGAATAGGCAATTGTGCAGTAATTGGAATCCTTCTGGCTTTTTGTGTCTGGTTTCTTTCACTTAATATAATGCTTTCAAGGTTCATCCATGTTGTAGCATGTATCAGTACTTCATTCCTTTATATGGTTGAGTAATATTCCAATGTATGGATATACCTTATTTAATTTATCCATTCATCATATGATGGACAATTAGGTTGTTTCTACTTTTGGTCTATTATGAATAATGCTTACGTGAACATTTGTGTACAAGGTTAGCGTGGACATATTTTCAATTTTCTTGGGTATATACCTAGGAGTGAAATGGCTGGGTCATATCGTTATTCTATATTTAACTTTTCGAGGAACAGCAAACTTTCCAAAACAACTGAACCATTTTACATTCCCACCAACAACATTAGAAGATTCCAATTTCCCCATATCCCCCATCAACACTTGTTACCTTCTTTTTTGATTATAGCCATTCTAGTGGGTGTGAAGTGGTATGTCATTGTGGTTTTGATTTGCATTTCCCTGATCAGTCATGATGTTGAGTATCTTTTCATGGCATTCACTTTTAAAGATCACAGTAGCAGGTGTCCATCATGGGGCAAAAAGGAACATGGTTGGTTCAGAAATACAGTTCTTCAACATACAGGTGTGTTAGGAAGATATATTTAGAAAGCCAAACATCATTTGCAGTTAAGACATTCGCATAAAGGTGTATGTTATTTTCAGTGATCATTAGATTATCTACCTTTCTTAGTTATCTACGACTCTAAAAACAGCTATAAGCATGATTAGCTATAGCAGAAGCTTCTTTATCTGGGAGTCCAAATAATGGATGAAAAAAAATTTTTTTTAATTTTTTGGTGAGGAAGATTGGCCCTGAGCTAACATCCATGCCATCTTCCTCTATTTTGTATGTGGGATGCACCAAAGCACGGCTTGATGAGCAGTGTGTAAGTCCGTGCTTGGGATCTGAACCTGTGAACTCTGGGCCGCCAAAGCCAAGCATGTGAACTTAACCACTATGCAACCTGGCCAGCCCCTGGACGAATTTAAACAACAGAATTATTGTAAAAACTGGTTCCTCACCCCTGCCAATGTTAATTCATTTAAAAATAATTTAGATTATCATAACTGCAGAATGCTTTAGTATAAACTGTTTAGAAAAGCTGATGGTATAATTTGTCAGTTTGTGATATTAAGGTGTCCTATCCTTAAGATACAGACAAGGTGGAATAGATCAAAACAGACAATTACAATGATATCACAGCTATTTCACTGGTAACATATTAGTTCTGGTGAGTTATACGTTTTATGACAAAACAACTGTTTTAAAGCTTTGATGTGTGTAATATTTATTTTATGTTAAGACTTTTTTCTCCATTGTGTCTGGAGTTGATAGCTAAATATTAGAAATTAACTGAATTAGGTCAGGTATAAGATATTTTGTATAAACAATAATTCAGAACTCACTATTAGTTAAAGGAGCACTGAGAAGCTGGTCCTCATCCCTCACTCCAAATTCCTCTCAAAATCTGCTGGACTAACTATGGTCTTTCATAGAAGACATTTATTCATAGGGTAATTAAACAGATACACAGAATACTTAAAAAGTATCTGAGTGTTCTCAAATTTTCATTGACTCTAACAAGAGAAAATTCTAACAATTATTCTGCAGAGTAGCATATATTAACTTTTTGTTGACAACAGGGCCCTCCCTTTGATAGTTCAAATATGATTAAATCAAGACAGAAGATTCTTTCTTTGATATATGTCCCGACTTCTCTAAATTTACGAGTTATGAATAACTCCTGTGAGTTTCAAACAAGGCAAAAACATATATCTAATTATTGAGGAGTTCTGAAAGATAATTTTTACCTGTATCCATACTTTGGTTCAACTGTTGATCACTTGTTTCTCCATCTTCACTGATATATCCAGGAGGTGGCGTTTCTACAAAAGTTCAGAACAAATCAAGTACAGTTGCAATTTAATCTCACTACCTTTTCTCCTAGCTACTAAAGATAACCAAAGAATCACTCTGAATAACAAACACGAATGTTACATAACATTATTATAAAAAGCAATATTGGATACTGAGGACTTATGATTCAGGTTCTGATCCAAATCTCATAGGTAAATCTGTAAAGCCTACTTGTAATACAATCAAGCTCTCTGGGCACATTTTCTTAGCTGTTATTTACATATCTGGCTCATTCTCATCTGTATATTTTCTGGGGCAAGAGCCAAAAATATAATTCAAAGACGCCTCAGTTCCGAATCACTATGCTTCAAAGACATTAGTACCTATGATTTTTTTTTTTTAACTAATGGCCATCATGGATGGGTCCACCTAGGAGATAATTAAAGAACATACCACACACACACGTGTGCACACGAGATTTTCAGTTACAAAGTATCACAGGCTTACACCCTACACTAGGTTCTCTAGGGCAAAATATGGTAATATGGTTCAGGACTGGTTCTAGCGTGAATTCTACATAAAAAGTCTATTTCTCCAGGGATTTTGAACAAGTAAATTCTGGGTGTTGGAAGCAGAAAATTAAATTCAAATACAGACTACTGCACAAAACTTAGGCAAAATACTCCCTGAAAATAAATAAGATTCTAATGTGTCACTTCCAACAGGTCTTATGAGCAAAATGTTTATATTCAGGAGGCATCTGAATAGCTGAATAAGCTTCATGTAAAATAAAAACATTTACACAATTTTACCAATTTCAAGGAGAAAAAATACGTTTAAATGATTATCAACAGTTTAACATTTACATTGCAGGACAGTTTTAAGCAAGTCAAGATAATGCAGATACATGGCAAGTCAAGATAACGCAGACACATATCTAAAAAGAATTTTGTTAACTATCAAAAGGGAGAGAAAAATGATGTGGGTTAAAAAGTCTCCTTCATTAACCCTTTACAATCTCCCTTCAATAAGCTAACTATAAATTTTACCTTCTTAAATATCAAACTTTTAAGTGTCAGTATCTTAAATTTTTAATCATGAAATTCTAAGAATAAAATAAAATACCTTCATATAGGCAAACAACAAAGAACACAAAAATAAGAATGATACATATCATCATGCACTATTTTAAAGCAAATAAAATTAGAAGAGCTAAGCTTTGCCAGGCTAACCACCCATGTATCAAAGGTCTAAATAGGAAGAAACACTGAGCTTGTTAATACTTGATCCAATTTTACTTTTCTCCATCATTTATCTAAAAATAATAAATAAAGCTATTAGCATTTTGGAGAAAATGTTAAAATTTCTTTTGAAGTGGAATAAAAACCGAACCCTTAGGTTTTGCTGTCAGTTGGAGCTGGGTAAAGCCCCATTGTCCAGAAAAGCAAAAAGGTGTAATCCACTTTTGATTTTCTACTCGGTAAAATACTCAAACCTCAACAAATGAAGAAAGGAAAAATAAGCCCAAACACCTCCACAAGTGAAATCTCCTAAACATTTTGATTAACAGCCTTCCAAATAATTATTGGGTTAGGTGCCTTACAAAACTGTATGCTTATATTATAGCTCAGTTTCCTAGTATTGTTGAATAATACTAATTCCCACATCAAAGACTTAAAATGCCTCTCTCTCCTCACACCACACACACATAACTCTTTTACTAGCCAAATTTTCTCCCTAGGAAATGTCCTGTTTTAGTCCTGCTTTTCCCTCTCATACTCCACCGGACTTTATGCCCTTTCTTCTTAACTTTTTAACAAGTTTATGTTTCCTAGCAACTCAAAAGGCAGTCTTAAGTCCTCTATTGGAATAAAATAGTAATCAAAGAAATGCACATTAAAACAAACAGAAAACACTTTCTAACTTTAGAATTAGCTATTTTTAAAAATCCTTGTTTTTCTTATGTCTTTAAAATTGTCTTCAATGAATAAGCATTTCCATGATGAGACACATTAAAGAAACATTTTTTTAATGTACTTGAGATTCTAAGTTTCTTACATATTTTCAGTTGTATAAAAGTAGGAGTGGAATAGAGGAATATTACAAAAGGCAAAAAAACCTGACACTAAAAAATCCAATGTATAGTTTAATCTTCATTCTAATATTATACCTTTAGTTTATGCTAGGAAAAAAAACCAAAAGACAAAAAAGGGAAACAGACAAACAAAGTAGGAAAATATAAGTTGTTCTCCTAAAACAGTGAAAACTAAAACGGCAGTTACTGTATCATGGAATACTACTGGCTAACATAATAGAATAATTAGAGCAGAATTTGAGAAGGAGGTAGTTGAATTCATTATTTTTCAGCAGGCATTACTGAGTCCCAGATGTAAAGAACTAAAATAGAGGTTTTCTGATTTTCAGTACAACATATGTGTTGCTACATCTGTAAAATTAAAATATCTTCTATAGAAATGTTACATTTCTCTTAAACATTACCAAACTATCTATGAAAGTGATTATTTGGTCAGTTTTTACTTATATTTGTTTCAGGAATACTTTTTTCCTGTACCATTTATTTTGCTTACATTCTGCATCTCTCTCAGCTTCAACAACTAAGACAAACTTACTAAGATCTTTTCTTTTCTGCTTCTCACAGTACTTTGATTAAAGCCACTGCAAAAGAAAATGAAATATAAAGTAAAACTTTTCTCCACACAAAAATGCTTCAAGTACTAGGCTTATACATTTCACAAAATAATCACCCAACAAATCAGATTTTTCTGTTCAAAATCCAGAAGCATTTTTTTGAAAGTCAAACCACAATTTACTAATACTTGAATATTTATGAACAAATTTGTATTTATCCCAATTTTTAGGAGATTCAAAAGGCAAAAATACCTGGGATATAATTACTCTGTGGCTCAATTCCTGCAGGGAAATTAGTGTTTTCTGGAATGGAGTGGGTATAATCATCCAGAGGTGGTAGTTCTGTTAGGATTTCAGTGTGCCGTGGCACTAATACCGGAGGCAAAACTAAGAGTCAAAAAAAAATCCAAGTTAATGGCGAGGAGCAAGGGGTGCAGGGGAACCTTTATTAAACGTTTTCACAAAAGAAGTAGTCTGCTTAATTTTTCACATTTAGGGCCAACCTACTTGGTATTGAGAGTTATTGAGAAATTGACAAATCTGATTATGAGTTTAACTTACCATGTAATCCACAATCTAAATTTCCAAGTCCTAATTTATCTTGTACTTTCAGGAACAAAGTGATCCTGGGAATATTGTATTACCATAGAAATTTATAAATCTCCATTGGAAAGGTGGTAGAAAGATTTATAAAATCAGATTTTTGATATTTTCTAAAAATATAGCTTTATTCTTTCAAAAAGTTTCAAGTACACAGCTAACTAACTAAAAAGTCTTGCTATGAGTTTTACTAAACTGCTTAGATACAAATGATATCATTAAAGTACTTCAAAAAAAACACTCCAAGAGCAAAATGATTGAAGGAGTTAATGCAGCAGACAGATAAAGAGATACATCAGCTTAATTCTAAGCAGACTGTGAATCTGTGGGATTAGAATTTCCTGGATATGTACTTTGATTTGAAGTAGTATGCTATGCCAAGAAACTGACATATCCTTCCAAGATATATTTTTCCATAAAATATTTAAAAAATTAAAAAAGATTTTTAAGTACTACCAATAATATATTGAATTTAAGGTAATTTATTAGAATTTTACACCAAAATTTCCCTGGGTCAATTAGGTATAAGAGTACCTAATATACTTAAGTTCAAGCATTTAATTTAAAACAAGGAAAAAAAAAATCTAATTTTCCTACCTGGTGTCTCAACTCTCTGGTAGTGGTAAGGGTTGACACATACTTCATCCTTTTTAAGATTAAAAGCATATTCGCAGTTTTCAATTGCTTTGAGTTCATGGTGACTGTGAAGATCAGGCCAGCGCCACAGTCGGCAATATATAACATGCGGTAGTCCTTTCCGGTGTGATACCTGAAGACGACCATCAAGAGACCTATCAGGAAGCAAGGGGAAAAGAAAAGCGAGAACTTTAAAAAAAAATAGGTGTAGTCTATTGGGCTACATCAGTACAATAAGAGCATAAAGAAAGGAACGACAGACATTTAGTTAGTTTTAGTGAGTACAAGGAAGAAAAATGTACTATTTAATGGATCTGATATAAAAGTAAGCAGCAGCACTAGATGTTTCTTATAAATATGCTACATAAAAGACTCAAATGTCAATGAATGGCTAACCACTTGGGAAAAAACTGATTTTTAAAGAGTATCACATAGATATACTTAAACTTTTTGTCAACTTCTAACTTTAGTAAATCAAACTCTTACACAGGCAGGCTTTTAAGAGCATTAATTCTGTAGGTGACTGAATTATCAAAAAAAGGAACTAGTGTGAAGAATGGTAAATACCAACAATGAGGTAAAAGTAACTTACTCAAACTAATGTAACTCATTACCCAGCTGTGACTGACTGTGTTGAGCACTGAGGTATATTTCTACAGCTCACACATAAATGCAGATGGTGATGAATATGATGAGATGAAATGGACAAATACCATTATGCTCAAAAAAGAGAGTAAGGTGATAAAAAAAAAAAGATAACATAAAAAACAAGTTAGCCTAGCGTTAACTGTGATATAAGGAGTTCAGTAAATAACTACATATTTATTAGTACAAAGAAGATGAGCTTTAGATGATAGCAAGAAATTTAGCAAAAACTGGTCACATAACTACTTAAAAATTAGGCCAACAACAGATTATAATCTAATCTCAAACTAAAATGAGAATACAGTTATCCAAGTTCCTATTCTTTAGGGGATGCGATAATTTAAAGATTCAAAACTAGAATTTCATTGATCAAAACATCAGCTGAAACATTTGTTTTTAATACTGGCAAGCAGGTATTTTAAATGCCATGCCTTATTTTACATTAAAGGAAACATCCTAGGCAAAATTATACTAAGCAACCCAGTATAGGTCTTCCAAAACACGCACCCCCCCTCCCACAAGAGCTCTAAGATTCGATAGAGGGCAGAATATTCACCTGGTTTGTTCAGAGAAGCTGTAAAGGCCTGTTGTATCCCACTGATCTATCGTATTTGGTGTACTCAGTCCCCAAATTTCAGAGCAAGTGCTGTGCATAAATTGAAAAACAAAAAATTGATGTGAACATGGAAGCATGGTTATTCAAAATACCATGATGTAAAACATGGAAAATGTACAGAATACTTCCTTCACCCAGAAAATATACATTGCTTCACTTTTTCACAGGCATTTAGTGCTAGTTTCTATATTTTCTATATGAAGGAAGCCAATAAAATGGAACATGTGACTTCAGATAAGTTATGATTATGTTTTTAAAATGTGAACATCAATGTTCTCTAGCTTAATGAAATCATACCTATAACGACCTTTCCAATTTCCTCTACTCACAACAAAAGACCTAACACCTACACCACTAGCCTTACTAACAGTGCTTCATTTTATAATCCAGTTTTTACAAAAACTTATTTAAAAACACGTCAACTGATATTTTTAATATAGGAAAAATTCCAATTAAAATAGATACATAGCCATAATTAAGATTTTCAGGTTATTTTAGATACTTACATATTCAGTGTTACTGAAAATTATTATTGCTCTCTTATTACTACAAAGAACAAGGAAGTGGATTTTGAAGTCATTCTAACATAGCACACCACCTTAAAAGTTTTAAGAAATTGCTGTAAGGACTAAAGATATGCAAAAGCACCAAATTCTTAAAACATAGTACAAGTATGAAAAATTTGCTGTATCTAGTTTTTTAAATCAACACCTGAACTGAAAGACACAGACCAGAAAGACCTCAAAATTTTTCTTCCACATTTCTTTCCAAAACATGAGCAGCTCAGAAATAATTCTATTTTCCCTGCCTCTACTTCATTTCAAAGTAACTTCTCATCTGTGGGAGAAGAGCTTAAAAGGCAACCTGGGGTGGAGCTTTTGACTGCCAAGGTGTCTCAGGGTCATAAGTTGCACTTTTAAAATTAGAGTCAAAAGGTAATTTCTGAAACTCAATTCCATTTCTTACATATTACAAAATCATCAGAATTTCAAGGAGGAGGAAGAAACATTTCAAAACTTTTGAAAATAAAATCAAACAACTGATTAAATTCCGGATGTACATATTGTTAACGAGCCGTCCATCAACATTTCAAAGGGCAGTGGTGAAAAGTGCTGTCTTCCTGTGGCTTGGCAACACACAGCACCTGGGGTGCTGGGCTTCAGTGCTACAGGGCCTCCTGCATAGCCACTGGGCTGCAGAAACATTTCATGCCATGCTTTGGGGGCTACAGTAACTATAATACTGGACAGTTTAAAAAAATGCATTTTCAGACACTTTCTAGCACTTTGACATACTTTACAGCTTCTCTTGCCTTTTCGGCTGTGGAAGTCCACCTTTCATTTCCCAGACAACAAAAGCCAGAAAAAGCCAAGAAACAGGAGGATAATTCAGACCTTCCCCACACCTCCCCCGGCCAAAAAACATGACATAAATGGTTCTTTTAAAGATATTTATCTACTGAAAACGTATAGCACCACATAGTTTAAATCAATTAAATTCTGGAGTCTTATGAATCTGAATTTAAGCCTCAGAAGGAATAGTATACAACTTACTCTTCTTCCTTTGAAAATAATTTGAGGAAAATGATTAACAAAAAAGTAGATCAAGAGGCTATTCTGCTCTTATGAGACTAGAATGAACATTTCACTCAAGTAACTCTGGGACTGACATGAGAAGCAGAACCTAAAAGAGCATGAAGAGCTTAAACTAAGCTTTATTCAAGCCTTGAAATAAATCAGAGAATAATAAACAGTAGTTGTTAAACACATGGAATCAATCTAGAGGCAGAAAGACCCAGATCCCAGCTCTAACTCAGTTACTTTCCAATTGCCATCATAGGGTATATTTAAGCCTCAGTTCTATTGATTACTATAATATCCCTCTCATAAAATTGGAAGGTTTACTTACAAATATTAAATTTGCTTCTAGCTAGTAAAAATTTTTGCTTGTTTATATAAGAAAAATATTTTCAAAAAGAATCAATCAATTTATAACAAAATATACAAAGCATCTGGAATAAATGTAATTATAAATGTGTCAAAACTACACAAAGAAACATTTTAATTACCACTAAAGAACACAAAAGTAAACTGAGCAGAGAAAAACATATATCTTCCTAAAAAGACAACATAGCAATATCAATTCTGCGAAATTTATGTAAGACCCTAACAAAATTATTCCAAATATAACATACCAAAATAAACAAGAATGACCAAGAAAACTCTGACAAAAAGAGTGGAAACTGGCCCTACCAGATTCTGAAAAACACTGTAAATCCTCAATAATGGAAACAGTATGCAATTAGTAAAAGAATACACAAAATAGAATAGAGGCTCTGCCTGTAGAGGAGCCTCAATTAGGCAACCTTTCCTTCAGATAAAATCAGTAGCCTCTGAACAAAATATAATAAAATCAACTATTTGAAAAGAGTGGAGAGAGACCAAAAACAGATAAAAATTGAAGCGAAGTCAACCTTCGCAAGAGGGGAACTGCACTGGATGAGAGCTGCATTTATGTGGCTTTGTACCCAAGGGCACCCCGCCGTCTAAGCTAGGCAGGGCAACTAGACCTTAAGTAGAAAACTGCAGTTTTACTGACCTGCAAAATCAGAGAATGGATTTGGGGCTGCCGGAGAGGCTGGAAAAAGGGGGAAATCCTGTAAAGAAGGGAGCCACAGGGGGGAAAAACATCAAAATATGAGTGCGAACTTTCCCCAAATCCTTGACTGACCCCTAAACTACACATGTGGATGAACACTGTGGGGGCCTGCTAAAAACCAGCACTGGGAAGTCTGAGAGAACTAAGCTGAGATTTCAGCTGTTGCTAACATTAGAGGCAAACAGTTTGGACTTTGAGGCCACCCAAAACTATCTGACAGAACAAAAATCAACACTCTTCAGAGGGAGATAACAGAATTTACAGTCTCTACAATGTGTTGTCCCAAATATCCAGTATAAAACCACAAATTACTAAACATGTGAAGAAATAGGAAAATGTTACCCTCTAGTCAAAAGAAAAAACAGCCAGTAGAAACAGACCCCAGAGATGAACTAAAAGACAAGGATTTTAAAGTAACAATTATGAATGCGTTCATGGACTTAATGAACAGATGGGAATCTTGGCTGAGTGATGGAAACTATAAAAATGAATCAAATGGGAACTCTAGAACTGAAAATTACAAAATCAGAAATAAAAAATTACCCTGATGGTTAGAGAAGACAGAAGAGTCAGTGATTTCAAAGATGGACCAATAGAAATTTCATAGACCAGAAAAAAATATTTGAAATAATAATGGCTGAAACAATTTCAACTTCAGCAAAAAACTAAACTGACACTTCCAAGAAACTCAGTGAATACCAAGCAGTTTAAATACAAAGAAAAGCACACTTGGGCACATCATTGTCAAACTCCTAAAAACAAAAGGTGAAAAGAAAATCTTTAAAGTGGTGAGTACTACAAAAACTCTTGGCACAAAGGGCTCCATCCAAACTCCTGCACTAAGACACTTGACTAAACTCCAGCATGGCTTCTAGCAGCCTAAGGCCTTGTCCCTGGTATGACCCAGACCCTTTTGAGTTCCTGTTTGGAAAAGCTAAAGGCTGCCAAAAGAATTTACTATTTAGACCAGCCAACACTTGTCCATAGGCACCTCCTTTTCTTAGAGCATTTACTTAACAAGCTTATAACTGTAAATCCTTCCTGTCTCTTTGAGATATATATGTCTCATACAACTGGTGAGTGTCTTTCTCAAGGACCTGAAAACCACTCCTTTGAAATGTAATCAGTCACCAGGAAGGATAGGGCCTCTGTCTCCCAGTCTACCCTCTGAGGGAGGGTAGAAGCCTAACTTCAATAAATGCCACTTAGCAGACACAGATGACCAATCACATTGACAATGACCAACCCTCTTACCCATTTTGGGGGTAATTTTTCACTTCTATCCACTTTTGGGGTAATTTTTCACTTCTACCCACTTTTGGGGTAATTTTTCACTTCCCTGACTGCTCGAGCCCTCACTTGTTTCCCTTTCTCCCTCATTCTCCCAGTCACCTCTGTGCAAACCAGAATTGAGCTCAACTCTTTCCCCTACTGTGATGGTTACTGCATAAAATCTGTTTTTACCACCTTTAACCAATGTCCAGTTTGTTTAACTTTGACAGCAGCAAGAGCAGAACAATCCATATATGTAGAGGCATAAACACATGAGTAACAATTTTCTCATCAGAAACAGTGGAAGCCAGAAGACAATGGAACATCTTTAAAGAGTTGAAAGGAAAAAAAAACCCCTAAAATCTATAACCAACAAAAATCTCTCTCATAAAAGTCAAAACAAAAACACATTCAGATAAAAATTGAGAAAATTCATTTCTAGCAGACTTTGCACAAAGAAATGCTAAAGGAAAGTTCTTCAGGATAAAGAAAGGAAAATATATAGAAACTCAATCACAGGAAAAAATTAAGAGAACTAGAAAGTGTTAAGTAAGTAGGTGAATGTAAAAGATGATATTCTTTTCTTCTCTTAATTTCTACTAAAGGGAGGTGACCAATTGCAGTGAAAACTATAACTCAAAAAGTATGTGGATGTAATTTATATAATAGCAGCAGCAGAAGAAACAGGAAGTGTTAAAAACAACTACACTGTTGCAAATCTAAGGATGCATATTGTCACTGGGAAAGCACAGCCCCGCCCCCCGCCCCCCCCCCCAAAGGCAAAGAGATATAGCTAAAAAGCATATAGAAAATCAAAACGAATTCTAAAATATAATTAACCCCAAAGGAAGGAAAGGAGAAAAGGAAGAACAAAAAACAGATAATAGAAAACAAAGAGCAAGGTGTAAGAAGTAAAACAAAGAGTAAATTCAAACATATCAATAATAACATTATACATAAATACAGCACATACTCCAATAAGAGGCAGAGACTTGTCAGAATGAATACAAGATACAAAATGTCTACAAAAAAGATGTACTTTAAATATTATATATATATAAGATGAAAATATAAGAATAGAAATACATAGTTTATGTAAGCAGTAAGTTTAATACAACATACTATGAGAAATAATAACACTTTAGGACTAAGAATATTACCAGAGATAAAAAGAGACATTTCATAAGAGGATAAATGCACCAGAAGACATTAACAATCCTATAGGCATCTAAAAACATAGTTTTAAAAAACATGAAGCAGGGGCTGGCCCAGTGGCACAGCGGTTAAGTTCACGCGCTCCGCTTCAGCGGCCCAGGGTTCGCAGTTTCAGATCCCATGCACAGACAGATGCGTTGCTTGTCAAGCCATGCTGTGGGGCGTCCCATATAAAGTAGAGGAAGATGGGCACGGTTGTTAGCCCAGGGCCAGTCTTCCTCAGCAAAAAAGAGGAGGATTGGCAATGGACGGTAGGTAGCTCAGGGCTAGTCTTCCTCACAAAAAAAAAAGCAAAAACTGACAAATCTAAAAGAAGAAACGAACAAATCAGCAATCAGAGTTATCTTAGTAACTCCCTGAACAGTTAGACTACAAAAAAAACTATATATCATAGAAAAGCTGCACAATACTATCAACCACCTTCATCTAACTGACATTTATACAATCCTCTTCAAGTGTACATGGAACAATTAAAAAAAGACCACATGCAGGGACCATGAAAAAAGGTCAATTAATTTAAAAACTCTGAAATCTTACAGATTATGTTCTTTGGCCACCAGAGAACTAAATTAGAAACCAAATGACTGAAAGATACTTAGAAAAGTCCCAAATATCTGGAAATTAACAACATACTTCTAAATAACCCATGAGTCAAAGAAAATAAGTCACAAAATAAGTTAGAAAATACTTTAAACCACATGAAAATGAATCCACTATATAAAAAACTGGGGGGGGGGCCCTAAAGCTAAAGTAGTGCTCAAGGGAAATTATTGCTTAAATGTTTATATTAGAAGGAAGAAATATTTTAAATTAATGATTTATTTTAAGCAACAATGATATAATTCTAATTAACACTGTACTGGAGGTCCTAGCCAGTGCAATATGGCAATAAATAAATAAAAAGTAAAGACAAAAATATTGGAAAGTGAAGAAATAAAACTGCTTTTTCTAGCCAAACTCAAAGCAATAGGGAGTAGAATGGTGGTTGCCATGGGCTGGGGTGTGGGGGAAATGGGGAAACTTTCAGCTACAAGATGAATAAGTTCTGGGGATCTAATGTACAGCATGGAACTACTGCATTATATATTTGAAAGTTGTTAAGAAAGGAGATCTTAAAAGTTATCACCACACACACATAAAAAGGCAATTATGCAAAGGGATGGAGGTGTTAACTAACTTTATTGTGGTAATCATTTTGCAATATATATGGTATCAAATCACCACTTCGTACACTTTAAATTTACATATGTTATATGTCAATCTCAATAAAGCTAGAACAAAAACCTTGCTTTTTTTGGACAATGACATAATTGTCTACATAGAAAATCTCTGAAGCAACTTCTAGAACTCATCAGTGAATTTAGCAATGTTGCAGGAGATAAAGGCAACTTATACAAATCCATTATATTTCTATTATACCAGCAATAAACAATTTGAAAATTAAAATTTTGCATTCCACTTACAATAGTGTCAAAAATATAAAATACTTAAGACAAAAGTAAGATGCAAGATGTGTGAGACCTATACAATAACAACTAAAAACCTTGCTGAAAGATATTAAATAAACCTAAGACTACAAAGAGATACACTATGTTCAAAGATTAAAATGACTCAAATTAAGATGTCTATTTTCTCTAATTCCCTGATAATATATGGTCTATTTTCTTCAAATCCACTGCAATCATGATTTCAGCAAGATATTTTTATAACAATTGACAAGCTGATTTAAAATGTATACAGAAATGCAAAAGAATCTTGAAAAAGAAGAATTACTGATACACAACATGATGAATCTCAGAAATATTTAGCTGGCTGAGAGAAGTTGAACATAAGACCAGATACTGAATGATTCCATTCACATACAAGTTCTAGAAGGGGCAAAATAAATTGAAAGTAAAAAAATTCAAACAGTTGTTGCCTCTACAGGAACCACTGGGAAAGAGTATGAAAGAACTTTCTGGGTGATTGAAATGCTCTGTATCTCGATACACTGTTTATGCATTTGTCAAATCTATTTCCATTGAGCACTTATATTCTGTGCACTTAACAATTTGAAAATTTTACCTAAAAAAGAAAAAACACAAAAGAACTCAGACAATGAAACAAGAATCAGAATGAAAAGTAGCTACAAAAAAATATTCATATGGTAATTTGGTAGATGACACAGAAAGCTCCCCATGAATTGACATGGAAAGATCTCTCAAATATCATATTAAGTGAAAAAAGCAAGTACACTATGTATAGTAAGCTACTCTCTGTGTGAAAAAAAAAACAAGTAAAAATATCTAAGTATTTGTGTATGCATACAGGAAAGATACAGACACACACACACATCATGAACAGTAGTAGTTACCTGAGGTGGGGAGAGGGAGGGAAGGGAGACTTTTTCAATGTATGCTTGTTCTGTTTGTATGTATGCATGCATGCATGCCTGTGTATACATAAATATACAGAGATAACAGATTTTCAAATCATGTGAATGTACTCTTTTACCAAAATTAAACAAATGAAATAAAAGAAAATATTGCCACAGAATTAAATGCAAGTCAAGTCATCTTGACATTTCTATAAAAAGATATGCTTCTAACCTTAGGTAACTAAGCATGAGTACAGATTGTTATTTCCTTTTCTGCGTCACTTCAGTTTACTTTGGGCATTACTATAGGAGACAATAAAATGCCAGCCTGAGCCCTGTTCATTCTCTTCAGATACAACGTCCTTTCTATCTAACATGGGCCTTTGGTACCCATTTTCTTCCAAATGCATTTATGTCAACCGCCCCTTCCCAGCCACCTTCTGACTTAACTACTAATTCTTTAGGTATGCCTAGCAAACTAGGTCAATTTTTCAGACCTAGTAGTTGAGGGGATTTAAATCAGGCAGTTTTAATCACCCACTCTTAAAGATTGATTCTAACCACATTTTATTTTTCCCATAAGACCCTGAACTCCCAAAGGTCTCTGTATACCTACCCTAGCAAACAAGGCATTTGGTGACTAAATTAGTAAAAATAGGATCACAATATTTCTAGTCACACTAAATCATAATATTTTAAATAAAAGTGGGGAAATGGATCTCTCAGGTTTTCCATTTATTAATAATGAATGGCAAGTTATAACTGCAAGTATGGACAGTTCCTAAAAAATATAAAAAGAAACGAATACAGGAAAAATGTTAGAGAAATGGCACTGATTCTAACAACCACATAAAAGGTTTTTGACACATTCCCTGTATCAATAAATCTAAAATGTCATCTACTTTAAATGCAACATTATTTCGTGTTACACTTAAAAGGGAAAAATTCCACTTTTATTTATAAGACGCATCCCAAAGTGAAAAAATGTGCATCTTAGAATCAATGAAATATATAACAACAATTACCTTCATAAGTTAGCTATGACATGTCAGGTACTGTGTAAGACTTTAAATACATTATGGACCATATGATAACCTGCAAGCTATGTATTCTTATCTCAGTTTAAATTTGAGGAAACTGAGCCTCAGAGGGATAATAAAACCACCTCACCAAGGTCATACACCTAACAAGTGGCAGGGCCAGGACTCCAGCAACAACATTAAACAACGCTTTCTACTCTACCAAGAGCTTTCTGAGCTTTTAACACCACCTTCATCAGCATTTCTATGACTGAAGCCTGGGAACTCCTGGGAACCTCAAATACAGTACTGTCAAGGGTCTGTTTGGTTTCTACAATAATTTTTTAAGTTACATTTTTATTCTGAGTAAACAGTAACTTACATAAATCTTCTAAACACAATTCCTGGATCACGTGGATAAGCCCCAGTCCTGTACTGCTTCATCATCTCAGTGTCTGTGTTTGGGTCTGTTACAATCACCTCAGCATCAAGGATAAGTAGAGACATCGACTTAACATGTAAATGATGACATTACACCAAAAGGGCCAAATGATATCAGGGTGTGCTATATAAATTACGTTTCATAGTAGTTTTAGAGAAAAGAGGTGGGAGAATTTAACAACACAGGGCACATGGTAGTACGCTGACCTCAGAAAGAACCTTAGTCATGGGTAGTATTCAGCACTACAATCACAAGGGAAACAGAAAATGAATATTAACAAAAACAGCATCATTCATTAAACTGATGTAAGTTAGAATTTTCTTGGTTATAGAACTCAGCATAAATTAGCCTTGTGATAAGCGTAAGTTTACACTAAATTATGTTTCTATACATTTAAACAATATCAAGGGAATAAGACACAAGAGATATCTGTATATTTCTAGAATGTGAAAAGCATCACATCACAACATCAGGCTGTTTACGAGGAGGAAGGATAGAGAAGGACAGGTTTGAAAATGTTAAACTAATAAAATACTTGCTGGGTAAAATCAACAATATATCACAAAAAACTATTACATTCTATTATTATTATTATTACAATGATAGCACTAACCCAAACACATTAGCTCAACATTTTTCTAAATTTATTTGACCATCTCACCTCAGGACATTCTAAAAACTCTTAAGTATTGAAAAATATCATGCTAATTGGTTAAAATAAAAAATTGGTCTCAAGACAAATTCTGCCTGATCAAAATTTGATATTGTTCACTAATGCTATTAACATAGAACATTACAAATATACGTTGAAATATGATGTAACAGACCATAAATCATCTACAATGCTGTCCCTGCATCAAGACAGATGAGCAAGCATGTCCATGTTAGAATCTCATGCAAAGTCCTGCAGTTCTTTGTCTGAAACACGATTTCTTAAAGGTAGATTATCCCCTATCAACTGTGTAACTTTCTTGCTTGATTGAATACAACAAACCTGGGGAACAGAAGCTGCAACAGCTATTTACCAACTATACACATGCATAGGTATTTTTTACACACATCAACATTTTGTACTTTAGTTCAGACATTATATTTGTTAATTAATATACTTTTTGGATTAAGGACATGTATATTTATTCATATACCTGTCATCAGGAGATGAAAGAGAAGCAATGAGAACTAAATTCAAGAAAATAACACTGACTTTGAAGGCTCATACCACAGAATCATATAAACCCTTAAATGAGTTTTACTGTTCCTGCCCTATTTGCATGATTTACTGCAGCAGTTAAACCATCAATGTAAAAAGTAATAAACCTATGTTTTACTAATTTATTATTTTTCATAACCTTCTTGCCTGAAGGGTATATTTCTTCTACAAATCAAAAGGAGTAAGAATCTAGGTTGTCACTGTGGAAGGATTATAAAGCATGCTGAACACTGAGTAAAATTAAAAGGGTCAACAAATTAGCAGAATGGTATCAACAAAAGAAACTTCACGTGAGGCTCTAGCTCCTGATTACTGATGTACTCATGACATATGGACTTCTACAGAGTAATTAATGACTACCATCCATAATTATTTCTACTTACAACAGAATAGTCCTTTCATTTTATAAATGACTAGCAAGACTAAAAGTTTATATTTTAAACAGCTCAGGCATCAAGAGATGATCACTGTAATAAAAAAAAAAAAGAGTCTCTATAATTACATGTACTATATCTGTCTGTGTGCTTCATCACCACTCAAGAGTTGAGGGATGGGGAATGGGAAACAAGATGCCTACCTCTAGATAGCTTTTTATCTTCCCTCCATCACCAAGGAAGAGGATATAGGAGCAACATTGTCCTTAACAAATTAGCAAAGGATACAAGTGAACAATCAAGAAATTTTCATTGGCTACAGAAAACTTACCAAGAAATTGCCAACACTTAATTCTAGCATTTGCTATGTGCCTGGCACTCCTCAAAGTGCTTTACACATATTATCTGATTTATACTCATATCAACTCTATAAAGTGAATTAACATTACCACTATTTTCAAATAAAGAAATAAATGTGAACAGTTAAATAACTCAAAAGGTCACAGAGCTACAGAGATAAGAGCCAGGATTTATTTCCACTTCCGGCTGATTTAAGAGCCTAAATTTTTTAAGGTACATTTCTAAAGAATGACGGTTTAAATCAGTGGTTTCAAACTTTTATAGGCGTATATATTGACTGTATTTTCCTATTTTTCATATCCTTGATACTCTGGCATTTGAGGCCTTGATCCTGGGGAGACTGCTCCTCCCAGTGCTAGCAAATTCCTGGAGACAGCAAAAGACTCCCTTGAGAGTGCACCTTTCACATACAAACCAACCAATCCAGAGCCCACACCCCTAACTATTTTATCAAACTCTCACACAACAAACCAATATTCCTCCCGCCCTGAATCACCCTAGTGCTAGGTACAGGACAACTAGGAACCACCCCTACAGCCTGATGAAATTATTCAAACTTACTAAGCCTGTCTATCTGGCATTGCCCATTCCTTCCCTGGAAAACTCCAGTAAAGGCTCTGGGCCATGCTCTGTCCTTGCCCTTCTATTTATCAATCCATCTTATTTTTTTGATATGTTAAAAATTAAGTTGCATATACTTCAAATCTAAACAATTAGCATGCATATATCATTAACTAGAGTTCACTGTTCACTCATTTTTTTAAGGTAAAATTTACAGAGCCTGAAACAAACCTTAATGGTACCATTTTGTGAGTTTTATCAAATGCATAAACTGTGTAACCTTCAATCCTGTCAAGATCCATCCAGAAAATCCCTCATGCTCTTTTCTCAGTCAATCCCTGCCATCCCCTCCTCCATGCCCAGAAGCAATCACTTTTTTTTTTCCACTGTAGGTTTAATCTTATCTAGAACTTCATATAAATGGAATTATACAGTAAATACTCTTTCAGGTCTGGCTTTTTTGACTTAGCATTACCATTTTGAGATTCACTGATGTTAATATATGTGACAGTAGTCCATTCTTTTTAGTGCTGAGTTTTCCATTACCTAAAAAGACCACAATTTGTTTAGCCCTTCTTTTACTGATGGACACCTGACCTGCTGCCAGATTTGCAGTATTATGAATAAAGCTGCTATGAACATTCAAGTAAGTACACATCTTTTTGTGGACATATGCTTTAATTTCTCTTGGGTAAATACCTAGAAGTGAAATTCTTGGGTCATTGGGTAGATGCAAGTTTAGTTTTACAAGAAACTTGCCAGACCCTTTTTCCAGAGTGGTAAGTACCATTTTGTATTTTCTCCCTCAATATATGAGAGTTTCTAATTGTTCCACAGCCTCACCAACATTTGGTGTGGTCAGTTTATTTAATTGTAGTCATTCTGGTGGTTGTGCAGTGGTATTTTATCGTGGTTTCAATGTGTACTTTCCTGATGACTAACAATACTGCACACTTTTCCATTTGCTTACTGGCCCTTTGTATATCTTCTTTTGCGAAATAACCAAATCTTCTGCCCATTTTTTAAATCGAGCTACTGGTCTTTTCACTATTGAGTTATAGAAATTCTTTACAAATTCTGGATACGATCCTCTTTCCAGCAATATGTTTTGCAAATATTTTTTTCCACTTCCAGTGATTTTGGTGAAGTTTTTAAGCAGAATCTGGGGCTCCCCTTCTGTAGCTCTCTCCTTGCTAGGATTCTCCCCTTACTCTTCAGCAGCTGTGGTTGTCCCAAACTCCGATCTCTGGTTCTTCAGGACAGAAAAACAGGGTCTTGTGTTAAAATTTTAGCTACCCTGCACATTCTACACGGATAAAAGCTATAAAACAGAAAATTCATCCCAGCCATTCCCTTCTTCCAAGTGTCAAATCCCCTCTAAAATGTGCCTATTTTTGTTTACTCTCTAGTGCTGTTTTTTTCTTTTTATTTTATGCAGAGTTTATAACTGCTATCTGAGGGGGTGAGTCTGGTAAAAGCATACATGGCTATATGAGAAGCAGAATTCTATTTGTTTAGTTGTCTTTAATTTCTTTCATTAAGGTTTTCAAATTTCAAGGTAGAGATCTTGTGTGTCTTTAAAAAAATATATTTCTAAATATTTTAATTTTACTTATGCTACTATTCACAGAATTGCTTTCTTAATATCACTTCCACTAGTTTGCTGTTAATATTTATGAAAATACAACTGATTTTTATACATTGAACCTGTAAAGAGCAGCCTTGCTAAATTCACTCATTTGCTTTAGTGGCTGTTTTTGTAGATTCCTTAAGGTTTCTTACGTAATCACATTATCTACAAAAAGCAAGAGTTTTGATCCATGCTTTCAGATCTTTATGCCTTTTATATTTTGCTTTCCTGACTCACTGCACTAGCTAGTCTTCCACTAAAATAATGAATTGAAGACACAAGAGTGGACCTCCTTGTCCTGTTTCTGATCTTAGGGAAAACATAGTATTTTATGATTAAGTATATTCTTAGTTGTCAGTTTTCTTAAACATCCTTTATCAGACTGAGGAAATCACTTTACATTTCTAGTTTGCTGGGAGTATTTATCACGAATGGATGATGAATTTTGTCAAATGTTTTTGACCAAGTGATGTGATCTTATGATTTTTGTCAGTGCAGTGAATTACACTGATTAATTTTTGAACATTATAAACTAACTTTGCATTGTTGGGATAAATCTCAATCATGATGTTTTCTTATTTTTGTATATTGCTGGAATATATTTTGCTAATTTTTTCATCTATGTTCATGACAAATATTAGTTGGTATATTTTCCTCTTTTGGTGCAATCTTTGTCAGGTTTTGCTATCAGGGTTATGTTGGTCTCAGAAAATAACTCTCTTTTTTTCTGAGTTTCTGTAGGACTGATGTTATTTCTTGCTCAAATATTTGAATCTACCAGTAAAACCACCTGAACCTGGAGTATTCTTTGTGGGAAAGATTTTGATTATGAATTAAATTTCTTTAACTGATACAGGTCTATCCAAATTTTCCATTTCTTCTTGCATCAGCTGGGGTAATATATTTTTTAAGAAATTTGACTATTACAAATTTAATGGCTTAAAGTTGTTTAAAATATATGCATATTACGCTTTTAATGTGTGTATAATCAAGCATCCCTCTTTCATTTCTGACATAGGTAATTTATGTTTATAGGCTCTCTCACTCTCTTTTTCTCCATCAGTCTAATAGGAGTTTATCGATTTTACTGATCTAAAGAACCAGCTTTTGGCTTTGTTAATTATCTCTGTCGTCTCTTTTCTAGTATGGATTTATTTTTTTATTATTTCTTCCTTCTATTTATTTTGTATACTTTTTTCTAGTTTCTTAGGTGACGTCTTAGGTAGCTTTTCTTAGGTGACGTCTTAGGTAGCTTTTCTAGTTTAATTATTTAAACTTATAAATTTCCCCTTAAGCACTGTTTTAGCTGCATTCCACATATGTGATATGTTGTAATTTTATTATCATTTAGTTTGAAATATATTCTAATTTCTCCCATGGTTTTCTTCTAAATAACCCATGGGTAAAAGAAGTGCATTTAATTTCCATTTTTTAATAGATGTCTTATTAGTATTGATTTCTAATTCTCTTCTATTGTTGGCAGAAAACACATTCTGTTGATTTCAATCTTTTAAAATTTATTGAGACTTCTGCCCAGCAAATAGTCCTTCCTGATGAGTTTACCACAGCACTTGAAAAGACTATGTATTATACTGATGTTGGATTTAGTATTCTATAAATATCAAGTAGGTGCTTAAGAGTGTAATTTAGATCTTGTCTTCACTGATTTTTTTGGTCTAATTGAACTCTCCAACTAGTAACTGCGGCTTTGTGACTTTGACCCATTAATTTTATCAAGTTTTACATGTATTTTGAAGCTTTTTTATTAAGCAGACACACATTTATGGTTATGGCTTTTTGATGTCAGCGCTTCAGAGATGTCATTTTACAATGTTCTGCCCACCTTGCTTCTCATGAAAAGTCACCTGTCATTCATATCATTCCAACCCTGTATGTAACATGTTTTTCACCGGCTGCTTTCAAGATTTTCTCTTTCATGAGTTTGACTATGATGCATCTAGATGTGGTTTTCATTTATCCTACTTGAGTTTAATGAAAAATCTGAATCCATTTTTAATATTTGACTGCTGATAGTTTCAAGTCCCAAAATGCCCTTATCCTCTGTCTCAAATCTGAGCAAGCTGATAAGGAAGCCCACGTGTTCCTTCCTTTGGTGCTGGTGGGAACTGCAAACCAGGCAAGCTTAGGAACACACACAAGAGCAGAAACTGTCACCATAGCCCCATATCTCCTATCACTGCTCTCTCATTTTTGCACCAGTTTGGGAGCCTGTCCTGCTTTCCCGAGAAAGCCTCATTATTTGAGCAATCATCCTTTTCATGTCCTCTTGGTACATGTCTGGCTTCATCAGTCTCATATCAAAATCAAATGTGGGGAAGGATCCATCCCATATATAGTCCACACTGATTAAAACACTTACTATGTATCAGACATAATACTAAGCCCTTACACATATTAAATCACTTAATCCTCTAATAGCTGATGAAATAAGCAATGTTATTCCCATTTGACAAATGAGGTAATGAAAGCACAAAGATAAAGTAACATGCCTAAGGTCAGACAGCCAGCAAGTGGCAGGGAAAGAGGCTGCATTCTTAATTACCAACACTATTCTGCCTCATATAGTTACTAGAAACAAGAAATAAAGTAATAAAGAGTAAATAACGTAAAGAAGAAACAAGTAATAAAAATGCAGCAAAACAAATCTAAAACAACTTTGGAACAGTATCCAAAATAAGTAAAACATTTATAGAATGTGCTTAATTATAAAAACTAGGGATTTCACTATAAGAGTTATTTTTCTCAAGAAAAAAAAATTCTTTGGACAAGTAAATTGGTAGAGCCACTTCCAAATTAAAATAGGGGAGACAGTAAAATTTCCATAGTTAAGAGTCCTATAAGAATAAAATTGAAGGGCTGGCCCAGTGGCCTAGTGGTTAAGTTTGCACACTCCACTTCAGTGGCCCGGGGTTTGCAGGTTCAGATCCCGGGCACAGACCTGCACACCACTCATCAAGCCATGCTGTGGCGGCATCCCATATACAAAACAGAGGAAGATTGGCACAGATGTTAGCTCAGCAACAGTCTCCCTCAAGCAAAAAGAGAAAGACTGGCAACAAATGTTAGCTCAGGGTCACTCCTCCTCACCAAAAAAAAGAATAAAATTGATATTCTTATTCTTCTTTGGTTTGGTATAGCTCTTAGAGGCAGAAGGAAGGACTGGGTAATGACTGAGAAAAATGTTCATCTTTACCACTAAATGTTACGGTGAGAACACTACTTTGAGATCTTGCTAGAAGGTTCCATTGCCTGTGAAAAATAACAAAATATCTCCCACACAAATAAAATAGTCCCTACCACTGAAAAGATTTAAGTATCAATTCTAAAAATAGTTACTCAAAATATTTCAAGTCCTTCCAAAAAAAGAAACTTTTTACTTAAAAAAAAAAAAGCTAACACTAAAACAGCTCAGAAATATTTAATAATGTAGCTTTTGAATTTCCTAAATTTATTTTAATATATATTCTAAGTTTTTAACAATTAAAAAAATAATATCCTAAATGACAAAAGAAATCCTAACAAAAAATAGAAATACATGTCATTCCAATCTTTTAAATTAAATGCATAAAACAAGGATTGCAATACAGAACAGAGACCTGTGAAAGCTTAACTTTTGAAGTCATACATTTTTGTGATGCTTGTATTTGGCTGCAAAGAAAGTTTTTTTTTATTTTGACAATTAAAAAAATTAGCGTCCCACAAAATAAAAATCAACTATAGCACTTTGAAGTTGACAGTGTGCTTTTACATGTATAGGTTAAAATGTTTAGATAATGTACGTGGACTAATGTATTATATATACCTGTTAATGCACATTATATGTCATCACACAAAAACTGTGGTGAAAAAATTCTTTTAAGTTACTTATTTTTCATTAGAAACTTTTGTTCAGTATCTAACTCTGAACTTTCACATTGTGCTTAACACAAATACAGCCTCCTTTCACCCCCTCTTCCCCACTGGCCTAGCAAACTTGGAGTAAACCAAGTTAGGGAGAAATCATATCCTCTTACATACATACAAAGCCATAAAGATAAGCAAAGTTCATAAAAGAAAAAAGTCTGAGATGAGGGAGTTAATAAAAAATCTTACATATTTCAGTTTTAAGTATTATTCATGATCATAGTTTCATAAGAGCCTCAAGACTACCATTTCACAGTGCTTCCCATAATAACCCAAAAGCAGAGCTAAAGTAATGCTGGATTTTGAGAATAAAGACTGATTACAGTTCAAGGAAAAAAATACGATGGTAATAGAAGAAAGTTCTAATTATAATACAATAGTCTCTCTGAACATAAAGCATCATTGGATAATTCAATAGTTATCATGGTCAAATACTCTGTTTAGAAAAAAATGTTTTATGTTTTGCTATAAAATGGTATGTATTTCATGCAGATCATGTCACATCCCTCCATTCTCCCCACATATTCTACCCGTCCCCAGCACCACTAAACTTGAATTCCCCAGTTTTCAACAGAATACAGACAGCTTATTCAACAAGCTGGACTTGGTGAGCTCCCCACTCTCCCATACCATTATCCTCAAACAAGCCCTTATCAAACTGCTTCCCTCCTTTCTGCTAAAATCTCAAAAAGATCCCATGGCTGTTCTAGTCACACACACACACACACACACACACACACACACACACACACGCTAAATCTCTTCAGAAATAAAAAATTTTACCCTGCTGTAAATAAAAACTTCATTCTCTCATTCAATTTTGCTAAGTTCACCTCCAGCTGTTATTTTTAAGGGCCCTGTAGGTTCTGGAACAGTAAGGAAGAGGGGGTTTTAGAGGAAAAGGGAACAAACAGCCTTACAGGGCTGATTTGACTGAAATCTGATGTGATAGTAATATGGCGGTGAGGTCCCATGAAGGTCAAAAGCCCCAAAGCTGCCTCTCTTACCTACAGTTAGTTCCTGATGCAAAAACTTCTCTGGCTGGTCTGCCTGGGTCACTTTGACTCTCCAAGGTGGGCCTCTTGATCCTTTCAAGACAAGTAACCTCAACTACCTTAGTAAAGTCTCTCTGGCCGACGGGAAAACTCTTGCATCCTTGACCCATCACACTCTGAATGTGCAGGCCATTTCCACTGTACTCTTTCTTCATTCTGCTGACGCCAAAGCAGCTCCAGCTGGTCTCACTTTTTTAGGCTTTTTCAGGTGGAAGTCAGGTACCAGTCCATTTATCTCCCAAACGTCAGCAGCACACATGTCAAACCGAGAAGTTCTCTTGAAGCCCCTCAATCTGGGTGAAGAAAGGGGAAATGCCACAGCATATACTACTCTCTCCAAGGAAGTTCTCATATGAGGTCCCTCTCACAAACTCCCATATTTTATTTATATAGCCTATAGGTGAGTGACGGGTTAACTGCAGCAATACTTGTCTCTGGGCACAGTTTCTGCAAATCCTGCATGAATGGTATAGCACCTCAATTTCGAACACAGGGTATTTGCAATCTACTGTTCTCAGATTTGGGGTCTGAGGAGTTCTCATTTTAACATTCTATTACAGTTCTACTTCCAGGTAAGATATAAGCAGGTCATAGCAGGCCAATGTTCCTGTTGCAAAAACTAGGGGAGAAAAGATTAAAAAAAAACTTGTTCAAAGACAATAGAGAGCTATTAAAGTAATGAGAGCCAGATGAACTAAAGTTGCAGGAAGAAAGAACACTTTCTAGGTGAACTGACAACTGCCTGCCATTTCCTTCCCTGGGGTTACTTGCAGATTCTAGGTACACACTGGGAATCAGGCTTGGTCTGGGAAGAGAAACTCTACTGAAAAAAATAAAGTAGAACTTTTGACAACCACAAAAGTCTCTGCCAGATTTTAAAGCTGCAAGCAACAGGAGGCTCAAAAGCCAAACTCAAACTATGGAAAAAAGGGTAGAAGTGAACCCGCCCCAGTTTTTGAGGGAGCAGGTGATGGAGACCTGCCAGGCTCAATCAAAATTCCAGGAGAGCTCTATTCACGGAAAAGGAATGAACAAGTAGTAGACTACATCAAATTAAAATGGCAACCAAGCCACAACACAGCTCAATCCCTGAGTAGATTAAGGTGATCAGCCCTTCTATCTGACACAGGAAAGGTCAAATACTCTGGGGAAAGCATCACTTGCAGCATTTACAATTCTCCTATACGCAATATATGGCATACAATCAAAATTACACAGCATCTGAAAAGACAGGGAAAATGTGACTGATAATTGAAAGAATGAGCAGACAATAATAGAAGCAGACCAACAGATGATCCAGATATTAGAGTTGGCAGACAGGGACTTCAAAATAACTATTATAAATATATTCAAGAAAATTTTAAAAATGGAGAATTTCTATAGACATTCTCCATACTAAGAGGAACATACTAAAACTGAAAAATATAATATTTGAAATTAAGAATTTATTGGATGTGTTTAACAGTAGACTGGATACAGCACAAAACAGCATCAGTACACTCAAAGTTAGGTCAATAGGATATATTCAAACTGAAAAGAAGAAAACAAAAAGAATGAAAAGAACAGAGCATAAGAGACATGTGGGATCCAGTCATTTTAGTACAAGATTGCAAGATATTCTAAACTAGCGTTTTACTACTACTTTCCATCTCCACACTCCAAGTGTGGTACTGTCTATTTCAGGTCCCTCAGATGGTAGTACATTTACTTGTATCACCAGTGGGGACCACTCAGGCCTAGAAACACTCTACTACAAGAGAGAAAGGAGAAGGAATAAACAGTATGGTTAAATGTTGTCCCCAATAATAATGATCTTCCCACAATGTAGTTAGTCACACAAGAATGGTCTGAGAAAGCTGGAATCGTTCCAGATAAGATTGGAAACAGACCAAGGATGCTGGGAAAACAAAAGATGGTTGTAATTTTTTTAAATGCCTATTATTTTAGCTAGGTTGATAAATGTATTCTTTAAAGCCAATACATTACATTAATGGGACAAGGAAAGTGGGGATGTTGCTAACTGCATCAGGTGTTAAATGTTAAAATTACAGAGATTAATTAATCTGGGTATAATTCAGTAACTTTATAAAGGGACAAAGGTCCTAGAGCAGGTGGATGTTTTCCCTGACAAGGTAAATGATAAAAATGTCCTATGTAAGAATACACAGAAGGGCTTTGAATACCAGGAGCTCCCTCAAAAAATATAACTATAAATATAACTGTAAATGTCGGCACCAGATAAAGGTTAAGGGTCTAGCCAAGCGTAGTTCAAACTGTGTTTCACAGGACCCTAGACCTCATCAGAAGAGCCTTCACAAATTATACACAGAACACAAAGAAAATGACAAACTGGATGCTGAGGCTGATAAAAGGTAGCGATTACCCATAATCTCAAAGTTCTAATTTGCATTTATAAAACTGTTCACTGTTCTGATTGATTTTATGAATAAATGTTATAGATTTGAATAAACTAAATTATGCATAATGCAATGCTGCCTGGCAAAAACTTCTACTAAGCAAAGATAGACAATACAATTTAATACCTACGATTTAATGTGAGTTCTCTTAGAAAAACTGGAAGGACAATGAAGACATGGAATGTGTGTGAATATTTCAAATAAATCATATTCATAGTTATAGTGCTTTACAGCTTACAAACTTCAAATACATTATTTCAAAGGATCCAAAAATAGTACTGTGAAAGTACTCAGAAAGTACCACATCCCTCTTTTCCAGATGAGGAAATAGTAAAAAGTATAGTCACATGCTCCAAGATCCACACTCAACAGTATTTAAGAAGCTGCCTCAAAAGCAGGTCATCCACTGCATGAACTCACTCATATATGGAATATAAGTGAACACACGGACAGAGAGAACTGATTGGTGGTTACCAAGGGGAAGGGGGGTGGGGGGGGCACAAGGGGTGAAGGGTTACATCCACAAGGTGACGGACAAACAAAAATGTACAACTAAAACCCCACAGTGTTATAAACTAAGACATCAATAAAAAAAAAAAAAAAAAGGTCATCAAACTTCAAATTCAGAGTTCTCTCCATCATAGTGCTCCATACATATTATGACACACAAACACACACACACAGATATACACAGACACGTCATCTGTATCTACATATGAATAAAGGAGAGAGATTATTCTTATTCTCTTCTGAAATAATGAAAAAGCACTAGTTTAAGAAGAAGTGAAACATACTATAGTTTGGGTTTAAAAAGACTTCTCCTGGGTTATCCAGAGAAGTAAAAGGGTAGGAATATGGAGTTAGAAATAAAAATGGACAATCTGCAGAAAGTTTACTTAATTACTCTGATGTTTAAAAATACAGAAGATGGAAAACAAAACCCAAATGTTAGTGACAGCATTACAAGAAGCATATTATCCTGAAAGGAAACATAAGATACTAGTAATACAATTATCTCTGACAAGGAAAACTGAGTGACAAGATGGGTGACAACAGAGGTGGGAAGGAGACATTTCTCCATTGTATAATCTGTGGTTGATTTTTGAACCACGTACACCTACTACTTTATGCTTTTAAGGAACATATTTTTTGAAGGCAAAAATAGATATGAATATATATATATATATATATTTAAAAGAATGTTAAGAAAATGAAAATATAATTGCCCTTTAACAGAAAAATTGACTTCAAAGGGTAAAAAAACATAAAGACAAGAATAGTCTAAGCATTACCCAAAAGTCCTATTTAAACATTTAATTGTGCTAACTATAAAAGTAAAACATACTTTTATATAAATATTAGGAAAAAATTATAGGACTTTTTTTAGGTCATCCATAAATAACTACTATTAACAATTTGGTGTATTTCTCTCTCAAGTTTCATGACTAAGTGCTAACATTTTTAGAAGTATGCTTTATCAAGTTAAGAAAATTCCTATTTCTAATTTGTTAACATGAATAAACAGTGAATTTTACAGAAAGCTCTTTCTAGATCCATCAAGACCAGATTCCTTCTTAAATATGAATACGGAGTATCTCATACTAATAGATTTCCTGTAGTTGAAACATACTTTGCATTCCTGTGATGCATCTTACCTAGTCATGATTTTGCAGTTTTATTTTTAATAATTCTAGTTTCTGATATTTTAGTTATAATTTTTGCATCTATTTTTATAAGATTGGCATAAACTTTTCTGTTACTATGCATGTTCAATTCTGGTATAAAATGAGTTGGTAAGTTTCCTTTATTATTAGAGTTAAGGAAACCATGGGTTAGAATTGGGTTTTTTCTAATTCTTTGCTATTATAAACTATACTGAAATGAACAACAGAAATCTTTGACCATATTCCTGATTGTTTCCTTAAGATGAACGATCAAAAATGTGATTACATGGTCAAACAGTCACCTTAGTAAAGCCCTTATTTATGCTTATGAAAATTGACAAATTCTGTATTCCTACACATTCATGTATAACAGATATTACGAAATTGCCATTTTAGACCCCATAGCCCCTTGCTTTTTTAATTTTACAGAGTCTCCATCCCCACTGCAGTTTCAATTCTGGTTTACTGCAGATCATATGCATTGCAAGCCATTTTTTTTTTCTTCTGACTGATTTATCACCTAAATATCAATTGCTGTTCTGATTTTACAACAGCTATATTCCATTCCTCAGTCTCAAAAATGTCCAAGATGGAAAAACTTCATGGAACTTTATTTATACTACTCAGCTCACTGAAGCTTAACAGGGTTAAGCTCTACTCATGAATCACTTTGGGTCACCACATACAACAGTGGGAAGGGAGCAGTGACATAGATGTGTAACTAACTACAGCCTCTAACCCTTTAGAGACAAAGCTATGAAAGCAGAGTAGTTATGTGAGGGGGATGGGAGGGACATAAAGCCAGGACTATGTTTCCCCCTAAGTTTAGTCCCTAACAATAGTGGGTAGGGAGTGGAGGGTGGAGGGGAGGACACTCTGTTAAGAGTTAATGAAACAGGTATTTTAACAGAAAACATGTAACACTTTAATAAATTAAGTAATTTATGTTTCATGTTCTCTATCAATTGAACTTACTTGTATTTTCAGGTTTGTAAAACCTTAAAGTATTTTATTAACAACCTACTTGCAATTTTAAGTAAATAAGCTTACATTAAATCCATTTTTCATCCCACTTTAAATAATTTTGTTTAAACTATGGGTTGGATTTATCCATAATGGACCTTTTTCAATCCCATTCCCCACCCTTTACAGTCTACATATTTAAGATCTGACTGAATGTTTAAGGACGTTTAGCAGTTAAGAAATGACTAATAATCTGACAGAATATAACTGCTCTACTACTAGAAACAAAGCGAACTTTATAAAATACATGACACCCAACTACAGTGTAAGCAGCTTAAATTTTTGACGGACAACAATCAATATAAACAAATCAACATCTCTTACAATATAAAAAAACACCAAGTTAGATTAGCAAGTTTCTAAACTTTAAGGAACTTTTGATAGTGAAAAACAAGGTAACGGACAACCATCACTTCACTGTCTTTAGTCAGGTAAAAGGGTAGAAAAAAAATTCCATAATGATAAAAAGCCATGGAATATGAAAAAAATCTATAAAACAGGCTGTAAAGGAAGAATGGAAAATAGGAAAAAGAAATTTGACTAAAGTGACCTCCATGGTTTTAATACCCACATCTGTAAAGTTTAATCATCAGGCTGCTACTTAAAGGACAGGACTGCACAGCTATACTCCTAGGCTCTCCTCTGTCAGTAGCCTCACTACAATGGCAATTTGAGCCTTAGATGAAGCTGGGCAAAAACAAGGCTCCCTGTCTTACTGGATCACACAGCTCCTTTGATCAGGGAGATAACATACTAACTGATCTCCTGTCTGCACTCCTGAGGGTCTCATAACCACTTTGCTCACTGCAGTCAGACGCTGTACTTAAAATTAACCTGACTTATGAGTCTTCTTTACCTAAGACTCTTCAATGACTCCACCCTCACTCAATCACGCTCAGTTCAGCGTGAACTCCCCAGCACAGCATGCTGTGGTTCCTTCATACTTACACAGACTCACTCCTGCCACGTTCCACCCCTCATTTTACACTCCCAGGACACTAGAACCCTTCACCAGTCCTCTCCTACCTCATACCCTCAAACCCACAGTGACACTCTGGATGAATCGGACTTACTCTTGACTAAATTCCTCCTTTACATCCATCAAGACTGAACCCAGGAAACAATCCTTCTCCAGAAGGAAACTTTCTAGAAACCACAGATCAGGCAAAGTTCCCCTCCTTTGGACATAGCTCCCTGAGTATACATCTTTCATAACACCAACTATACTTTATGAAGTTATCTTTTTTATTTTTTAAAGTTTATCTCCCTTGAGAAAACAACTCAAGAGCAAAGACTACTTTACCGCCATTGAGGAAGAGCATATCATGCATGTAGTGAGTATTTAATGAATGTTTACTGAACTGAAATACCAGGCACAAAACAATGAAAAATTAACAAATATAGCTTGACTTATTCTTAGCCAATTCATTAGCAAGTCCTGTCAGTTCTACTTTCATCCAAATCCGTCCACTTCATGTTTTAGCATGGCCAGCACACCAGTCCAGCTTCCAGCATCTCCCATTTAGACTACTTTAAATAGCCTCCTGATTTCCCTCCTTCCAGACCCACCATCCAGTCTAACACACATACACATACTCCACTATCCCTCCCATCATTTGTTTCCAACAGCCAGAGCGATCTCTGTAAAATGTAAAGGTAAAAAAATCCTTTAAAAATGGATTTAAATACAAAATCCTTATTTGCTTTCTATTATATTTAGACTAAAATTCAAATTCCCACAGTGCCCTACGATGCCCTACATGATCTGACTCCTTCCAAGTTTGGTACTCATTTTGTATTACTCCATCTTTACTGGGCTCCTTTTAAATCCTCCATTACGATAAGCTTTTTCCCACCTCAGTGTCTTTACCATGACTGCTTCCTCTGCCCAGAAGACTCTTCCTTCAGCTAGTTGCCGCTTCTCAAAGCTCAGCTCGAGTGTCACAATCCAATCCAAACCAGCTTTTTTATCCCTCAATCATTGTCGTCTTTGCACTTATTACCATCTCGAATTATGTTAATTTGCCTACTTGTTTTGTGTACATCTACCCCTCAGGAGGCCAGGAACTTTGCGTTGTGTTCACCAGTGTAGACCCATGTGCCTAGAAACAGTGCCGTGCACATAGCAGGCACTCACAAGCATTTGTAAAACAAAAGAATAAAGCAAGAAAAGTGACTCTTATTTAAGATAGATATACACGAAACAAGTAAGGTAAAAGAAATGGATAAATAATCTACCAAACAAGCCAGGAAACATCCTACTATTAATTTGCAAGCAAATAAGCTGGTGTTACAAGGATCTATTATCAACAAGCATTCAGAGTGTATTTCCCAAAGCTCATGGGAAAAAGGTCAAGATGAAGTAGAATGCTTTCATGTGCTATATGCTAGCCTAGGTGTATGACACCGCAAACAATCATTTTAGAAAATTCTATATGCTGACACTCCCAAAAAACCCTGTAATGCACACAAAAAGTAGTGAAACACTTAAAAACCACTTGCTACTTTATTAAAAAAACTATTTCTGACAGTGGTACAAATGGTTCAATTTACACTAATAAAACTTCAACCTCTTAAGTAACAGATCCTTCCAATACAAGAGGTAGGTCTTCAAGACAGGTTCTGACTACATATAACATCTAAGAAGCTGCCTCGTATACTGTTCTTTCTTGAAAGTAATGCCGCAATTCAAACAAAAACTGTAAAATTCATCACAATGTTAGCAGCTTGTTTAACTCCTTACTGATTCAAGTTTTGACCAAGGTGGGAGAAAACTGTCTACTGCACTAGTGATAGAAAAAGCTTTGAATCTTTATTCAAATGTCATTCAATCACAGAAATTAGGATAACATATAATGAAGCATTTAGGCAATGAAGGTAAATGAAAACAGTGAAGATAAAACAATACAATTGAAGTATTTCATTTTGCTTGATTAAACCTTCCCACTGTTCAATAAAATGATTTTTTAAATAAACAAGTCTTAATGAGTAAAACAAAATTAATATGACAGGTTAAAAATAACTGTCATATTTTAATAATCACTATTTACAGGTGACTTAAAAGTAACAAAATTTCAATAACTTTCCTTCGGATTCCTTTAAACAATTTTCAACAGTATGATCATCAATGTCTGATCTACCACCACTTACCTTGGTATGGTAACACATTTAGTATTACAATTTTGAGTGGTGATGGCTTTCTCAAGCTCATCTAATCGTCCTGTTTTCTTTAGCTTCTTCACCAAACTTTTAACTGCTTTCTCACACCACTTTTCTTCCTGTCCATTCTGCTCTCCTCCACCTGCTCCTCCAGATCCACCAGCTGATTTCTTCCATCCCAGCAGTCTTTTTACAACTGGTGGAGTGAATGGCAAGATGGACGACATGTTCTTACCAAAGGCAGGAATCCACGTTAAGAAAATATCCTCCTTTATCTAACCTAGAAAAGATATGAAAAAGATAATTTAGAAGCTAACTTTAAAGTCAAGTAATAACTTCAACATAGTTTTGAGAGCAAACTATAGAATCAGACAGAAATTCAAATGATTACTTTCACAAGAGACTTTCAGAAGTTCTCAGCCCACTGTAGAAACAAACCCTTATAAAAATAAGACAATGTTATAAGTAGGCAAATATAATAATTTTGCAAGTAAATCTTTATCAACACTGGACAAGTTTATCACTACCAATACCACCTTACTTTACTGTATTTTATTTTTTAATTTTTTGTGAGGAAGACTAGCGCTGAGCTAACACCTGTTGCCAATCCTCCTCTTTTTGCTGAGGAAGACCGGCCCTGGGCTAACATCCGTGCCCATCTTCCTCTACTTTATATGGGACACCGCCACAGCATGGTTTGACAAGCTGTGCATCGGTCGGCGCCCAGGATTCCAAACCTGCGAACCCCAGGCCACTGAAGCAGAGTGCACGAACTTAACTGCTACGCCACAGGGCCAGCCCCAATACTACCTTATTTTCAACTTTTAATAGTGTCAATAATTAAAATATTTTCACCAAAAGAAAGTTTTTCTCACTTTTTAGAACTTCAATCTATTCTCAAAACTTAAAAAAAAAATTTACAAGCCCATTCTCCCCAAAGTTTTAAACTTTCATAACTGACTGAGTATCATAAAGTAAAATCTAAAGTTGTTAAAAGGGAAAAGGCATTAAGTGTGAAGTAAACAAGAATAAAGAAATAAAGGTAAATAAGAGTCTGTGAAGAAAAGGTTTGGTTCATTTTTACCATCCCTTGAGAAGACTTTTAATTAAGCCTCTTTTTTAAAATATATTTTCATTTTTATCTAAGTAACAATATGCATAGTGAATAAAGTCAAATACAGTTCCTCTTCCCACAGTGAGGTACAATTCTTTAAAATCTTTTAACTTTTATTTTATTCTTTGTATTTATACCTCAGTAATAGGCTTATAATGGTAACCTTTGAAATATCAAGTATAATAACTTTTCTATGGAAAATGAAGATTTACACCATAATCACTCACTTTCCTCCAACGTTAAAAATAATTATCTCCCAATTGTAGTTAAATAATTGTGTATATAATTTTGTACCTGATGAGATCAGCAGTAAGCGACTATATAATCGTGTTTCCCTTTTGGTACAACTCTTTTTCCCAGGGTTAATTATCTTAATTTTTTATTTGCTCAGTTTTCTATGCACCTACCACAAATTCTTCCCACACTCTCCTCAAGCCCCTCAATTAAATTTTAATTTGATGACTTAAATCTCAAAATAAGAGACAAGTTCATTTACCGCTTGAGTTGGACAGAACTGGAGAGTTAGATTTGAAAAGAATGGAAAAGATTTAGAAACTCAGCTCTGAAAAATACTATAGAAAATCAACTAGAGGCCGGCCCGGTGGCGCAGCGGTTTAGTCCGCGCTTGGCAGCCCGGGGTTCACAGGTTCGGATCCCGGGCGCCCGCCGACGCACTGCCTGTCAGCCCCGCCGTGGCGGCGTCCCATATAAAGTAGAGGAAGATGGGCACGGATGTTAGCCCACGGCCAGTCTTCCTCAGCAAAAAGAGGAGATTAGCAACGGATGTTAGCTCAGGGCTGGTCTTCCTCACCAAAAAAAAAAGAAAATCAACTAGAATGAAATAAATTTTATCCGGTATTTGCCAGAGTATACATTAAAAAGTATTCCAGGAGAGGAGTTGCACTTATAACTGGGCGTAGAAAGTCACCACAGACCATCACTTTCATCCTTACAGTCAGAACAAGTCAGGTAAGCTACAAAATCATGGTTTTCTGAATCTGTCAGAGAGTTAAGGATGCAAAGTAACCTAAGTGGAACTAAATTCCAGAAAGTAACGAACCTTGATAGAAAAGAGGCCCTCGGATGGTCTCTTTCCTGGTGGAGGGGCGAAGGAGGAATAATTCCACCGTAGATGGGGGTAAGGGGCAACCAGCCTAAACTTTAATATATTTTAACAGCAACAGGTAGGCTTACGAGACATATTAGAACTCCAAGGAATTCACAGAGCAAACCTGCACCACCAACCACTCATTCCCACGGGTCTTCACCAAGTGCTTGCCAAAACATGCCAAAGGTTGAGGGACAGGGCTGGAAAGCTGCGAGACACCCCAAGAAGCTTATGGTCTCCCTCAAATGCAAAAAATCTGTCCTCCGATGAGGGGGGGAAGGGATGAGCAGGAGAAGTGAGAGAAATCAATCCAAGAGACTCTAGACATTCAGCTGCAGTAGGAATGATGTAGGACAGGAGAGCTGAGAGAAAAACTTCCACTCAGATACTCTGGACAGTGGACTACCAAGGCTAGGGTAGGGAAGGATTGCTAGGAGAAATCTCTGGAAGGCATTACTAGTAGAGAGATATCTCACTAGGCACAAAAGCCTGGGGCAAGACTGGAGAGCAAAAAGAACTCCAGAATGACCAAGGAATTGACAGCTGGTTGTAAAGCAGAGGAACTGCCCATCGTTCAGAAAGCTGGTGGCTCAGATATGAAGTGCAAAGAGAGAAATGAAATTACACTCAGACAACAAATCTTGGGGAAAAGAAATTCTTAATGTTGCTCTCAAAACAAATGAACTAAATCAAACTAAAGTTCAAAGCCCAGAAGTAGCTCAACTACACATTTTACTAACTTAGCCCCACCATCTATCAGACTAACACAAGAAATGATGGGCCATTTCCTGGCGGTAAATAACACTTCAATCTGTACTGTTTTTATACAAATGTTCAGCATTCAGTCAAAAATTATAAGACACAGGGAGTACCAAACCATAGTCAAAAGATGAAATTATTAACATAATCAGATCAGAGAGGGCCCAGATGTTGGAATTATCATAGATTTCAAAATAACTATGATTAAAAAAATTAAAGGATCTGCTGGAAAAGATAGATAACATGCATAATGAAATGGAGAATTTCATAACAGACCTTGAGGTTATAAAAGAAGATCATAGGGAAATGTTAGAAATACAGTTATTAGAAAAATACAGAATCAGAAATTAAAGATTTTTTCTTTAGATGGACTTAATAATAGACAGAAATGAGTACTGAACTTGAAGACAGGCCAATTACTCATATTGAAACACAAAAAGAGAAAAAGAAATTGTGGAAAAACCCCCAGAACATCCAAGACCAAATGTCAATTCGGTTTAACCAAAGTTTAACTGGAGCAACAAAAAAAGCTGAAAAAGAGAATGAGAACAGGAAAAATACGAAGAGATAATGGCCAAGAACTTTTCCAAAGTGATGTTAGATATCAGCCCACAGATGCAAAGGAAACAGTTCACAGTCAATCTGCTGAACGGTAAAGATAAAGGCTGAGTATTAGCTAGTCTGACAGTTAAGAATTCCTGGAAGACTCAGACAGAAGAGGGATCTGCACTCATTCACCAGCTCTTTTCCAAGGGCCTCAAGTGAGTGCTCTTCAAAAAGATTAGCATGGGGTAAGAGATGGAAGAGAGTTCCTCCACCTGGTGGTATCTCATATGAAGCAAAAGCCTTCAAATGGAAGGGGAGTTGCAGGAAAGCCTCCCACACCCAGGGCCTGATCCCTTGCTTCCTGGGGAAGAGTAGAGCAAAAGCTGTGTTGTCACATTGCCTTCTCGTCCTGTAGTCAAATCTCCCTCTACTCCCTCTTCTAAGGACACTTGTAATTACATCTAGGGCTCACCCAGATAATCCACAAGAATCTCTCCATCTCAAACCCTTAACTTAATCACATCTGGGAAGTCCCTTCTGCCATAGAAAACAACTTTCAGTGGTTCTGGGGATTAAGACCTGGATGTCTTTGGGGATCATTATTCAGCCTACCACATGAAGTAACTGGAACACTTACACACTGATTTGAGTGTAAAATGGTACAATGCCTTTGGAAAACTGGCAAGTTGCCAAAACACTGAATATATATCTACCCTTATATTACAACAATACCACTCCTAGATATATATTGAAGAAAAATGAAAACATACGTCCACAAAAAAAGGATTTGTACAAGAATTTCATAGCAGCAATATTCATAATAGCCCAAATATCAACAGAAAACTGGAAGAAAAACAAAACAAAACAAGGTATATTCATACAAAGGAATACTGCTCAGGAACAAAAATTAGTGAGCTACTTATATACTTCACAATATGAGTGAATCTCAAAAACATCACATGGGGCAAAAGACACACAAAAATATACAATGATTCCATTTATGACTACAGGTGAAACTAATCCAGTGACAGAAGTCAAAATGACTGTTTCAGGAAAAGGGAAGGGATACATACAGAAATGCTTGGTCAGAGAACAAAGTACCTCATTGAGGTGATAAAATTGTTTTCTATCTTGTTTTGAGAAGTAGTTACATATGAGTGCACAATTATCAAAACTAAGTCTAATGGTGTCTGTCCACAACATGAAGGTAGCCTCTGCAAGCATATCGAGGCAAATTTGGGGAACAGGGCCAGGGCAGGGGGTTGAAAATTTTTTTTTTTATTGCTGAGAGCCCAATGACAAGCAATCACAAACTTACTTGGGGTACTAACAGTAAGGTTTCTGTAATAGAGCTACACATTCACTAAACAAAGAAATCTAAGTATAATTCTCAAAAAAGGACTCTGAAGTCTCAAAAGACCATTCTCAAAAATGGTCTTCCAACTGAAGATACTTAGGCCTTGGTAGTTTGCTAGAAAATAATGGTCACAACCTAATTAACAATCATACTCCCCTCAAAAGAGAAAAACAATGGTCCCCAACCTCAATTCAGGAGAATGTCCCAAGAAGAGACAATAAAGTATGCCAGATTTCATGAATTTATTTGGCCATGGAAACCTTTTTCCAGGAGCATCTCATGGAACTCCACTTAACAATGCTGCTGTGGCACCCCTGATAGCCCAGCTGTGGTTTAGACACTAAAAATTCAAAAGGAGCCAATAAGTAGTACTATGTGACTTTCTTTAGCAATACAGCAGAAAAGGTGGGAAAGTAGGGTTTGCTCAGTTAGGGAATTGCAAGGTAAGTAAAACAACAACCATGAGAACTTGACAGTAGCACTGTTAAACTATCTAGAGTGGTAGACTCCATAATACACATAAATGAGCACTATAGTATATAAGACTACAACTTGACAAAATAAAGAAAACACCAAAACTCCATCAAACACAAGTAATAATCCACACAAGTAGAAGCCTGGGACTACCAGGCAGCAAAAGGTATACCCAGCTGGCTACCTTTGGCCTCTGCTGAATTCATACTCTGTGCCACAAAGCATGCTATAGGGGAGCCAGCTATATAAATCTTAATACCATGTGACAGTCTTATCTGAGCACAGAGAACATGCTTATTAATTCAACCTTTGGAAAGAAGAGGTATCACAAAAACAACATCACAGCAGAAGTCTGAAGAGAGAGAGAGAGAGTACACCAGGCAGAAAGTTCAACATGTTTTCTAGAGACAGGAAACGTTTTAGGAGTTACAAAAACATGTAGGTATTGCTAGAATAAGGAGTACAAGGAAGCAATACAGTAAGGCCAGCTCAGATTAGAAAGCTGAAGACAGAAGTTAGCGCTAATGACAGGAGTATTACTTCAGTTATTTTAGAGACAATTCATGTTATTGACCAACTGGATGTGGACAGTTTCGGGAAAAGGAGGATTCAAAGATAACTGCTGCTAACTAACACAACTGAGCAGCATGTAATGATAGACTGATCACCATTTGGAACCCAAAAAGAGGAGCAAATCTGAAGGCTAAGGGTTGGTATTTCACATGCCTTTATATAATCAACCACATTCATCCCACGATCAGGAGGCAGTAGAGAACACAGCAGAGGCTCAGCAGAGAAGGCAGTCAGCACACAGAGTGCTCAAGCAAGGCAGAGACACAGTCCTGCAGAAGAGCAGAGGAGCAGGTCCCTAGGCTTGGTTTCTGAGGACTCTCTAGGTCCTGTTCCAGTCCCACACAAATTTAATCCATAGAATAAAACTCTTTTGTGAGTTACATGAATGATACCTGTTCCTTGTGAAAAACTGACAAGAAAAATATAACAAGAATCTGTCTAAAAGTTTCTATATCTTTGGTTCAATTAATCCATTTGTGGAAATTCAGCCTAAGGACTAAAAATTAAACTTTTGTATAATCAGCAAAAATGAAAGGGATTCCTAGTGTAAGGAAAAACCTGAGTAAACAAGTTCTCTGACACACTTTTAGAAGAAATGTTTCTGATGAGTCGAGATGTGTTATTGAGGATCTAAAAGTTTTCTATAAAACTTAACTTTTTTCTTCATGGAAATGAAAACATGAAAAGTTTAAGCCTATTCTGGGTCATGTGAATAACCTCATGACCTAATCCTGTCACGATTTCAGTGTCCCATGTCTTACAACAGCAGTTATGACCACTTTGGAACTATGTAATCACTTAGCTACCAGCCTTAACTTGTCAAGTCTTAATAACCACAGCTGGCTGACATCTGGCTAATTATCTCTGGAGAACTTTTAAACTATGCAATAAAATAATATTTTCCAGTAATGCTGCTAATAAATTTCAACCAGTTGAGCATTTTATTTATTTTTTTTTTTTGGTAGGGAAGACCAGCCCTGAGCTAACATCTGTTGCCAATCTTCCCCTTTTTGCTGAGGAGGAAGACTGGCCCTGGGCTAACATCGTGCTCATCTTCCTCTACTTTATATGGGACGCCGCCACGGCGTGGCTGACAGGCAGTGCGTCGGCAGGCGCCCAGGATCCGAACTCGCGAACCCCGGGCTGCCAAGCGCGGACTAAACCGCTGCGCCACCGGGCCGGAGCATTTTAAATGGCTACGGTATCACAGTCAGCCAATAGTTTTGAAATGTAAACAGACTGAATTTAGGTTTCTACAAGGAATCAATGTCAATATGTTCCAAGTTGAAGACAAAATGGAATAAGAAAATTAGATTTATGATCAAGTTGTTATCGAAATGTGAATGAGTCATTTACAGAATGATTTCCTTCAATAGTGTAGCAGCAAGCTCTGTGCTGAAGTTGGAACTTTTTTTCAACATCTGCAAGAATTGAAAAATAAGTTCAGATACTAATTCTGTTCCTAATTCTGGCAATAAGCAATACTTACATAACAAAGGTTTCAATAGAATAGGGAGATTTTATCTTTACAGCTAAATAAGAAAGCTTATCAAGTGATACCTCAGTAAAACTGGGATTCTAAGATTACTCACCGGAAAGTTTCAGAAAGAGGGCTGATTATCCCGAACTAGCAAATAAAGCCTTCAAGTTATTAATAACTGTACAGCATAGTTTTACAAATAGCATTCTCTACATGTTTTATTAAACTACAGTTCATACTCTTTGTGGAGTATGTGCTGTTCTTTTCTTACTGTTTTTATTCTGATATAAACCCTATCACTGAACATGTATTACCAAAAAAATCTCTAAATCCTTAGAATGTTTTTTCATTTCCTTATGTTATCTTGTAGAACACACAAATTTATATTTTAATCTAAAGTCTTTTATAACTTTACTTCTTGTAAAAGAAATCCTTTTCTGCCCCCAAATACAGTAGGAAACATTTATTCAGTGCTTACTCTGACACATTAGTCTGAGAGTCGGGTAAGCATTACCTCATTTAATTCTCCTAAGAATCCAGTGGGGTACGTACTATTATTTACAAATGAGGAATCTGAGGCACAAAGAAGTACCCTGATGTTATAGATACTCCCCCCTAGATATTCTTGTAGACATTTTAGTTTTGTTTTTCACATTTATGTATCTAATATATCAGGAATTTGTTTATACAGTGAGATAGTGCTCAAAACATCTCCTGCAAGGATAGCCTGTTTTATTGGCACTATTTATTAAATAGTTTATCTTTTCTTTAATTCATAATGCCACTCCTGTCACATACCAAATCTCTATAAATAAATGTCTGAATGTGGGCTTTACATTCTGTTCACTGGTGTACTTGTTCATTGTTAAGTGCTGTGAAGTCAGCTCTGACTCCCAGCGACCCTATGAATGAGTGGTGTCCACAATGTCCCGTCCTCAACAGCCCTACTCATCTCTGTAGACTCATGCCTGTGGCTTCCTTTTGTAGTCAATCCATCTCATATTTGGTCTTCCTTTCTCCTGTTGCCTTCTCCTTTCCCCACCATTATTGTCTTTTCCAAAGAATCCTGCCTTCTCATGATGTACCCTAAGTAGGACAGCCTCAGTTTTAGCATTTTTGCCTCCAGCGACAGTTCAGGCTTAATTTGCTCTAGGACCCTCTTGTTCATCTTTCAGGCAGTGCTGGGTATCCATACAGCTCTCCTCCAACACCATATTTCAAATGAACCAATTTTTTTCCTGTCCACTTTCTTCCCTGTCCAGCTTTCACACCCATACATAGTAAATGTTCATCAAAAGGTACTTATTCATACCTACACCAATATCACAGAATTTCAGTTACTACTGTTTTCTAGTAAGTCTTGATATCTGCAGGGTGAGCCCCCCTCCTTATTTTTCAAATTTTATGTCGGTTATTTTGTTTAGTTTGTCACGTTCCACCAAAACCCTAGAATTTTTATTGGAAATCCAATGAATTGATATTAATTTGTGAAGAACATATTTATAACACTGAGTATTCCTATTTATGAAAATGAGATGTTTCCATTTATTTTAGACTTTTACCCATCAATAAATTGTATAATTTTCTCCATAAAGGTCTCACAGTTTGTTAAATTTACTCATTCCTTCAGGTATATTGGGTTTTATTGTGAATGATGCTTATTTTAAAAAATTAAATATTTTGGTCATACAAAAAAAATATTAAAACACCCTTGCGCCTCCCATCCAGCTCTGTCAACTCCTAGCATTCTGCAGTATTTGATAAGATGTAAGAAGTAAGACATGATAGATGGCTACAGCTAAATTCCCTATGTATACCCTTCTAATCCCATTCCCCTCCCTCTTGCTTCTCAGAGACAATCACAATGCTGACTTTCCCCCATGGTCATTTAACAGTTTTGCTACATATTGTATCCATACAATAAAGCTTTGCACATTTTAAAACTTTATATGAAACTTTAATATTGTTCGCGTCACTTTGCTTTTTCACTCTGTATTATAACTATCCATGCTGATATATATATAATCCTCAAACCCAGCTCATTCATTTTAGCTGTCATATAGCATTCTAGTGTGTGACTCTATGACAGTTCACCGTCCATTCTCCTTTTCATGAGTAGCTAGGTTGTTTCCAATTTTCCACTTTTACAAACCGCTATGAGTAATCTGACGTATATCTTCTTAAATGTATGTGAGAGTTCTTCAAGGACAGAAACTTTGAAAACTTCTTGATCAAAAAAGAAGCCCCGCTGGCCCAGTAGTACAGTAGTAAAGTTCACGCAATCCACTTCAGCAGCCTGGAGCTCGCAGGTTCGGATCCTGGGCTCGGACCTAAGCATCGCTTATCAAGCCATGCTGAGGCAGTCGTCCCACATATATATAAAGTAGAGTAAAATGGGCATGGATGTTAGCCCAGGGCCAATCTTCCTCACAAAGAAAAAAAAAAAAGATGCCCCAAAATGAAAAATACATTTTACATTGCAACCTACTACAAACAGATCCACTCAATTAAAACATACATTTTACCATATGTTACTCTCTGCTATTTCTCTAAATTGAAGGTCATGAACCATTAGTGAACATGAAATCATTTAGCTGACCCTGAGAAATATCTTTAAAAAAGAAAAAAACAGAAAAGAGATAAAAAATTAAGATTAATAGATAATACAACTAATAGAGAAAATAAACAGAATACAGTAGAAAATAGAGTACACATTTCAAAAATTTTATTTCAGTTTTTGTCACATGTAAAATATATTTCCCACCATGGTCTGTAAAAAACATGAAAGCCACCGCCTGAGGACATATACCAAGGAGTGGAAATGCTGCATAGGACATGCACATACAACTTTACCAAGTGCTGTCAACATGTCAGGGAAGTATGAGTTCCGATTTTACTGAATATCACCAACACCTGACTTACTTGGTCCCTCGAACTTTTGCTGAAAGGATGGGTGTGACACAGAGGACTGTTGATGGTTTGCACTTCCCTGACTGCTAAGGAGTTAGAGAGTATTTTCATGTTTACTGACTTCTCAGGATTCTATTCCTTTGCATCATTTGTTCACATTCACCACATTTTTCTTAATTCACAAGAATTATTTATATATTCTGGATAATAATCTTTTGTTAGTTACACATGCCACAAATATCTTCACCCAGCAAGTTACTTTTGATGGCCTTTTTTATACTTGTTATTTCACTTCAATGTGCTCAAATTTATGAACATTTTAAATCTTATGTTTATATTATGCATACATGTGTACCTTCTTAAAAATCCTTCCATATGCTGTCATCTTTTAAAAGTCTAAAGTTTTGCTTTTCATACTTGTAATTTATTTTTGTGTACAGTGAGGTAGTACCTTCCCCTCCCCAACAATGATAACCAAGTATTCCAGCACTGTATACTGAACCTTTTCTCCAGTGATTACAATGCTACTGGTGTTTCTGGGCTTGCTTTTCTCTTTTCCTTTCCATTAGTCTATATCTGAGGCAAATATCATTATGTCTTAATCACCAAAGCTACAGGATATGTCTTGGTATCTGATAAAGAATTCTCTTTCACCTCCTGAGATGAGTGGAAAAAACCTGACATATTTATGATACTGTGTATTCCATTCATAAACACAAGTATATCTTCTTATAATTTGAATTATATGGGTCTTATAATTTTCTCTATTAAGATCCCACATGTTTTAATTTTTTCCTAGGTATTTTGTAACGTTGGCCATTTTAAATGATAGCTTTTTTAAATACAAATTTTGTCTGCTGCTGGTACATAGAAATGCATTGGTTTTTATACATTGACTTTTTAAAATCAACTTTATTGAGGCACAGGTTACATACAATAAAATGCGCAGATGTTAAACATACAATTCAGTGAGTTCTGACAAATGTATACATCCACATTAGCATCATCCCAATCAAGATATAGAACATTTCCATCATCCCAGAAAATTTCCTTGCACCCTTTTCAGTCAATCTATCCTCTTCATGCTGGGCAATTACTGATCTCATTTCTATCAAAGTAATTTTACTTGTTGTAGAAATTTATATAATTGGAATCATGCCTTAACCACACTTCTGTTTTTTTCACCAACACCCTTTAGTCAAATCAACCAAGTTCTCTTATATTCCTAGTTTTCCAAGAATTTTTGTCAAAAATGAGTACTGAATTTTATCATATGTTTTTTTTCCCTTTACCCGTCGAGATTATCATAAGGCTTCTCCTTTGATGTGTTAATGTGTGAATTTCATTTACGGGTTTTCTAATGTTGAATCATCTTTACATTCCTCAGACAAACCCTAATTAGTCTCGGTATTTTTGTTTTGAGCAATACTAACATTTTACTAAAACTGTTTATTGCTATGTTCATTAATGAGAGGTGGCCTATACACTTCCCTTCTCATACTACATTTGTCCCACTGGGGTATCAAGATTACAGCAGCCTAGATTTTTTCTGTTATTTTCTATAACATTTTGTATAAGATTGGAATTACTGATTCTTCATATGTTTTGTAGAACTTGCCCATCTGGGGTTTTCACTTGGGTTTTTTTTGCTTTAGGATTTTTATTTAATTTTAGTTTGGTGTAGGTAGATTTCTAACTATGAATTTAAAATTTAAAATTATAACCTAACCAAATTTCTTATTCTTAAACCAATTTTGGTAATTTATTTTGCTAGAAATTGTCCATTTGACCTGTTTTCAAATTTAAGGCAGAAAGCTGTTCCCAATGTTCCTAGTTTTAAATCTCACTTTGCCTGTAGTCATATCCCTTTTTCATTTCTAACATTTGTGCCTTCTTTTTCTTCTGTATCAATCTTGGCAAACTTAAGTCTTTTCAATTTAGCACCTTGGGCTTAGCTGATCCATTATCTTTTTTTTTTTTTTAATTAATGTTTCTCAACTTTATTTCCTTCCTTTTTCTAACTCATTACATTGATTTTTTTCTAACTCACTACACTGTATAGTTAACTCATTAATTTTCAGTTCTTTACTAATAAACATTTAAGGTTCTAAGTTTCCCAGATAGACAAATGGACTTTTCTTGTATCTCAGTTTTGACACCAGTGTTTTTTTCATCATGCTGTTCTAAACATTTTCTAATTTTTATGAGTTGTTCTTTATCCCATGAATTTAGATATGTTTTTCATTATACAACTATGGATTTGGGAGTTGTTGCTATCCTTCCGTTATGTTTCTAACTTAACTGCACTAGGGTCCAAAGATGTGATTTGTAAGGTATAAATTCTTAGGAATTTGTCAACACTTGCTTTTGAGGTCTAGTACATAACCAATTTTTGTAAAATTCCATGGGTACTTGAAAAGAATACATCTTCTGTAATTGCTGCACACTTGCAAATTGCACCTTTCCAATCCTGTATAATCTTATAATATTTTTATCTATCTTTTCTTAAATTACTGAGGTGTATTAAAATCTCCTACTATAATTATACATTTTTTGATTTATCCTTGTAAGTCTGCCAATTTTGCCACATAGATTGCTACAGACTGAATACTTGTGTCCTGCCCCCACCCCCCGAAATTCGTATGTCAAAACCTAATCCCCAATGTGATGGTATCTGGAGGAGGGCCTTTGGGAGGTGATTAGGTCATGAGAGTGAAGCCCTCATGAATGGAATTAGTGCCCTTATAAAAGAGACCCCAAGGAATTCCTTTGCCCCCTTCTGCCATATGAAGTTAGAGCAAAAAGACAGCTGTCTATGAAGTAGAAAGCAAGCCCTCACCAGACACCAAATCTGCTGGTGCCTTGAACTTGGACTTCCCAGTCTCCAGAACTGTGAGAAATAAATTTCTGTTTATAAGCCACCCAGTCTATGGAATTGTTATAGCAGCCCAAATGAACTGAAACATAGATTATGCCTAGTTTATCTTTTCTCATCCTTTAATTTGAAACTACGTCATCATACTTTTAGGTGTGTCTACTAATAAAAAGCATCTAGCTGGATTTTTTAAGAAGTTTTCATTCTCCTTTAATCAGCAAGCTTAATCTAAAATTATGTATTGGATTTATGGAGATATTTAAGTTTATTTTCTATCATCTTATTTTGTGTTTTCTAATTCCTATGCGTTTTCTTTGCTTCTTTTTTCTTTTTTCCTGCCTTCTGTTGGAATGATGACATTTTCTTAATTTCCACCTCCTCATCCTCACTGACCTAGAGTTACACATTCTATTCCAATTCTTTCAGAGGGTTATCCTTAAAATTTTTTTAATGGAAAACTTTAATCAGTGGGTTGCAGGTGAAGACAGCAGCCTATTAAAAACCATAATAAGGACACAAGAGGCTTATGCACCCCTATGTTCACTGCAGCATTATTCACTATAGCCAAGAAGTGGAAGCAACCCAAGTGTCCCTCGACTGATGACTGGATAAAGATGTGGTGTATATATATATATACACAATGGAATACTACTCATCCATAAAAAAAGACAGAATTGTCCCATTTGCAACAACATGGATGGACCTAGAGGGTATTATGTTAAGTGAAATTAGCCAGAGAGAGAAGGACAAACACTGCATGATCTCACTCATATGTGGAATATAAACTAACACACGGACAGAGAGAACTGGCTGGTGGCTACCAGGGGGACGGGGGGTGGGGGGTGGGCACAAGGGATGAAGGGATGCATCCATATGGTGATGGATAAATAATAATGTACAACTAAAACCCCACAATGTTATAAACTATTATGACATCAATAGAAATGAAAAATAAAAACCATAACAAAAGAATTAAAAAAGAAAAACAGAAAAGACAATCTCATGAGGATAGGGAGAAGAGTAAGGAGAAAACAAGCAAAATTTTGATAACTGGAAGATGGATGGATGAGGATTAACTCTAAACAGATCAGAGACTACTAACTCCAGGCTAGCTGTGGGGAAACATTCTGATTTACACAGCTGAGTCCTCAAAAGATTAAGTAACAGACAGCACCAGTCATTCCCCCACCTGGAAGTGAAGACCAGGACGGGGAAGGAGATAAATAGGTAGAACTGAGTGAGAGATACCTGAGAAGCAATTAGATCCCTAGATCTGCTCCCCGACTCTACATGTCACTGGGAAACTGCTCCTCACCCCTCCACAAGACTTAACGTTTATTCTCAGCAGAGAGTAAAACAGTCTCCCTGGACTAGGAGACAGCCTGGGTACCATGAGGAGAAGAGAGGGAGGAAATGAACATGAGCATGCTGTATGCAAAATACTGAGACTCCCCAACCCCTCCTCCTTTGGGTTGTGGCTCCTTAAATACTAGCAGCCAGACCTTTACCCACTTAGTCAGATCAAGACTCCTCTTTGGGGTACCTGACCTACCCAGGAGGAAAGATGTACAGATACTAATATTGAGAGTTTACCAACAAATAGCCCACTGAGATCACTCTACAGTGAAACTGAAAGCAGACAAGCCTCACCCACAGGCTTAGTTTCCGATCAGCTTTTTAGATCCCTACCTTCGTAATCAAAGATTACTCTGATTATCTGAGGAAAAATGGCAAGCAAAAACAGAAAAATGCAACTTCAAGAAATCTGAGACTATACAGAGGAAGAAAACATTGTAAAAATCACCAGTATAGCCAGAGAAATAAGAGAAGATAGAGCAACCGTGAAGCAAGAGCAGCATGCTTTACAAAGGGAACATTCAAAGAATAAAAGAGCTCTCAGACAGCTTGATAGTTCCTGATAGCAGAAATGGGCGAGAGAAAATCAATAGAAGAGCTGGAAGATAAAGTAGAGGAAATCTCCCAGAAAGTAGGACAAAAAGAAAGATGGAAAATAGTAGAGAAAAGTGAAGAAAACTGGAGGATCAGTTCAGGAGGTCCAATATCCAAACAGGACTTCCAGAAAGACTCAGAGATAATAGGGGGTGGGGAGAGCAATCAAAGAAATCAAGAAATAGCCTCTGAGCTGAAAGATGGGAGTATCCAGATTGAAAGGGCTCATCAAGACCCCAGCACAATGGATGAAAACACACCCACATCAACTTCAGAGTGCTGAGGACAAAGGAAGAGACTAAAGTCTCCAGGGAGAAAAAACAGGTGATATGGAAAAGAATCAGAATGGCTTTGGTTTTCTCAATAGTAACACTGTCAGTGAAGTCAACAAAGCAATGCCTTTATAATTCTGAAAAAAAATTACTTCCAACCTAGAATTCTATTACCCAACCAGGACAGAATAAAGATAAGATCTCCAAATATTTACCCAACACACTCTCTCTCAAGTAAAGTACTGAAAGATATGTTTCATCAAAAGGAGGGAGAACAAAAGAACAGGAGATCTAACAAAGGAGGAAAGGTGAAGGAACCCCATAAGATGATAATGAAGAGGGATCCCAGGATGACTGCTGTGTACTAGGGGTAGAGGCAACCAGTGCGAACTGCAGCAGGTTCAAAAACATGTAGCCAAGAATAATGCCAGGCTTCTCTCCAAAGTGAACAAACGTCATAAAAGTCAACGGAAGCATGATTTTCACTGATGAGACCCACAATGATCACGGTAAATGGCTGAGTGAATGAGACAATAAAGAACAGCCTGGTACCTCTCTTTTTAACCGACATCTTAGCAAGAGATTTCTGATCCTACAAATTACAATGCAAAAGAAAAAAACCTGTCTGATAAGAAGAATTCTCATATGGATATATTGGACAGTGCAGCTCTAGAAGGATACACAAGGAGCTAGTGACAGGGGGTACATTTTTGGAAAGTGGAACTGGGTAGCAGGAGGTAAGAGATCTGAAGGAGATTTTTCATTATTTACTACTTTGTTCTTTTTGAATTTTCTATCCTGTCCATGTACTACCTAGTCAAAAAAAATGAATAAACTACATTCCCTAAAATAAACAAACAAATGTAGATATCCTTTTACCTACTTCTAGAAATCTATCTTACATATGTGTATAATGATGTATAAACAAAGTTATTTGTTACAGCACTGTTTTTAATACCACAAGGCTAGATGCAACCTAAATGTCCATCAATAGAGGACTGATGAACTATACTACAGACACCCATGAAAAGAACACTGTGCAACCAAAAGAAAAAGTAAAAAGGCACTTATTATGTACTGACATGGAATAATCTACAAGATGCATTAAGTAAAATATATGACCATCGGCACTAACAGCAGAGTGTTGCTGATATATGCATAAAATCTCTGCAACAATACACAAAAACCTTAGTAATGCTGCTTGCCTTTGGAAAGGCAACTGGGTGGCAAAGGACAGGCTGACCAAGAGACTTTTCACCGCATATCTTTTTGTACCTTTTGAATTTCAAATTGCAATAATGTATTACCTATTTTAAAAAACCCACTATTCTACATCTAGCTGGCGTCTGCTTTTTATTTACCCTGCTTGGCCTTCAGGAGATATTTAAGTCTATCTGTAAAGACTAGTATTTTTCTAGTTCCTCCATAGAGAGGTGTGAGGCTTGTTTTTCCCAGAGACCACAGATGTTTCAATGATATCAAACGTTTTTATATATTTTTTTTTTTTTGTGAGCATACAGTTCCCAGAATTTTATCTCCCTTCCCTGAATGGCTTTATAATCCCATCCCTAGCTATCGGATTCTTATCTAGTAAATTCCCAAAGGCCAGCTCTTCCTTAACACTGACTGATTTTTCTAAGTTTCTGGTACCCGGAGACTTTTCTCTCCCTCTCTTCCTCCCTCTCTAGATCAACTATATACATAAGAGAAAACAAGTCTTATGTTTTATCCAACGTTTGTAGCAGGAGGAATGGGCCTAATCTGTGTCTGTTTTAACATGTATGTTTGTGTGATTTCAAAAAATCTAGATATAGTCAATAATGGCAAAAGCTGTAAGATAACAGAAAAAAACTGCTGAACTTGGCAGTTCAGAATTCACTGATCACTTCTGAGAGGGCAGTGTTCGGAAGGGGAATATGAAAAAGAGTGGCAAAAAACACTTCACAGAGTTCAAGTTTACAACAAAGGAAGTGATTAAATATAGAAAGCAAATGTAGATTTCAAATATCAAACTGCAAATACAAAATATTCCCCAAATACCTATATGAATTTTTATTTCAAAATAAAATCAAGTTAGATATTTCAACATAAAATACTTGAAATGTGATAACGCTGCCTCATAAGAACACCTAAGGTCTCACTGGAAATAGTATAAAATCACTATTAGATTTTTGGCAATCCCTGTGCAAACATATATCACACAAGGTAGAGAAAAAAGCAGATTACTTATGACTTGGATTTTTACAACTGTTTTAAGTCAAAGAAATCAGGACAAGAGAAAGAATTTTTAAAAAGTAAAAATACACAAAAACATTAAAAAAAAAAAACAGATTTCTCAATTCTCACTGTAATGATGCTTTTTACCAAAGTTGTAAGCTAGTTAAGAAAAGACCCTGCCAATTGGAAACCTAAGTTGGCCCCACGGAGAATGATGGGTAATGCCCCTTGTAAACAAAAGCAAATAGGAAACATTCATGTGTTCAATTTTACGGACTGTCAAAACCTAATGCTAGAGCTTGAATTTAACCCTAAAAGTAGGTCATTAGTTCAGTGAAAGTCCACATTATATAGGGACTGCTGTGTAAAGAGACTACCTGTTCTTTACTTGAGTTATATTCTTTCACCTTTAACAAGTTGTGTGGAATCTACAGTTCCATAATCAGCTTTGTAAACATAAACTTACACACTGACTTATCATTCCCAGATTATAAAAAAGCATCCATCTTTCAAGAGACTTCACAGGCCCAGACTCAAGTCAGCACAAACATTCAGTACTCCGATTGCCCTCCAAATTCCCAGAGTCTGCCCTGACTCTCCACTGAAGCAGCAACTTACACCCACAACAAGTGGGTACCATCCTCAGGGTGTAAAAGGGCAATCAAAACAAAGTCTAGAGTAGCACTGTCCAACAGAACTTTCTATGAGATTAACATTAAATTTAACGTTCATTTCTTCAGTCACAGTAGCCATATTTTAAGTGCTAAATGGCCATATGTGGCTAGTGTCTACCATACTGAAGCAAAGATTTTTCTTGAAGATTATTCCCCAGCAGAGCATCCAAGGTTTCCTGGAGGTAAGAATGAGAGGAAAACTGAGCAGGCAGGGCTTCAGCAACCCCTTATATTTTGAGGTTCTGTGTAATGTTTTTTGGGGGGGTATTTTTGAGAGCCTTCTGGTTGCTGTTGTGTGCACAGGTGTGTGTATACGCATGCTTTAAGTTTGAAAACTACTGGTTTAGAGCAGAAATGGCCAATGTAGAAACCTCAGGCCAAAGCTAGACCCTTCTGATACTTAAAACATTTTATAAAGAAAAGTTTAATTGGCCAGCTTACATGAACTACAGCCTAACCACCTGTCTATGAAGTAAAAGGTTGGTCTAAACATGGAAAATTTGCATTTACTGCCACAGATAAAGCATCGCTAGGCTACAAAAAAGTTTCCGTAGTTCATTCAAATCAAAGGAGAAAGCTCATGGGCCCAGCTTCCACTGCACCATTTAACAGGAGTTTATACTATGAACTTTACAAATCAGATTCACCATTCCACATTTTGTAATGAAGGATGTGATTAAGATGGAACATTTCAGTAGTATTGACAAGACTTTATTATCTCTTTATAGAATGCTTGGAAGAAGCTGAACCAGCATATGAAAACGTACTTTAAACACAGGCAAATAACAAGATCACAGGTTTACTATGCTACTTCCTCAGATCAAGAGTCCCTTTTGGGGCCGCCCGGTGGCGCAGCGGTTTAGTCCGTGCTTGGCAGCCCGGGGTTCGCGGGTTCGGATCCCGGGCGCCCGCCGACGCACTGCCTGTCAGCCATGCCGTGGCGGCGTCCCATATAAAGTAGAGGAAGATGGGCACGGATGTTAGCCCAGGGCCAGTCTTCCTCAGCAGAAAGAGGAGGATTGGCAACGGATGTTAGCTCAGGGCCGGTCTTCCGTACCAAAAAAAAAAAAAAAAAAAAGAGTCCCTTTTGAATTAAAAGACTCAACATAATGAACTTGATAAACTTCCAGTGGCTCCCCCAAGATTATTCTTCCTTAGTAAGGAAGAATACATTAAACCTGAAACTATACCCTGCCCTCTAAAATGGAAGGAAGGTAAAGGTAGGTCGGTGTAGATTATCAAAGAAATACAGCTTTTCAGATGCAAACTGGACATGTGTACTGAACAGATGGCAACTGAAGTCTACACTCACTTTCCATTGCTCTAGTATTGAGGCCAAAGTAATTCCAGATTGCGAAAAATTACAGAACTACCTGGAAGAATTAGTGACAACTTCATAGTAAACTCACAAATTTTAGTAAGAATGAATCACTTTAGGATTTGTTTTAAGAGTATAAACCTAAAGATCGATCTAAATTACCAGGCACCTGTCCTATTAGTGTGACTCAGTTACATCTAAGAGAAATCCACTGAACTAAAGGAGAACCACCCACTCTAGAATATACAGCAAGTATGTAAGTCACAGAATTACCCTAATATTTCTGGCTATCTGGCCAAACAAGAGGCAGTGTCTAAATCTACCTGGCTTGGCAACATTACACTCTCCCTACGTGACATTACTGAAATTGAAGTTGAGAGCTACCCTTGAGACGTATATCTAGAATCAGCACTGAAATACATCCTAACTGAATACATCACAATTACACCAATCTGGAGAAATGATCAAAATGAACAAGAGACAAGCACTAAGCCTCTGTGTATTTTTAAACAAAAAAGCTAGATTACTTCTGTACTACAGGTAAAAACAAAAAAATCCTATTTCTTTTTAAATATCCAAGGCTATATACTACAAGGTCACCAATTAATAGTTGATGGAGTAGACAGTTTAGAAAGTACAAAGTAACTCCGAGGTAGGAAGGAAGAGGATCCAAAAAAATTATTAAGGCTAATATTGGGTAGAAGTCACATATAAGAGGCGAGCAGCCCTCAACAGACAGACTAGCCAACTGTCCACACTAGTTCGGTCCTAGAAATCTCTACCATTCTCTATCTCAAAGCCCGAGTGAAGTCTTACATGACACCCCTGGAGATTGACAAAAAGAATGACTTACTCTGAAGAAATGGTGTGGTCTGGGGTGCTACACCACTTAGATCACCTTTCTTTACTACTGGCCTAGCATGAAAGGCTTTTCAGTCTGGAATCGTGGTGCTCTGAATGGCAAAACAAGTGAAAAACATCTTGGTCATAGTAGGTATTGTGGATCTTTCATGAAATAAGTCATTTGATACAGCACAATGCTCTACCCCTTTAAGACACGTGTTAATCATCCTGAACGACAATCTAAAGTATATTGCGTAGATTAACGCGCTCTTAAAAAGATTTTCCCAAACATGATTTAAGCTAATTGATGAACATTCATTACTATGCTTTCGGGTCTGGTCCTGCACTGAATGGTCCCAGACATGCTAGCTAGGCTCTATATATTTGTTTTTGTGTCTTGTGGATTATCTCTATTATCCTCACCAGGCTGTTATCTGTTTTTTCTTACAATGGACAGTAGGCTCACAGTTCCCCATCCTCCTACCCCATCCCCCACTACACTCCCCTTTAACCACCCACATTACCCACAATCTACTTGATTCTAATTTACAGTAGGTTTAGAAGCCAGATAACTTTGCTTGTTAGAAACATTTGAAATAAATGCCAACAGGTTCTGATTAAGGGTATCCATGGCTCTCCTATGACTACTAGAGCTTTAAGCTACGGACTTCAACAATTTGGCTACCCCCAGCCTTCTTTGCTTAGTATCTGGTTCTCAAATGCATTTAATAATAGGTCAAGGGTAAGAGTGCAGGCAAATCATCTGGATTAGAAAGAAAACTGAAAGTCATAACTAGAAGACAGGAAGAGAAGAGATCATCAGGGAGGACTCTTATGTCTGAGGGAATGTTCTAGGTACTTGAATTATGATCATTTAATCCTTGTAATAACCTTAAGAAGTGTTACTACCTACATTTTCAGTTAGAACACCAATGCTCAGGAGTTAAGTAATTTGCCCACTACAATAACTGAGAAACCGTCTCATAAGCTAGGTTTCTCTGACTCCAAAACACATGGCCTTTCCACTACACGAACTTGAGGCCCAATCCTTAGTCTCGGTTTAGCTAACTACTTTTACACTTTATTTCTGATTCTTTCACTGGAACCTGACTGAGTCAGGTTTGCTTTCTTTCCCTAATCAGTTTCTCTAACTAAAGGGCAGTGGATAACCAAACCAAGGCCAAATTAAGCTTAACTCTACAAGTTTTCATCTGTTCGGCAACAAACACGTTTCTGAAAGACTGGCCATATCTTCAATTTGTATAGATTGTCCAAAAATAGTGGCAAGTTCCCCCCCCCAATACACTGATTGTTCCCAGTGACACTAAGAGTTAACGCTTGACATCCTCCCTAGTGCTGTCCTCTACATCTGACAGAAAGCAATGCAAGCATACTTTAGGGACTGGCTCAGTAATGTATTACCAGCTCCCTCGAGTCATACACTAACATGATTTCCTTACTCTAAACATTGGAGGGCACAGCAACAGATATGAGGAGTTTCCACTTTTCTAATTCCATTAAGGAACAGGGGTATACTTGTTCCTTGTTACATACTTTGCCTAGTCCAGGGCCTGTCACAGCAACGGCTATTTTATTGGTTGAATAAATGCTTATTCAATAAATACAAGTTATTTGTTGAATAAAAGCATAGCCACTCCTGAATTGGTTTTGAAATCTTCCTATTTCACATTTTCTGACATACCCCTGCAATACTTAGTGGAAAACATCTTTCCTCTTACAGAAGCTAACAGCTTGAAATGACTCCTCTACTCCCATCAAAAGATAAGGAATCTAAGACATGCCCCTCTCCATCCTCTAAAAATGACTCTTGTCCCAAGAATATGAATAAACCTCCATCTGCCAGACTGAACTAAATACAGCTTTTATATGCATTACAAAAACACCTGTATAAAAAAGCTGCAACAAAATGAGGCCTTTGGAATCCTAAAGTACAAAACCAACAGAATCAAAACCAAACAAGAATAAGGAGAGCTTTCAGACCTTTATAAAGCCAAAACTGAGAATATTTGCAAAATGTAAAAATTCAATAGGTCTTTGATCAGCAGGTTATGCAGCTAGAGTGTTTTTCACTCACGTTTTTCCCCCACTGTGAAGTAACAAGATTATAGCAACACAATTCTAATATTTACAATATGAAAATGAAAAGACCTTTTGCCATCATGAAGTAGAAACAACCTTTGCTCCTATTAAAGAGAATTTCTGCTGAAATATACAAAACCATCCCCAAATTCTTTCTTAACAGTTAAAACACATAGCAAGCCTGACAAGCCACAAACAACAGGAAATTGCCCTGCACAGTTTCTTACAAGACTATTATTTCATGAACCTTACCGACTGTGTAGAGATTTGACCACTTATAACTAGGTACAGGTAAGTTACAACCTTGAAAAACCGAATGTTTGTTTAACATCTACAATCTGAAATCACTTCAGAAGGCATAGCTACAAAGTATAAAAACCAAGCGCTAAGAGCAACACTAAAACAAGTCCAGAAATGGATGTTTCCCATCACATTACATTAATTAAACCTGGCCAATGAACTACCTTAACCTCAATTAATTTTGACATTAAAAGTATAAGGGGGCAGTTACCTTAGAAATGCCCACAGACTTGAACTGTTCTTATTTACTACTACAACTAATTTTATGGCAAAAACTAAGGAACTTTAAAAATAAAATCAGTTACTTTCTGAATTTAATATAAATGTTTGCTAAATGACCTTCTGGTGGAGAAAATTCTATCAATATCCTGTATGGTTTTTTTAAAGCAAATAAAAAAAATCCTCAAACTATGATACATTTATGAAATCTATTTTACATTATTTCTCCCATCTCTGCGTTATATTTGCTTCACTTATTTATTCACGTTAAAACTCCTCAAACTTCATTTAACTATTTGACTTACACTCCTATGTAAAGAAAACTTTTTTAAAAGGTCAAAACTAGAATAACAACAAACGTATTTTCAGAGTACTAACAGTAAATTTATTATCTTTTTAGGCTCAAGAACATCCTTACAATCTGTGGTACAGGTTCAATTCATATGAAATCAGAAGAGAGAAAATGAAAAGGAACTAAGACTATAGAATCACTCAGAATTCTGAAAATTAATTCAAATTTCAGGGACCATTTTTAGAAAGATGGAATTACTCTAAGTTGCGCGATCATTTATTTATTCATTAACAATTACGTTACGTGTCGTTTTAAAACTTTAAAACACCAAAATTTAGGATACTCCAAACTGTAACAAATAAGACACGGCTGACAGAAAATGCGACTACCAAATTCGTTTTACCGGGAGATGTTTTTTTAAATAAAGGGTTAGTTGACAAGAAACCGGTAGTGTCTAGCTTTTAAAGGGTCAAGAGAAAGGAATAACAAAACCAATCTAGGTATTGTTTTTCTTTTGTTTAGGATCAAAAGGAAACCACAACCACATACAGGTTAAGTAAGTAAAACACAAAAATACCCAACCCAAGGACAGTATCCCCCAGGAGAGAGCAATTAAAGTTGCAAATGTGAAAACCAAGTTTGAAATACGTGAAATCAATCAGCGTGCTTTCTAAAGGCGTGTGACACAAACTAATAGGCTCCACTCTGAGAGCAACTTTCACAAGTGAGCAGAGAGGAATCTCGACCGAGTACCAGCCGTGTGCGTGTTTGTGTGAGAGCACACACAAGCAATTCGGAACCCCGAGACTATAATGGTTAACAAAGGTTACCGGACCAGAAAAAAATGAAAAAGTGGAAGCAAAGTATCGTACGCTCGTGACGCGGCTCCCCAACAACTCCTGAAACAAGAGCTCTGTCCCTCCGGCTTTGAAAATCAGAACCACCAACTAGCAAGTCTGTTGGCGGCGGAGGGGAAGGGCCACGGCCGGCCCCCGCCCCGGGCCCGGCGGGCGGGCAGCTCCGGGCGCCGACCCCGTCCCTCCGGCCTGCCGACCCCGCGCTCCGCACCCCGAGGGCCGGGCTCGCGCTGCCCCAACCTCGCCACACCCCAGCCCCCAGCCCGTGGCCATGTGACGCGGCCAGCCTCACGACTCGAGCCCCACACAAACACACCCCTGGCCCCGGGGCCCGCCGGGCACCCGGCTTTACCTGGACCGAGGCTCCGGGTCCCACCCCGTCAGAGCCGGGGGTCCGGGACCTTTTGTTCCTTCCTCTTCCGAATGGGATGAGGGGCTGGGAGGGGAGAGGGGAATGGGCGATTGGAGGCGGAACTGAAAACACTCTCGCGGCCGCCCAGCCTCTCGCCCCGCCCCGCCCCCCAGCCAGTGCCCGGCCGGCGGCCCGGCGCGCGGGGAGGGGGCGCGGGCCCGGCCGCCGCCCGCGGGAGGGAGGGGGTGGGGACGCGCGTCCCGCCGCCGCCGCCCCTCCTCCCCTCGGGCGCGCGCCCGCACCCCCACCTCCCGAGCCGCCCGGACGGCCGAGCCTCCCCCGCCGCGCCCGCTGGCCCACCTCCGCTTCCGCCCTGCGCCCTCCACCGCCGGCCACAGCGGTGCGACGCACCCACCTTCGGGCGGCTCGCTCAGCGCTCGCTGGCTGCTGGCTGGGAGCTGCTCCTCCGCCGCCGCGGCCGCGCAGTAGACCCGCCTCCCACCCCCGGCCGCGAGCCCCGCCGATTCGCCGGCGCAGCCCCGGGGCTGGCACCCTGCCGCCCGCTGATTGGCGCCCCCGGCCGCCCGTTAGGGCGCGAGGCACGCCGGCCGAGCGCAGCGCTCGGCGCTCACGGAAGACTGGGCGAGCGGAGGAGGGAAGGAAGGAGGCCGAGCGCCCGGGAAGGGCCGGGCCGCGAGCGGTGCTCGGAGAGTCGCGGGCCACTACCTCCCCACCTTCTTTCCCTTCGTCCCTCCCCGCCCTCCCGCCGGACCGGCGGCGCGCGCAGCCAATCAGCGCGCGGGGTGCTCGGGGTGTGAGCCGCGCGTCGAGGGCCTCGAATCGGAAGGGAGACGTCGCTCGCTGATTGGTCCCGCCTCTCCCGTAGAGCGTGAGGCGAGGCGCGGCCGGGCGGCCCGGCGGCCGAAGATGAGGCGGGGTGGGACGCCCGCGGTTTCGGTTGACTTCGTCTGCGGCGCGCTCCACGAGAGGCTTGGGAAGGGAAGGGAGGGGAAGGCACGTAACCTGCCGCGCTGGCGACCACTCGTCCTTCAGTGCCTCGGCCCCGGCCCCCTCCCCGATCTCGCCAGCGCCATTGGGTGGGGCCTGTTGGGGGCCGCCGCCTGGTCCCCCTTCAGTAGTCAAGCCGGGCGTGGACACGTGCTCATCCCCTGGGGAGCCCCGGGGGCCGCCCGGAGGACAGGACGAGCCAAGGCAGAAGAGGGCTCCGCAGAAGCCCGGGTACCCGACCCGCACTGGGCCGCGCCCGTATGCGATGAGTGGGCGGGGCCGTAGTGATGGTAAACGGGAGCGAGGTCCGAGAAATAAATAAGCCCAGGGCGGGGATCTTTTATGGGTATTAGAGCCAGGGTAGGGGATGCCAGGTATTTTTGTTTAACCGGAATCTTGGTTCTGTCTGATGGTGTTAATGCATGCTCTGATGGTCCTTGCGAAGTCTAAAAGATAGGCTCCTAGCACGATGCCCGGTGATTGCTGGGTTATCTTCCCTTCCCCTTCATTTCTCCACTGTTCAGGCGATGTTCTTAGGCCCCAACTTCCCGCGTCTGCGCTACAGGACTCTAAGCTGCTGGCTGCCCGAAGCCGGTGGGGGCGTGATTGCACTCGGGTAACCTTGTCGCTTTTACTTTACGAACACCCAAGCCTCTGCTGAAATATTGAACCCAGCTGATCACATCACGTATTTATTAAGCACCAACTATGTTAGGCAGGGAGCACCACAGAACTAAAGTTGAAAAGAAACTTGGGTCTCACACAGGTAGTTGGTGGCAGAGTTAGAGCACAGTTAGAGCACAAGACTAGAACAGTTTTCTTGGCTCCCTGTCTAGCACTCATTCTCGTGTATTCCTTACTTCGTGGATTTAATTGGGGACTAAGATTAAACAAGCGGGAAGGCTGCACTAGCAATACGAATCAGTAAGCAGGAAGTACCAAATGACCATTTCAAACTAAGAGTTCTTGAAGTATCCTCTTTCTTTTCAGAAATGAAGGCCTCCCCGAGAACGGTGCCTTCAGATGGACCTGAAGAGGTTCGGATTTAGCCATCCTCCGAGTCTTACAGGTTTTCCAGATTTCCTTCCAAAATCTTCATGTCCACCACCTCGCTTCTCAAACATGGAAGTACTTTTCTCATCGAAAGGTTGTGATGAAGTGCATGAATCCTGGAGTTAGGCAAATTGTAGTTTTGCATGCAGCTCTGTTCCAAATGTGTGATCACTGGCAAGTGGAACTCACCTGCAATGATAGCTACTTAAATAAATATAGTTGTGTGATGATTAAATAAAATAATAAATATGAAAGTGAATAGCACAGGGCTTTGAAGTTAAAAGAAAGTCAACAATAGTTATTGTTTCTTCCTTCCTGTTGCTTGCCTGCATGCATTTATTCTAAGGTGAACCTACTCAGCAGAAATTCTTCCTTCAAAAGTTTACCTCCAGGGTGGTTTCTTCCATTGTCAGTTAGAGGTAGCTCTACTCACCCCTTTTTTTAAAAATAGCTTGCGAAGGAGACCCAGGAAGCCAATTGGTGGAGCTGTTACACCTCCTAAGACTTCTGTTTCCACTTCCCAGAGCCACCAAGGAGGATGGTCTAAGGCAAAGGCTGTTTGATTCAGAAGCAGGCAGCTGTTTTTGGTTTTTGGTCCTTCTTCCTGCTAACACATGTCAACAGTTTTAATATGAAATAGCCTATTAAAAGCTATCCTGGGTCACAAATATTTTCTCCTATGTGACCAGGGTGCGCATTTGGGTGTCCATGTGGGTGAGTAGGAGTAGAAAAAAAAGCAGAGCTAGCTGGAATTCCAGAAGAATCTGCTGCCAGTATGTGAGTTAGGTACTTTGAGGGATACATTAATATGGCAGATAATATGCTTAAGTCTGTTTTAGACTACTTCTCCAAAGTGTCAGACTTTGGGTCCCTAACCCTTCCATTTAGGAAGGCTTCCATTATCTGTAGGATTGAGGAAAGGGGAGGAGGGGCATCTGGCTACCAATGCAGTCCACAAAGGGCTTAGGGACTGGAGCATGCCTACTGTCCTTCCTGCTAGAAATGCATCTGAACCAAAGTGGGTCAAGACAGAAACTGACAGCAGATAGAGCAGGGATTGCTGTGGCAACAATCAACTTGGAAATCCATTAAGGTACCTCAAGACCTATCAGTAGGTCCCTACTGTATAAATTATATTGAGTGAATCTTATTTTTATGTGGATAGACACCAAGTTTAAGCTGCATCATGCATGACACTGCAAAATCAATTAAATCAAAACCAATTCAGAATCCATTTAAAAGTAGTGAAATATACTGGAAAGACACATAAGAAAAATTATAATGGTGGTTGCTTCTGGAAAAAATCTTGGAATCATGAGTGGAAAACTTCAATTTCATCATTAATCCTTCTGTAGTTTAAATTTTTAAAAAAATATATCCAGGTATTGATTTTTCAAAAGATACAACTCATATTCTGTCTCCTCTCTGATGAATCTGTAAAGCCCTATCCAGTTAACCCAGCCCAAAGGATATCACTAACCTATGAATTTTCTCTCATGGTCAGAATGATTTACATACTGTTACTTCACTTCGATTAGTGTCTTGATTGTTAGTTTAGTCTTGAGCAGTTTTCTTTAACTTTTCATGTGTGTATGTTTTGTCTCCTCATTTAGATTGTAAATTCCTGAAGGACAAGGACAGCATCTTGTTCTCAGTTGTCTTCCCACACCCTAAGATAAAAAATACTAAGTAATTGAAGAAAGGTGAAATACAGCATTTGTGTAACAGAAAAATGTGTGTCATAGGTCTGCAAGCATTCTGCTCAGCTTTGCACTATCCTTCAAGTGCGTATTTGCCCTCATTACAACTATGGAGTGTCTTGTCAACATCCAGTCTCTATATTTGTTCATCCTGGTGGAACTAAGTTGCAGTGAGTATTACTATATCTTAAAGATCCGGTTATTTGCAACTGAAAGGACACCGATTAAATGATATAACCTAAGTAAAAATTGTAAAGAACAAATATGTGGAGTTACTTTCATTGTAGATGATAATGAAGAAATCCAACACCAGCTGGGTTTTTATCTCACTACAATGGAATTTAATGTTTTAAATGAACTTATGTTGAAGATGTATACACCTACCTTTACACATGCACACAGTCCTTATTCATATGCTGGTTTTTATTAAAAATAGAAAATATTTAACATCTGATGGGAAATACTGGAGATTAAAATATATATAAGAAAAAAATTCAGCAAGTGTATCGGATATCTGTTATGTGCCTATCATAAAAGCATTAGTTGATCATAGTGGAAAATGCTTATTTTATGGCCAGAATCACTCAAGAAAACAAGACAGACAAGTAGGGTTTTTTAGATTTATAGAAAGATTGAGAGAGAAATTGGCTCTGGTTGAGAGAAAAATATTTGGCGAAAATAAGTTATATTTCTCATCATTCTCCAGGCATCTGATAATTAATATTATATTTCTTGTCCATACATTTAAAGGCATAAATAGTGGATCAATTGATTATTATATAGCTAATCCAATGATTATTCAAATATTACTTGGAAAATTACAATACAATTTCAATGCAGTGAGCACTCCCATAAAGCCATTTAAATATTATCTGACATCTACATAGTTTGCAAAAAACTAAACGGGCCAATGTCTAAACCCTGGAAGAACAACGTACAAATTGTCTAAAGTTCTATTGTAAGGGAGGATAATTTGGTAGTCATATGTCAACAATAGGGCCTTATGCCTTTATTATTGTCTGTGTGTGACAATATTGACTGAACCAGGGTGCTGCTAGGCAGGATAAGTGTATGAAGGTATAATACTCTTGGAAAATTTCAAGCATATTAGCATAATTGCTCTGATGAAGACTGAAGAGCTTATTTAACATAACTGACTAGAGTAGACAATAGATGCATAATCAGTGTCCTAATGATTGAATTAATGAGTCCCAATTGTTTGTCCTTACTCTAAACAGTCCTCAGCCATGAAAAAGACATTTTGCTGAAGGAGTCTGACAATTGTGTTAGCTGATGAATGGCCAGAATGTAATTAATGGTGGGAGAGAGCCAATTACTATTGGGTCCTAAAGACCTCAATGGTGGATATCAAGGGATAAATTATATAGCTACATAGAAGTTTCATATCAGCTCCTCCTTGCCTTCATACAATCATGGAGCCTGATCAATGCTTTCATTTTGCAGCTAAGGAAACCGAGGCCCAGACTTCTCCAAAGTCCTGTGGCCACTTAGTGCCAGGTATTATACATATAGAGTCTACCTTTTGTGCTCTGACACTGCTTACTAACTCTTCCACCTGTCCCTACTCTGCACCCTCACTCATGCCTTTGGTATTCTCTTCAATCTCCCTGTTCCCCTTACTTTCTATGCATATGTCCTGACTAACTATTTCAGTGAAAATAGGGGCAAATTTGCTCTCCACACCTAAACCTCCAATACTAAACAAGCATGCCTGTCTCCAGATCTATCCTTCCAGCCACTTCCTGTGAAAGAACTGCTCTGCCTTCTGGAGAAGGCTTTTTCTTCTGCCTATTCTCTGTTCCCTTGCCCGCCCAGTCGTCTGGATTAGCACCCCCACACACACACCAATCACACTATCATATCACCTTTTAGAATTTTTCTTCAAAACTCTTACCACTATCTGGAATTATCATGTCCATTTATTTCTGTACTGATTTATCATTTGTCACCTCTCCCCACTGAATATCAGCTCTATAAGAGCAGGAAACATGTCTGTTTTGTTCACCATAGTATCCCTAATTCAAGCACACACAGAGGCACTCAATAAATATTTTTGAATAGATGGATAGTTTTCACTCAAAACTCATCGTCTCCTTCTGTATTCCTATCCAGGTGTGTCTTAACCCAGTTCCCTAGAAAACAGAGCCTGATGCAAGGATTAAGTGCTGATGCTTTATTTAGGAGGTATTATCCCAAGGCAGCAACAATGAGGGAAAAGGCAAGAAAGAATGGGGAGTGATGCATTACTGTGCTAAACACTGCTTCATGATAAGCCTTAAAGAGATACAGCCAGTCTCTTTACATGTGCAACCACTTGGCCATACAGGACATCTCTCAACACACGATTTGGAGAAAACATGCCTTGGAACAATCTGAGGAAGGAAAAGTTTTATCTTCATGTCTCCTGTCTGCTGTTGGTCAAAGCTTGTCCCGCAGGGAACTAACTTTCCCATGCTTCCCAGTTGTGTTATCTGTATTCTTTGATAGCCACTCAGAAAGCCATGTGCCCTGCCCTGGAGTCCAGAAGTGGTGGAAGGAAACTGTGGGTATGTGGCTGGTCAGCATCGGACAGTCAAACCACAATGGACTTAAGTCCACTTATGGTGGCAGCTGAGACAGAGCAAGAGGCCCAGAAAATCTGAGAAGAGACATAACAGAGCCTGATATAGATTAATTGTTACCACAGCAAAGGTTGAACCAGGTCTGTTTTACTCACTGCATTGTACCCAGCACCTCCCACAATAAATGCTAATTAAATTTTTGTTGAATGAATGAATGCATGCATAAATGGCATCACCATCTACTGACTTATTTAAGCCCAAACATTGAAATCATCCATTATCTTCTTCTTCCTTAATTCCTATATATCAAAATGCAGACAAAATTCCTCCTAGCTCTACCTCCTTAATATGTCTCAGATCCAATGCCTCCTCTCCAAGCTCACTGCCTTGTTTCAGACTTTCACTGGAATTGTTGCTAAAGCTCCTTAACTGGTCTTCCTGTCTCTAGTCTTGCTCCCCTCCAATTCATTCTCCTCCCTGCTGCCAGAATTTTCTTTTTTTATAGCATATTTTCTAAATGCAAATCTGCTAATATCACTATCTTGATTAAATTGATAGTTTTCCTCTTTTTTTCAGGATAGAATAAGGACTGTTTAGCATAACCGTCATCCTTCATGATCTGTCCCAGGCTAGTTTCTTTAGCTTTATACCTCACCACTCTCCACCTTGCTCATTATATCCCAGCTAGAGTGAATTGCTGGCAGTATTCCCAGTACTCCATGCTATCTCATTCCTCAGTGCCTATGCTGTGCATCCTGTTCTGCCTGGAAGGCGTTTATGCCTGATGAACCTCTACTCATACTTCAAAACTGTTTTCTTGGTTAGTCCATCGATCCATCCATCCATCCACCCACCCACCCACCCATCCAGTATTCATTGTAACACTCAGATTTCTTAGTTGCAAGCAACAGAAGAAACTGACATTGCTGATTTAAGGAGAAAGGGAATTTGTGAAAGGATATTGGGTGGCTAACACAACTGCTGGGAAGGTTGCAGAAATAGGCTCAGACAATAAGCAAGAACAAGGAAGCCTGGGCAGCAGCTAGGATCACAGCACAGCATGTTGAGGGAGGTGACCATCACTGCCACCACTATTCAACACAGGATACCTCAGTTTACACTTCCAATTCAATGGCACTGGACACTTACCACCCACCAGCACTACCAGCACTGTTGCTCCTGGAAACCAGATGTCACTGCAGTGCCTGTTATTGCCACCAGAATGGATTCTCTACCAAACATACTTTGCATTACTAGAGCTCCCTCTTTGAAGCCTGGGGCAGCTCCATTAGGTTTATTAAGCTTTGCATATGTTCCTTACTCTAGTCGCAAGCAAGGCTGGGAAAGTAAGGAGCTGACATTTTTTGACTTCTATATGTAAATGTTGGGTTTTTATGCCAAGCACCTGCAGCTCTCCATCTGAGGGCTTTCTGTTGGCCTGTAGTTCTGGGCAGGCCAGAAGTGCTGGGAAGTCAGTGCCCCCAGGAGTAATCTGCGGCCAATGGTGGATGGGATACCCCAGTTTCCTTGCCTCTGAGGGGTGAATAGCCTGAAGAGTATTCACACCTGCTCAATAAATGCCCTTTATTCACTTCCTTCCCTTCTTTATCTGACTTCCCTACACCCCTATGAACGCTTCCTGGGATCACCTCCCAAATAAACTACTTGCACTCAAATCTTTGTCTCAGGGTCAACTTCTGAGGGAACCAAACTAGGACAATGATGAACCATAGTTTTGAAGCCAGTAAGGAGAGAATTAGGGACATGATGGTGGGAGTGGGGGAAAGGAAGGGTTGATAGGCAGTGAAAGGTGATAGGATCAATCAATCGGAGGACCCAATGAGGTCAAAGAATGTTGGAGTCAGGGTACTGGAAGTAGTGATTGGAGAGTGGGACACGTGAAATTGGGATTATGCAGTTACTGATGAAGACAAAATTTAGGGTATGGTCGTGGGAGTGTGTGACTTGGTGAGGTGGAGGGTAAGATCATTGCTGGCAAAGGATCAAGGAAATGAGAGGCCAAGGCCGAGGGTAAATCAGCTATGGAAGAATGATTATTTTTTGCCTTCTACCTCTCCCATAGGGTTGTTTTAAAGATTAAATGATATAATCCACATAAAGTTGCTAGTACAGAGCTTGGTACATAGTAAGTGCTTCATCAATGTGAGTAGAGATCCACAGATGGGCACATGATCCAAACCACACCAGTCATTCCTTCCCAAGGATTATTATAACTCAATCCGCTGAAGAAGCACTCTCTTTCTTCTTTGGTTTTGAGGCTAGAAGGCTGCAGCCTCCTATGGCTACCTACACTGCCCCACAGAGAGAAAGAAGGAGTTAGGGCAACACAAAGACAGAAGCAGAGAGAAGATGGAGAGAAGATCCTGGCAGTATTGGATTCCCAAGAGTCAGTCATCTCTACAATCAGATCTACTCTGCCTTCTCTACAATTATTGTTTGGTTTCAATAAAACTTTTGTAAAAACTTTAATTTTGTTTTGCTTAAGCTAGTTTGAGTGGAGTTCATATCATTTGCAACAATAATAAAAACAATAAAATAACTAATAAAGGAATTTACCTCTTGCCTCATGCTGGCCAAAGTGATCTAATGCAAGCTCCATACATGGAGATCTTTTAGAGCCCTAGGGAGGAGGAAGTATGGGGAGGTTTAAAGAACATATGACTAAGACTTATACCTGCATTTGTCTCAGCTCTGCCATTTGCTAGCTGAGCAAGCATTATGCCTTGGGGTTTCACTGGGAGACTCTAAGAGTCAGCCTTGCTAACTTATGTTGTAGCAAAGTTGTTGACTGCATCCTCTGTCTCACCTCTCTGTGTCTTCTCTGTGATGCACACAGGAGAAATTTATTTTAGAATTTGTTGCCAGAAAAACTTTACTTCTCTCAAAGAACTGGCAAGAGTTTTCTTTGTGGAAAAAGAGAATTAAGTAATCAATTGCATTTATTCACTTTGGCTACCTGGAAGCTCAGAGCCAAAAATACAGCCTAAGATGTGGGACCTTATAATCTGCATGTGTGAATATGTGAATTTTATATTTTCCTCCTAATCTTAATATTCTATTCTAATTTATATTTTCCTTAAACTTTATTTATATTTTACCATTTTATTATAAGTGTTATATAGAAATTCCTCAAATCATTTCTGGAATAAAGCAAAGTACAAATAAATACGTATACACACTAGTATTCAATCGAAGAAATATCTCTTCACCTCTTTACTATGAAATGATAGAGTTAAAATGTCCAGTGGAGATGGCAAATTCTGAAGCACCCCCTAACTCCAAAATATAGCAGTAATAGATGACTATAAAAAACAAAACTAAAATAACACAACTGGGTTCAAAAACAAAATAAAATCTCCATGACCCAGAAACAAAATAGAAACATCAAGAAACAAATAGGGCTGAAGCCATGGCTTGCTGGGCTTCTGGTCTAGAGGCAACAGCCATGGCTAGGAGTTCAGCTCCTGCAGAATAATGTGGACCAAATGTGCTCCACATGAGATGGAGTATTGAAGTCAGGAACACTTACCTAACCATGAAGGGACGCTGAAAAAGAAAACTGTTACTGACTACTGTGTGAGCTTACAGCTGTTATAAAGGCAAGAGAAAAGTTTAGGGAGGTAGGAGATAGAAACACAGTCCCACAACCAGAAACTTAAACAAGCTGCCCACTGGCCTGGTGACTGGACCTGAAGCATCCTCGGTATCATTAAAAGGTAGGAACCCCCAACCATATATACAAGATCTGGTTCTAGACTGAGATACTGGGGTGAGGGTGGGGGAAACTAATAAGAAGCAATCACAAACCTACTAAACAGAGAAGAGAGAAACAACTCTCCCTCTCAAAATGAGTTTACAAACTAAAATTACTACAAGGCATTTGAAGAGATCTAAGACTAAGAAAGACCACAATCAAAATCAGTAATTAAGAGGTTGGCCCCAGGGTGTAGTGGTTAAGTTCTGCACATTCTGCTTCAGCGGTCCAGGTTTGTGGGTTTGGATCCCTGGCGTGGACCTATACCTCCCATCAGCCATGCTGTGGTGGCAACCCACATATAAGGTAGAGGAAGATTGGCACAGATGTTAGTTCAGGGCTAATCTTCCACAAGCAAAAAATGAGGAAGATTGGCAACAGATGTTAGCTCAGGGATAATCTTCATCAGAAAAAAAAAATCAGTAATTAAAATACAAATTTGCTCCATTAGAAATAAATTTCAGAGGTTATTCTGAAAAAAGACTTATTAAACATTGGTATGTTCATATGCTAAAATCACATCCATAAAAAGAAAGATAAATAAAAAAGAAAACAGACAGAAATAAAAACAGCTTTATATAATGAAATTTTGAAAAAAAAAATAGATTCTTGAAATTAAGAACTTAATAAACCACTGGGCACTTTTAAAGAGCAAATTAGTGAATTAGATGACAGTATCACAAAATTTACTCAGAATGCAGCACAAAACATATGCAAAGTTTTAAAGAATAGTTAGGAGACATGGAGAATAAATCAAGAAACTATACACTATATCTAATAAGAGTTCCAGAAGAAAAGAATAGAAGGAACGAAGGAGAAAAAATAATTGAAGGAGGAGTAGCTGAAAATTTACCAGAATTAATGGAAAATCCTGTCCTTGGTTTAGAAGTACCAAGTACAAAGTAAGAAAAAACTAAACCCACACTTAGATACTTTACAGTAAAACTGCAGAATATCAAAATGAAATTAAAAATCTTTAAGACTAATTAGAGAAAAAGGTAAATCATCTAAAAAATGACAATTAGACTAATAACTGACTTCTTATTGGCAACAATACAGGCCAAAAGAAAGTGGAATAATATCCTCAAACTGCAAGAACATAGATTTGGCAAGCTAGAATTTTATACCCAGCTAAACTGTCATTCAAGAGCTGGCAAAATATAGACACATACACGTAACCTGAGAGAGTTTACAGCCCACAAATCCTCACTAAAAGAGAATACTTAAACTTTTTAATTTAAGGAAGTAAGAAATAAGAAGAGAAAGAAATAACTGAAAGAAAGAGAAGTGAAGACATGAAATACAAGATATAAAAAATGGTGAGCACAGAATGAGAAAATGTTTCCATAAATTTAATACTGACAATAGCAAAAAATAACTGATGATACATATTTACAAAAGGGAGGGTAAATTAATATTCTAAACAATAATAAGAATACTGGGGGCAAAGTGCTCAATAGGAAAAGTGTACTCATGTTCTTATTTTTAAAGAAGGATAAAAATATTGAATAATTAATTTGTTTTAAATTTCAAAGTTAGATAGGTAGAAATTAAACATTTAGAGTAACCACTTTAAAGAATAAAAATAATATCTATAGCTTCCCAAAAAGGCAGTTTATAAATGGGGGTGTAGAAACTTTATCTATACACAGAAGTCTGGAATGGAGACAAAGAAGAATATGGTAAACAGAAAACACGAAGTAAGGTGGTAGAAACAAGTTCAAATATTTCAATAATTTTAATATATACAAAAAGATTAAGTTCACATATTAAAAGACAGAGATTATCAGATTGGATTTAAAAATCCATGTGTATGTTGCTTGTAAGATACACGCAAACAAAATCATATAGTAAAGTTAATAAAAGGAAGGAAAAAAATATACCATGCCAATACCATTCAAAAGAAAGTGGAGACAACAGTAATGACATCAAACAAAATAAAATTTAAGGCATAAAACCCATATAAGGATAAGGGTACACCACATAATAATAAAAGTGACAATCTAATAAGAATATATAATAGTCATGAACTTATGTCCATCTAATCACACGGCTTTTAAATATACAAAATGAAAATTGATACATTTACAAGGAGAAATTGACAAATCTACCATCATGGTGTGAAATATTAACCCGCCTCTTTTAGAAACTGCTAGATCAAGCTGATAAAAAATTAGAAAGGATATACACTTGAATAACAGTGGTAAGAAATATGTTCCAATAAGCTGGTTAGAAAACCCTGCTGGTTGGAAGGTTGGTTAACAGGCTCTTCTGGAGAAGACTAGAGCAAAAACTCACAGGCTTAAGCTCTGGGACATGGGAGCAACCTCAACAAGCAAGCCCAGGGCTCACAAATTCTGAATTCAAGAGCAGGTTCCCAGAGGTGCTCATTGTAGCACAGGGACTTAGTACAGGGGGGAAGTTCAAGACATGGGTTCCTGCCTTGACTGGGCCACTTTGGGCAAATAACTTTGATCTTTCTAAACTTCAGTTTCTTCTTCTACAAAATGTAAATAATAATAAGATATACATCTCTGGGTTTTGTTTTAAGAATCAAATAGTCAGTTAATGCCTATAATGAACTTTGCAGAGTGCATGGCACATCTTGAATGACTGCTATGCACAAAGCATGCTGATTGTTGTAAAAATTACGAAGACAATGACGTAGAATCCACCTTTAAGTGTCTAAGCTGTGGTCCAGCAACAGTCTACCGGGGATTTCTTCTCTCTTAGCCAGACAACAACAGACTTTGGAATCAGACACAGATGGTTTTCAATCCCAGCTCCACTATTTTCTGTCTATGTGCCTTTTCTCTACTTTGTTAAACTGAGATACTAATAATGCTTATCAAATGGGGTTGTTGGGAGAAATAATTGAGATAATATGTTAAGCATAGTGTTGGATACATCAAAAATATTCAGTAAGTGGCCACTAATATTACCTGTAGGATTCACTAAATGATAACTATTGTCACGAATAATATTAATAAGACTAAATAGTGGAAAATGACGCAGAGTTAAGATAAATGAGGATGAAGAAAAGAAGAATTTGACTGGAAAATGTACCTAATGTATCCAAGTCCAGAATGACAGCATGAACAATATGATTTGGTACTAGGAAAGTATTTCTCTCCCCTTAAGCTAACCTCTTTGAGGTAATGTAGGATTATCAAATTCAACTGCTCATGGTTTTTAATTCCCCCATAACAATAGCCACATCACAGTTCCCTGACAAGAGCCAACTGATAGAAACATAAAAGTCTATAATTAGGGATCTTACTTGGATTGCAAAATCAATAAGGAAGAACCTGTCATTTTCTGATGAAGGGAGTTGTGTTACCAAATAATGCATGAAGATTAATCTTAAGTTTCTAACACAGATGATTGCATTTTCTATATTACCAACACTTTCACATTAATTAATCTTGCTCTTTGGGTTTTACGACATCTTTTTGAGATAGGTCTGGGCACATATGATTTTCCTCAGTTTTTGGAAGAATAGACAGAGATCTAGAGAGTTGAAGCACCCATCCTAAGGTAGCTATCTAATTAGTGGTCGAGCTAGGACTAGGATCCAACTGCCTGCCTAAATCCATTAAACTAGGTCTCTTCCCAAGAGAAACAACATGGGTCGAAAAATCTTGCATGGACAGCATAGAAGCCAAAGCACACAGGTCAATCAATTCAGTGAAGATGTTCCATACTCAGACTAACCATTTAATAAATGAATTGATGTATTCTTTTAACAAATAGTATTTGCCCTGGCTCTGGGAACACATGGAGCCTCAGTCATTGTCCTATCAGAGTTTAAACTTAGCAAAGAAGGAGAGTAGAAGCAAGGAATTTTTTCAAAGGAGAGAGAAAATATACAATAGGCTCACAAAACTGCTATAGTGGTAGAGTGGACAGTTAATGTAGTGTTCCCAGCACATCTCTTTCTTTCGGGAGGTGTGCCTTCCTTCTCTACAAACTGCTCCTCTTCCACTTATACGGATCCCATAGGGGCTGCCGTATTCTTAGATGACCTCAATCTTATGTCCATAGTTGATTGGCCCGGGAGTGGGCATCTGATCCAATCTGTGCCAATCACAACCCCACCCAGGGCCATGAACTGCCCATATGGGACCTTGGTAGAAATTAGAAAAGGTGTCCCTTCCTCAATACACTGTATGCCCATCTGTGAGGAAATTGTTGAAATCTACAATGTTTATGGTATGAATGGAGCCCCTGGGTTTCGCGCAGTGATTCCCTATGGCAGGATTTTTGAACTTAAGACTAAAAGCAATAAGACAGGCAGTGTCTCTCCAGCAGCAGAGATAATAACATTCAGGAGCTTAGGACAGACATCCACTCTGACACATGGAGAAGGCTGGTGTGCAATGAGACAGAATAAAGTCAATGTGTGGAAAGAAGCCAAAATGCAGAACAGAGGGAGACGGTTCTAGACACATTTGGGGCCATGATTTCAATTGTTCCTGGAGGCTTCACTGCATCTCTGCCTCTCCCATTGTTTTGATGTTCAACTCTCTTTTTTTCCACAAGCCAAAACATTCCTCTTTTTGCTTATGCAAGATCAAATAGAATTTTTTGTTACTTGCAACTAATGCAGCTGTGAATTTAATTTCACTAATTTCCACATCCCTCAATTTTAAAAGCAAAACGGGGGGAGAGCAGATTAGCTTTAATCTCAACTTGATCAAGTATGATTTTTACACAAAGGGAAACAGCTCTGTTTCTATCTATTCCAACCCAGTAAGTAGTTCCTCATTCTATGTCCATGCCTAAAAAGAAAATTACATGTTGGCTGCCCACTTTAATTGTTTGTAATCACTGAAATTTGCAATCCTATCCTGTGGTGTGTTCTGAGACCTCTCCTCATGGGGCATTCTTTCAGTGTGTTCTGTTGGCAGTAGCTGTAGCAATTAGAAAATTGGGAAATGTATAAAATCCAGAGGGATATCAATTTTGGCATTTCTTTTCTTTAGTCAGTGTTGTTGTTAGAAATATGTAGGGCCCTAGAAAAAATTAAATGGAACTGTGGGCTTTAATATTGACATACAGAGCTCATCCTGTTCCAAGAATCGCTCACTATCCCCATTGGTGAATCCAAGTCTAGGAGGATCAGGATCTAACGAGTCTCTTTCTGGAGGGAACGAGGAGGATCATCAAGATTTTTTCAAGGCCAGTATCTTTAGAAGGCCATCTTTCTCCTTAGTGCACATGATTCTTTCTTATGCTTCTTTTTGTCAGATTGGACTTTAATTTATAGTTAAATATGCTGAGCAGGAAGATTGAACCTTATATGTGTACATGCATACACACATCTGATCAAATGCAACTATAGAGTCATGAGACTAATTTTAAAACAAACATAGCAGAACTGAAGTCTGTCATTTTCCCCATCTTCAATGTGCTTCAGAAGCGTATTTTCTCTTTGGAAATAAGGACTCAGATGAAACCATATTATCTGGCAAATAAGGTGGGTAATCAAGCTGCAATATGCAATTTTGGGTCCGTAAAAAAGTATTATTATGTTATAAGACTGGTTTTCTATGTGGCTCAAAAGCTGCTTCCAAAAACCATTTCCCAAGGAAATCAACACAGAACTTTCCAGCAGTGGAAACATCCATAAAATAATTATGTAGTCTTCTAAAGAGATTACTCACAAGGAGAACTGCATATTTGGATATAAGAGGTTGTATATGCTTGTCATTCAAAAGAATTTAAGTGATGAAAAGCATAAACTAATGCATCTGCATCAAATACAGTGATATAAATATTTATGTTTCTAGAATATTCACCAAATGATTCTGGGAAAAGTAGCAATTTAGAAGTAGTCAAGTTAGATTTTCACTTTACAGTATGTCCTAAAATAAATTCCCAATATATTAAAGGGAAAAAATAAACTCATAAAAATTTTAGGGATTTAAAAAACGTGAAAGAAATATAATTGAATATTCTAAATGATCTTGGGACAGATTTTTCCAAGCATAAAATTATGAAAGAACTAGAAATGCAAGAATGATATATCTGTCTACATAAAGCATTTTATAGAAAAACTGTACTGTAAATAAAGCAAAGAGTTAAAAGCTTTACTATACACAGAGCTATTCTAAAGCAATAAGAAAATATTTTCTATTTACAAACGTGAGACATGTTTTTTAAAATGTTCAATCTTACAAGTCCCCCAAAAAATTGCACATTAAAAATTTTGTAACTGAAGTAATATTTCTAAGTGTATTAATGTGTCTTTTTGCTTAATGGTTCTATGCATTTGACTTTAATCAGCCTGAAATCCATCTGTGTTGGGTGAGGGGGAAGGAAGGGAGTTGGGGGGACACAGGGCAGCGGGGGAGGATAGAGTTCTTACTGTAAGAAAAAGTAAGAGTTAATAATTTCCTTTTGATATCCAAAATAGGGTTTTATACCATAAAAAAAGTCTCGAAAGACAGACTTTGTCAGGAGAAACAGGATTTCTAAATTCCTGTAGCTCCTGTTTAACCAGATTAGGGACTAATCCAGGAGGGCTCAGAGCGTGCAGTTTCTTCCACTGTGGAAGAAACTTCCACTTCTGACTATGATGGCTAAACTCCAAGGTCAGTTGACTTAGGGACAAGGAGGATATGATACAGAGACCGTGAAGAGTCCAAAGACAGACCTTTCCTGCTCAGGTGGGAAGAACACAGGAGAAAGATTGATTTTTTTCCTCCCCACTTATAGGCGGGCACTTAAACATCAAAATAAGTTTTGGGAAGCCCAAGGCCATTGGAGCTAACAGCTCCTTTCCCCAGTAGGAAATGTAGGAGAATGTAGGAGAAACTCTACCTGTGGCTACTTTAAGCGCAGAGGGAGGCTGAGGCATGATGGGCAGGAGATGGGCAGTTAGAAAACTGCATGCTCCTGGCTCTCCATGGCCTGCTTGTGGCAAGCAAAGGATCCACATGAAGCCAGATGCCTTGGTATGGAATGCAACAGTGCTGACAGGGTCAGAGGACCGCAGAAGCAAATGGGGCTAAATTGGTGGTCTCAAAGACCCTGGCAGTGGATGCTAGCACGTAATCCCAAGAGGCCAGGTTCAGGTAGCAGATCACTCCAGTCCCCAAGCAGCTGACGCCTTATGGGGAATTGGTCTCTGAGGAGTCTGAATTTGTAAACTGAAAGCACAAGTTTAACCAGAGGACGTGGGAATACTATTCATTGGCAAGTCTTAGGACTCCCACCATCCAGCGGTGAGGTGCTCACGAGGAATATCAGAGCATTTTTAAAGCACCATGCAACTACCTACAGTTTCTTAACACAGCTAAGTGTAACTTGAGTAATTTGCCACCCTGCTAACATGGTACCTTTTTTCCTTTCTCAAGTTTTATTTTTTCTATTATATATTTCTGTATTTTGCAAATTTTTTTCTATAAAAATCATGTTTTACCTTTGAAATAAAAAATACAATAAATATTTTTATAGATTTGTTTGCATATCAAACAAGCTCAGAAGAGAGTCTAGGGTAGTGTTTTAGTTAAAATTAGTTTCTGTAAAATTAAGTATACAATAAAAATTCAAAGATTAACACAATTGGCTTCTTTAATTTAGTCACACCTTACCCATACGTGTATCTTTCATTTTTTGTTTTGTTTTTAAGATGAAAATGAGCCATCTCCTGGACTGATTTTCAATCATCTGTATTGTGAAAGTCCAACACACCCTTGCCTAATTAAGCATATGCTTACTGGGATTAGCGCTGGAGAAGAGATTTACCGCCTAACGAGGCTTGCTCGGCTCCCAGCACCATCTGTGCAGCGAGCTGTGCCTAGAGCAGCACGAGACAGCGATTTGGTGATTCATTGGAACCTGGTAAAGAGTCTGAGACTCCGACAGAAAACAGGATATGGTAATTCTCTCGAGGCTTAGCCCAACTCGGCTGTGGTTTCCTTGATATGCTCTCTGATTTCCCAAGACCAGCCTTCGGTTTTTATTGCTCTGCAGTGGTTTTTCCACACACACCCTTGTTCAGACAGAATGAATTAGATAATGAATTTGTGAGCTTGTTATTTCTCCAAGGGGCCAAGAGGAACAGAGTGTCTTTCCCAAGGTCACACTGTGGACTGGTGGCAGAAGGGGGACCTGACCCAGGTGTCTGGACTGCTCATCTGGAAGCAGAAAAATTAGAGGAAAATGTTCACAACCCAAGGTAACACTACTTGTTTGCTTATCAACAGTCGTGAAACCCCTTTTCCATTTTTACGATCTATTTGAGGGCAGCTCAAGGTCAAGCTAATCTAGTCCCACATGGAATTCACCACAAATGATTTCTCAACTTGGGCAGGGTTGCATTGTACTTAAATATGGCATTCTCCCCGCAAAGGCTACCCTTTCCAGAGCCCTCCCCCTACACCTGCCGCTAACCGGGGTTTCTCTGGAAGGCAGCTAAGATTTATTATTATTGTTGTTTTCATCGGTAATATAAGCACATTGCACAGAAGTAAAAAAATATTCAGTAGAAAGTAATTCTCTTTCTCACACTCAGCCACTCAGTTCTCCCTAAACACTACTGCTGTTATCAGATTTTTGGGTATCTTTCCAGAGTTATTCCATGAATATACAAGTATATATATTCAGATACATTTAGATGTCATTTAAAAATGGACAAAGGTATGCTACTTCCACCATTGCCCTTTGCTTTGTTTTCACTTGGTATTTCTTGACTATTGTTCCATATTAGCACACGTGACACAAGGCAGCTATGTATTTTCAAGCCAAATATACCTAGTGCTTTAAGATCTGCCTTCAAAGTCATGATATTCTGTGTCCATTTACGTTCAACCAGAACTTTTTTTTCTATTCCTTTCAAGATTATGTCTGGGAGGACTTTAACAACTAATGGTCAGGATGTACATAAACACATGCACATACATCAATGTTGGATGTTCTCCACATACAAGTGTGGTAAATTGCCATGGTGTCAGGCCCCAGAATCCAGCACCTCAGTGTTGAGGACTCAAAAGTCACGTGGTCTGACTTTTCGTCCAGTAAAAGAATCCTTTCCCCATTCTTCCTGACAGTCACATAACCTCTGCTTGAGGTAAGCTCCAGAGGCAGCCCACTTCCTCCCAAAATAAGCCATTCTCCCTCTAGGTTGTTTACAGTCTTATATCAAGGTAAAGCTTTCAGGAATCTGATGACTGCTGCCCTGGCAGCTCATGTCTTGTCTTCAGACTGCCCTTCTCCAGAGCCTTCCACTGCTCCAGGAGCACCCAGTTGTCCATGCCCCTGCCATTCTAGGCAGCTGCCTTCCTGCCATATTGTCTGAAAGAGGCGCTCAGACCAAGATGGGGCTGCACAGTGGGGGACCCGGCCACAGAGCAATAGGCATGGAGTCCTGCCTGGGGACAAAAGGATATTGCTTGTGACCTTATTCACCTTTTCCAAATATTTCCTTACTTTCCTTGAAAACACCCAGAACTAGTGTTATCCCTTGGTTTTAGTGGCTATGTTTTCTGAGCCAAAAAGTACATGCATCAGCCACCAGCCTAATGCTTGTGTGCTCTGCGGGGAAGACCATCCCATGCCCACTATGCATAAAGGAGCAGGCACCAGCTTAGGCAGGCTGGTACCTCAGCCCAAGGCTCCCTGTGACCCTTGGAAGTTCATGGAGAGTCTCTGCAAACACAGTGTGGCCGCCATTAGGAGCTGTATTTTTCTTTGAAGAATATGAATTTATGATATCAACTTGGAAAGAACTTAAAGTGATGATTATCCACGTTTGTCTTTGGTTCACTGGGGTATCAGTAATGCACCCTGATTTTGAGGATGAGCCTGGAAAACTATCACCCCTGAAAGTGAAGATGGTACTAATCAATGCATGACAGGTAAGAATAACCAGTTATAGAATTCTCTCTACCGAGCTATAGGTGGCTTCTAAATAATTACTGATAAGACAAGAGACACCTACATCAGATCTGCCCAGGTGACCAGTGGACATCCTTATGCTCAGATCACGGCATGAGGAAAGCTGTAGCCTAGCCAGCCCTAAGGGGCTCTGTATAACTGAAGAAAGACTCAGGGACCAGAGTTGAGAGATGTGCACACAGCCCAGACGAAGGGAAGCAGAAGGGCATTTGTCTGCACCACCACTCCTGAAAAGCACACTAATCTAAGCAACAGTGCTTCCATTCTGGTTCTGGGCTCATCAAACAATCTTCTGACTATGGATTCAGTTTCCCAGTTACCTGGATACAGATAAAGGGGGGTAGGAAGAACAGACATGATTCTGAATGTGCTGATCCAAAGGAAGGCATATTTCCCACTGATTCAGTCAGTAAGCGCATGGTTTTCTAGGTCCAACTTTATTAATCATAAGAGTGGAGCCTATTCCTGAGCATCTGGTCAACAATGGATAAATGGAAACAAAGTGAGTTGCTGTGAAACCACCAAGACAAGACTGGCTGGTGAAACCCTGTCTGAGTGCTGGCTAGTCCTCTTTTTAATGCAACACTCAGTCCTGCTCTTTGGGACCCATTCCTAAACTCCTAGACAACTCTTTAGCACCTGACTCTCATTCTTTCTCTCCACCCTTCCATCATCCCAGTAACTTTCAACACTCATGTTCACAACCTGACAAATACGTTGACTTCTGCCTCCTCAACTCCATGGACCTCTTGTCTACTCCATGAGAGTCACCCTGCCAGCCTCACCATTTCACTCGTGGCTCTGCTTTTCTGGGCTTGTCTTTAGAATGCCCTCTTGCCTTCTGGCCTACTCTACAACTGTCAGCAAATGGCCCTCTTTGGTGCAAAGTGTATTCCCTTGGCCTCTGAGATGTTTATCCATTCATTAGTTGGTGGGTATTTAGGTTGTTTCTACTTTGGGGCTCTTATGAATCATGCTGCTATGAACATTCACGTACAAGTTTTTGTGTGGACATAAGTTTTCATTTCTCTTGGATCCTCCATTACTTTCCTCTAAAACAAGGATTAGCAAACTTTTCCAGCAAAGGACCAGATAGTAAATATTCTAGGCTTTGTGGGACAGACAATCTCTATAGAAGCGACTCAGAGGCCTATACTTTTCTGGTTCTTCTCTTAGCTATCTGATCATTCTTTTTTTCTCCCTGGTTTTCTAACCTGCTGTATCAGTTAGGAATTACATTTAGCTTCACATAATAATAACCCTACTACAATGACTTAACAAAATAAAGATTGTTTTTCTTATATCACAAGAAGTGCAGATGTAAATAGTGCAGGACCGGTGCAGTGGCTCCACGATGTCCCCAAATTCCCAAGCAACTTCTTTCTACTCTCCCATTCTTAGCAGGTGGCTTTCATCTTCTTGGTTAGCCATGGTTGTAAAATGACTGTTCCATCTCTTGCCTCCTTGTCCAGGCAGAATAAAGAAGAAGGAAGCCACAAGGAAGAAAGACTGTCTTCTAAATGAGGAAAGAAAAATCTTCCCAGAAATCCCCAGCTTCCACTTAGGTCTCATAGCTAGGAACTGTGTCACGTGTTCACCTCTAGCAGCAAAGGAGCTAGGAAATGTATTTTAGGGGCAGACACAGTGCTGCGCAGGGTTAAGTCGGTAAAGAAAATCAGATGGATACTGGGTAGGCAACCACCACATTTTGTTTATCCATTCATTAGTTGGTGGGTATTTAGGTTGTTTCTACTTTGGGGCTCTTATGAATCATGCTGCTATGAACATTCACGTACAAGTTTTTGTGTGGACATAAGTTTTCATTTCTCTTGGATCCATTACTTTCCTCTAAAACAAGGATTAGCAAACTTTTCCAGCAAAGGACCAGATAGTAAATATTCTAGGCTTTGTGGGACAGACAATCTCTATAGAAGCGACTCAACTCTGTCATTACAGTGCAAAAGCAGCCATAGACAATACAGACGAATAGGCCTGGCTGTTCCAACAAGACTTTATTTGCAGCCACCGAAGTTTGAATTTTATATAATTTTCACATCATGAAATATTACTCATCTATGGATTTTTTCCAACCACTTAAAAGTGTAAAAATCATTCTTAGCTCATGAGCCACACAAAAACAAGTGGCAGGCCAGATTTGGCCCATGGACCACATTTTGCAATCCTTGCTATAAAACATCATCATGTTTATTTCCTTCGAAGCATTTATCACAAACCTTGTATGGCTATCTGTTTGCTTATTTGCTCTGCAGTTCCTCCCACAAGAACGCAAGCTTTATCAGATGGCAGACAATCAACATTTTGTTGAATTAATAAATATACTCTAATTTGTTTCATTGATTCCATATAAATAGATGTTTGAGTTGTTTTCAGTTTGTGAAGCTACAAATGATACCACCAGGAATGAGTCTGCCAATAGGTATAAATATTTTAAGTTTCAGTAGATTCGACAAATTCTCCTAAAATGTTCTATCAACAAATGAGTGTGCCCATTTCCCATACTGTAGCCAACATTGGGTGTTAGCTCATGGGCAAACAAATAAATCTCATTCTTGTTTTATTTGTATTCGTGTAAGTATTCATGATGTTGTGTGCTTTTTCTTAATTATTGGGCCTTGATTTGTAAGAGCTCTCATTGATTTTTACATAAGGGAAATTAGCCCCTTAACTGTCAAATGTGTTATAAATAAGTTTTTGCAGCATTTTTATGTTTTGATTTTTTTGGCTTTTGACTTTATTAGAATGTCCTTTTTTTCCATACAAAGTGTTCAAGTTTTTTAAGTGGTCAACTTTATCCGGCATTTCCTTTATTGCTTGTGCTTTTCACATCATGCTTAGAAAAGCCTTTCTTATTGCAAGATTTAAAAAATAATTCATTCCTGTTTTCCTCTAGCAATCTTATGTTTTTTTCTCTCACTCTCTGTCTTTAACATTTTCATCTTTGAATTATTGGTAGTGAACACTAGGACAGGTAAGGCAGGGAACCAGCTTTCTTCTGAACAATGAAGTGGATATCTGTATAAACCATATTTTCCGTACTGATTTGAAATACCATTTTTAGAAGATATTAAATTTCCAAAAATATTTGGTGTACTCAGGGGTGATATTCAAAATATTTAAAAACAGATACAAAGCAGATTCCCCAATCACTGAGAACAGGGCATCAACATGTCAGAACACGGGATGCGAGCAGGTAAGCAGTTCAGCATGGGCCACACAGGTTGATTTCTGGGGTTGGCTCTTGCTCTTTGATCTACCTCTGCCTATCGATCCTGCTCTCCTTCCACCTCTGAGGCCAGGACTCCTGGGGTTGTGGTCCCTGAGGGTCTCGTTATATTGAAAACACCTACTCCTAGACTTCTGTTAGGTTTGATAATAAATGGCCGGGTGTTTAAGCCAATTTTACTCAAGGATTCTATCTCTTGCAGCTCAAAGCATCTCATTTGATGCATGGGTTGTGTGTGTACACAGGTGAGCATGTGCACTGGCTGCATTTATCAGCTTTGAGCATTACTGTAATAGTAGATTTATGGGGAAAAGGGAGAGCAGAAAGTTTTCCTTATTTTTTAATGCTCTGGAATATTTGAATAGCATCAAAATTAATCTATTCCTTGAAGTATTCACCCAAAAAACTCTCCAGCCTGGCACTTTGACAACTTTCTTTCTCAATTTATCCCCATTATTTTTGTTCTTGTTGTTGCTAGTTTGAGTTTGCCTTCTTTCTATTCATTCATTTTGAATAATTTGTATTTTCTTACAAAATTGTCCCTTTCGTTCAGATTTTTGAATTTATTAGGACAGAGTAGTGAAAAATTATTCTCTAAGAATGACTTCTTATACTATTTCATTGCAGTCACATAATATAGTCAGTATGGCTTCTTCCTCTTGGAATTTATTTAGGTTTTCATTGTGGTCTGTTTGATAAAAACTTCACATATTTCAGGTAGTACAGCATAGAGGTTAAGAGTCAAACTATTTGAAGTTGAAGCCCAGTCCCACCACTGACCAGTGAACTTGGGAAAGTTGCTTCATGTTCTCAAATGTAATACAGGGATAATAATAATATTGTTGTGGGTTTTAAATGAGTAATACATGGAAAATACTAAGAACTGTGTCTGGCACATAGTAAATATTCAAAATTAGATTTTATTATTATCATCCTGTGGTATTATCTCTTTTTGAACATTTTTTACAAAACTTTATGGTTTTAATCTAAAAGTGTGTTCTGTTTTCTAGAAAAATTCTTCTCTTGTTCTCCATCTAATCTGTACGTGATCTACTTCTCATCTTTTCTTTTCTCTTTGTAGTATCAATGCTACAGGAATCTTGGGTGGGGGAGGAATATTATTCATCTTTGGATGAAATATTCTATTCCAGCTTATTATTTGCCCAAGAATTCAGTTTGTAGATCATCCTTAACTGTTCTCCCTTTTTTTCCTAAGTGGTGTTTTAAGTGTACTTAGAATGTGAGTGGGAAGGCAGGTCTCTGGTGGCAACCTCCAAGGGTGACCTCCGTCTGCAGGGAGACCTGGGAAGTGAGCAGCAGTAGAAAGGAGCCTAACTGTGCTGTCTCTAGTCCTCCCTCCTTTGCACATAGCTCATCCCATGAAAGAGATGAGCTTTTGGCTTGGGCTGTTCCCTCACTTTGGGACCAGCCAGTCATCCTGAAGAGTGCTCTTAGGTAAGAAATTGAGTGAGACCACAGGACAACAGCCTTGCAGTTCTCCTTCAGCGCCACCTACCTGGACTTTTGTCATGAAAATGGGCCCCAAGCAACACATTCCCTTTATCTTCTATGTCCCCCTTATTCCGCATCCATGGTAAGGGACCTCGTGGAGCTGTGGTACAAAAGACCATTCTCACTTCTGACAACAATTGCAAGTTTATGGGTCCCCAAGATCACCCTTAGGTTCAATGATTCAGTAAAAGGACTCACAGAACTCACTGGGAGCTGTTACACTCAGAGTTACATTTTATTACAGCAAAAAGATACAGATTAAGATTAGCCAAGGGAAGAGGGGCTTGAGAGTCCAAGAGAGTTCCGGCAAAGAGCTTCCAGTTGTCCTCTCCCAGTGGCGGTGGGGACAGTGCTGCTTTCCTAGTAAGGATGTGTGACGATACACACAGAGTACTGCCAACTAGGGCAGCGCACCCGAGCCTCAGCGTCCAGAGTTTTTATTCGGGCTGTGTCACGTAGGCATGGTTGTCTGCCCGTGGGATGATCTGTCTCCAGCCCCTCCGGACGTCATGCTGGTACCCCGTGATCCAAATCCCACCCCCCCAAATCACATTGTTAGCCTATCTAGAGTGACCCCTGGCTCCCCAACAAACAAAAACATTCCTATCAGACACGACATTCCAAGGGCTTTAGTGATTACCTCCCAGAAGCTGAGGGCAAAGACCGGACCTCTCTTTGGGCGAAATTACATTCTTTACCGCACAGCCCCTAGTAACACTCTTATTTACATTTCTAAATCCGTTCCTGTTTCCAACCGGAGGAAAAAGGTGTCAGACCTTAGTGCTCTCCTTTCTTTACATCGGACTGCTAGAGCTCCTGGCGTCCGGAACAGTGCCAGCACCTCAGAGGCACTCCGTAAATATTTGTTGAATGGATGAAGTAGGAACAAAAGAATGAATATATTTTGAATCTGTGGTGTGAGGTTGTGGTCATTCCCTAGTAATATCGTGGTTGAATTTTTTTTCCTTTGATTTGGCCTTTGCTCGTTCTGCTGGGTTTCAGAGAGAGTGGTGATGCAAACGTGTATTTTGCCATCTCTCTGGAAGGGAACCCTCTCGGTTTACAGACGAGGAAGCTGATATCCAGAAAGGCTGAATCACCTGTCCACCAATGAGGCTCAGAAATGGGGTCAGAGCACAGGTTTCACAACTTTTGAAGCTAAGATCTCTTAGCCAACTGCTTGAGTTCCTCTTTTTCTTACAAAAATAACAACAAAACTCCTTCTTTCTAATGAGTTCGTTGCTAAACAGTGAAATTCCCTCATTTGGGATAGCCTTCAGTTGTCCAGCCTGCCTTGTGATGGTGTTACTGGGTCAGAAACTCATCAGTTCCAGATACGGATATGGAGCAGAATAAAACTGCGAAAGACCAGGACACTGATTCCACCGTGAAACCACTGGGAATTGGCTGTGTTTGCATTTGTTTTGAGGATTGACTGTTCAATCAAATCCCTCGAATGTTCTATAGTATTTCAGTTTAAAAAGAAAAGTTTCCAACCAGGGATGCTTGGGGCTGGGACAGTAGCCAAACACTCAGCAAGAAGTACGTTCTTCAAAAGTACTTTTTAAAGGTGATATTTGATCTGACAGTTAAGACCATGATGAAGAGATGGGAACAGCAAGGCCGGGACCCCAGAAGAGAAGGCATTAAAATGGAGTTTCTTATATGGAACTACTCCCCTGGAAGCACCACTGGTGCCTGAGGTTCCTGCCATATTTTTGACCCAAGTGTAACTGCAAGAGTCACATTTACTGAACACTTACTATGTGCCAAACATTCTTCACAATGACCTATGAGGTGTTGTTATCATCAGCCCTCTGGGGGAAACTGAGGCACAGAGAGGTTAAGTAACCTGCCCATGTTCACCCAGCTGGTCAGTTGTTCTAGGATTCAAATGCTGGCAGATTAACTTGAGTCTGTTATATTGCCTCCCTCCTCCCCACCATGCCTACACTCATGACTGTAATACCAGTTAAATTAAATTAAAATGAACTTTAAGGATATATTAGTTTTCTATTGCTGTGTAACAAATTCCACAAATTCAGCAGCTTCACACAACACAAATTTCTTATCTCACAGTTCTGTGGGTCAGGGGTCTGGATATGGTTTGCTCTGGGTCCTCTCCTCAGGGGGTCACCGGGTTCAAATCAAGTTGCTGGCAGGGCTGGGATCTATCTTGTCAAGGCCTGGGGTTCTCTTCCAAACTTGCCGGTTGTTGGCAGGATTCAGTTCCTTGTGGTTGTAGGACTCGAGCCCTAGGGATCCTGGAGGCCGCCTGCCATTCTACCATGGGGCCCTCTCTGCAACATGGCAGTTGCATTTTCAGGCCAACAAAGAGCATCTCTGCTGCTTTGACTCTCTCTGACCTCTTCCATCTCTGACTTCTAGACACTCTTTTAAAGGGCTTTCCTGATGAAGCCAGGCCCACCCAGGATAATCTCCCTTTTGATTAAGTCAAAGTCAACTGATTAGAGACCTTCATTACATTTACAAAATGCCATTCCTAACCACCCACACTCAAGGGGAGATTTTACAGGGCATGGACACCAAGGGGCAGGAATCTTGAGGGCCACCTTAGAATTCTCCCTGCCACAAAAGAAAACATTGAAGAGGAAAATGTCCCAAAAGGGTAGGGAGAGAGGGAGGGAAGGGCAGAGGAGCAATCCCTATGTGTAGGTTTATGAGCCTCAGGTCTCTTATTAAAGCACCAGCTGGCGGAAGCAGTCCCTTTCCCACCACCACGCTGTGACTACCAACCAGTCAGCATTGACACGCCCAGGTGTGCCACATGCTGGCTTGTTTTAGAACACCTTTGCTGTCTCCTCCTCCCTCCCCCACACCCAATCCCTTGTGCTTTGCCTCAATTCTGCCATGAGAGCCTCCATCCCAAGTCATGTGGCTTCCCAATCCAGGCCACCAGGGCCTGGGGCCCTGTGCGGCAGGAACTATCCTTGTCATTTTAGAAGCCCCTTAGAGATATGTGTGTCATTGAGAGGTGATTAAAAGCAGTAAGTGAAGGTATTAGCTGTCATATCATCAAGAGGAAGCTGAGAAAAAAGTAAAGAGGAAGTGGACCAATTTATGTCATCTCTGCCCATTCTGAGGATTCTCAAGTGTCTCCAATGGGAGCATCAGCCTGTTAGAATGATATTCTCAGATGGTCAAATTACTGTCACAGAAGCTCTTAATCAAACTGTACTTGCTTACTAATTCCCGTGACCCCTCCCCACTAATTCTTCCATCCCCTTTTCAGTGTTTGCCAGATGGCATTCTTGCAAATCTGGAGGTAAAAAAAAGCATGCTGTGGCTGAAGCAGCCCAACAGCTCTCCCCATGTCATGGGACCAAGTGACCAGTTAGGCCTTCTTGGGAGATAAAACCTCATAATGATGAATATTTGCTCAGCAGCCATGGAGCCAGGGGCTGTGCAAGAGCTGTTTGTTTGTTTTTTAAGAGACAAGGGTCTCTTCTGTTTTTTGATAAGACCAAAAGAGCTAAAAATAAAGACAGGGAGAAATACCATAAGAGCAGTCAGAACTCTTCTCTCTTGAAAAATACCCTCACCAATGAAGCATCCTAGATGAGAGTATGGGTAGAGTTTGCAAGTGATTTAGGATCATGAATGGTGTCCTTGACCCCTTTGTCCACCCCCACCCAGAATCCAGTCCAGCACCGTGCCTGAGGAATCTGAATAAAGAGTCGATTTCCGTCTAGAGCTTCCATGGCACTTTGCTCTAGAGGGTGGTTTTAGCCTTTGAGGAGGAGGGGAGCTTATGAATTCCTTTCATTCATTTACTCAATATTTATTTAATACTGGAAAAAGGATTATTTCTATTCTGGTGACACTGACAATAGACAAAGTTTCCACCTTTCTTGTGGTGAGTAAAACAGAAAGCAAACAATTTTATAATGTCATGTAATATATAATGCAGGTATTTGATAAGTGCTATGAAGTCTCCTTACGAGAATATGATGAAAGCTGTAGTCCTTTTCTAAAAAAAAAAAAAAAAAGTCAGAATCAATGCTGCCTATAATTTCCAGAAGTTCATGGATCGTCTGCACTCACCCTGTGAAGCTGCTCCCCAGCAGTGGTTCCCAAGCCCACGGAAAGTAGGGCTCACATGAGTCTTTTTTAAAGTTCTACCAGTGATTCTGCTGCACAAAGTTAAGAACGATTGTTTAAGAGGATCTGATTTTAATTCACATTATAAAAAATAATATATTAACGATGATTTACAGAAGGCCCACAAAGAAAGACAAGCATACCTACAAGACACCTGGCCGAGGCCTGCACTGGGCGGGGTGAGCCCCTCAGCATTTATTGTCTGGTGACCTGTCCTAAAAGGTCTTCTGCCCGGGGAGCCAAAGTTCAGTGTGGCACTGAGGGCATCTTTGTTTGCACAGTGCTTAAGCCAATCCTGCCCCCTCCTCTTTTTTTAAACTCATGCCCCCTTGGGATCAAAATTAAAATCTCATCTTTCCCTGGAAATTCTGAAATAAAGTCCTAGTGGGGTGTAATCCTTGAGGAAGAATTGCTGTATTTTCAGTGTAATCTCATAAACCAAGACATTGGTCAGCCCCGTTTTTTAAAATGTGTATTATAAAAGTATCGAGATTCAGATACGTTCATGCTCAATATACTTTTCTAATACATACACATAATTCATGTCCTTCCTCGTCCCTCCTCAACCCTTTTTTGATATTCCCGCTAAATGTAGTGCTTTACAGTTTACGACTAAGGTTTGCATTTCTTGATTCTCACTGCCAGGATTTCTAGGTGGAAGAATAAATGGATGAGAAAAGGAAGGGAGAATTTGAACAGCAGGGAGTTTTTGTATAAAAATGCAAACCCTTCATTTCATTCTCTATGGAAATTCCATTAAAATGCTAGTAAAGAGACTTTTTTTAAGGCACAGACTCACATGAATGGGGAAAACGGGAGAATAGAAAACAGCAGCAAAATTTGAAATGTGAAAAGCAGCTAGATAAAGGGTAATTTACTTAGCAGACCCAAGGAAACGGAGGAAAAATGGAATCCTCAGCCAACAGTGCAGAATGTGGAAAACCACCCCAATTTGTGAGCCAGAATCCCCATAAGGCTTGAGAACTGGCAGCACCAGTTACTTCTGGAAGCGGAGGTGAGGGTGAGCGGTGCAAAAATTGGAAGAATTGGTTGAAGGTCTGTTTATGAAGCAGTCACATCTCCAGATTCCTTCCCAAGTCCACACAGCTAGGTGATTGCCTCTCCCACATTCTGGACAAAGACAGGAGAGGGCAACGCCAATGGTCTCTGGCCCCAGAGAGGCAGGCACTGCTGAGGACAGGGGATGCTGGAGTCCCCAGGCGCCATTTCCCCTACTCAGCTCCCAAAAGTCTGGCAGCCAGACCTTCACCTTTTAGGCAGGAGCTTGATAGCATCTCCTCTAATCATCTGGCCAGCCCCAAAGGAAAGACCTAAAATACTGCCATGGGAGTTCTGCAAGGAAATGGCCCAAGCACTTCACTAAGATGAAGATTATAATTGACAAGTTCACCTATAGCCCAGAGCTTCCAATAAGATTCTTTGTGCCTGGACTTAAATACAAACAACTCCCCATAAAATGAGGATAACAATATCTCACAGGATTGGTGTCAGGATGAAATGAGACGGTACTTGTGAAGTCCTTAGAACAATGCCTGGCACATAGTAGGAGTTACGTAAGTTATTGTTATAGATAGATAATCAACCAGATCAACTAAGGATTATCAGATATCTAAAGAAATCCTCCAATATGATCAATAGAGACCAAAACAAATAGACAATAAAGTTGCTTGGAGACTCTGCTACTTAGAACAAGAACCAACTCCCACCCACCCCTAAACCATCATTTATGTAAATATAGCTATATAAATATATATTTATATGGAAATACTTATAAAGACATATTAAATATATATTTTATGTATGTACACATACACATATACAAAGAGTTCTTAGAAATTGAAAATATGAGAGTAAATCTGAAAAACTTAATAGGAATTTGGAAGCTAAAATTGAGGAAATCTTTCAGAAAGCAAAGTAAAAAGGAAAAGAGATGAAAAATTGAACAGAAAACAGATGATTAAACCAGTCGAGGAGTTCTGACACCGAGCATAGAAGCTCCAGGAACAGAGAAAGGAGAAAAGAGAGAAAAAAATCAAAGAAATAATTTAATGGAATTTCCCAGACCTGAGACATTTTGTGGATTGGAAAGGCCATCAGTACCCAACACAGGGTACATGATTGGAAATTGCAAATCACTGTATGAGAGTGGCTCGGCCATTTCCAAAGAGGGGAAAAATCTGGTGTAAAGTAATTAAGAATCAGGAGGCAGGAGATTTCTCAATACTGGAAGCAAGAAGCAATGAAGCAGTCTTCAAAATTCTGGAGGGAAATTGTTCCCAAACTAGAATTCTCGGCCCAAACATCCAATCAAGATATTCTCTGTGTTAACTAACCTTATGGTGGTAATTATTTTGCAAAATATATGTGTATTAAATCATCATGTTGTACAACTTAAACTTACACAATGTTATAGGTCAAATATATCTCAATAAAGCTGGGAAAAAACACATAAAATCAAAGAAGATAAGGAATGAAATAACAGAAACGTTTAGTAATGCGACAACAGAATGAAAAATATTTTGTTGAATATATATTTTCCCAAATATTTGATTAAGGGCTTATCTAGATAATATTAATTGTGGCTCTTCAGGAATAAAACGTAGTAAATACAAAAGAAAAAAAGACATTCTTACATAGTCAGAGTCTGAAGCATTTATTTCCCATGCACTGTTTCCTGGAAGCCACTAGAGAATGTGCTCCGCCAAAATGAGGGAGTAAATCTCTTAGAGGAAGACACGGGATGCGGGAAACCTGAGAGCCGACTGAAAGGATGAAGAAGGGAAGGCTCGGACGATGGATAAGGGAGAAGCCAGAGCAGAGATGGGTACCAGTGGTAGAGGGAAGCCAGTGCAGGTTGGGGCAGGTCGGAAGGCTCTGGCAGAGGTTCTCCGTGAAGATTAAATCACTAGAAAAATGGATGCATATGATCCCCTTGAGAGAGGACTTAGACAACTGGCAGAAGAAATTGGGGTTGAATTGTGAAACAAAGACAATTACACAAACAAAACAACCAAGGATAATTATTCTAGTGAAAACAAAAAGTACAGAGAATTAATCACAGAGTAGTTCATGGCTCAGCTGTAGACAACTGTCATAGCCATAATAACGTAAAGAATAAATACTGATCTGACCCAATTACAGTGTTATTAGACTGGGAGGCTGGGGGCTGGAAAGGGAGCACATATGTGGTCAGAGCAGTGGAGAGAAAAGAGACCTGAGTCTTTATCATCCATAATAGGAAGTCATTAGATAATGGCTAAAACTGAAAAAGCAAAAAGTATAATACAGGGATATGATCTACAGGCATAAAAGTAAATACCAAAATAATTGGTGGAGAGAAAAAAGGTGGTTGCTTCTGGGAAGGAGAAATTAGCAGCGGCAAGCAATGGACTGCTGGTTTTATTTTTTTTAATAACAAACTAAAAGTATTTGGTTTTATAAAAAATACATTGTACGTGTACAACTTTGAATAAAGATAGAAACTTAAAAAATGTTTTACAAGTGTCAAGTCGGTAATAACTGTTTCCTTTCCTTTCACCTGTAGATGGAGTAGAACAGCCCTGGAAATAGCCAAATCAGCTTTGTTGTGGCTGTTGTTACTGTGATTTTTTTTGTTTTTTGTTTTTACTTGCATATACTAAGGCCAAAATCCTCTGTGTGACTTTTCAGGCTGGACCATAGGCAATCACAAAGTCTGTACCTGGCAGGCCCCATGGGGAAAAGCTGGCCTTCCCACAGCAGACTTGGTGCACGGTCCGGAGGGAGTTTCAGTCAAAGACCCAGTCCTGTGGAGTAGGAAGCCCTCAAATGGTTACTCTTCTTTTAAATTTGAAGTGTTTGCAACATCCTGCTTCCTATCTTGTCTTTATCTCCCTTTTCAGTTTGGCCCCCTAAGAAATCCCTGCCTTACACAAAGGTGTGCCCTGGTACATTCAAAGGGTGCCCGTCATTGCTCTTTCCCTTCCCTTCTGGGGCCCTCGGCGTCTGCATCCAAAAGGGACTGGACTAGAGCATGTCAAGACCCCCTCAATGCATCTAGAAAGTGTCTAGCAAATACAGCTCCTCTCCTGAACTCTGCAGCATTTGCATCACCTGTACCCAAGAATTTAGCACTCAGTTACATCCCCTCCCCAAAGATTAGCTGGGTTTTTTGTTGATGGTTGCTTGTTTGTTTTATGTATGTGATTTAGGATTGTGTCCTTCAAATAGAAAGTTCCCAGAGGGCAGAGGCCCAGCCCAGACTTCCTGTGCTTGACACACCTGGTGCAGTGCTGGGCATCTGGTTCGTGATCAGTGACAGTTCCCTAAAGGAACGATGGTGTAGGGGTTTTCTGTGAGAGAGGACAAGAGTTGATGCTAACCCTTGGTTTTGTCCACTGCCAAGTCTCCAGCACCTAGAACAGGGCCTGCCATATAGTAAGTGCTCAAAAAATATTTGTTGGATGGATGAATGAATGCACCTAAAAGATGGGCTGGAATGGAATTTAGTGGTTAGAAATACTGAAGCATTCGGGGGCCTCTGGAAAAAGCTGTTGTTGGCCCCCAGTAAGTGACTTGAATGAACAGGAAGAGGAATGCAAAGCCTCCCACCTTCTTCTCCTCAAGATTCCCAAGTGCAGAGTGTAAATATTCAAACCTCTCTGAAAGATGGTTGAGCTAAATATTTAAAGCCCTCCAGATAAGCATTACCAACTACATCCTGTGTAAGAACTCGTTCCATAAAGAAATATAGCAGAGGTAGGCACAAGGTGGATGAACAGGACTTTTATTCAGCATCATTGATAGAGAAAAATGGGAAACAACCTAAATGTTTAATAATAAGGGACTGCTGGTCACAGGAAAATGTTTATTATACTTTGCTTAATGAAGAAAATAAGACAAAATTATATGTGCCTTTATTTTGTGAAAAAAATATATTTATGAGTGTGTATATATATTTATGTAGGTATAGACATATATCTATATGAATAAAAAAATTGGATACATATGAGCTGATTACAGTGTGAAAGAATTAAAGTGGTTTTTGTTTTTTGCCTCTGGCTTTTCTATATTTGTAAAGCTAGCATTGCTTTTGTATTTAGGGAAAGAATATAAATTATTTCTTTAAATGATATTATATGGCAACATTGCTATCCAAGTTTATATAGACAACAAAATTGGTGAATAACTAAATGCATGTTAATCCATACTCTCACAGACATCAGGAAATTGGGGAGACTGCTCCCCTGCCCCCCGTTTTGAGAGAAGTAAAGGTTTATTCTGGGCATACTTAATAGCTGAAGATGTGTGATTCTGAATGATGTGCCAATTAAATTTAAAGAGTATAATTCATCCATCAGGGGATACAGACGTTAAAAGTGATGGATAAGAAAATTGAGCCTGTTTTTAATGGTGGGGGTCTGGCCTGGGAGGGGAGGGGCTTGGGCAGGGAGGAGCAAACGGAAGACCCAAGCCAAGTGGCCTCAGACGTGTCATTAAACTTCTGTGCGTGCCCCAGTCTGTGGCAGGTGCTCTGAGAGACATTAGAGAAGCCAAAGACCAGTTTATAGTCTAATTAGAAAGACAAGCCTAGCACTTATATAACCATTATAGACGAAGGCTAGACTGGATTGTTTATAATTAGTGCTAAATAGCAAGATTCAGATGAGTGCTCTGACAATGCTCTAGATTTTAAATATTTTAAGATGCTTTGACATACATACGTATATATGTATATTTAAACAGAATTCATTAAGAATTCAGAGGCTAAAAATAAGCAAGGATTGAGCATTAGAGTAAGATTACAAATTTTGGTGTCTATATGATTTTGTATATAACTTCTTGGTAGGGATGTTCCAAGAGATAAGCATCTTCAACAGGAAAGATGCCCGAGCACTTAAGTTAGTAAGGTGAGCAGACTATGGTGCTGAGGGCTCTTTCTCCTGGGAAAGGCTTGATGGACAGGAGAGATCTCTAAGGCCTAAGGACTCAAGGTGCAGAGGTTGTTAATGGATTTAGTGGGGAAGGGAGGAAAGGAACACAGGGTTTTAAGGAGATTGGATGTGACAGAAATGGATACATGATGTTAAGGGCCTAAGACTGGAAGCTGCTGCAAAGTCTGGGGGCCCTGAACCCTAATGTGGCTGCTGCAGGTGGTTCATGCTACTCAGTGTCCTCCCCGCCTTCAGACTGTCCATCTCCTAAGCCTGATGCAACAATAAAACTGCCATTTGCTCAGAAGTTAGAGAGTGTAGGCTTAGGATTAGGATTCTTTACCCCTGATACCAAAGGAATACTTGTTCATGAGATAACTGAGCCAATACAGAAAGTCAAAGGAGGAAATAAAAATCACCTGTGATCCCCCTTCAGCTAGGATTGCTAGGTTTAGCAAGGAAAAATAGAAATGTAATATTTGGGACATATATATACTAAAAAATTATCCATTGTTTATCTGTGATTCAAATGTGATTGGGTGCCCTGTGTGATATCTGGCAACCCTACCGTCAGAGGTGGCCACAACGGCTGGCTTCACTCGCCATCCCCGCCCCCTGCCCCCCTGCCCATTTCTGAATCCCCTTCAGCCATGGCCCTCTTCCTTTACTACATTGGATTCTGTGCCTTAAACCAAATTTATCTGAACTCTCACCAAATTTCTTTGCTTTCCAGTGCCACTGCTTCTCTCGGAAGTACCATCTCACACCCAGCGTCCTCAGGGGTAGCAGTGGGTCTCCCATCTCCTAGAAGGGCTGCATTTGTCCTGGGCACTGCTCCTCTGCTGGCACCCGAGACAGCAGGCTTGGGATGCCTGCAACAGCCCCCGCAGGTCCCTGCTTCCAGGCCCACCCAATCCCACGGCACCTGATACCAGCCAGGTCAACACCATCACCCTGGGGAGAAGCCAGAAGCCTGACCCGGTGCACTCCCACTAGGCTAAACCAGCCTCCAGTGTGTGCTCAGCCTGGTTCCCCATTCAGCAACTTTCAACATTAGCAGCCTCCACACTGCCAAAGCCACAGGGACACAAAAAGGAGTCAGACCAATCCTGAGCCTGCCCTTGGCCCTACACTCTGTATCCAGTCCCCCAGTGGAATCCCCTGGCCTGGGCTCCTCCTGTTCCATCCCTTAGGAATACCCTTCTTCTCTCCCTCCTCCTTCCAGTCTCCACAAATCTCCTTTACCTCCAAACATCAGCCTTCCAAAGCCCGGGGCCTCCCTGGGGCCCCCACAGTCCCCCTCAGATGTGCAGGTCACTCAAGACACTCTTTTCTCAAAACCTATCTCAGGAAAGGAGTTGTCAGGGTTAATGGGCTATTTCAGGGGTGGAGTGGGGGTGGTGGTAGGGATGGGAGACTAAAGGAGAGGAGATATTTTCTCCCTTCTCTTTCCTCCTTGATGAGACAAGTTCTATTTATTTTGCTTTTATCAGAGTATTTTGGGTGTTCCAATTCCTAGCCACACTCCTGCCTACAACCTCTCTATATTCTGCATATCACCGCAGCGTTTTGCATCTCCCATATATTGAACAAAATGTTTTGGCTTTCATTTCTTCTTCTTTTTTTTTTAATGGATGGCTGGGCTCCAGGGAAATTTATTTCAGAATATAATTTCCTGTTTCCAACTTTAGAAAAGACAGGAAAACACTGCTGAAAACCAAGTTAATCAATAGGGCTAGAAAAAAACACCAAACCCACCTAGGGTCATTACTAAAGCAATCTTTGTCAATTCTGCATTCAAGATATTGACACATACAAGTGTTTAGTAAACCAGAAGCCACTTTCCCACTGAATTAATCGGGTTCTCACTAAAATAATTACCTGATTTCACAGGCACATGCTATTAACCCCAATCCCAAATCCAATTCTGCAGATGGTGGGCATTCGATTAAGTATTCCTAAATGTAATCCTTTAATCCACCTTAATCTCCACCCCCACCCACCTCATTTGACTACTGAAATGGAAAAGTGATCCATGCAGCTGTTCACCTACCAATTCTAAGAGGCACTTCAGCTTTCCTAGGGAGGGTTAATTGGTGGAGAAGAGAGTTCAAGGCAGCCCCAAAGTTGAATTTGTTTGCTCCTGATGCATTCAGAGTTTAGCACCACCAACAAAAACAAAACTACACTAAACAAGAGTGAACAGTTTGGTACAAATAATAATTTCTCTTTAAGACTTCTTTTATTTTTTCGTTTTTAAAACGTTGAAATAACGCACCTGCTCTTTGTTTTTGTTTTAAAAAACCTCAAATTAGGATCCGCCCGGTGGCGCAGCGGTTTAGTTCGCGCTTGGCAGCCCGGGATTCGTGGTTCGGATCCCGGGCGCCTGCCGACGCACTGCTTGTCAGCCATGCCGTGGCGGCGTCTCATATAAAGTAGAGGAAGATGAGCACGGATGTTAGCCCAGGGCCAGTCTTCCTCAGCTAAAAGGGGAGGATTGGCAACGGATGTTAGCTCAGGGCCGGTCTTCCCCACAAAAAAATAAAAAATAAAAAAACCCTCAAATTATACGGAAGGGTATGCAGTAAAAAGGAACCATAGTTCTTCAATTGAAAAATTTAAAAAAACAAGAAACTGTTTTTAATAGTTTGCAGATATCCTGAGACCTCTGATTTTCAAACCACAGTGGAGTCCCCCTGACGCCCAGACGTACCAATTGGAAAGTAAGAAGTAGGGCTTGGAGCCTCGTAGAGGAAGGTGAGGACGTCCCTGACATTCCTTGGTTGATTTGTTGCTGTTTCCAAGTAGAAATAAATATTAGGGTGTTTGAGGACATCTGGAGGAGGGAAAGGTGAGAGGAGCCACAGCTGCTGTTCAAGGCCACAGCCAAAGGAGTTCCTTGAAGAATACAGACCGTGAGGAGTCCTGCTCCTCAAGCTCCCCCCGCCCCCCACCCCCCACTCTTGCAGGAGTCTCCCTGCAAGAATCTCTGTCCGGGAGCCCCCAGACACTACATTCTTGTCTTGCCTCCAATCCCCCACCTCCCGGCTGATCACTCAGGATAGGTTACTCCACTTTTTGGTCCTCAGCTGTGCTGTGTCAAGTAGAAAAGATAAATATTTTATATTCCTAAAGCAGGGGGTTTATGGAAAGGATGCACGCAGGGTGCCCAGCATTGTGCTGACCCTTGAGAGAGAAGGAAACAGGCGTCAGAAATTCGAGACCCACTCTTACAGGGATCTAATAACGGTGGTCCTCACTGTAAAATGCCTCGCTGCCCCCATCGCTGCAGAATGGAGTCCGCGACCCTTCACAGCCCCATTCCCCACTGCCAGCCCAGACAGATCTCCCCTTGACACTCAGGCCATATGTGAGCTTCTTGTAGCTTCTCTTGCAGGACCTGCTGTTTTATCCCTCCATCTGGATTTGATCAGCCTGGTGGCAGTGGGTGACGTTTCTGGGTGCTAACAATAGGCTGGAGTCTGGTGGCTGCTGCACGGTCTAGACAGGGCCTGCATTTCCAGTTCACACAATCCCAGCAGACAACATCTACACTGGCATTTTCTCCCAGACTGCACTCCTCTCGTGTCATCTGCCAGGACCCTGAAGATCTTTGAGTTTGAGGTCGCTGACCTTCCTACCCCATGCCAGGCACACGGACCAAACTTAATAGCCACGCCTGCTAAAATGAGAACAGGCCTCTCCCTGAGGGCCACACCAAGCCCTCACCCCTGGTCTCCAGCCTCAGAAGCCAGAAGAGCAATGCGGACAGCTGGACAATGATGATGGTCTTCTGGAAATTCCAGGCCTGGAGCAGGAGCCTCTGCCTCGGCCCCCTGTTCCCCAGCATCTCTCTCCCTCCCTCTCCCCCACTCTCCTCCCTTCTACCTTCTACCCATCCCTGTTCCTGTCTCTGTCTGCCCCTCTCCCAGCAGAATCCAGACAGCACACCACAATTATCCCCAAATTGATGCTCCATCAAATTTGCCTGAAGCTGGGGGTCAGGCTGCATTTCCATTAGTGCCCCCTCTCCATCGTGGTCCTGCATGACAGGAGCTAAGAGCCTGCTACTTAAGAGCTGCACAGACCAGCTGCAGCCCTGGCCCTTTTAAGCATCCTTTTCTCCAGATTGCCTTTTTCCTTCCTCTGGGCTGTTCCCTGACACCTCCTCCTGTTTCCCCAATTCCTACATGTAATTGAAGGCTACAGAGGTATCATCTGAGTGATTCTGAAGATGGTGCCAGCTCTCAAGACCACCCACCTCATTCCTCTTGGAAGACAGCAGCCCTGTGGCGGTGACGGAGAGCAGTTCACAGTGCTGGAGGCCTCCCAGCTCTGCTGTCGGGAGGGCCAAGCACGGCAACGTCATGTGTGTGGTTCTCAAACTCGAGCGTGCATCAGAAACACCTGGAGGGCTTGTTAAAACACAGATGCCTGGGCCCTAGCCCCCGGTCTTTGATTCAGGAGGTCCGGGGTGAGGTCTGAGAGTTTGCATTTCTAACAAGCTCCCAAGTCATGCTGAGCTGCTGGTCCAGGGAACACACTTTGAGAACCACCAATTTCATTGTCCTCCAGAGAACTCGAGGCTGAGAGAGTACACCCCCCACCAACCTTGTGGAGGAGAGACCTTCCCTGCAGGAAGGTTAGGGTCCTTTTAGTCTATGAGGAAGAATCCAGGCTCTCCCACCTCCTGCCCCTTCCCTCTTCCTCTCTCTCTCATTTTTTCTGTCTTGCCTATCTCGTTTCCGTCTCTCCCCACTATGGCTTCGTGTCTCTGTCTCTGGGACTCTCACACACACGTTTCCCCAGTGATGAGTTGGCATCGGATTTGGAGAGTGAGCTCGCAGCCATCTGGAGACGCTGGGCCGCCCTGACTGACATATGCTAAAATACAGGCAGTGGAAAGACTCTGGGCCAAGAGACCAATTTGTTAATTTAATTGAGTCACAAACAACCAGGGCCAACAGGGTTTGTATGAAATCTATTAGGTGGTCTCAGAATCAGCCCGGGGTGGGGTCCCGAGGGAGGTGGAGCTCTGGGAGCCCATCCTTCAACTGCAGGGGTGCAGGGGGAATGGCCTGTGCCTTCCTGCTGCTTCCCAGCAGCACAGGGTGAGGCAGAGAGATGCTCGGTCGGGGCTTGTCTGGGGTAGTGGATGCCATTAGAGACCCTGCATCCCCTTTACTGGGCTGGTGCACCATCCCTCCTTCTCCAGAGACCTGCCCTTGGGCTGAACGAGCACATTCTGGCCTACGATTGCTCCTCTCCTGCTTAGGAGCAGCCCGAAGCCAGTGATTACTGATTTGGGATACCAAAGCTGGGTTACGGTAAGTGTTTGCCCGGAACTTAGGGGTTTCCTGGGATGAGGGACTGTCACGGCTAAAGCTAGGACAGTCCCAGGCAAACCAGGATGGTTGGTCACTCTACCGCTACCTCTGGGTGGAGCTAATTTTGCCATGCATGTGCTCCAGGGCTCCCCCAGGATCAGGCTGAGACTAGACTCCAGCGAGACGACATCCTTCCTTGCTGAGCTCCTTCCTGGCTGAGCCTGCTTCCCTTGCTCCTGAGAGCACTCCCCCAGTCAATCATGTGTGCCAAATCCTTGTCTCAGGCTCTGCATCCAGTGAACCCAGACATCCATCTCCCACCCCTACTGCCACCGTGAACAAACTACAAATGAGGAGAGGGTTCTTCAGCACTTCTAACGGTTCTGGGGATAAGGAATGTTCAAGGGATGATGATAATAATAATAGATATTTATTGATTTCCAGGAGGCCTCTCAGCTTCACTGTGATGCCCCCTAACTCCAGCTAACTCCAGTTGTCAAAGAATTCATGCCTTAGTTACACAGAAAGTGGAAGGCTTGAGGCCGGGACGATTCATCTCTCTCTATCTTTATATGAAGCATTTACTAGAGAGGCAACACTGCTCTAAGCTCTGTGAGGGAAAGAGAAATGTGTAAGACACCGGCCCTGCCCTCCTGTGTAGCTGTGTTGATAAGAGAGTTTCACAGGCAACATCTTAGAAGGGCACACAGGGCAAGTGCTGAGGCTTGCTGAGGTGGTGGGGGGCCTGAGTTCAGAGGAGGGATTCCCGGGGTGGCCAGGGGGTGCTGGGCAGGCTTCCCTGAGGAGGGGCTGCAGCTGGACTCTGAATGGGTGGAGAGTTATGGCAGGTGACAAGGAGAGAGCAGAGGCATCCCAGGAGGCCACAGTCTAAGGCAGGGAGACATCAGATGTATTTGCAAGTCTGGGAGGGGATGTTTTTCTAGAGGGAAGGCTTGCATAAGGAAGGAGGAGTTGGGTCTGGAGACCTTGGCTCAGCACTGAGTTAGTATCCTTTTCTATGGGCAGAAGAATGAGAATGGCTCCCAGCAGACTGGTCCTTCTGGGGAGAAAACAGATGGGACCAAACCTTCTCCAATGGCTGAGAGCAGCACCTTCTCTACCGAAGGATGTGGGTTCCTAAGTGGGAGGTCTGGTCTGTCACACAGGGAGTTAGGGGCCTAGACCGGCCCAATCTCTTCCCTCCCCTCGATGCCCCTCCCCTCCTCCAGGACAACCATAGAGAAGGTGTAAGAATACTCACAAAGAACCACACACAGGAGATGCTCTCCCCTCCGCTCCTCCCTCTGGGTAATGCTCTTGTCTCGCATCTCCTCAGACCTGCGTTACTGCTGACTCCAGTCTCTCCCCTTTCCCCACCCCTTCCAGTCACCATTGGGGATTACTCTTCCCGAAACACTACTTCCAGCCTGTCACTCTCCATCTAGTGGACGTTAGTGTCTGCCCACTGCCCTTGGGATAAGGTCTGCACTCCTCAGATTAGCTATCAAAGTCCTCTACACTCCAACTGCCCTTTCTCTCCTCTCCATCCCCAGTTTAGTTTCCTTCCCTCAGGCCCTAGCGCCAGTCAAGCAGGCATGTCCCAAGCTACCTCACGGGACCTTGCTTTGAGTCTTTGTTTGAACTTTTCTTTCTGCCAGAATACCTCACTCCTTTTCTGGGACTATCCAATTCCACCCATTCTTCTCAGTGCCTCCGAAAGGTCTCCTCTTATCATGCCCAACCACATTGGGCTTGCCCTCTTTAAATTTCTACAGCCTTTGTGTGGTGCATTGTCTGCAAAGATGGCCACCAACAAGTGCTCCCATTCCTGCGTGCATCTGCTGCTCCTCCCATCAAAAGCTGTAGTCTATTTGCTCCCCTAGGGACCTGAGCTGGCCTCGTGACTTCCTTAGACCAATAGGATTCAGTAGAAGCAATCATGTGACAATCTGGGATTAGGCCGTAAGAGACCTGGCACTTCCACTTTCAGAGTCTTAGAGCCCCAAGAAACCATGTAAGGAAGTCTGACTACCCTGCTGGAGAGAGAGAGGCCTGGCCTGGACCCAGCCAATCCAACAGTGAAGTCAACTGGATCCTCTAGCCCAAGTCGAGCTGCCCCAAGTGACACATGTAGAGCAGAGACAAGCCTTCCCTGCTAAGCCCCATCCACATGGAAGCATCATAAGCAAATAAATGGCTGTCACTGTTTTATGTGTGTGTCTGGAGTCAGCTCCCACTTTGGTCTGAATCTTGGCTCTGCTGTTTAACAAGAACTGCTTCCTCGTAGAAAGTGCTCTCTGGGACCAGGCTTTGTGCTAAGTACCTTACACATGTTAGCTCATGGAGAGGGTACCATGATTATCCCCATCCCACAGGGAGTTAAGTGATTTGCCAAGGTCCACACCTTATCAGTGATAAAACTGCATCATCCCCAAACCTGGAGTTCAGAGTTCAGATTCCTAACGATTACTTACTAGTTATAGGAGCTGTATGACCATGAGCAAGTATTTAACTGCTCTAGGCCTCCTTCTCCTCAACTGGGAAATGCAGAGAAAGGTATGGAACTGGTTGGGGATGGTGGTTTACGAAGATAAACTGAGGCGGCTCACACACGGGCTGGGCACTGAGCAATTGCGCATGAAATACTGCTTCCCTTTTCCCTGGTGTGATATAGAAACAATCTCCTAGTCTCCTCCCAACAAACACTGTTGAAATCCTGGAACCTCAAGTCTTAGCTTATAAATAACAGTGCTGGGCTAACCTGCAAAAACTTGCTTGGACCATAGTGCCCCAGAAACTCTGTACATCTATATTGGAATAAAGATATTAGTAGAAACTGATATTGATAATTAAACAAACAAATGAAGTAAGAAGGGGATTTCTGTTTATCTTAGTAATAGCACAGGCTTATAAGTCGGGTGATGAGGAAGGGCCACGCTGGCCTTGACCCCAAGCTTGGGGCAACCTCAAATACTGCCTGCTGATGTGGGGTGGATGGTGCTGGCTGTTCTGAAGCAGGGAGGAGAGCTGGTCACAAATGTGAATTTCAGCCTTGAACTCCATCCTCCGCATCTTTCTGCTGCTTACAGAGTGGCTGGCAGGGTTTTCTTGGAGGAGCTGTTATAGCTGAGTGTGGCCATAAATGGTTCCCTGACACCTGCTTCTGCTCCCGTGGGCGCCGCCCTCTCAGAGAACCCCATAGGAGTTCTTTGTGAGTGCTCACCCATGCTGGGCCTGGTGTCTGAAAAGAATAGTTTAGTTACAGGATCTACAGCACAACAGCATTGGCTGCTAAATTGCTTCTTTACTAGACCTCATTATGGTTTTGTTTTTGTTTCTTTATGGCTTACTTCATGATAATCTGTTCCTCATTTTTTACATTTTTTTGGTTAGTTTTAAACCTGGTTTGTGTCAACAGAAACACTTCATACTCGATTGACCCATTTGTTGATAGATTGGAGTTTATCTTCTTTTTTGTTGGCTTTATAACAATATTTTCAGCATTCTCGTTTATAAACTGTCAACATCCTCATAATTTTAGTGCCCTTAAAAAGTGACCATGGCACAGTTGCACTCCAACTTGTTTGAATTTAGGTCATCTTTTTCATGCCGAAAGTTTATTGACAGTAGAATGGATAAAGTGTGGTTGATTCATACAGCAGAATAGTATACAACAATAAAAACGAGCAAACTTTAGCTTCATTCAACAACAGAGATGAATCCCCCAAACGTAATGTTGAATGAAACGAAGTCACATCCAGAAGAATACACACGTAATGGCTTACTGATGCATTCTGGTGTGAGAAAACCATAAGAAACATGAGACAGAGGTGACTATGAGAGTCACGGGTATGGACCTGGGAGCTTCTGGGCACTGAAAATGTTCCATTTCTTGACCCAAAGGTGGTGACACGTGTTTGCTTTAGAATATTTTGCTAAGCCAAATGTTTAATGCTTTTGACATTGTGAAGGGTTGAAAAATAACTGCTAAATATACTGAATTGAGTAGGAATTTAGGCTTTACAAATTCTATTTGCCAATTATAAGCTTCCTGATTTGTTATTTTGCCAATTAGGTTTAACTGAAATCCATCCAACCACCAGGTAAATTTGAGGGTGGGGACTTCAAAATCTGCAAGCTGCAGAGTCCTGCCATGTATTTGCTATACAATAGGAAATTGTATAGCTAGATGCATATATTAGTCAGGGTTTACCAGAGAAACAGAACCAATAGGATGTGTATATACATAGAAAGAGATTTATTATAAGGAATTGGCTCAGGTGATTATGGAGGCTGACAAGTCCAAAATCTGCAGAGTGGGCCAGCAGGCTGGAGAACCAGAAGAACTGATGTTCCTATTTGAGTCCGAAGGGCATCTGCTGTAGAACCAGGAAAAGCCAATGTTGCAGATGATGTTCAAGGGTAGTCTGCTGGAGAATCCTCTCTTGCTCAGGGGAGGCCAGTCCTTTTGTTCTATTCAGACCTTCAACTGATTGGATGAGGCCCACCTACATTCTGCTTTACTCAAAGTCCAGTGATTTAAATGTTCATCTCACCTAAAAAGAACTCTCACAGAAACACCCAGAATAATGTTTGACAAATATCTGGGCACCGTAGCCCAGCCAAGTTGACACAAAATTAACTATCACAGTGGGTTTCACACGCTACCTGATTTACTTCTGACACAGCCTCATGAGTTGGTTATTTCAAACCCGATTTTGCACAGAGCACCTAAGTACCCTGTCCAAGGTTGCACAGCTGGTAAGCAGCAGAGGCAGGAGTTAGATCGAAGTAAGCATGACACCAAACACTAATGGTAAGCAAGCTTTTTTTCTTGCATGAAAACCAATCCAAGAAAAATTAAAATGTTTACAGGCTGCATATTTTCATCCCAAAGGAAAAGAACTTGATTGAATCTCACGGGGAAAATGTATTTCAAAATATAATTATCCAACTTATTGATGGGAAATTGCCTCTGGTTTTTAGTCACTAATGTCATATCTGGGCATACTTGAGAGGAAGCAGCTTTCTAGTATTTCACCCTGTGAAAGAAGTGCAGTGGGCTGTACGTTGTACATTCCTGCACTCTGATACGTACCAGAAAGGTGGCCGAGGACAAGCAGGCTTGGTTTTAGATGGAAGAGGATGAGACTGAGTAGATATGGAAGGAAGAAAGCAGGAAACTTCGGGGTGCTGGCCAAAGCTTCAGTGGCTGATGGCTCTGACATCTTGTCATGTCTAATCCCACTTCAAAACTTGAGGCGTGCCTTTCCCTAGAGGAAGAACATTATTAACCCAGCACTTAACTTTATCCACCTTGACCTGAAAGCTCTTTGGAGGTTACAAATGCAATGAACTAAAAAAGATAGCAAGAAGTGGACGGGGAGGAGGGGAGGATGGGGGGAGAATGAGGAACGAAGAGAGAAGTGAGAAGAGACATAATAGATGTTTTCGAGAAAAATGGAAAAGAGAGCAGGGAGAAAGAAGCTGGTTAAAGATGTCTTTTTTTGCTGAGGAAGATTAGCTCTGAGCTGACATCTGTTGCCAATCTTCCTCTTTTTGCTTGAGGAAGATTCACCCTGAGCTAACAACATCTGTGCCAACCTTCCTCTATTTTGTATGTGCGTCACTGCCACAGCATGGCCGCCAATGAGTGGTGTAGGCGGCACCCAGGAATGAACCCAGGCCGCGGAAGCAGAGCAAACCACTTAACCACTAGGCCATGGGGCCAGCCCCAAGGACGTCTGATTTTTGAGAAAGGGACTGTGATGGGATTAACAGGGACAAAGAGTGGTGAAAATCAGGGGACAGGATGAGAGAGTCAAAACTGACAAGGATAAATGCAGTTCCTGTGCAGAAGAAAGAAAGATGGCGCCACAGAGGTGGGGCTGGACAGTTCAGGGAGCACAGAAGAGTTGGAGAAGTGTGGTCAGGGGGGTGTTGGGTGTGGTCTTGGAGATATTGCTAAGGCAATGAGCAACCATCCTGATGTGTATATGGCTCTTTTTCTTCTTTACAAGTTGTATGCCAGAGGAAAGAGCATGGGCTTTAGAATAGGTTCCAAAGAAATAATCCAAAATTCAGTCTAAAATAATGTTCTACAGCACCCTGTCAATACGAATGCCAATTTGTATTTATGTGATATTGTATTATGTGATGTTGGTAAAAAAACATTATTTATCCTTTCTCATAAGGTTGCAGGAGAATTCAATATGATAATGAGCATGAAGTTCCATGCACAGAGTTGGCCCCTTTCTGTCTTTCTTGTCTCATCTTTTTGTATTGTTTGTAGCTTTGCCCCTTTTCACAGTGTTAGTCACTGTTTCGCTTCTGTAATTTTCTCTCTTGGGTGAGATGGAAGCACTGAAGGGAGAGGAATGTGTCACAGCAGGGAGAGCAGAAAGAGAGGGGTCTGGGGACCCGACTGTGGGTGAAGGCCTGGTGCTCCAGCTCCCTGACTGTGGCCTTGGGCACATCATTTACCTCTTGGAGCCCCGCTTTATCTCCCCATCTGTACAATGGGTTTGTAAGTCCTGCCCTGTAGGGCTGTTGTGAGCATTAGGAAAAATGGATGCTCAATGCCTAAGTTGGCTCTAAACAAATGATTGTCCCCAGAGCTAAGCCAAGAGTAAGTGCTCAATAATAATTGTGGAACAGAGTTCTGTGAAGCCCAGTCACCCAGTTGGATTTCCAGTGCCTGACAATGAGAATCTCCTTGGGTTGTGTAACCCTAAGAGCTGAACCTGTGAGTGAGAGGGGCTCCAACAGCAGAGCACCAGCACGCAGAGACCAAGGTCCAGACTACGGCCCCCACATCCCCCCTCTGCCCCAGGGAGAGGGCTGCCTGGTCCCTGAGTGGTCCCTGGAGGAGGGGGGCTCATCCCCATGGCACAGCAGACCTTAGATAAGCCTTCACAGCCCCTCCACTCTGTGGAGTCATAGAGACACTTCCTCCCTCCCCTCTTCTTCTGACTTTGAAATGCTGAGATCTGTTGGAAAATCAAAACCCACTATGTCAGATTCCTCAGAGATGAAAGGGAATCTAGAGTAGATGTTTAACACCATAATGAGCACTCCCCAGGCAGTGGGGACAACAGCCCCAGCCCAAGTTCTCTGATCCCAGGGCTTAGGAGCCACACACTTCCTAGAGGTGGCCAGGCCAGGAGTGTCCCACTTTTCAAGAAGAGAGGTCACAGGCTCTTGGAGGCTCTGACTGGTCTGCTCTTGTCCTGCTCATGACCTCTGCATGGGCAGGACTCTCTCCTCCCAGACATAAATGTGTCTAACCAAGGACTTGCTTGGCTGCCTTCAACTATAACTCACCTCAAGTCCTGCTCTGCCTATCCAGACCCTGATCCCAATGCACTATCTTGCGTATGTGGACAAGCCCTTAGGCCAGTCCAAACCTTCAAGGATGTTTAAGTCCCTCTCCTCCAGGTAGCCTTCCCTGACCACTCCAATTCTGGCCTATCAGCCTCTCCTCTGACCTCTAGCTACTTGGATGATAGCTTGGATAGCTCCTAGTTTAGGATACGATTATATACTCCTGCTGTTTGATTTTCTTCCACATAAGGGGCTCTGGTCTTCTGAATTAATGAGTAAACCCCATGGGTCTTTTTACTCTTTCCTGTCTACACCTGATTCATGGCCATTCGCCCAGTCCCAGCCACCATCCTCTGGGCCCTGCAACAGCCTTCTAAATGGTTTCCTGCATCCGCTCCTGCCCTGGCACAATCCATTCGCCAGGCAGAGGGCTCTTTTCAAAAAGCAACACTGAGGATCTCAAGTCTCACCCACCCCGGCCCCCACCCCCAGAGCCTTCAATGGCTTTGCATTGCTCTCCACACGGTCCATAAACCCTCTGTGATCTCATGACAATCAAGCAAACATGGCATTCGTCACCTGGTTAGTGCCAGTCTTCCCGGGTAGACTACAAGCCCTTCAAGGGCAGGGGCAGTGGCTGAGTTGGTTACTACTTCATGTCCAGGGCCTGGCACGTTGCTCGGCACATCAGTACACTTTTGTTGAATGAGTGAATAAATGATTGAAGGAATGCCCCTGTTGCAGCCTTGAGATTTCCATCAAGCAGCGTTGCATTTAGTGTCTACCCTAGGTCGAATTTTCTGGCTTTAGATCCCTAGCAAGAGGATTTGTGTGCACATGGCTTATAAAGGAAGGGTACCCATGGGAAACTGAGAAAGGAGTTGAGGGGAGCCAAGAAATAAAAAATATATTTGATCTTTGCCCCAGGTTCATGGCCCAGACCTCCTAAAACCCTGGGAATTTCCCAAGAGATCTGAGTGTCTTTTGTTATTCATAAGGAGCCCTTTTCAACCCGAGTTTATGCTAATGAGATGATTCTCATTGGGCCCCTAGGTAAATTCAGGATGGGGGCTGGTGGCCAGAGGAGGCAACCTCTTGATGAGAGGGTTGGAATTTTCCACCCCACCCCCACCTCAGGGGAGGGAGATGGGCTGGAGATCAAGTTAAATCATGGATGGCTGATGACTTAATCAATCATGTCTATGTAATGAAAACTTTGATAAAAAGTCAATGAGGTTCGAGGCGCTTCCTGGTTGGTGAACATATAAGGTCAAACGCCACATAACAGCGTTCCTGTCAACAATGGACTGCATATACGACGGTGGTCCCATAAGATCAGTACCATGTAGTCTAGGTGTGTAGTAGGTTATACCATCTAGGTTGGTGTAAGTACACGCTATGAGGTTCACAGAACAGCAAAATCACTTAACAACACATTTCTCAGCAGGTGTCCCCGTTGTTAAGCGATGCACAACTGTAGATTACTGGGAGGGTGTTGTACCCCGTCTCCACGGGGACAGAGACTCCTGCTCTCTGGACCCTTCTGGACCTCATCCTATGTGCCTCTTTTTATCTGTATCCTTTATAATAAACTATAATCATGATTATGGTGCTTTATTGAGTTCTTTGAGTTGTTCTAGAGAATTATGGAAACTGGGAGGTGGTAAGATTCCCTGAATTTGTAGTCTGCCAGGCAGAAGTGTGGGTAACCTGGGGACCATTACTTTTGATTGGCATCTGAAGTGGGGACAGTTTTGTGGGTCTGAGCCCTTGACCTGTGGGATCTGCGCTGACTCCCAGCAGCTAGTGTCAGAAATGAATTGAATTGTTGGACACCCGGTTGGTGTTGGGGAAGTGGAGAATTATTGATGTTAAAATGAGGCACTAAGTAAGCGTGGGACCTCAGGCAAAGTCCCAAGTTTCACCTGACCCTACTGAAAGGGTGTATCAGGGTGTCCCCACCAAGGCTGGGAGTCTGGGGCTTTCATACGCCCACACCCATCAGTCACTGGTTAGGGCCTCCTACAAGGAGTTTTCAGGCAGCACCTGCTCTGAGTGCGGGCAGAGCAGACTCCTGAGCAAGGGCTGCCCTCAGAGAAAGAGCCAGGGGTGTGGGCTGTTAAATCTGAAAGCATGCCAAAGAGAGGTGGTACCCACACGGTAGGGAGGGATCCCAGGACATTGGGCAGAGCACCAGACTTATCTCACCCTGGGGGCACTGTGAGAAGGAAGACATTCCTCCAGTCCATTAGGCGGTTGAGCCATCATCCCCCCCCCCAAACACACATGAATTGTGCCTGGCTCAGGGGGCTCGGAAGACAGAGGACATGGTGTCTGTCCTCTTTGGAGTTAGTTTCCTCACCTTGATGTGGTGATCCTCTGACATTTCATTAGCAGAGGGGAAGCACCTTGCAAGTATTTTGTTACTAACAATAAAGGGCTGAAGTATGGAGTTAATTTTCTTTTTAAAAATAAATTACAGCAGCTTATCTCAAAATCATGCCTCGCTCCCTTACTTCTGTGCTGAAAGTTTTTCTTGAGCCACAGATAGTGGGATCAACAGCCCCAAACTCACAAGTCATGCCCATGGCCATGTGGCGAGGCCACGAACGCCATAGGAGACCTGCTGCGCTGTGGGGGACTCGCTGACGCTTTGTGAGCCCCGGCCTCTCCTCACACCAGGTAAATGGAAAGCAGGGGTCTTGCTGAGGACTGTGTGAGAAGGATGGTGCCGTGGTCCTGGGCTGGGCATGGGGTGGCCATAGTGGGGGAGGCTGCTGAGGTTGTTAATGCCCTGATTCAGCTGAGCCAGCCGTTCCCAGTCACAGGGCACGATTCCAGTTGCTGACTGCTCTCGGTTTTCTGCTTGTGACAAATCATTAGAGCCAGGCTCTGTCCCTGCTCCTTGCCACCTCGGTTTAATATTAATTGCAGCCAAAGCAAATTAGAAGAGCGAATCTGCTGTTCCTGAAACATGCGGTGCTAACAGAGCCAAATGTAAGTGATTTTATTTGTATGCAAGTTATTTATGTGACTGCTCTTTTCTGTGAGCGCAGATGGAAAGATGACTGCCTTTGAGATAAGAGGTGGTGGGTGGTGAGCAAACGGCCAGGACGTGACTGCTGGGACACTAACAGATCCCAAGACCATCCAGCTGTACTTAAGCTTTGGAGGGGAGAGCGAGGAGGAAAATACCTTAGTCCTCACTGGCAAGAGGCTGGATTTGCTGTGTGGCTGCCCACCTATCCAGAGCATCAGTCAAATGCACGTCCCAAAGTCCCATCCATCCTGTGGGACTGAAATATCAAGGCCAGAAATATCTGTTTCATTGTTGCAGCCCCTCAGTCGCTCCCCAAGGAAGCAACTGGTGTCAGAGCGGACACTGTGTCCTCCCCACCTTCTTGGAATATGCAGAAAGGATGTGTCTGGGGAACTGGAGCTGCCAAGGTTTGCTTGGGAGGCCTTGAATGAAAATTTATGCCACTTCTTGGTGGCAGTTCCATGCTGGGTTCATTACCCAAGAGGCCAACAAAACACTTATTTAGGGAAACAGCAAAGCAAGGTGAAAAAAAAAAAAGGAGGTGGAGAATTATTAAACTTTTGGTATTTGTTACTTCCCTCAATGTGAAAAAATCTGAACAGTGGTAGACTTCCTTTTGTATCATTTTAATTTAGACGTGCGTGTGGGAGAGGGCTGTGGGACACAATCTTAACAGGATCTAGGGTTTTAATGATCTTGGACACCCTCTCCCCCATGGAAAGATGGAGAATAGAAGGGAGTGGGGCATTCGTGGTATGTGTAAGAATTTTACTCTCTAGTTGGCAGAGGCAAGTTTGGGAATTCTTTGTTTGGCAAAGACACATCTAGAGAGAAATAGCCCAGAACATGGTCCACTTCCCTGTGGGTACGAATGGTCTTTCCTGGGGCCTAAAGATGTCTTGCCCAGTGCACACTTGAATGTGTGTCAGCATCACCTGCAGGGCTTGTTAAAACACAGGTGGCAGGGCCCCACCCCAGAATGTCTGGAAAAAAAGCCCTGATCGTAGCTTTTGCCAATTTCTGTGGTGTAAACACTTCCATCATGAGCCGTTTCAAGTTACCAACATGATGCCACTGAAATTGGGAAAAGATGTGCATAATCAGCTTTTTTAGCACCCCAGAGAGGGTTGGTTTGCTGGTGGGGAACAGGCCTGTAGCCTGGGGAGTCTGCTGGAATGACTTACAGGACCTCTTACCACCATGCAGGATTCCTGAGACCTCCCTCTAGAAGAAGGAGGAGCAGAAGTATGAGGGTAGATGGGCCAGAAGGAAACAACTGGTTGTTCCTGGAAGAGAGAGGATTCTTACACCTGGCCTCCCCTTCTCTTCCCTGCTGACCTGGGATACAAAGATTTGTTACATGTGTTTTGTTTTTTTAGGAAGTTATATGCATATATATAAATATCTTTTTCCTGTCTCATAAAGTTAAATTTTAAAAAGGTGCAAAAAAGAAAATAAACATCATGTATTATTCCACCATGCAGAAATAAACACTGTTGACATTTTGACGTATATTCTAGTTTTGTTTTGTTTTTAAATCACACACATACAAACAAACATACAGATTTTATGAAGTTATCCTACACATACTGTCTTATAACCCAGTTTTTTCACATAATGCAGTACTGCGAGCATTTTCTCACATCGTTAAATGTTCTTCTACAATGTGATTTATAATGGATGGACCATAATTTATTTGGATGTACCATAATTTATTTTTTGAATCCCCTGTTTTGGGGAATTTGCTTTGCATCCAACATTTTTCAATTACAAACATGCTTTGATGAACAGCCTTATATCTAAATATCACCGTTCTATGGTTACTTCTTGGAATTCGGCTTTCTAATAGGAAACACTGGCTCAAACAAAGGTGTGCATATTTTAAAACTTTTGATTCATGGTGTCAAATTGCCTTCCAGGGAAGTCATACCTATTTATACTCCCATCAGCAGCATTTAAAAGTGTCTGTTTCATCATTCTTTCATCAACACTGTGTTTTACAAGTTTTTAAAACTCTGAGATGTGTTGTTTTGTTTGCTTTTTTCTTTTGTTTTTTCCACCGCAGTGGAAGAATCACATCACAAGAGACTTACTGGTGTCCATGTGCAGGATAGGCAATCAATGCGGGTACCACCCACAAAACTTTAAAGTTCCACTGAATACTTCCATATTTGGCTCCCAAGGAGATGATACAAATGGCAGCTGTTGCAGTCAGCTATGCCTTCTACAGTCCACGTGTTGGGATGGAAGCTGGGAGAGGGTGAGGGGCTAGGGTCTCCTAGGGAGAACCATCTCTCCCCATGGAAGAGTGACATTTGGTGATCACAATTCCTAAAAGGAGCAAGAATGGACAATAGCAGGAAGCAGGAGAGAAAGAGGACAAGCTATTAACAAGCAAATTAAGACCAGACAAGAGAGATGAATCAGAAGTGATCCAATAACCAGCCCTGGATTAAGTGCATCTGGCTCACCCGGGGATTTCACAGTCATTTGCTTCAAGCTGCTAATCTTTTCTGAGAGGTTCCCTTCAAGCCGTCTGGAAGGAATGAATAAATGGATGGCTTAGCCAAATGGTTGCTCCTGCACTGTTTATGCACGGGTGCGCACACACGTTGTCATGCCTCGTTGATTCAGGATTTAAAGTGTGGCTGGTTCACAGAATTACAGAGTTCTTAGAAGGGACCTAGACAATATTTATTCTACTTGTCATTTTACAGGTGAGGAAACCGAGGCTCAGAGAGGTGATATGATTTCTCCCGAACTTACACATCAAAATATTGGCAGAGCTGGGACGAAAACTCAGGTTTCCGACTTTTAGGGCAAAACCATTCCTACTAACGTGTTATTATTTGTTTACTCTAGCATTTTCTAAACTTACTGAATGGAGGGTAACAGAAAGAATTAATAGGGGTAACAAGACTGAAAAACTAAGATAAATAATTTCACTAATCGTCTTCCCCCGGTGGGATATTCCATGGGCAGGCACATATGTGTAGGAGGATCAGAGGAACAGCTCTCCCTGGGAGTGTGACTTAGGATGAAGGATAAGGCCCCATTTCCTCAACTGTAGTACGGGGTCAATAATAGTACCCACCTCATAGGTTGTGGTGAGATAGCAGAGAGCTTGGCACAAGGTACTCAGCAGATATTAGCTTTCTCCCCCTCCCCCTCCCCCTCCTTCTTTCCTGAGAGAGTGCCAGTTGCTTCTTGGTCTAAGTTGAAGTCAAAAGTTGCCTTGCAGGGCATATTCTTTATATGCAAATATCTAAAGTTGCAAAGGCACCAATTGCCCTGGGAGAGAGAGTACAGTAAGACCTTTTGTGGCTGAGTCAGTGTTGCCCTACCTAATACTTCCTAATGTGCTAGTTGGTGGTTGGGAAGGAGGTGGCAAGTTTGCCTAGCAGGCGAGGTTATCAAGCGGGAGGAAATGGGGAGACTGCTCACCCACCCATCACCTGGGCCTAGAGACCATAGGGAAGGCTATGGCTGGAAACCCCTCCTGATCCGGCTTCTCTGACATAGAGATTGTGCTGCAAGAACAAGGCTGAGTGCAGAGGAGTGTAAACAGTGAGAGTAGCGTCCTTGCAGCAGAGCCCAGGGTTTGGGGTCTGTGGTCCCTGATGATGCTGATTACTGTTAGTAATACTATTAGCATGGATCCTATTACCACACTGGTCAAGCATCCACTGGGTAGTGCGGGAATAGTGCCCAGAAGCTCTGCCATTGGGAACCGTGGAAGCAGCAAGAACACTCAGTGGAGCACACTCAGTGCTTCTCTGTGCCAATATTTACAACCTGGACCTAGTCCTTTGGAACAAGGAAGTCCTGGTCAATCCTGTGTAGAGGGAAAGGTCTCTGGAGGGATGTGCTGGATTTTCTGTTACCATGGAGAGTAATTGCACATTTAATTATTTTGAAACACAAAATAAAAGGGTCCTTACTTGTACCCAAAGCTGGTCATATAGGTTACGAATCTATATCCATGAAACATATTTACAAACACATGCAGAGCAATCCCCACTGAATCCTCAATAATTCTGAATTAAATATGTTATACACAATTTACAAAAATTTGTTTGATAATTTATTAAGGTGAAATTCACAACATAAAATTAACCATTTAAGAGTGGAAATTCAGTGGCACTTAGTTACATTCACAGTATTGTGTAAACCTCTAGTTAGTTCCAGAAAAAATCCACCACTCCAGAAGAAAACTCAGTACACTTTAAGCAGTTTCTCCCCATTCCCCAGTCTCCCCAGCTCCCAGCAACCACACATCTCCTTCCTTCTCTATGAATTTATCTACTCTGGATATTCCAAAAAAATGGAATTGAGGAGTCTGATTATTTTTTGTAAAGGGAACACAGAAATGAGGCAATAGCAGCCTGTGCTCTTTCTACTTTCTGGAGTGAAGTTGAAATCTCTGCGCTTCTCTGAGTGGTTTGCGGGAATCTCTGCAAACTTCTTCTCGGCAAATTTTTTGTTTAACTAAAGATTCTTAGCTTTAGTTAATAATATTAATAGTAATAACAAAAGCATTTCCTGGGTACTCAGTGTTTTAGATTCTGTATTAAATGCTTATAGACATTATCTCACTGAGTATTCACAGAAATTTTACCAGGTTGGTACATTTCATAGATGAGGAAATTGAGAGTCAGAGAAGTGACAGGCACAAGGTGACACAGCTGGCAGGGGTAGAGGTAAGATTTGAAATGAATGTGACTGACTCTACAATTCTGCCTTTTAAAAGAGTGTTTAGTAATTTCAACAGATATTCTATTCTTCTTGTGTTCACTGGTACTCCTCAGACCAACCACTGGGATTTTTTAGCATCTATTTAATGCTAATTATTATTATTATTATATTTTCATATCAATAGCAAAGTCATTAATAATTGCTTGCTTATGTATTTATGTGTTATGTATATGTTTATTTGTATCTTGAATATCTCTCCTTGTTGGAATGACAGTCTCCCCTAGTGCCTGCTACAAGTGGGAGCTTAATCAATAATAGGGGAAGAAAAAATGATTTTTATCTTTGGTTTGAATATTCCTGCCACCCCATGAGGAGCATTCCAGGTTTTCCAGAAAGAAGTTGGTTTCTGCCGCAGCCTCCATTTAGGAGGCCCGGGAGCCCAAGGAACCGAAGCTGTTGGGAGTGAGGCCGTAGGTATGGACTGTGCTCTTCCCTCTAGATGGCTCCAGTTTTCATCCCCTCCTCCTCAGCACACACGCTCTGTGGCACCGAATTGGCCACCTCCCCCCTCAGGAACAGGCCTTCTGAGTCCCCACCCCAGAGTCTGCTCCTGCCATTCTCCTCCGACCCCTGGAATGCCACTCTCTATCTCACTTTAGCTACCCTCAATTCTACTTCCCTGCCCTTCCTACCTCACCCACAGGGGTGTGTCTCTCTTTTGGGAGATCCCAGAGCCCTCCCTGAGTGTCAGATACAAACTGTCCTCAGGACCAAAGCACCATCAGGGGAAGGCAGGGCTGGACGGTGCCTCAGATGCCACCCAGACCAGGAGCGGCAAACTGTTCTGGACCTGGGGGTTCCTGGGAGATGCCTCAGGGAGCCCCTTAGGGAAAGAGGCAGGAAGGGGCAGGCCAGGCTGGCAGGGCCTGGGTCCCCTGCCCTACTTAACCAAGATACCCCGCTTTTCTCTGTATTATAGTAGTCCCCCCTTATTCACAGGGGACACCCGAGACCACGGATAGTACTGAAGCCTACATATACTATGTTTTTCCTATACAAACATACCTGTGATAAATTTTAATTTATAAATTAGGCACAGAAAGAGATTAACAACAATAACTAATAATAATATAGAACAATTATAACAATATACTGTAATAAAAGTTATATGAATGTGGTCTCTCTCTCTCAAATTATCTTATTGTACTGAAATCACCCTTCTTGTGATAATGTGAGATGATCCAATGCCCACGTGATGAGATGAAGTGAGGTGAATGACGTAGGCATTGTGACATAGCGTTAGGCCTTTGACCTTCTGACCATACATCAGAAGGAGGATCATCCAGCCAGACCATGTGGATGGCTGGACGTCAGGAGCAGACGATGTCTGTGGTTTGACCACTGGTAACTCAGAAAGTGAAACCATGGATAAGAGGGACTACTGTATGTGATTTCATTTGAAAAAAGATATTAACTGGTCAAAAGAAAAGAGCAAATACTCTATTTACACCTCCTACTTTTCAGATAAAAAAAATCTAAATTATATTTCTTAAAATTTTTCCTTCCTTCCTTCTGTACAATAGAGTTTTGGCAAATGGTCCCCACACTAGAGACTTTATTCTTGGCTCTCCTTGCAGCTGGCTCTGAGTGGCCACGTGACTAAGTTGTCACTAGGAGAATGTGAGTGGAGTGATCTGGGCAACTTGTGCATCACTCTCCTAGAAGGAAACTGCTTATCCTTCCCTTCCTCTCTCTCTGTGTTCCCAGGTGCTGGGTCACAAATGGCAGTGACTCAGCTCTAACCACACCTGTGAGGACAGCTCCCAGGGCAGGGGTCTCTAACCTTCCTGTGCCATGAACTCTCTTAGCAGTCTGGTGAAGCCTGTGGACTTTACTGGGATACTTTTTTAAATGCATAAAATTAAAATACATAAGATTACAGAAGAAACCAGTTGTATTGAAATCCAGATGTCAAAATATAATACATGAAAACCACACACACATTTGTGACATAGTAAAAATATGCTTCTTTAGTAACATTAAATAATAAAATCAAGCAGCAGGACTGATAGCAACTGTAATTTTGCAATAGCAATGAACATGAAGTGATAGTTTGAGGCATCTGTAACACTGTAATGTGATATGAAAATCTATGTGATTTCTATTGGCAACAAAGTCCCTGATCCTGCTATTATTACAGTGATACATTGCCACATTCATAATTCAAGGAAATGATGAATTTATTCAGAAGTTTGTGAAAATACCGATGTAATTTTTATTATCCCATTTCACAAATCCCTTGAGTTCTATCTACGGACCCCGGTTGAGAACTGCTGCCTTAGGGTATGGCAGGGAAAAGATGGACAGAACTTCGATCCCTGAACGTCCATGTGGAACAGAGCTGCCTGCCAGTGTGGGCCACTCCCCTGCAGACCATCATGGGAGAGAGATGAATGTATCGTATTTAAGCCATTGTCACGGTGAGTTTCCTTATTACAGCAGCTTAGTCTATATCCTAACTACTACAGCCAGGGAGAAAATGACTTATGTCTTCTGTTTTATACATTTTTGTAAATAGTTTTGTATTAGCTGCTCTTCCCAACCATCTCTTCCTCTCTTGCACATAGACAACAGCTAGATCAGGGTTGTGCAGGGAGCAAGTGTTCAGTTAGTATGTGCTGAAATTAATACAAATCTGTATAATTGAGTCCAAAACACGAAAAGTTGAGGTCAGTGAACTATGGGGCTTTGGGCAGTGAAATACTGCATTTACACCTTGATTCTGTCCTCTACTGGCTGTGCCACTGTGAGGAGGAGCTGTTTATACTCTCTGAGCTTCACCTGTGTCATTTGTTAAAACAGGAAGAAGAATTTCTTGCAGCGTCCAAAATCCAATGGGACAGACCAATGACAACTCAAACTCCATGTTGCTGCCCTTTCATCAGCATCCCACTCGGAATCCTTTGGTGTTGGGCTCCAACACTTCCTGATCTGGTTCCGAGATTGCTGTCTCTGCCAGAATCTCTGCTTACTGACTTGGGGGGCAAAGATGGGGTGGGAGGCTCTGAATATTCTCTACCCTGTTCTCCTTGCTCAGTAACAATAATAACTACCCTTTTCTGAATGCTTCCTACGTGCGAGGCGCTATGCACTGCCTCCTTAATTGGCTCACCATAGCCCTGTGAAGAAGATACTATTAGTGCTATTCTCATTTTTCAAAGAAACCGAGGCTCAGAGAGGGCAAGCAATTTACCCGAGGTCCTTCCATTATCCAGTGTCTGATATAGGATTTGAACTCAGTGCTAGTGGTTTGTCACCCAGATGCACAGGTCATGTTTGTGTGTGTGAAGGGAGACAGTGGTTGTGAGTGAGCCCTGGGAAGGCCAGCAGAGAGGGAGCAGCTGCTGGAAAGTGCCCCAGGTGGGCCAGTTTGGGAGTCCAAGACTCGGGGCACCACTGAGCAGCTGTCCCATGACTTCTTTTACACTTTAGGTCCACTCTCTCGTCTCCTCAGGGCTGAGCTCTCTCCGCCTCTCTGCTCCTGTTTCCGGCCTACTGAGTGACACCTCAGCTCACCTGCTGACTTCCTCTCCTCTTCTAGGCCACTCCACTCCCTCCAGCCCCTGCTCAGTGCCCCGGCCTGTGCCTTGTGAATGGCAGTGCCATTCCAACAGGTCTGAGATCACCGTGCCCGGGACAGCAGGCTGCAAAGGGAGGTCGGCCTGCGTCACTTGAGGGCCTGGTTGGCAGATCATAAAAGCTGGAAATGCCTGATGAGGTCATTGCACCCAGGCCCTGGGGGCTGGAGCCCGTGGGCTCCCTTGATGGCTGACACATCCTGCTACCTCCCTTTGGAGAGGCAGAGGAAGCAGGCCCAGGCTAAGAAGGCTGCTCTTCTTGGCCTAACCTTTTCCTTCCCTTCCCAATAGCCTGCCCTGGCCTCTCGGGATGGGAGGACAGAACCCCACCTTCTTGCTGGGCAGATCCAGTTCCCCAAGTCTCTGCCAATAGCCCTGAGTCCCTGCCCTTCAGGGCCCCACTTCTGGAGGGTCCAGACAGCTGTTCCGCTGATACATGGGGGTGTGGAAGAGTAGGGAGGAGACAAGCAATAAATAAAGTAATTAATGTTGATGTAAGATGCTGCCTGCAGTGGTGAACTGGGAGAGACCCAGAATCTGGAAGTGGTGTTGCTCACCAGAAGGGCTTGCTACTCCCTTCTCTGGGTCTCAGTTTCCTCATCTGTAAAATGAGTGTGCTGTCCCAGAACTGAGGATCTTACTGTGCTGGGAGTGCAGAGCCCTCTGAGGTTAGAGAGCATGAGTTCCAGGGCAGCAGGTGACGCCTTTCCTCAGATGCTACGCCGTCTTCCCAGTGAGGTTGGACCTTTAAAGGCCTGCCCCACCTAACAACCTCTGTGTGCTTGAAAGTCACCAGGAAATGACACAGAGGCCCCTGGAGTGGCGCCCGGATGCCCATGTAGCCTAAACCCCGAGGCTCCGGGGGCTCAGCTCCTGGGACAGCAAGGGCACCAGTGTGCTTCTCTGAAGAGCTGGTACGGACAGTACACCTTTGAAGTGCCTGACCAGGTCCTGGGCAAGAGGGGGAATGGGGCAAAGAGGACACCACTTCTGTCCTCCCCTTATAGCCTTGTGGTATGGCAAGATGGAATACCGCAAATGTTCAAGCTGGGCAGGGGATGGTTGGATCCAGCGGGTGAAGTTGTCCGCCTCAGAAGGTGATCTTGCTCTGCTCACTATTGCTATGGCTCTGGAAAGAATTTTTGCCCTGCAGCTGCAGTCAGCCCAGCTGGAGCTGAAAGGGTGGAAACTGAAGTCATAGAACAATTAAAGAGCTGTGCAAAATTGTCAGCTTGCTGACGAATATTTCAAAGAATGCAAAAAAGCAGGTGACAATATTCCAAAGTTTTCAGCTTCTGCATGAACCTATCAGGTCAAGCACAGGCCTCCAGGCCAGTCACACCAGGACCCTCTACCCTTCCCCCATATCATTTAGCCCTCAGATGGTCCTCACACTCGCAATGGGCAATTTATATGTGTAGAGAACTTCAGAGTTTATAAAAGAGCTCACGAGCATTTAACTCGAATGGCTAATTTCAGCCCACGTCAGACATCTCTGAGAGTGGGGTGTCTGGAGCGATCTCCCTCATCTGATACATCCGTGATTACCCCCATTTTTAGGTGAGGAAACAGATTCAGGGGTCACCCAGCTGTGAGGTTCAGGCCTGGCCCTGCCACCCAGACATTTTGAGGCCACGTTGAGGTCTTTTTCACCCATTTCATCTGCTCCATTAAGCCAAGATGCTAAAATACATATTATAGGTCTAAAACAGGGGTAAGGAATCTACCATCTGGGGGCCAAATCCAGCACGCTGCTTGGTTTTGTAAATAAAGTTTTATTGGCACACAGCCCCGTCGCTTCATTTACACGTTGTCTCTGGCTGCTTTCACTCCGACTGCAGAGTTGAGTAGTGTAGCAGAGACTGTGTGGCTGCAAGGTCTGAAATATTTACTATCTGGCCCTTTACAGAAAACGTTTGCCTGGTCTGGAATGTAAAGATCAAGATGGATTTCCCCAAGAAAGCAGGTCATTAAGGAGATCACTTCTTAACCAAAGGCCTGATGTCTCAGTCCACAGAAATGACACAAAGGACCACAAGCATTTGTGTTTAAACACCTGATGATGACACCCTGCACCTGTTTATCTAAAGCTTTCAAGTTACAGGCTCAGCAGGCCGAAACTGAGATGTGGGTGGTAATTTTGAGGAAACAACCACCAGAAAAAGAGGGCTGTGTTTTAGGCTAGAAGCTGCGGAATAGGGGTAGGGGGCAGGTTTGAGGGGGAACTGACCTAGGCTCAGAGTGAGAGGAGACTCATGTTCCAGCTCGGGAAGGAAGCCACCAGGCTGGATAGGAGGGTGTAAAGTGCTCACACACGGTCATGCACACAGTGGGTGCTCCATCAGCATCCTTGATGAAAATGCTGGGCACAGGGTGCCCTGGGAACAATAACTCAGGCAGAGGGGCAGGGCTGGTGAAGATGGGATCCCCATGGCCAAAGTCTCTGTGTGAAGGAAGGAATTCACATCCCTTCCAACTGATTGCTGGGGCCTGGCCCAGTGTGTGTGTGTGTGTGTGTGTGTGTGCGCGCGCGCGCGCGCGTGTGCATGTGCACCCCCTGGGCTGAAGTGATTGTCCTGCAGGGTGTCAGTTTCTAGAGAAAAGGTGGGTGCTCTCAGGAGGCTCTCTGAAGCTCTCCCCCTTGGGATTGGCCTCGGGAGGTGACCTGCTGTTGCCCCCACTGGGATGTGGGTCATGGAGCAAAGATGAACCGGCCCAGGGAGCTGACCAAGAAGCTGTGCCTCTGAAGGCAGAGAGTCTAGATTCAGAAGAGTCTGCATCTGTTTCTCTTCCATGGTCCTTGACCCCCCCATGCCCTAGTGGACGTTCCAGCCTGGTCTCAGCCAAGCACAAGGGTTAAGAGAAGGCACATCTGCCCAGTTTTGGGCCACAGCAGCCAAGCAGGCGTGGCAGCACCCATGGCCGGTCCTCACCAGGGCCTTCTCCTCCGCTTGTCAACTTTGGCAGCTCTCGGTTTTGTTTTATTGGAGAAAAACAAAAGGTGCTGAGCAAGGGTAGCTTCTGAGGGCAGGAGATGGCAAGGACCGAGGGACACAGCAGTGTGACAGGGTAGGGAAGGGTCTGGACAGGGGAGGTCCCCCTTGCCCTGGAGATGGCGACGGTGTGGAGGGTCTTCTGGTTGACTCTGTGCTCATGAGCCTTGGGTGGCCATGTGCTTCTCTGCATCGCTGCTAAATTCGTCCGCATCCGAGGCCTCAGAGGGTGGGGTGTCTGGGGCCATTACTTTCCCGGCTCTGCCCAAGCATGGCTCTGCTGGACCTCGCTAAATGACCCCGAGCTCCTGTTCCAAGGCGGGGCGCTCTTCCCTCTCTCCCCCTCAGACTCTGTTGGGAGCCGCATCTCTGCCAGCTGCTCAGCGCTTGGACTAGAGCTTCTGCGGGGCGATCTTTCCCACTGCATGTGGAGACACGGCGCCTCCTCCCCTCCCTGCTTGTCCTCTACGCGTAATCTCCAGCAGCCGTGTCTAGAATCACAGCTCCTTTTATTCCGCGCGTAGGTGCTCCTGGTGGTGCCCCCACCCCGCCCCGGGCCCCGCCCCCAGGACGCACCGCCCAGCCGGCTCCGCCCCCGCCCCCGCCGCGCGCTTTGTTCCCCGCGCGGTGCAGCTGCGCGCGGCGGCCACACGGGGGCGCGGCGGGGCTGGCGGCGGCCGGCGGGCCTGGCCTCCCTCCCTCGTCCTCCCCTTCCCCCCTCTCCTTCTCCGCCCCGCGCGTCCGCCTCGGCCCACCCGGCTCGGCGCCGAACGCGGGGCTGCCCGGGAGGAGGCCGGGCGGCGGGGGCGTCCGCGGGGTTATTTCCCATTCGGGGCCTGCCTCCTTTTGACAGAGCATGCTCCCCGTTGGACCCCGCCGGGAAGCCCAGACCGCCCCGTCCCGCTCGCCGGCGCCTGCCTCGCTCCAGGATCCCGGCCAGACACGCGGCGCGGCGCCCGGAGCCCCGCCTCGCCGGCCCCGCCGCGTCCACACCCGGGACCCCGGGCTGCCGCCCCGCCGTCGCTGCCCAGGGCGACCCTTGTCTTCTCTGGGGGGGGATTTCCTTCGTCTCACTCTACGCTTGAGAGGAAATCTCTCTCTTACTCACATTGGTTATCTGTGAATACTTTCAGACGCGTAGTAGGCGCTTAGTGAATAAATATCTGTTGAATAACTGAAATGTGTTAGGCACTGGTGCATGTATTATCGTACCTATTTTTTTTTAATTAATAACGTTTATTTTTTAGAGCAGTTTTGGGTTTACAGTAAAATTGAGCGGAAAAGTACAGAGAATTCCCATAGACCCAATGCCCCCGCACAGCCTCCCCCATTATTGTCATCCCTCACCAGAGCGGTTCATCTGTTACAAAGGATGAACCTACACTGACACGTCATCATCACCCAAAGTCCATAGTTGACATTAGGCATCACTGTTGGGGAGTTTGGCAAGTATGTAATGACATGTGTCCACGTTTGTAGAATCCTACAGAGTGGTTTCACTGCCCTAAAACTCCCCTGAGCTCTGCCTATTCATCCCTCCCTCCCCCTAATCTTTTACTCTCTCCTAGTTTTGCCGAATCATACCTAGTTTTCACAGCCACCCAGGAGATAGGAACTCTTTCTGTTTTACCTTTAAAGAAACCGAGGCTCAGGGCCTGCTCAGCTTTCTGGTGGAATGGCCACTAAGTTCTAACGTGCCACCAGGCTTTCTGCGTTCCTGGTCTGGGACACACTCCTTAACAGTGAAGCCAGTAATGGCTTGACAGCAGAAACTGTGGAAGCTGGTCCCCATGGTGCTGCCTCATGCTGGCTGGCAGACAGGGTCCCCTCCAGGTGACCTCAGTCAGGGAACCGCACTGTCCTACCTGGATGTTTCTGCAGGCAGGAAATGGAGAAGGGTGGTGGGCGTGGACTGTGCGGCTTTGCTTCTTGGAGGAGACGTGTATGTTGCTGGCAGGCCTGCCCTTAACACAGTGGGCTGGCACAGAGGTACAAACGGAGACCTGTGGTCTGCCCCTTCTTTTTCCCATCCTGGCTCCTACGTCCCCATGAGGGACTCCCAGAGCTGTGGACACCCAGCCTGCAGTCCAAGCTCTACCCCCTGCCCCCAGCCGGATGCCTCCAGGCTACTGGTCAGGCTTAGGCCTGCATACACTGGTGGGACCAGGTGCCCACAGGAAGAGGGACCTGCAGAGGCCCTGGGAGTGGGTTTGGGGCTCTTTGGGCAGGGTCCCAAGTTCTCAGCGCATGCTTCGGGTGGGCACGTCCCCTTGACTCTGCGGTAGTGTTACCAGATTTAGCAAATCAAAAAACAGGATACCTAGTTAGGTTTGAATTTCAGAGACACAACAAATAATTTTTTAGTATAAGTATGTACCAAATGCATACTTAAACTAGAAAAATTATTTGTTGTGTCTCTGAAATTCAAATTTAATTGGGCATCCTGTACTTTACCTGTTGACGGTACCCCGTGGACTCCTGACCCACGGGAAGAGACATAGCAGAAGACAGGCCCGAGTGGGGCCCTCTGAAGCGTGGGGCTCAGGGCAGGGGGTTCGGACACCTGAGCTAAGGCTGGACTGGCTGCAGGGTCCCTGGGTCTGTGAAGCAGGAGACAGGGTCATTGCCAAGGGCTAGCTGCGCCCCGTCGGAGGCCAGTGTGGTTTGACAACAAATTTTACCATTAAAGCCTCTGGAACGCACTGTTGGGGGTGGAGATGATGAGGGGAGGTGAGATGGGGACACAGAAGTGAGCTTGCAGCTGTGGCCACCATCATTGTCCCTCCAAGAATGTTGGAGAAGGTCAAGGGACAGGGGGAGGGAAGTTCTGGGGAGAGTTAGGGAGGAGAGGAGGGGGAAACTGACAAATTCCTGGACCTGCTAGGAGTGAAATAGCACTGTGGTTGCGTGGCCTGCTTCCCCAGCTGAAACGTCCCTTTCACCGTAGTTAGCGTCCTGGGCCAGGTCGTGAAGGAAATTGGGCAGGACTTGAGGGAAAACAGGCTGATGGCCTGTTGAGCACGGCAGAGGGTGGTCTGCCTGCTGGCTTGGTGTGGGCACCATGGACCCCGGCCTGAGTCCACCAACTGTGTGGTCTCTCAGGGCAGCCAGAGGAGCAGTCGTCAGAAGGAGAACTGGTTCAGAGAGAAGACGTTGGGCATGGTGGAGAGGCCAAGGCAAACGTTCCAGAACGATTTCTGAAAATCTTTTGTGAAGGACTCACTGGACTGTTTGAGAAGCTGAGTTCTGGTCTATTTAGTGGCTTGGTCAAGGGGCTTTCTGGAAGAGAGGAGCAGCTGTCCTCAGGGCAGTGTCCTGGACAAGCGTTGAGGAGACAGGAGTTCTCTTCACCCGCTCCCCAGCTGGCCTGGACCACGCACCCGATTTCTCTATGCCTCAGCCTCCTCCCCTGATGCATGGAGATAGCTTTGTGGGCTTATTGTGAGCATCAAATGAAATCACACCCTACAGCAACTTGTGAATGGAAAAGTGCTCTGTAGGAACAAGATGGCATTCTTTATTAGTTCAATATCTGTTCCTTCTCTGAGGTCAGGCCCTGTGTCAATCAGAGAAGAATTGGAACTGTTCTCAAGGAGCTCAGGTCTGGGGGGAAGGCATGTGACCAGGTAATGTAGGTGTGGACAGCGGACCCCCAGAGGATCTGAGGAAGCGGTGGACCCTGGTCCCTGGAGGTCAGGAATGGCTTATGGAGGAGGTGGTGCTGGATGAGGCCTCAGTGTGACTCGATGTTGCTGGATGAAGGATGGAGCGGGGAGGAAGGGCCTCACAGCCTGGTGGGCAGAAGGGGAGGCCGAGAGCCTGGGAGCCCGGGGCAGGAGCTGCCAGACAAGAGTGGAGGAGGTACCTGGACTGTTTCCTCTGGGCAGGGAAACCTGCCCTAAAGGGCAGCACCAGTGTGCAGTCAGGAAAAATCACACGCCTTCCCTTTGAAGTCAAGGTTTAGAGACGCAGGATGCAGAGGGAGGTTACTTCTGTGGTCCAGCCGAGCAAACAGAGGCCTCAATGGAGGCAACAGCAGTGGGCACGGAGAGGAGAGGAGTCCCCGCCATGCTGGAGCTGGGATCCACAGGACTCAGTGCTGGCCTTCTGAAATCCCTCTTAGTCTCTGGGCCCTTCCTGCCTGAGCTCATCCCTGACAGCCTATCCACCGGACGTCTTCCTTCCTCCGGACACTGACAACTCCTGCTTCCCACACCATGGACTTTGGAGTCTAGTGAAGAGCTTTTGTTTGTTTATTTATAATTGGTTTTGTCTCAGTTTTCTTGTTTGTCACCAAAAACACTGGTAAAGTATTTTCTAGACCAGAGCTTGCTGCCTTCTTCTTCTCTTCCTCCTCCTTCTCCCACTTCTTCCTCCCTCCTCCTCCTTCCTTCTCCTCCTCCTCCTCCTTCTTTTCCTTCTCCTTCTCCTGCTTTTTGTCTATCCCTCCTGTATTTATCACAGTATTTGTATCCATTCTGCCGTTGGGCTGTTTCCAGTTTCTGGCCACTATGAATAATGCTGCTGCTGACTGTGCATGCATTTTGGTGAACAGGTGGGTATGTTCTATTGGCCGTGCAGCTAGGATCTGACATGCTGGGTCACTAGGTTTGCATGTGTTTGACCTCAGTTGATATCACCAGTTTTCTAAACTGATTGTACTGACCGACTCTCCCACCAGCAGTGGATGTAAGTTGCAGTCGCTCTACACCTTCATCAACACTTGGTATTGCCAGTTTAAAAAATTTTAGCCATTCTGGTGTTTGTGTAATGGTATGTCATTGTGGTTTTAATTTATGTTACTCTGATGGCTAAAAACATTGAGCACTTTTTCCTGTGTTTATGGCCCATTTTGATATCATCTCTTATGAGGTGCCTGTTCAAGTCTCTTGTTTATTTTTCTGATGAGTTGTCTGTCCTTTTTATATTCGGGACACAAGCCCTTTGTCTCTTATATGTGTAGCCAATATCTTCTACTCTGTGGCTTCTCTTGACTCTCTCACTGATGTCTTTGGATGAACAGGAGTTCCTCATTTTAATGTAGTTCAATTAATCTATCTTTTCCTACATGGTTAATGCATTTAGTGGAATGTTTAAAAAAATCTTTCTTTACTCCAAGGTCATGAATTTTTTAGTATTTTCCTAGGTTTATCTTGTAGAAGCTTTGTTGTTTTACTTTTCACATTTAGGTCTACAATTCACCTGGAATTGGATTTTTTTAGATAGGATCGAGTTTCATTTTGTTTTCTTCATGTGGATATCCAATTCACCCAACTTGGTATATTGAAAAGATTATGCTTTGCTGACTCGTCTGCAGTGCATCTTTGTTATCAATCAAGTGTGCATATATGTCTGTTTCTGGAATCTCTATTCTGTTCCATTGGTCTATTTGTCTATCTTTGCACCAATAATGCACTGACTTAATGACTGCCGCTATGTCAATCTCTATATCTGCTAGAGCAAATCCTCCTAACTTTATCCATACTGTGCTTATCACATTGTAATGCAATTCCATTTACTGATGTGGAAGAGGACAGTCAACATTTACATGCCAAGACCCAAATGTGCAAAAATCTGAACTTTAAAATTTTTCTGTACTGACCTTATTTTGCTTTAAAGCTTTCCATTTCTACTGTAAGTCTGTTGCTGTTTTTGAAGTAATTATTTTGTTATTCCATTTTCTCTAGTAGCTTGTCAGTTATGCAATATTTAATAATTTTTATTGGTTTCCTTAAAGATAAAAACATGCATCCACAAGTCTAATACGAATTGGTATTTTTACTATCCCCAGGCAATGCAGTGATCTTAGAACACCTTAATTCCATTTATTTTCCTCTTGTGTTTTGCATATTGTGTCAATATTCATTGACTCATTGACTCATTCATTCATTTACCTGCATACTTAACCTTTCTGGTCACCTTATTTTTCCCCACATTTCTGTGACTCCATCTGGGATCATTTTCTTCTCCCTGAATAACTCCCCTTTAGTATTTCCTTAGTGTAGCTCTACTGGTGACAGATTTTCTTTGGTTTTGGTGTCTGAAAATGAATTTACCTTAGCTTCAGTTTTGGAGGATATCTTATAGAGTATAGAATTCTAAGTTGGTTGTTATGCTCTTACAGCATTATGAAAATACTAGTGTGTTGACTTCTGGCTACTTTGTTCCTGTTGAGAAGTCAACCGTCTGTCTTACTGTTGCTTCTTTTAAGATATGTCTTTTTCTCTGGATGTTTTTAAGATTTATCTTTGTGTTGGTTTCCACCAGTTTGACCCTGATGTGCCTAGATGTGTGTATGTCTGTGTTTACCCTTCTTGGGGTACCCAGAGCTTCTAGAATCTGTAGCTTGACTTCTTTAATCAGTTTTGGGCAATTCTCAATAATTATCTTTTGAAATTTACTTCTGACCTATTCTCTTTCTCCTCTCCTGTTGGGATATGTTGGATCTTTTCATACATCCCATTTGTCTCTTCGTTCTTTCCTATATTTTTTTATCCTTTTGATTCTGTCCTTCAGTTGGACATTTTCTTCTATTTATTTTTCAGCACGTTAATCATTTTAACTGCATGCAATCTGCAATAAACCTTTCCATCACATTCTTATTTCATATATTGTAGTTTTAGTTACAGATTTAACATTTTTTTATATTTTTCAGTTTCTGCCAAAATACTCCATCTTATTTAATTTTGTCAACATATCAATCATGGTTATTTTAAAGTCTATTTCTCGTCATTCCTAAATCTGGATACTCTGTGAGTTTCTTTCTATTGTTTGTTTTTTTCTCTTGGTTTTGGTCAGACTTTGTCTTCTTGCAAGTCTTGTTGTTTTTGCTTAAAGTCATATATGAAAAATAGTAGAAATCAATGTGAGATTTTGAACACTGTTATATTCCTTCAGAAAGGATTTGCTTTTACTTCTTGCAGACGTTAGGCTGAGTGCAAACCACTCTGATCCATTTGGGGATTCATCGTGACTTCAGTCATTTTGAGTGCTGGTCTAGTTTCTGTTCATGGATACTGCTAGGTTGTAGCCCTTTGGGATTTCAACCAAAAGCCTGGTGTTTTTTCCTCTTAAGTGGTCTCTAAACTCCCTGAAATTTTTGCTGCTTCAATTGCTTTATGATGTCTTTAAGCAGTTTTGTTTTTTAAAAATATTTTTCTGTATTTTCTAAATGATCTCAGTGGAAACGTTGATCCAAGATATCCTAGTTGGCCACTGGTGGAAGAGGAATCTTTAGCCCCATTATATATGAGTGAGCCCAAATAGGTCAAAGGCTGGGGACATGCAAAGGCAAAATTTCTATGCAATTCCAAATAAGGAGAGATCCCTGCTAAATTCTTGCTCAAGAGCAAGTTATGGATCTTGCTTGTCTTAGCTGTTGAGGTCATGTACCTGCTCAGCAAGCTGACTGGTTGCTTTTGTTTCCCTTCACTTGAGGGTGACCAGATTATCTTGCCATTCCTTATCTCTGTCCCTTGCCCTTGCCACACAGGCATACTTTTTGCTCCATCCTTCCCTTCTGAACCTAACTTCCAGGTGGTCTGGAAGGGCACAAGCCTGCCTCTGGGGAGGCAGTACCTCCCACCTTCCAGCTACAATGAGGGCTGGTCTGAGAGCATCACAGAGAGCCTCAGAAACCCATGGCCTTGGATTGGCCCCAAAGCATAAGAGCAGTGATGCTGGCAATTCAGATATGCCAAAGAGAAGCTGTAAAGTGCTTCCTTTAAGTGAAAAGATAAAAGTTCTCGACTTAATAAGGAAAGAAAAAAAATCGTATGCTGAGGTTGCTAAGATCTACGGTAACTTCTATTACAATATATTGTTATAATTATTCTATTTTATTCTTAGTTATTGTTGTTAATCTCTTACTGTGCCTAGTTTGTAAATTAAACTTCATCACAGGTATGTATGTGTAGGGAAAAACAGTATCTGTAGGGTTCAGTACTATCCACGGTTTCAGGCACCCACTGGGGGTCTTGGAATGTTTCCCCCATGGATAAGGGGGGACTGCTGGACTTGTAACACAGACTTTCTCGTCACTAATGTGGTGAGGGTCTGTGTGTTTTATATAGAATAATACGTGTGGTTTGGAGCACACTTTTTATCACTAAGAATTCTGTTTATGGAACTGTGAGAGAGTGGCCTAAGAGACGACACTGCGGCACTGCTGGGCTCGCCCCTCCCAGCATCCCTTGCCCTCTCGCTGCCCTGCTGCCCTTCTCTGCAGCGCCGTCTCCAGAGCACCCTCGGGGCTTCGGGGAAGTTGGCCTCCCTTCATAAATCAAGTACAACATTGACTCGGGTCATGGAAATTTAATTTATCTTCAGACAAAACTTGGAACCCGATACATATGTCTACTTAGGCTCCCTCAAGCTTTCACTTGAAAGGAACTTTCCATCAGACTCCACTGCCCCCCATCTCTCCTCTTTCCCACCCCTCCACAGTAGGAAGTTTGGGGGCAGAGAGAGTGGATGGTCAACCAGAGAAACCAATTGTCTGGTGTCTGGACAGTCCTGGCCAGATCCTGTTATGTATAAACATGTCAACTGGCATGTCTAAAGACAGCTAACCTATCGAACATAGAGAATAAAGTGAAAAATAAGCTGTAAACAGAAAGAAAGCCCAAGAACTTGTTCTGTGTCTGCAATTAGGGCAAAACCCATGAAAAAGGAAAGCTTTTTCGGAGATAACCACATACTTAACTCTCAGCGACGGTCATGATAACATGGTGTGCGTGTGTGCTTGCATGCATGCATGTATGTATGTATGTATATGAATGCATGTATGTATGAGAAAAGAATATTCAGTGTGCTCCCTCACACAGGAAAGACAAAAGTGGAAGCAATTCTGTGTGTTGTTTGGTAATTTGACTTGAGTGGCACCTCCAGTGGTTTATTTTGGTCCTGGAGTGGAGTCACTCTCAACAACATTTACATCAAACAAACTTGGATTTTACACATGCACATCTTGGGCTGCCTCAATCCTGGAAAGAGATGAGAATGGACTTTGACTGGGAAATTAGGCCCTTTTCAAATGCTCCTTGGCACAAGAGCATGGAATCTTACAGTGTGAGAGCAGAAAAAAATCTTGGGGATCATTTTAGCCACCCCCCGCATTTTCCAGTTGATAAAATACGGGTTTAGAGAATTGAGATGACTTTCTCAAGCTTGCACAGAGAACCAGTGGCAGAGGAAAGCTTGGAAACCAGCCTCCTAATTTCTGGTAACCCTATGAGGCTATCCTTAGCAGTAGGAAAGAAGGATTGAAAACAATAAATGATTAAGGAAACTTGCAAAACACCAAATCATAAATCAGTGGCTTTGAAATACAAAACTCTAAACCAGTGGTTGGACCCTGCTATGGGCATCAGAATCCATAATCATGTTTCTTGTTCATATGAACAGATGAGATTGATGGAATGTGACCATTGTTCTCAGGGCAAGCAGACCAACTGCAGTCAGTTTCTGTCACTTTGTGGTGATCCTGTATTCAGTCACTCTCCTATTTGCAGACACTTCCAATAAGTGAGTATTAGAGGGAGCAGAAACTTAGAATGCCAGGAACATCCTTTTCCTGTCTCTTGGCAGCTGAAATTGGGGGACCTGCACTGTAGCCTTGGCCATTTGGATGCTCTTGCCTGGGACTGTGCATCTGGAGAGAGTGATGCCCTGATGAGCAATATTCATGGAGTGGCAGCTTCTCGGGCCAGTGGTGGCAGTGTCAGGGGCACCTGGTGAGACCATTCCTGGGGTATGCCCTTGACTAGTTTTGCTGATATCCTGCCTCTTGCGGTTCCTGCCTGCTTTCTGAGCCTGGCTCTCCAACTTCCTGTCAGCCCTCTGAGCTACAATATCATTTAAATAAATCCCCTTCTGCTTCATTGCCAGTCTCGCCATGCCTGTGTACAAGAACCTTGACCGATGCATTTGAAGGAGAACGAACAGCCCTCACGAGTCCTGCATGTTGTGCTTTTGTTGGCTCTCTGTTATGAATATCTCACTATAAAGATTAGAGAGGCACTTTTCTTTGATGTCCAAATAAAATAAAGTTGGAGGCTATAATTAAATTTCACCAGGGCCTACAGCCTTGTCCCAGGGAAAGGAATTTTAAAGGTCAGAATGTCTCAATGTCCAGCCAGTGGCCCGGTGGAGCCTGCAGAAACTTATGTGTAAGGCACAAGCGCCCCTTCTGGAATTTGCCCCCACTCATGGAGTGACCAGTGCTGGGACTCAGGACTACTCATATATCGCAGAGACCCACCTTCAGGCAGGGGAATAGTTAGTGCAGCTCCAAGTGGCATGAGGCAGGGGCTTAAGCCAAACTCTCTCCTGTAATTTTCATCAGGACTCAGGCTGGTTTGTGGGGATATCACAGATGTTGTTGGAAATCAGCCAGAGGGCTTCTCCATTGGGTAACAGTGCAGGGTTGGAGGTCCCAATGGCGAGAGGACAAGTCAGCATTTGGACATCTGCCACTCAGAGGGCACTGTCCACCTGCAGGGCCACCTTGCCCTTCGCTCACATCCTTCCTCTCTGTTGGCTCCCAGAGGAGTCAGAAACAGTAACTAGTGGGGGTGTGAGGACATGGTGCAAAGAGTAGACAGTGACTGTTGTGAACTGAATGCTGGTGTCCCCAATTCATATGTTGAAACCCTACCCCTATGTGGTGGTGTTGGGAGGTGGGGCCTGTGGGAGGTGACCAGGTCATGAGGGTGGAGCCCTCAGGAAGGGATTAGTGCCCTTAGAAGAGTCACAGGAGAGCTCGCTTCCCTTTTCTGCTCTGCCATGTGAGGACACAGGCAGAAGACAGCGTCTGCAACCTGGAAGAGGTCCTCACCAGAACCCCACCCTCCTGGCACCCTGAGCTTGGACTTCCAGCCTCCAGAACTGTGAGAAACAAATTTCCATCATTTATAAGCTGGTCTGTGGTACTTTGATAGAGCAGCCTGAACGGACTAAAAGAGGCTCTGTTCCTGTCCCCACTGCAGGAGCCTGAGTCTGCTTCAGGCCTGAGCTGCACGATGGGGGGCAGGAGGGGAGTGCAGTGCTGGCTGAGATGGAAGGCTTGATGTTGGATGGGGCTGCACTGTTTTGATAACTGAAAATGAGACTTTTCTTATACCTGAACGTGACCAGAAAACGTATGGGATCTTCTCAAAATGTGGAGTTGGAGAAGGGAGAGCCAGCAGAGTGGTGGTGAAGAGAAGTGGTGGGGGAAAATGAAGCCCCTTCTTGCTGACACCCTACTGCATCCCCTCCCTCAACACCGTGCAGGTAACTTCATGGGGAGTCAAAACGCAAATGTGGTATAGGCCCCACCCGACCCCCACCAGACCTCCACACCCGTGCCCTTCCTTCATAGAGCTTGTGGGACCACCAGGGCTTGGGGCCTGCACTCAGTCTTTCCCTAACACTTATAAGACCTGGATGAGAATATAGAGGGCCATGTGTCGTATGTCTGAGTATTTAAACATACAGTCATGTGCCGCATAATGACGCTTCGGTCAATGATGGACCACATCTATGACAGTGGTCCCGTAAGATCAGTACCATACGGCCTAGGTGTGTAGTAGGCTACACCATCTAGGTTCATGTAAATACATGCTACGATGTTCTCATAATGATGAAATCGCCCCACGACGCAGTTCTCAGAATTTATCCCCCTCGTTAAAGTGACGCATGACTGTATAAGTCAGCTAACAGATTGTTAAATAAACTACGTTCTATCCTCCTATCTTGACAAGCAAACTTTCATAAAGACCTGGAAAACCAGACCCCAGTTAGATCCTCAGATTCCTTGGGATTCTTGGGGAGCAGAGCCACTCTGCTAGCCCGCAGCCACCCACTTCTCTTCACACCCCTGGCTCCGTCCTTGATGGCGAGAGCTCTTGCATGTGAGCACCCAGTCCACACGTCTAAGCTCTGTCCATCCTCCCCAACAAACCGCCACCCCTGGCTGTCCCTCGGCTTAGGGGGAGGGACTCCAGCAGCACTCTGCCCTCAGAAAGGAAGATCTGGGCAGAGGTCCGTGCAGATGCTAGGAGCAGGCTTGAAGCAGTTTGAGGAGGGAATTGAGGGGGCCCAGGTGCCCTGCACATGCACTATCCAGAAGGGGCACAGGCTCCTGGAGAGCACATCCCCTTGGCTCCTTAGATTCCGTGCCCCATGGGGAGCTTTTTAAAACACGGGGCCAGGATGGGGGCCTGGTTGCCAGGCCAAAAGGCAGTACTGAGGAGCCTTCTCATTTTTCCAAGCTAATTCTTCAGCATCCAGTTCTGAAATCACAATTCCTTCCTTCCCTGCAGGCACAGCAGCCTCTGCTCACCTCCCACCCCACATGGGTGTGCCAGCCTTGTCAGCCCCAGAGTGGTCCCCACTGGGCCCTGGGGAGATGAGGGAGCTTGGGCTGTAATCGGGCAGCAGCTGGAGAGGAGGCCCCAGCCACACATAATCAAAATTCTGTGGCTGAATGGGTCTCCCTGGGTGTCCTCAAACAGCTTTACTTGCCAGGCAAACCCTGAGAAATTACCAGCTCCCCATTCTGATTTAAAAAGAGAATGTCCTTGTCACTCCCTTCTCCCAGCATTCCCACAGGAACTGGTAATTGATAAACCATCATCACCGGATTATCCAAAACAACAGCTCAGGGGACCACTGGGATAAGTAATGTGTGCTGATCTCCCTCTCCTCCTCCCCTCCCGCCTCTTCCTTCCCCTTCACCCCTTCCTCCTCCCCTCCCCTCTCTCCTTTCCTCCCTCCTTCCTTCCTTTCCCATTTGAAGAATAGAAGAAAAGCAAAAGGATAAAGGTAAGAAAACACAAATAAGTACAATTCTTTTAAATGTTGTTGATGGATCACAGAAGAAAAAGAAAGGAAACCAGCACTGATTGAGTGCCTACAGAATGGCAGCCCGGGCTGGTGCTCCACATGCCCCCTCTGCCCCATCAGAGTCCTCCAAGTAGATGTTCTCACCTCCTTTCTATGAACAGAGAAGCAAGGATGCTCAGTAACACGGGGACCTGCATGCTGACAGAGCCCCGCGTCAGTCTGCTGCATAGAAAGGAGCTCTCCCTGGAGCAAGACGGGAGGTAGACTGTATCCCTGGATGGCCATATTGGCACATTTTGCTATGTTCTTTCTTGCTGTGCCACCCCCTCATCCCCCAACTGCGACACCCGCCTCTGCCACAGAGGCCCACCTAGTGGGACATCCCAGCCATCAGGAAATGAAAACGCACTTTTGCATTTCAGAGTGCGGCTCCTATAGGCGTGATGTTGAAATGGCGAAACGTAAAAGCATGTTTGTTAAAACACACACTCAGGCTCTGCTGTGCCGATTAAATTAGGAAAACCCATTTTGAGGAGGGAGGCTCCGTGTGGAGCTGACTTCTCAGCTGCAGCAGAGAAGCATGGGTTCAAGTTCCGGCACCGGAAGTCATGAGAAGGCCTCAGTGGCTTTTTCCCTTGTGAGGGAGAGGGCACCGAGATGGTCCACGCTGACAAAGCAGACTGCTCCGGAAGGCAGTTTGACAGGTTTCACAGGCTTGGGAGGGTGAAGCTGTGCATGAACCTTCACCAGAGCTGCAGAGGGCTGAAGAAAAACTGCCAGCATGAGCTTTGTCTAAACAGATTTCCGCTTCCAGTGGTCCTGCCTCATTCTCGGCCTCAGCTTCCAGGGGGACAGTGCAGTGGCCAGCAGATCGCAGTTCTAGTCCTGACTCTGCCGGAGCTCATCCTGTGGCCCTGTCCTCACTGTTTTGCCTCATTTTGAGCTTTGGGCCCCTCATCCACAAGATACTCCATGGATACATGGCACGTTTTGAGGCCACCCAACATTACTGGAACTCTTCTCTTTGGAGAATTCACATCATGAATCCTTCCTTCTCAAGGAAGAAGCCAGAAGCTTACCTTGCCAGTCGGCCTGCAATCAGCCCAGCGTGTGGGCCTTGGGGTCCTCCAATCGGATGCACCAGCACTAGAGCAATGCCAGGAAGTCCAGAAGTGTGGAATCTGTTTTCTGGGGAGAATGGTGGTAGGGAGTGGGCTACAGGGCAGAGTCCCAGTGTCCTGGGCCTGGTGTTAGAGGGAGAGCTGTGTGGTGTGCATCTAGCAGCAGCAGCAGTAATCGAATCTCTGCTGGAGCAATCTGCCCCAGTGTGGTTTGGGGTTGTTCCTGGCTTCCTGGCTTCCAGGCCATGGACTTTGTGCAGATTAGACAAGGGCACCCCTTCCAGACACTTTACTGCCATCTGCTGGGAAACTGCTATGATATACAAATCTAGTGTATATTATAACAAATATACAAATCTGTCTAGGGTGTGGATGGCGCCCCTTCAAAAGTGGCGTTGTGCAGTATGCAACCTACACAACTGATCTTGGTGGCCCTGCAAGCCTGACTCTTTGGCTCTTGTGGAGATTCTGCAAGAGACTTAATTTCCTTTAATAAATGCCTATTCTACTTAAGCTACCTGCAGTGGATTCTGGAGTTTGACCAAGAACCACGACTGATACAAATAGGGCTAATGACCTGTGCCTCATAGGGCTAAAACCCAGCTGACCAGTGGTATAAGAGTCCTCTGAGAAGGCACAAAGCACTTATGTTACTCACAGGGTTTGGGCTTAATTTATCAGTTTTTAGAGGAACGTGGGAAAAGGGTCTGATTCATTCTGTCTTCCTTCCTTAGTCCAGAAACCTATTTGTTTATTCTTTTGCTTTCTTTTGTCATCAAGGTCAGAGTTCATGGTTAAATAGAGGAACCACAGGGCTGAAAATGAGAGTGTGCATTATAAATATTCCTGCAGGGAGACGTGTGGGGAGAATGGCTCTGCTGGGTCTTGTTCATGCACTGCTGTGTCTCCTGTTGTTACGAGGAGGGATGACATCAGCCCGTGTATCGTTTGTCGGATGACTCTGTGTGTGTGCGCGCACACATGTCTGGCTGCAGATAAAGTAATCAGTTTCCAGGTTTTCCAGGATGGTCCAGATTTGAGCTGTTTTGTCCTTATTTGTCAATCCACTTCTGGGCCCATATTTTTTGGGTTAGGCCTTGTGGGCGCTGCCCCTCAAGGTCACAGCAGCCCCTGCCCAGGATGTGGTGAGGAGGGAAAATGAGCAGGGCCTCCCCAGAGAATTCTCTCCCCTCAATTGCTGGAAATGCGTGTTTGACTCAGTCCCCAGTGCTTCAACCTGAAAGGAGGGAAAGAAGCTATTTGCTTGCTTCCCACATCCCCCCTCCCCTCCTGCGCCCCAAGCAGGGTGGGGGAGAGGTGGGCAGGGCTGGGAGGCCAGGACAGGCTGGCAGCTGCCCACTGGTATGATTTCAAGGCTGCCTGTCCAGATCAGCCACTCTTGTTTGCTGCTCGAGGTCTGACCTCCCCTTGCTTGGGGCCTTTCTTTCCTCCTTGAACGAGGAGCAGGGGGCTGCAAGTGCCGGCAGAGGGAGCCTGTGAGTCACGTTCATCCTCGGAGGCTCCTATCAGGGTTTGGACAGAGGGGAGGGCAGAGAGGAGAGGGCGCCCACATCCTGAAGGGCATTCGGGGTAGGAAGGGGCACCAGGAGAAGGGGGAGGGGGACACTGGCGGGGTTGAGAAGTGTGTCATTGGAATACAAACATCCTTCATTCCAGAATTTCCCAGGTCCCTAGAGGGGCTTCTGACCCTTTTCCTGCAGGATGCATTTCCCTCCTCTAGGGCCTCTGACTCTCCCGAGTGACAGACTTTTTAGAGGAGGGAACCTGCGACCTTGAGGGCTCCCTGCCCCTCCCTTTCACTTCCCTTATGAAGCCCTAGCGCCACCTGGCTTTCAGAGTGGGAAGTGCATACGAGGGGAACACCCAGTCAGCGGGGGTTCTGGAAATGCTGGGTTGCCCGCTCTGCAGTAAGCTCAGAGGATGCGCGGGAGGAAGAGCTGGCAAGGTCCCAGGAGAGGAGGAATGCGGTCTGTGACGAGGTCGGTCGGGATGTGGCGTGGACCTCTGTGGCCCTGCAAGTGGAGACCTTTGTTCTCCTCCTTAAGGGCAGCCCTGGGGACAGATAAAAGCCTAAGAGGAGAGGCAGTCTTACTTCATGTTGCTTCATTACTGTCCTCCTGTCATATATCCAGAGTCTCAAAATAAGAGTCAGGGTCTTTTCTACCCAGAATCCTGTTTCCCTGGCCCCAGGTTGCTGTAGGTCGCCTGGTGGGGGGCGGGGGGGGGGGGGATGCAGCCGTAGGTGACCACGGTGCGTTCTGTGCACTTGTCTCGTCATCTTTTTCACTTGTCACCCACTCTCCCTGGCACAGTCCTTCCTCCATGGTCACATGGGAATATATAGTCTCCTTTTCACAAATCAGATGGAAGGGACCCAAGGACAGACCATCTAGAAAGCCCTCCTTTGCAGGAATCTCCTCATTCTTGAAAGGTGATGTTGAACCCTTCCAATGACTGAGAGCTCACTCCCTCACAAAGGATCTCATTCCTCTTTAGGACAAGTCCAGATGTTAGGAAGTTATCTTCCTTCATTCAGGCACCCGGCTGCCCCCTGGATTCTCTCTCTTATTAGTTCCAGTTGGCCAAACTTTCAGGAAAATCCTTCCTCTACCTGACAGACCTTTAGAAGTTCCAAGCCCTGTTCTAATGTATCCCTTAAGCCTTCTTCTCCAGGTTAAGATGCACATGTTTCTTTGGCCTGTCCTCAATGGCCTCCTTCTCCTACCTTTCCCTCCTTCCTTTTCTGTCTGCACCCCAACTCCCTTAGCACCTTGGGGCCTGAGGGAGCAGGCCCTGCCTGGCGGGCTACATGGAATCCCCACCTGGCCAGGACTAGAGGAGATTTTACTCGCATGAGGAGTTCAGGAGCACCCACGGGTCAGGGCCCATTGGGCCCAGTTCCCTATCCCTCCTCCATGTTCACTTCTGGCCCTCAGTGGACACCCACCCCCGAGTGAGGACCCAATGATCTTAGAATGCTCGAGCTGAGCGGAATCTTGACCAGTAGCTGGCCTTGTATTTCTTGCACTGGGCTATGCTTACCCCCAAGTCCTCAGCCGTGAGCTCGCACCTATCCAAGCTGCAGGGTAGGCAAGGAACACTCTGACTTTACTAGAAGATTCTGGGGAAAAGGCAAGTAATGTAACTGGCAGGTAGTTCAAGATGATATTTTTATATTAAGACTAATGCATATATATTAAGTAATAGAATGTAGAAGCATGAGTTTCAAAGCCATAATATGAGACTTCAGAGGACTTTTACATTACAGGAAGGTTGCTTCTGGTTATTTCTTTAGAGTTCAGTCCCCAATACCCCAGCTGGCTGCCCCCAGCTCCCTGCTGAGGGGTATATGGGTAAAGAACTTGGAGAAGCCCTGATGTACTCAATCTCCTTTGTTATCAGAGGTGAGGAAAGTGAAGACCAGAGTAGAAAAGTGATTAGACTAAGGACACACAGCTCAGAGGAGTCCAGATTTAGCAATTAGATCTGCTCCTTCCTCTGTACCAAGAAATGCTGCATTAGGTTTATAAGAATGCTTACCACGGCAAGAAGGGGATCAAAAACAGAAAAGGGGCTTTGTGCTAACCCTTGGTTATCTAGAAAACACAGTTCAAAGACTAATTCTACTCAGAGTCCGTGCTCTGGGTTGAGTAGAGTTGACCCCCTTCAGTGACAGAAGTATTTCCTCACCTCATTCGGGATCTAGTGTTCCCTGGTTGGGAAAGAAGCTCAGGTGAAAAAGGAAGAGAAGTCCAACTCCAGGGCTAGGGAATGAGAGGAAGAAGTCCAAGGTCGCTCTGGATGCCAAGCCAGGGAACTGGTAGGGCTGGCTGTGTTAAAATGGTCAGACACCCTTGGACTTTCTCTTGCTCACACACCACAGGCTGTACCTGCACATGTGTACACACACACACACACACACACACACACCTCACACTCAGGCTCATAGATGCCCAAAGATTATGATCAAATGGTACCTCACAAAGCTGAAATGGAGACCACTGAAGGATTGAATTCTGGCCGCCCCACCACACAACCACCCACTGACAGCTGAAATGAGAATTGGAAGGGGGAAGTCAATCTTAACCAGGGAATTGAGCAAGTGTAGCTATTTTGTACCCAAAACGCTGTCCTTCAAGTTATTAAATAAGGGTCAAAGGTTTGTGTTTTTTATAAAGGTGTCTTTGACATTATTATAAGTTTGTGACACCCGATCGTCAAAACCTGAAGCAATGAACATCTACAGACTAGCACGTTGCTGTCACCCCTCACAGAAGTGCAACTCTCAATATAACTTAATCAAGTCAATTAATACTGTTTAATAAATAGGCCAGAAAATTAGCTGAGAGTTTTTCTCGGCGGGATGCGGCGTGCGACCAAAGTTACGGAAGATTGTCCCTTGAATCACTAAGGCAAACTTTGTTGAGTGTCATTTTACATAAAGCAATCACATAAAAAAAGAGTTATAAATAGAAAAAATTCCAAAGTTCTCCCACAGACAGACAGGGAAATCGAAACATCAAAAAAAAAAAAAAAAAAGGAAACAAAACACAACCACCTCTGCACCCACAACCCATTTGCTTCAAGTTCTTCTGATCATACAGTACTCAACATCTTTGGATATTTTACAATGTACAACTCCAAACTGCAGCCAAGAGAAAGCAAAAAGAACTAACCAGTTGTCTGAAAAATTGAGTTTATAAGAAGTCATTAGTTTTACAAAATAAAAATAAAAGCCCCAACACCACTGGATTCCGATTTGTTCATTTTTCCTTGTTTTCTTTTAAAGTTTGGGTCAGCCCCAATCCCTTGGCTGATGGGGGGAACATGGGCGTGTTGGCTGGTGGGTTTCAGAAGCAAGTGTCTGAAATGGAGACAGGAATCCACGAGGTGGCTGCCCAGGCCGATGATGCCTGAAGACAAGAGGTGTCAGAAGTAAGTCCCTCTGGCTGGAATGGCATCTGGTGGTGCGTGGAGGCAGGGGGTCTGTCCTGGGGAGCCGGGAGAGTGACAGAGTCTGTGGTCTTTTCTGGCCTTTTTGTTTTTTTATGTTTGCTCAGGAAGAAGCCAAGGCGACAGGAAGAAATGAAGTCTCTTGTGCCCATAGCTCTGGGACTGGGGACACCAGCCTGGGCACCCCTGCTGATGAACTCTCCTCCTTTCCAGGCTACTGAGAAACAAAAGCAAACTCAGCAAGACAAGGGAGGGACGGGCGGGAGAAGATCAGGGAGGCACTGGGCCGGCAGAGCTGTCTTCCTTCTCAGGACCTCCTACAGGGAGAGTGTGGGGACGCCTCAACCCACAGAGCCCTTCAAACCCACGTTGGAGCCAAGGCTCTGCCTCCTGCACTGAGGGGAGCCACACACCCCAGCTTCACACCCCGAGGGAGGAGAGAAGGGTTGAGGGTGTTCAAACACAGCAAAGTGGGCAATCGCCAGCCACGCCAGAGCCCAGAGAAAATGGCAGCTATGAACCCCTGGGGAACCAGGTGCTATATCTGTTTCCTGAATCACGGGGGAGAGAGGCGGTTGCCAGGTGGTAAGAGGTGGCCCCCGTCCCTTCTATGTTGGCCCCAGGAGTCTGTACAGCATCGGAGGGGGTGTGTGGAGGTGGGGTAAATGCTAACTAGTTGTCCCCAGGGGCCCAGACGTACACAGTGGCCTGCCCAGGAGGAGGGTGGTATTCGGAGTTCCCCGAAGCTCCCTGTGGGCTGTGGACAAGCCACACCTCAGCTCTGTCTCTCTGTCACCATGTCTAGCTTGGCCTCATTTCTGACCTGCGCTGACACCGAGGTGGACGTGATACGACGAAATCCGGTAAGACAGGTGGTTTCAGCAGGGACTTTAGGTGTGGAAAGCTCCTACCCGCCCAAGAATTCCCCACGGAGGGATAGGCCCGTGTATGTGTGTAAGTGGGTGGGAGAGGGGAAACTAAATTACCAGCCCCCTTTCATAGCAGGGTGAAACTGGGGTACAGAGGGCTGACCTGTCCAAGGTCACTGGACAGTGGGGGAAAAATACAGCCAGACTCCAGGAAGCCTCCCTGCCCGTAGGGCGTTTCCCATAAGGATGCCGGGACTACTGGATACAGGATTGACTCATCAGAGCAGTGTCTGGAGGGACTCTGCCATTGGGTAGGGGCTCAGCCAGGCTGTGTGCCCCAGGACCCTACCCTCCTCCCTGCTCTATCTGGTCTGCCTCTGGCCAAGCCACCTCCCTCCATCTAGCGCCACACAGCTCCAAAGTGCTCCTGGGCACCAGCATGTGGCCTCCTCTGTGGCATGGGCCCCTGTGAGTGTCTGTGAGCCAGTGAGACAGCCAGGGAGAGGCCAGGCCCTCTGGGAGGAGAAACCCATCTCAGACACCAGCAAAAGGGAGGCAGCTGCCTCAGGAGGCCCGGAAAATACCATTGCAGTTAATATTCTTTTTCATTTTCCCATTGCAATCTGAAATACAAAGTTCAGAGCCATTGGGCGGGGCAGGGTAGGCCTGATGGGAGAGGGGAAAAGGATGCTGGACTGGGGTGACAAGGACCAGCCTAGTTGTTGGCTTCAGACATGGAGGCCACGTGGTTGAGGCCAGCGAGCCCGGGGAGGCCCGCCAAGCCCGCGGCCCACGGGTCGGGCAGCGGGAAGTAGGGCCGCGCTGCGGCCACGTTCTCGGCCAGCGCGAAGGCCAACAGGCCCCCCGCGTTCCTCTCGGCCTCCAGCTGCGCGCGACCGAACAGCTTCATCTGCGTCTCCTCGAACTGCCGCTCCAGCTCCTGCAGGCTCAGCGCGCCCTTGGGCGCCGCCAGGAAGTGCTTGGCGGGGCTGGGGCCCGGGAGGCACATGGCAGCCCCGCCCAAGTGGCTGCCCACCTCGCCCAGCGCGGGCGGCATCACGAAGGCCGCCTTCTCCGGGGCCGGGCCGCCGGGCCCGAAGAGCAGGCTGGCGGCCCTCCAGGCGGCGGGCTTGCGGCCGCGCCGGGGCCGCGCCATGCGGCAGCTCTGGCGCTTGATGTGGCGGTGCAGGTGGTCGGAGCGCGTGAAGCTCTTGTAGCAGAACTCGCACTGGTAGGGCCGCACGCCCGTGTGGATGCGCATGTGGTTCTTGAGGTCGTAGTTGTGCACGAACTTGGCGTTGCAGTGGATGCACAGGTAGGGCCGCTCCCCCGTGTGCTTCCGCATATGGATCTTCAGCTTGTCCTGCCTGCAATGAGAAGCCTGGAGTCAGTCCCTGCGCCGAACACCAGGTGCCGCTCCTAACCCTCTGCTCCCTGTTCCTCCAGAACCTGCTAAGGCTCCCTACTGCCATGGTGTCAAACCCCAGGAATGGCACCCGTGCTGGGATTTACCTTCAACGGCTGCCCACCCATGCAGGTGTGGCTACTCACCTGGATTAGAGGGCTGGAGAAGGAGCAATGTCCTGAAAGGCCTCCTCCACTCCAGAACTCCTTTTACACATCGGCTCAGAGTAATGAAGCTCCCGTTCCGTCAGGGGCCCGGCTCACAGACTGGGAAATAGACTTGCTGGGGACATAGGCCCCCAAAAGTCAGCAGTCTGTCCTTAGTGCTCCGATGGAGCAGTGACTTCTGATACTGGATTGTACCTTAATCTCATGCCCACTTTCTCCAGGCAACAGTCTTCCCTCTGGGTTCATTCTGTGCTTTTGCCCAGAGCCCCTGGTCCCATCCCAGGTCCTGGGCTGTTGAGATCTGTCTGTCCTCAGCACTAATCTCGGAGGCTTCAGAAGCCCGGCACATCTTGTTCAAGTCTCCTGCACTGTGGTTTCTTATCCCAAGCCCTGGGCTCTCCTCTTTGTAGACAATTCCAGGGTTTACAAAGGAGCCAGGTGCAACAAGAATGCAGCCTAATCTGGGGGCAAAGCTTTCAGGATTTAACCAGTATTATTCAGAGGTAAGGTATGGTGTAGGCGTGGGGCTCCCATTGGGCATGTGGGAGCCCCTGCTCCAGCTGCAGACCCACCACTAACGTGCTGTGTGATCTTAGGCAAGTTACTTAACCTCTCTGCACAGAGCTGAACCTAGCACTAGACATCAATTCCTATTGTCCAGGGCTGATGGAGGGAATTTGGGTTTGTGTTGTACAAGATTCAGCACACCTCCTGGTGGTCTTGAAAAGAAAACTGACATCATGGGGTTGTTTTCCTAAAGACTGCCCATTGGGTAAACCAGCTGAAGGAGCCTTTCAGCCTGACTGAGGTAGAGTCAGCTGGGCTGCAAGAATTCCTCTCAGGAGCCTTCTACAGCCTTCCCCAAGCAGGCCTGGCAGGCCAGGAACCTCTGTGTCCAGTCTTCCATCCCCTCCCAGCAGGTGTGGCTTGGGTGGAGCATCTGCCTATAATTTTTGGCTCGGGTTTGAGGTTGGAGCAGATGTGAAGCCCCAGCATCCCCCCTAAAATGGCCAGATTTAAACCATGCTCAACACGACACCGGGACAGCTGGAGCAGGTCCTCGTCTCCTGATGTCCCCTGGCCACTAGAGGTCTCACTGGCTCTCATTTTCAGGCCTGTTCTCCAGGGGTGGGCAGGAGAGAAAAGGACGTTCCTGTGTACGCTGGCAGGGACCAGGGGAGGAGGACCAGAGAGGACAGATCTGCCCCGCCCACCCATGTTCAGGGGAAGGCTGGAGGGCACCTGTGAGGCAGAGGTGGGGTGGGGAGTGGGATGGGCAGGGAGGAGGAAGGGAGTGTTTCTGCCCAAGCTGGCTGGTGTCCTCAGACACTAGACCCTCCTCTGATCCCCCTGTTCATCTCCCTCCCACAACCCACGAGCCGTCTCCAGGCTGCATAGTACCCTGCTGCGACATCCCATGCCCCCTCCTGCTGCCAGCATGCTGCCCTTATGGTATCTGTAACCCACATTTCATCCAGGTGATGGATTTTTGAGTAGGAAGAGATCTTAGCATCCAGGCCAGTGGGTCTCAAACTTGAGCATGCATCAGAACCATTATCAGGGCCCATTTCCAGAGCTTCTCATTGCAGCAGATCTGGGCACAGGGGCAGAGAATTTGCATTTCTAACAAGTTGCCAGATGCTGCTGCTGGTGCTGCTCATCCATTTGTGGACCACTTTGAGAACCACTGACCTAGGCTAATTGTTCACTCTGCAGATGGGCAAACTGAGGCCCAGGGAGGGGAATTGGACAAAGTCACCCAGAGGGTAAGGGCAGAGTTGGGACTAGAACTCAGGCCTGTCGGCTCCCAGCTCAGGCCTCTTTCCTCACTACTGTAGGGGTGGGGGGAATAGGGCTATCTGTACCCCCATAGTGATGCTATTCAGTCCTGATGAATATGTCTTGGGGCTCCACACATTCACTCAGGCTCTGATGGAAACACTGATGCTAGGTGGTTGGCTAGGCTCACTCACTGGCTGTGTGACTTGCTCCCTCACCAGGGCCTGGAGGAGGGCTCAGCTCAGAGTCGTCAGTGGGGCTTTAAATACATCATCTCATTTAAAATCCTCATCACAACCTTATAAGGCAGATTAAAAAAAATTCACTATTACATATAATTGACCCTGAGGGTCACCCTCAAATAATGGATGCAAATGGTAAATCTTTAAATATCAAGGGGCTATTAGAAATATCCACCCCACTTATCCCAAGTTTTTCATTAGGGTATCGAAAATAAATCACATTTCAGCACCGACTGGCCCAAATATAAGAGAACATGACTATAACTTCCTTTTATTGAACACCTGCTATCAGCAGGTGAATACACCTTTTCAACGACCCTGGAAGGTCCTTAATCAGAGGCAAGGTATGGTGTAAGGCTCATTAGGGGGGTGGGAGCCCCTGCTCTAGGTTGCAGACCCACCACTAACTTGCTAGGTGACCTTTGGGCAAGTTACTTAACCTCTCTGTGCAGAGCTGAACCTAGGGTCAGATATTAATTCCTATTGTCCTGGGCTGATGAGAGAATCTGGGTTAGTGTGTTAGTGTGAGCTAGATTCAACACACCTGGTATAATTTACTCCCTTGGACAGAGAAAAAGTGGGGGCTCAGAGAAGGCAAGCAGCTTTTCCAAAGGTATCCAGCTGATGAGGGCACAGGGGCCTGGAGGGCTATCTGGACCGTGGTTTGTTTGCAAGCTGTTTTGAGGTTGGGAAAGGGTAGATTTTCAAAATGAGAACTCCGAGCCTGCAGCCTATAAGGGCTGCCTCAGAAAGTGCCGACCAGAACGATCCAAACAGGGCATTCACAGCCAGCTTTCTGCCTCTGGGGCCGGAAGACTGGGGCATTCCATGGGATGAGCTCAGTCCCGGGCAGGAGCCGGCTGTCCTCATGGAGACTTTTCAAGGGAGCAGGGGAGAGGGGTAAGTAGAGTGGGCAAAGGTCATGAGAAATTAGTCCTGGAAAAAAACTTAGAGATCATCTAGTTTACCAGGAGTGTGTTACCATGTTCTGATTCACAGTCTTGAGGCAGTGGGCCCATAACCTGCATTATTAGCAGTAAGCTTCCCAGGACCTTGGAAATACTGATCTAATCCAGTTCCCTCTCTTTCAAGATAAGGGAACCAAGGACCAGAGAGGGAATGGCTTTCCAAGGTCACACACTCCTTATTCCTGTAATGACCTTCCCATGTGGATATAACGTGCATGTGCGTCGGCAGAGCTGGCCCAGTGCCAGGCCACACTCCAAGACCTGGACCGGATCCTTGGCTGCCCTGGACCTCAGTTTCCTGACCTCTAAGATGGGGGGCTGGGCTGCACCATTTTGACCTCTGGTGCTCTGAGAGTGTTTGCATCTGGGTAACGGGCTTATACTGACTCTCTTTCTGGAGTGTGGTTTGGCTGGCTGGCTTCATAGATTCCAGCTCTTTTACCCTTGCTTCTTCACAGATCTGTTCTGCTCATGGAAGCAGCATGAGTGTAGCTGGAAGATGTTCTAGGCTGAATCTCAGAAGCTGAGCTCTTAGACACTTCCCTTCAGGACTGGAGGTGTGGCAGTCCCCCTTAAAATCTTCTGAGGTTCCCCCTGTCTGGTGGCCTTTGCCCTAACTTACCCCTTAGCATGGCTTTCAAGGCTCTTTACAAGCTCACCCCTTCCAGTTACAAAATAAACAAGTTCTGGGGACCCCTGGTGACTATAGTGAATAATACTGTTTTGTATACTTGAAAGTTGCTAAGAGTAGATCTTGAATGTTCTCACCACACACACACACACACACACACACACACACACGGGGACTATGAGAGGATGGAGGCGTTAACTAACCTGACTGTGATAATCATTTCACAATATATACTTATATCAAATCATCATTGTATACCTTAAACTTCTACAATGTTACATGTCAATTATATCTCAATAAAGATCACCCCATCTGCTTTTCCAGCCCCCTGCCCCTCCCAGAAGTACTGCACCTACACACCACGTGGATATGCTGTTCGCCCAGCGGCCCACGCTCTGGTCAACTTTGCATCTTTGAACACCTCCCGGCATGAGCTGGACGGCCGGCCCCCCTACTGCAGCGCCTGCCATATTATGAGATGGATGCTTGGTACACCCTGTCTCCTTCCCCTTCTGTGCATATCTTGGATTTGTGCATACCCAGTGCTCCGTCCGTAGGGTCCTAGCAGAAGTCCAAGTCCAGATGCCAGCGTGCATGCTCCTTCCTTCCCAGCTATGAGCCCTCGTTCCAGCCCTCCTCCTCCCTGCACCCATCTCTGAGTTTACTCTTGCAAATTGCCTTGTCTGAAATGTCTCCCACTCCCAATCCCCCTGACCCTTCAAGGTCAAACTCGAGGGCAGTCCTCCACAAACCCTGCCCTGTCCACCCAGGTCTTGTCCTTTGCCTTAACCTTCCAGAGCATGTGTGAACTGAACACTGTACCTCAAGGGAGGTCACCTGAGGGACAAGGAGGGAGCAACAGAAGACGATGTGTCAGCAACATCCTTTCCTGCTCCCTGATGGCCCTATATGTGCCAGCATTGCCATCCCCAGTTCGTGAGCTCTGGGGGCCAAGTCTCCCTGTCTGTGTCGTCTGTGGCCCCTCCTTGACCACACAGGTGCTCCTGGCAGATGGCAACACCTGTTTCAGAGGCCACCTCTGCCGCCTTTATCTCTGTACATGTTATTTCCAGGGCAGGACCATCCCATGTGCTGTTTCCCTAGCTGCCCCTCAGGCCTGCAGAGCCACCACCCTGTCCCTGGCTCCTGGAGCCCTGTCTTGCTAGGAGCCCAGACAGCAAGATGATGCAGGAGGCAGCAAATTCACGGGCAAGGAGTGCTTATCCCAGGCTAATGCAGAAAGGGAACCCGACTCATGGACATCCCTCTAAGTACTAATTAGTACAGATCAGGCGCTTTACTGTGCACCAGGCAGTAGTGCCTTATCTCACTGAAGCCTACAAAGTCAGTGTTTCTATCATTCTCATGAGGAAACAGAGGCAAAGAGAGGTGCAGTAATGTGCCGCAGCTTTCCTGATCTTGGGCAATGTATGAATGGAGTCATAAATCTGGGAGCAACCTTAGGGACCACCTGCTCCAACCCCCTCATGTTACACGTGGGGAAACTGAGGCCCAGCGAGGGGAGGAGACTTGGCCAAAGTCACACAGCTAGTTCGAGGCAGAACCAGGCCCTGAACTGGGCCTCCTGATTCCCGCTCCAGGGCTCCACTGAGACCCCGAGCCCTGTATTTGCTCGTTCAGCAGCTCTCTGTGCCGGCGCTGCCCTCTCAGCCCTCACTCAGCACGTGGCACGGGTGGCCCTGGTGCCTGCTCTGAGGAGAACCTGGGAGGCTTTTCTATTCTGCACGGTGGACAACACTGAACGTAGAGTGGGGCTCACGGCATGTTTGTTGACTGACCAGTGACCTGCTGGTACAGGGCCAGTTCTCAGAACTCCAAATCTGATGCGCTCCTCTCTCACCCTGGTCCCCCTGTCTGCCATCTCATTCCTTTACCCTGCACCAGGAAGCCAGCCCAGGTCCCACGCCCCATGCCTTGATCTGCGTTACCCCCTCCAGCTTGGAGGAAGTCGACTCAGTCCTCATGAGCTCAGTCCCTGAGTGAAAGCAAGGGCCATGGGGCCTCGCCTGGGGTCCCCGGCCTCCACCAGGGCTCCCGCTCAGGATAATGCTTTCCCAGCACCATCCACCCAGACTTCTTGGTAACCTGATGGTCTGAGACAAACTCTCTTCCTGCTGCCACTGCTAATGACATTACGTTATCTTAATAAGGTCCCCAGAGCTGCCAGGAGTGGGAGGACTAAAAAGAAAATACAGAAAAAAAGAAAAACCAGCTAGGCTCCTGGCCTTGTTTGGAGAGCAGACAGCTGCTGGGCGGTCCGGAGCAGTCAGCATTTGGCTTGCACTGGAGCCAGGGTGTTGGAGACTGAAAGTTGTGGCCTTAATGGGATGTTGGTAGGGGATCCGGTGGAAACTGGTGAAATCATGGTTCATCGGAGACGGACTTCTCAGGGTGCAGAGGGTGTCCATTCTTTCCCAGGGCCTCCGTGGGACCTCTGTTGCCTCGGGGGCTGGTCCCTTCGCAAGTGTTGTAGTTTCCTGCCTTCACGACATGCCTCGCCCCATGGCTGGAGCACCTCTGAGAGCCAGGCAGCAGACAGATGCAAGGGCTCCAGGAGGGAAGATGCGCAGCCATGCTCTCTAGGAGCTCCCCTGACAGGCTGCCTGCCCTCGAGGACTGATATGGTGGGATAGGAGGAATTAAGAGACGTCCAAGGCCTTCACAGGCCCAGGGCCAGGCTCAGTTGGCAGTGATGATGGCTGGAGTTGGGGCAACAAGAAACGGGGGGCCACCTGCAATGTGGGTGGGCAGGGACAACACCCACCAAGTACAGCAGCATCCCTCTGCGTGCAGAGAGGATGTACTTGCTTGTCTTCCCTGGCTCACATGCTCCCCGTTCTTCAAGGCCCATCCTAGGGGCCACCTCTGGCGGAACCCTGTAGTCCTGACCTTTGGCCCTGGCTTCCAGACTTTCTGGGAACAGAAAGTAAAGGACTCCTGATGAGGAGGGTCAGGGGGAACCTTGGCTCTGACCTATGTCTTGGAGCTCTTCCTGTCTCCCAAGTCGGAGCCACAGACCAGTTTCAGCAGGCGCTGTCTCTCTGTGGCCAGCACAGGCACTATCTGGCCTTTCTCAGGAAGAAGTTAGTGACCTTGGACCAGGCCGGGGGAGTGTAAACACAGACTCAGGCTCAGGCAGAGGGGCTCAGAGTCTAAGTGATTATGAGGTGACCAGACCTAGGAGGGGACAGCATGCGGCCAGAGAATCACAGTCTGGTTGAAGCCTTTGAGGCCCTGCCTGGGGCTCCAGGGGTGTCTCATGTCCGGAACAATCTGGACAACTGGTGGGACTGGCTGAAATCTAGAGCCACCTTGGAAGTGACGTTCCTGACACCAAGACACCGTCATGGTGGGGGGGGCCTCAGCCCCTTTTTGGAGACCCAGAGAATGAGAGCAGCAGGCAGGGCCCTAGGTCCACCCCCAGGCCCCTCCTGTTGTGGCTGCTGAAGTCATTAGGAATGAAGTCTCTACAGTGCATGGACATTCGGGGAGTTGGCATCTGAGGCCATAACTCAGAGCTTGGGCCAAAAGGCCACCTTGCAGGGGGAGGATAGGCCCCTGCAACATCCCCCAGGAGGGGCGGGAGGGTAGGGTCAGCCTCAGGAGAGAGGAAAGGAGACCTGGCCAGAGAGCAGAAGCTCAGCGGCCTGAAGACTCAGGCTCCAGAAAGGGAAATAGTGCCCAAGAGGAGGACTTGAGGGCAGCAGGTCTGGGGTCCCTCAGCCCCAGGGAGTGGCTTGGCCTTGAAAGGGCGTCTGGGAATTCTGAGTCAAAGAGGCAGCAGCTGCTGCTTTAAGTGGCTGCTGAAGAGCCTCCAGCTGGGGAAGGAGGGGAGGTGTCATGGATGGTGGCTGCAGGAAGTCAGCCACAAAGAAGGTCCCCATGGAAAGGCTGCAAGGAGACTTGGCTGCAGAGAGAGTTACAGGAAACCCTGACCTGGACAGGCCAGGACTGGGGCTCTTGAAGACCGAAAAAAATCCTTTCAGGGCAGCTCTGAGGAGGGGGCAGAAGGGAAGCAAGGAACCAGTGATTCTGAAGAAGGTGACAGGGAGGGGTTCAGGGAGTGTTCAACATGGACAGCCACAGCCCACAGGGTGAAATAAAGTTGCTATGTGAGGAGGCCAGGAAAATCTCCTCTAACCTCCCCCCACTCCAGGGTGTCTCCACTCCTGGGAAGGGGGGGACCTAAGAGCTTTTCTGATCTTTCTCAGGAGGGTCAGAGCCCAGTGGGAACCGAGTGAGGGGGAGGTGCTGATGGAGGCTGGAATGCAGCTGTTTGGGCTAGAGACAGGCCTGGGGGCCCAGATGGCTGTCGTTCTGCTGGAGTAAACCGGAGGGAGGGCAGGGCAGATGGCTGGACAGCCAAACAGCCCCATGGCTGATCTGGCCTGGAGGGGTGTAAGACTGAAGGCACAGAGGCCACCCTAAGTGATCATCAGGAATGTGCTGGGAGGGAGGGTTCTGGAATGTAATCCTCCTATACAGCACAGCATCCAGGCCCAAACCAAAGCATAGGAGGCCTACACGGAGAATGCTTTAGTGTCAGGAGGGCGAGAAGTCTGACTGTCCTGACTGACCAAGGTTAAAACTTTCCCTAGGGAAGGCAGGGCCCACAGACCAGCCGGGTGCTCCCAGAAGGCTGCATGTGGGAAAGGCCCGGAGGGGAGGGGGCGGGGAGGGAAGGGAGACAGGGACTCAGGGTGCTGGGTGGGCTCACTGTGTGTACCCTGAGACATACATCCCATTGAAGCCACAGACCTGGGTCTCCTCTGAAGGGAGAGGTGTCCCCCATAAGGGGACAGGCATGAAAGTTAGCGGGAGGACCCTTGATGGCAAGAGGGGGCCCTCCGGGCTGACTCAGGGGCTGGCTTTCCTGGGTCTGGCCTGTGAAGAGTGTCCTCATCTTTGAAGTCATCCCCAGGGGCCTGGGCTGGGAGTTATGGGCTGGTGATGAGTGAACTGTACTTGAATTCAGACTGTGCTCTGGTTCATCTCCCTTCTGATATTCCTGCTTTTGTCAAGCCTGGTTTAGGTGTTCTAACCTGGCCCATGGATCTCAGGTGAATTCAGGAAGAGGCGGGGGCAGCAGGGCCACTAGTGGGAGACAACTAAGGTGGGTGAATCTTGGGGATTTGGGGTCCAGCTGCTCTGTGGTGATAACAAAAGGAGAGCACCTTGAGGTCAGCATTGCTGGGCGGAAGGGGACACCTGTGTGTGTGGGGCCTGCCCCTCTGTACCTGGAAATTCTCCCTCACTGTCAGCTCAAAGCATCTGGGAGAGATTCTGTTTGGGGTTTCCCTCACAGAAGCAGCTGTGAGGAGACCCAAGGTCACCTTGCAAACAATCAGTGTTGTCCTTCAAGCAGTCACCAGTAGAGCCTGCAGAGCTGTTTTAGCAATGCTATTGTTACCTTAACATGTTTCTGATGCCCTTCTCTGGCAACCTCAAATAGTTTTAAAGCCACCAAAGAGAATGGGTCTCATTACTTTATAGGATTCATCTTGTTTTTCCCCAAAAAAGCATTGCTCCTGATTTGATATTCAACCTGATTCAAAAAATTTCACTCTATCCTCAAAGGCCAAAACTTTGGATCCACTGAGGAAAATTAAAAGAACAAGCCCCCAGCAATTCCCAAAGATAAATTTCTAAGAGGATGCGGGGTGACAGCACCACTGGAATCATGTGGGCCTCCCAGGGTGAGTTCTTTGACGGGGACAGTGGTGGTGTGGGCAAAGGACCGAGTCTAGTAAGTCACGGTCACAGGGCAGGTATCCACCAGGCTCTGTCTACATCTGACATGCTGAAATGACCAAGCCCTGATGCAAGGCCACTCACCAGAACCTTCCCCACTGTGGACATGGCTGGGAAGGTCAGCCTCACACCAGTGACCATGAACGGCACCAAAAGACCATATTTTCCCCAAACAAGGCCCATCAAAACCTAGCAGTGGACACATCTGGCTCTGCATCATCCCACCAATCAGTTCTGACTACAAAAGTTTCTGCGCAGAGAAGGTACATAACACATGTTTGCTGAATGGGATGGAATCTATAAAAGATGAAAGGTTTATAATGTATTGATTTCAAATTTTATAACAGCATAAAGTTCACCCTCTTCTTAACATGGAGAGTCAAGGGGGAGAACATAAAAGGAGGCCCATCCTTTAGGTCTGACCCAAAAGTGGATTGAAAGGGCCTACAGGGGTCTCTGTAGTCTCCTGATCACAGGTTTTGCTGTCACACATGGACTGGAGTTCAAGTGCCAGCTCTGCCATTTTCTAGCTGTGCTTATGAGTGGCCAACTAGCCACTGGGAGATGGATTGCTCATTTGTGAACAAAGGCCATGGCACCTCCCTGTCTTCCCAGGGCATGACTGGTGTGTGAGTATATGTAATACACTGAGGACAGCCACTGGCATGCTGGACATGCTCTGAATAAAATAAAGGGGCTGCAGTCCATTGGGGGGTGTCAAACGGCTTTGGTGGGTTTACAGTGGGGAAGGGGAAAGAGGCCAAGCAAGCAAGGTGCTGGGGCCCCCACTGCTGCCTTAACCAGAACAGCTCTGCTCTGATCTGCATTATATCTTGGCCTTCCACCTAAGATTGTATTTAAGAAAATATTTTAGCTCTTCAAAGAGTTGAAAATTACTACACAGGTCATGCCTTGCATGTCCTCTGGCAATGAACTTGAGGTGTGTCTAGGATCCAGTTGGGCCTCCCCTGAAATGGGTCTCTCTTTCCATCCTGGCCCTCCATACCCCCCTCTGCTGTCATCACCGTGGCCTCTGGCCCTCCTCTGGCACCCCGCAGGCCCCCCACCCAAGGGCTGCGATGCGCACCTGGTGAAGCGGACCTCGCAGATGTTGCACATGTATGGCTTCTCCCCGGTGTGGGTCCTCATGTGCCGCGGCAGCTTCCCGGCCCCCATAATGACTTTGTGGCAGATGGGGCACTGCTGAGAGGCCTTGGGCTTCAGCTTGCGCTCCTCCACCAGCGGCCAGGGCGGGAAAAGGCCCCCCAGATGGGTGGCACTCAGGAAGTTGAGATAGGCACCGTAGTCATTCTCTGCCTTGATGGGGCCCAATGGCCCCCCAGGAAGGTCGGGGAACATGTCCTTGAAGAAGTCATTAGGGAAGGGTGGCGGTGGCGGTGGGGGCAGCTCTTCCTTCTCCTCCTCCTTGATCTTCCGGTTCTTGATGACCAGGTCCAGTGGCCCACTGTCCATAGGCTGCTCAGGCAGCTGGGCAAAGGCACCGAAGTCCCCTGGCCAGAGGTGTGGGAAGAAGTCCGGGGCGAATGGAGACAAGGAGGGTCTCCTGTCGGGGATGTTGGCTTTGGGGTACAGGTTCTCCCTTAGCAGAGATTCGATGGAGAAGTCCCGGATCACGCCCAGATGGCCAGGGCTGCCAGCCTGGAATGAATTAGGGAAGTCTCTGGGTGTGTCTGAATAGGCCTTCTCCGTGAGATGGTCTGTCTTGGAAGGGCTTTGGTGGCAGTTGATGTCCTGGGGGTCAGGCAAGTTTTCTTGATCAGCAAAATCCTCTGTGTCATCGTCCTCCTCCTCCTCCTCTTCCTCCTCCTCCTCCTCTTCATCCTCCTCGTCATCGTCATCTTCATCATCATCATCGTCCTCCTTGTCATCCTCCTCCTCCCCGTCCCCCGCAGGCTCCATGATCTCCAGGCACACGTTCACGATGCACTGGATCTCCAGCATCCTGGCGGCATTGAGGATGTGCTTGACGTTGGAGGCTGTGATGGTGAGCGTGGAGGTGTAGGCGAATTCCAGGATGGCAGCCAGGGCTTCGGGCTGGACGAAGTCGATCTCGTAGACATATGGCTGGCTGGCTAAGGTGCCGGCTGTGAAGAGCTTCTTGAAGTACTTGCTGCAGGCGGCCAGGACGGAGCGATGGGTGCGGTACTCCTGCTCCTGCACCACCAGGAGCACATCGCAGAGCAGGCCGTCATGTCGCTGCTCGTTCAGGCTACATAGGACCTCACTGCTGTGGTTGGGGAAGGGAATGCCAATGAGCTCGTCAATGCCATTGGCCATGTTCTCAGACAGAGCCCTGCAGGGACACACAGAGGGAGACCAGGGTTAGAGGACATGGTCCCAGGAGGGGACACTTAGCTCTAGGACTCTGGACCAGGGAGGCCAGGCTGCTGGGCATACTCGGCCACATCATCCCTACCTAAGCACCCACTTACCACCTTCCCCTGCCACCCCCGGCTAGAAAGCCAGCCCTCCTTCCTCTCAGCTTTTCCAAATCTCACCTGCCATTCAGAGCCCAGCTCACAAGCCGGGGCTTTTCACTGTTCCACTGGGCTTTCTCCCTGGACTCCTACGGCCCTTGGAGTTAGGCCTCTCATTGGGCAGTTGGAGTATGCTATTTAGCGGAGACGATGGAAGCTTCTCGCAGGCATAAATTCACTGAATTCCACTTTGTTAACATGCAATTGTGGACCACCAGGATGGACAGTCACATGAAACTCAACTGCTCTGTGTGCTACAGGAATGGTGTCCACCACTCAGTCACACTACATCTGGGGGTCAAGGACCAAAGTGGGAACATTCTCTCACAGCTCAGGGCTCCTTCTGGGAATGTGTGGTGGTTTATTACAAATCCTCTGACTCCTGTAACAGACTAACATTTTGCATTGACTACTACTATGGGCTCAGTTGTGTCCCCCCAAATTCGTATGTTGAAGTCCTAACCCCTAGGACCTCAGAATGTCACTGTTTGGAGGTAGGTCCTTTAAAAAGGTGATTAAGGTTAAAATGAGGTCATCTGGATGGGCCCTAATCCAGGATAACTGGTGCCCTTATAAGAAGAGGAGAGTAGGACACAGACACACAGACAGAAGACCACGTGAAGACACAGGGAGCAGATGGCCCTCTACAAGCCAAGGAGAGAGGCCTCAGAAGAAACCCACCCGCTGACACCTTGGTTTTGGACTTCCAGCCTCCGGAACTGTGAGAAAATAAATGTCTGTTGCTTAAGCCCCCCAGTCTGTGGTACTTGGTTACGGCAGCCCCAGCAAACTAATACAGCTACTAGGAATCTTAAAACCAAAGTGGTGGCCCATTTTCAGCAAGGGAATGGGGGCCTTGTATATGTTTTGCCTTCTGACCTTACTTCCGGTTTCATCTTAGTTGATGAAGTTTCCCTTCATTTGCAATTCTTGATCTTTTTTTTTTTTAAATACTGACATCCTATATATGTATATCTGAGAGCTGTTTCACCTATAAATAAACATTTAAATTCAATATTAATTCGAGTGCATTGTTAGTTAATTTATCACGTCTGTATTCTGTTACCCTCAAGGAAATATGTCCCCTGGGAGGAGAAGCCTCTTCTGAGACACCTTAGCATGATATATATTATACATAGAGTGAGGCCAGTGATAGCCGCCAGGAGGGAGGGGTGCAGGAGAGAGGACAATAGGCAGCCCCTCCTTTCAGGGAGCAGAACTCAGAGCCCAAGTCAGCAGATTCAACCTGGACAAAAAGCCACCTCAATTTTTATGCCAGAGGACATACGGCCTTCTGCTCAGGGCAAAGCTTCATCACGGCCCATGCATAGATCCTACAGAGGCCTGGGCCTCACCTTGGTGCAATTACAGTGGAGAGAAAATAAAAAGAAAACCCAAACCTGAAAGGCCCACGCTCCAGTGGGAAGAGCTTTGGGAATCCCCACACATTTACTTTCCGGGTGTTTCTGTGCCGGGAAAGCAGATACAGAGGGAGGGGAGGAGCCTGAAGTGCCAGGCTCATAATACATGCCTCCAGTAGGGCCTGGAGGCACCAGGGACATGGAGGAGCATGCAGGGTGCTGGGTGCTCTTCCACCCTCCCCCCTCCTCCGAGCTTTCCTTGAGCTGCCCACCTGGGCAGGTGCTCAGGAGGTTTCCCAGAGCCAAGGCCTCACTGCTTTCTTGCCTTCTCATCTTTAAAAGGACCAGGGACCTCATAGGCCATGCATTCATTCTCTAAATAGTCACTAGGTTTCTCCCTGTGCCAGGCACTGCCCTGGGCCCTGGGGATGCACAGAGCAAATCAAGAAGGCCCTACTGTAACAGGGTGTACAGAGAAGGACAACTCTGATGAAAATGGAACAAGATTCCCAGAAGAGGATATATAGATGGCAAGTGAGTTGTCTTCTTTGAAAAGATGTTCAACGTCTTAGGGAAACCTAAAGTTAAAACCACAATGAGATATCATTAGATACCTATCAGAAAGGTTAAATAAAAAACAGTGACAACACCAAATGCTGGTGAGGATGTGGAGAAACTAGATCTTTCATGCATTGCTGGTGGGGATGTAAGATGACACAGCCTCTCTGGAAAACAATTTGGCAGTTTCTTAAAAAACTAAATATGCAGCTACCATGTGACCTAGCAATTGCACTATTGAGCATTTATCACAGAGAAATGAAAACTATGTCCACACAAAGACCTGTACACAAATGGTCATCACAGCTTTAGGTATACTAGTCAATAACTGGAAAGAACCCAGATGTCCTTCAGTTGGTTTACCTTTACAGATGGTAAACCAACTGTAGCACCTCCATACCATGGCATACTAGTCAGCAATACACAGGAATGAGCTACTGACACCCTCAAAACCTGGATGAACAAGAGTGAAAAAAGCCAGTCAATAGGTTACAAACTGTATGATTCCATTTATATAACATTCTTAAGATGACAACATTATAGAAATGGAGAAGGGTTGGGTAGTTGCTAATGGCTAGAGAGGGGATGTGGGCAGGAGGAGGTGGGCCTGGCTATAAAAGGTCAACATGAGGGGCCAGTCCGGTGGTGTAGCAGTTAAGTTCGCATGCTCTGCTTTGGCGGCCTGGGGTTCGTGGGTTTGGATCCCGGGCGTGGACCTACGCACTGCTCATCAAGCCATGCTGTAGTGGCATCCCACATATACAGTAGAGGAGGATGGGCACAGATGTTAGCCCATCAATCAATAAATCTCCACCCCCATCTCTATCTATTATCTGTCTCTCTATAGCAGTGAATGAGGCTGTGGGTCCGGGGGAGACTACTTTACCCGGGGCTGTCAGGGAGGGCCTCCTTGAGGAAATGACATGTGAGCTGAGGCTTGGATGGTGAGAAGGATCCAGTCATGGGACAATGTAGGGAACAGTGTTCCAGGCTGTGGGAACAGCAAGAGCAAGGCAGGCCGTCCCGCCAAGGTGCTCTAGGTCTGGGAGGCCAAGCTCTGCTCTGAATCGCCTCATTTAACTTGGTTCTTGTCTACTGAAAACCCATTCCACTTCTGCATCTCTGGGGGGCTCAGATGGACCGCATCTATCTAGATCCCCCTGAGGTCCTCTGTAGGACTTCCCTCCTTCTCTCAGACCAGGGAAGGTGTCCCCAGGCCGCAGGCTTCAACCGTCTGTGCTGCAGAGAGAGCTCTGAGGCTGCCTCCTACTGTCCAGAAAAAGAGAAAACCTTCTGGAGGCTCTCTCCTTTTCCTGAACCCCACAGCTGTTCCCCACTGTAATGGTGGGAGCCAGAGGGATATGGAGGGCTTGGAAACTAGGGAAGCTGAGAGGCTTACGGCCGTGCCTGCTGCAGGTCCCAGGAGGGCTGCTTTGCGGGCAGCTGGGCTGGGGGTCAGCATTTGGCCCCTCTGAGTCCCCAGTTAGAGGGGAGACCTCAAGTCTGAACTACATTTGGTTTTGAATGCTCAGAGCCAGGTGCAACATGACCTTCTGTGCAGTCAGTAAGGGGACCCGAGGACACTGTTCCCTACCTCCTTGGCCCCCAGCTCCCTGCTTCAGACACTCAAGCCCCCTGGGGCAGACTGGGAGGATAGGGCAGGGCCAACCTCAGCCAGTACCTTCTCTCCCCAGGCCAAGTTCCAGCCCTGAACAATGGGTTTCCCAAATAAGGAGTCAGGACCATCATCCGCCCTCAGGCCGGCTCAGTCTTCACCACAACTGGGATTTAGCTCCTATTATTATCCCCATTTTACAGATGAGGTAAATGAGGTGCAAAAGGATAAATCACACAGACATAAGTTATGGATAAAGATCTGAGCCCGAAGTCTGGCTCCCCAGCCATGCTCTTAACCACAACCAATCCAGCTCCTGCCTCTGACCTGCGAAGGTCACCAAGAACGGCCAGTGGTCTCTGCTGTCGCCTGAGTGGCCCAGACTTTGGGCACTCAGAAGAGCTCAGGCTGCCTTTGTGGAGGAGGGTGGGAAGGATGTGGGTCAGCGGGGGAGGGTGGCCCTGCGTCCTGGTGGGTCGAGCAGGCAGGGGCCGCAGGGTGATGAAGTCCTCCAAGCAGGCTTGGTCAGCCTCAGGAGCTGGAGCGTCAAGACGACCTCCCCAGTGAGCCCCAGGCTGCTGCCTTTCTCAGACCCAGGGGAGGGGCTGGCTGAGACCCCTGGGAACACGCCTGCTTGCTCCCCGGGCAGCCTCCCCAGCCTTGTGGAGGTGGTCCCCTTTGTGGTGGTCTTGGCGAAGCTCTGCGGGGGAAGAGGAGGAGGGGAGAGGAGATGGTGTGGAGACTCAGTCAGGCTTTCCCATCCCACCTTCCAAGCACAACTGAAGGGACAGTCACTCGGATGGGGTGACTGGTCACAACACTCCCCTCAGATGTGCCCCAGGTATACCGGTGCTCCCCTACTCTCCATCCCCAAACACTAATGCTGCTCCTCGGCGTCCATGCCCTTGCTCGTTCTGAACTCCTGGCAGGAGAACATCCCACATCTTGCATCTCCAGCACCTCCATCTCCAGGGGTCCATTTCCCACCCACGCTTCAAGGCCCCACTCAGACGACACTTTCTCCATCTCAGTTCAGACGCCGGGCCCCTCCGGCCTCTGGTTCTCCTGAACACTTGATGACTCCTGTCTTTTATTTTATTCTGCCTTGTATGGTCACTAATTTTATGTGTGTCTTGACACCTCTGCTAGATTGCAAACTGCTCAAGGGCAGACTGTCAGTACAATGCTTAGTGCAGTACTGGCACATAGCTGGTGAAGGTCTGGGGCAGGGGCTCAGCAGCACTGAAATTACAGTTGTGCAGGTTGTTCCCTGTGGAGTGGCACCACATCGAAGCGAGTAGCAGACTCAAAAATGGCCACCCCGTGGTTCTTGCCTCCTGGTGGTGAGAGTTCATGCCCTCCTCTGGTGCCCTCACACATGAATAGGGCTGACCTGTGTCACAAATGAGATTTGTGGAAATGATGGTGTGACTTCTGAGGCAAGGTCATAAAAGACATTCTGGGGGAAGCTGGCTGCCATGTCATAGGACACTCAAGCAGCCCTATGGAGAGATCCCTGTGGCAAGGCATCCAGATCTCCTGCCAGCAGCCAGCACCAACTCACCAGCTGTGTGAGCCGCTGTGAGAGGGAGTCATTCAGCCCCAGTCACGCCTTCAGATGACAGCAACCCCACTCACATCCTGACTGCAGCCTCGAGGAAGACACTGAACCAGAACCACTTAGCTGAGCTGCTCCTGAATTCCTGACCCACAGGAACTGTGAGATAGTAAATGTTTATTCTTGTTTTAAGGTGCTAAATTTTAAAGTAACTCGTTATGCAGCCACAGAGGACCAATACAGGGGCCCCATTCACTTCACAGACATCACACATTTGTGATATTTATCGTGACAGTTTTCTAGCAGATGGCAGTTAGATGCTTCAGTCTAACAAAATCAGTATGTTCCGTCACTGTTTTGGTAGATGGAAGTAGATGTGTTGAGGAAATGGCACCTCTTTCTAATTCCTATGAAGTTACGATATAGGTCACAGCGTCCTCGTCCTCAGAGTGACCTTCTCATCTGAAAAGACTTTTTGTGAATGAAAGGAAACTTTGACTCTTAAGTAAAGAGCCAAAATCAGTAAAACCCCAGAAAATTAGTTCTTTACGGACAGCCAAGTTTTCTGGCTTGTTAAGGGCTTATTCCTTTAAAGACAAAGATGTTTTTCAGGGAAAATTCCAACAATTCCTTAAGCTTTCCCCTGACTTCCTAAGTAGAGGAGACGCAACCCGTTGGACTGCGTGTGGGTGGTCAGTGTCTCATCCGAGCCCACTGAGGAACCGAGAGCGGCTGTCCCTGCGCTAGATGTCCCGTCTCCTGTGCCTTTGGAGCCGTGTCTGCTTGGGACTGGGAATCAGGAACACATAGCCGTGTGACTTTGGGAGTACCCTCCACCACTCTGGGCTTGTCTCCTCACCTTGTCACCGGATGGTCGCGGGAACTCTGATACCCTGTGTCACAACTATGAGAAGCTAGAGGTGCAAAGTGGATCTGGAGATGAGGAGGGGACAGCAAGCCCAGGTGGCCTGGACTTGAAGGCTGGTCTGCTTAGCAGCGACTTCTCACCAAGCCTTGGTTTGGAGCTTTCGTCGCATTCCCGGAGGAGCGGACGTAACTGCACAGCTGGGGGCTGTTTTTCCAGGCAGGAGGCGGGGGCTGCCACTGGCTTTTCATTGTCTCTTTGGGAAGAAGTGCCTCCCCCCTGCACTCTGGGAGCTTCCCTCGTGACCCTAAGATTCCCATGCCCCGGAGGGCCCGCAGACAGCAGTCCCAAAGGGGATGCCGTGCCCGCCTCCCTTCCCGCCCAGGCCCTGCGTCCCTTCCCTCCCATCGCCCAAGCCAGGGCACTCTGTCTCCAAGAATAACAAGCTCAGGAAAGAGAATCACACACACACACACACACACACACACACAAGAAAAACAAAACAAAAACTCAACAGCTAGGAGATGTAAAATATGAACCTCTGCTAGGAAGGGGATAGAAAAACCAGAGAGATCAGAAATAAAGGAGAGGAGGAAGGAGGGGAAGAAAGAGGAAGAATGCAGGGCAGTGGAAACCTTCTCAGTGGTCACCATTCCAGAGGATCTGAGGCCTGCCACAGCCTCCCCTGGGCCTCTGCCCTCAGTGGAAGGTTCTAGAGCCCAGATGTTTCCAAGTGGCCCTGTCTGACAAAGGCAGCACTTCTCATCTCTGGCCTTGGTCTACTCAACTGTAACATGAGAACATTACTCCTTAGGTACTCTACCTGTGTTACCCTCTCTCCCCACCAAGAGAAGGGGTCATGCCCTCAGTTTACCCCCTAAAGAGGGGGAGGGGTGCTTCTCTGAGAGGAACAAAGAGGAGGCAGGGGTGGGGCAATTGGAAGGGGCGAGAGGGACTTCGACCCACAGAAACACATTGCAGAAACCTGGCTCTGGAAGTCTCCAGGACTAATTTCTTGAGTGTGACTTGAATTTTTGTTTTTATTTGTGTCCTGTTGTAAGAACCAAATCAATCAATCAAGCAAGCCAGCATTTATAATAATAATCAAGACTAGCTACCCTTTATCAAGTGCCTGTAACGTATCGGTCCTCCCACCTCCAATCATTCTTCAACCCACACAACTCTGAAGGTGCATATTTTTATCATCACCTCCAATTTAGAGAGAAAGAAACGGTGTGGAGAGGGTGAGTGACTTGCCCAATGCCACGAGTGTCTGGGCCAGGATTTGAACCCAGCTGCATTTGGGGCAAAGCTCATGTTCACTCCTCTTTACCACACTGACCCCCTACAAAGTCCAACTTGTGGGGAGGAGGATTTGAACCTTTCCTCTGCTCAAAGTTTGTGTATTACTTTAGAGATTTGATCAGAGCCAGGGCTGAGGGATGTGCACCAGGGAACTGAGACCCACGCATGCTAGGGGGGCTCAGTATCGAGTACAAATAAGAAGTATGGACAGAAAGGCACAGACCCTGTGGGCTGGGGAATCAGGGCAGGCTTTCAGGAGGAGGCATCTTGTCTGAGCTGCAAAGGATAGAGAGGATTCCATTGCACAGAGGGGCAGGAAGAACCTGCCCCACATCATTTGGATCTGGAAGGCTTTGGATTTCCAGAATCCCCCCCGAAAATGTGTTTAACCTGGGATCACACCCGCTGTTCTCAGCCAGGGCATGCCTGAAGCTGATGGATGGTCGTCTGACAACAGGAGGCCTACGCTGAGTGGTGGAGGGTGAGGGCCCTGCTCTCAGACCGCCTGTGTCCGCATCCTGCCTCCCACATTGATGGCCTCTGGGATTTGGTGTCACCCTCCTTGCGCTCAGTGTGTCCATCTGTACAATGGGGACGACAACAGCGTCTACCTCAATGCGTTGCTGTGTGGATCAAAAGAGGCAGGGCACCTAAAGTGCCTCCCAGTGCATAGTAGGTGCTCAACCAACGTTAGCAACTACGAGGTCCAGGAAGGACACGGGGCCCTTCCGGGTGTCTTGGTGGAGGGAGGGGGATCATACTGGGAATGAATTTGCCTGCCGCATAGTTTTGCAGAGACCCACATCATTTAAGCAGCTCTCCCAGAGACACTTTGAGAACGGCCCTTACAAGCTCCAGGGCCACCCCTGGCATGCATAGGGCATCGTAATCTTCCAAGGTTCTTTCATACCTGCTGTGCTCCTAACCCGCCCAGGCAGGCAAGGCTGGTATAAACTGAATGCCCATTTTACAGATGAGGAAAATGAGGCACAGAGAGGAGCCCATGCCCAAGGTCACACAGCAAGTTAGTGTTAGAGCTAGAACTAGGGTGTTCTGGTACCCAAGCCTGTGCCTCTGCTGACAGACTACAGTGCCCCCAGCTAGATGCAGCATTGCCTGGAGAGGAGGGACCCATGTTCTAGGATTGGTTTTACTAGGAATGTGAAGTGTAGGGGTCGGCAAATTATATACTCCTGCTCTCCTCAGTTTGCTCATCTGGGAAATGGGCAAGTAATGGCACGGATCTCACCTGCTCCGGGGCAGGGTCTGTTTCTTATGAGTCTGTATCTTTCTCAGGATGCTGTTGAATAGGAGCATAGTAGATGCTGAATGAATGATATCAGTTCAAACACACAGTGGGCATAGCCTTGAAGTCAAAAGAGGTGGTGGGGTGGCCCCAACCCTCTGCCTTGAGGACATCTAACATTTGAACAGAGCCCTGTCGTTCATAGACACTTATATTCATTCATTTTATCCTTATTATGATCTCCATTTGATGGGGATCAGAGAGGCTAAGTGACCTGCCCTAAGTCACACAGCTAGAAAACAGCAGGACAGGGACTTGATTGCTGCTCCAGTCCCATCTCTTTCCTGTCCTCCACAGCTGCCCTGGTGGTACCACTTTCAGCACAATTCTATTGCTTTGATCCGCAAGTCCGGCACCTCCCTGAATCCTGCTCAGCTCAGCAAATTTCGGGCTCAGGGTGATGCTTCCATCTGCTAAATCTTGAGGGCAGGCTGGCCCCAGCAGGCAGACTCCCATTGCCCCGGGAAGCTGCCCCACCCTGTCTCCAGCCTCCAGCTCCTCCCCTGCCCGGGTCTGGAACTTCAAAGCCACCTGGCAGAATTAGTAGCTGCCATGAGGGCAGGGGTGGGGCAGCACAAAGGCGAAGAAGGGATGCGGATTCTTTCCCAGATTTGGGATTGCTGGGTAGCAGCTCCCTGCATTGTCTGAGCAGGTTCTTAGTCCCTGTGGTCTGTGTAGGCACGGAAACCTGCAAGGGGCTGGTGGGCCGGGGCAGGAGAGAGGGCAGGGAGGCCTGGCCCAACAGCTGGCCAGCGGATCTCTGCTGGGCATGTCCCACCCTGCCCTTGGCAATTCCCCTAAGCAGGGCAGCCACACCCTTTGGCCTCAGAATGCCCCGGGGCCTCGGCTGCCCCAGAGGCTGAGGCCAGACATGTGGGCTGGAAGGCTGGGCAGGGCCACCTCAACTTCCATCCTGCGCCTTGCCTGCCGGAGCACCCCAGGCAGAGTGCTCACCACTGGGTGACGCTGGCCCCACTTGCTTGGCCACCCTGCCGGAACATGCCTGAGCCCAGAGTGCGCAGCTCAGCCTCAGGCCCAGGGCTTGGAGCTGGTTAGTTTCTGTGAAATGAGCTCTGAGCTTCCCTCCCCTGCCAAAGGTGATGGCCAGATGTTCCCTTACAGCTGGAATGCAAGCCCTCCCTGCTTCACACGATTGTGCTCCCCCATTCTCTTCCCCCTCGATGCCTAGTCCTCCCACCCACAGGACAAGACATGAGAGGGCTGGGGAGGAGGCCAGGCCCGGTAGGCAGGCACTCCTGTGTTCTCACCCCAGCCACAGATAGATTTTCTCAGTGTCCCTATATCTGGGGGCCTGAGTTTTTTTCTCCTGTGACCAAGCATTCAAGTCCCTGCTGCATTGTTCTCTGTCGAAGCCTCCGAATTAACAAGGCCGTGTGCCTCTTGAGCTTCAGACTCAGAAAAGCTGGTCCACATGGATTTTTCTCCGTAAGTTTTCGTAGGATCCCTGGGAGCAGAAGGAATTGTCTGGCCCACTTTGCTGATGAGAAACCTAAACTCACGCTGGTGAACTGAGTCCCAGAACGAAGTAGGTGACAGAGATCCCAGATCTCCTGACTTGTGGCCCATGCTCTGCCCACTGTATCGTGCTGTATCCCTGCTCAACCCCCACCCTCACCATCACCACCACCGCATTGGTTTGGTTTCATCAGAACAAGGTCTAGGATCACCCTTGGGGTTTGGAGGAGGGGCGTCTCTCCCCCTAAACTCTTACAGGGATGAAACACACACTAGGGACAGACTTGAGGGGTACAGAGAGGGTGGTCTGAGAGACGGGCAAAGAGTGAGGGGCAGCTCCGCACTGGGCTTTGGTGATGAGTGTCACAGCTGTTTAATCACCCCCCAGAGGAACCCCTTCTTCACACAGCAGCCACCCGCCAACATGTGGGTGAACCTGAAGAGGGTATGCTGGGCCTCTGCTCCCATCCCCTCGCCCAAGGGGCAGCTCGGAGCCTTTTACTTTTCAGAGCACTTCACCTCCTTGGTGGCAGGTGAAGCCAGTATCATACCCATTTTACAGATAAGGAAACAAAAATGAAGCGAGGGTAAGGTCGCAAAACCATGTGGTTAAATGACTGCTGGAGAGCTCACAGTCCCCCGAGGCCATTGATTTTTCTCCCGCGCTGCCGAGTAACCTTGCAGGAAAGGTAGAAAGAGTAAGCTCTTTAAGGGGCTGCATGGGAATGCAAGGAGGGCCCTGTCCACTGCGCTGGAGGGAGGCTGGAAGGGCCGGGGGCCAGCAGAGCACACTCGCCGGGAGGGTCCCCCTCCTGGCCGCTGGAGCACTGGCCAGGTGGGCCTGTGGGAGTCTGGGCTAGACAAATAAAGTGGTGCCCCTTCAAGCTGTGTTCTTTAATTATTTATTCCTCCTTTATTTATTAGTGATGGAGGCAGTGGAGGGTGGGGGAGAATTGTGTTCTTTTAAGAAAAATTGCACACCTCTTTATATTCAAAATAAAGGATTTACTACTTGTGTTTATTACAGGCGATTTCCCGAGCCAGAAAACTCCTTGGGAGGCTTATTAAACCTTATTAAACCACTGAAAATTTAGATAATAAAATAAATCACTTGTCTCCCATAAACAGCACTAGGCCCCATGTTACGGAGCTTCAGAATCCCAGCTGCCTCTGGCTGCCTTTTCGGGAGGTGTCTCGGCTGGTCTGCCGTCCTCCCTGTGTCTTGCATCAGCAGGTCACAAACTCACAAACTCCTGTGGGGAGGCGGGGGACCCACAGGAGCCTAGTGGGAGTGCTATTCTTTTTAGCATTTCTGCCCTGGGGTCCGTCTCCAGTAGAGGAGTGGGGATGGCTTAGATTTTGATAGTTATTAAGGGGTTGTGTGTGGACACCTGGGTTAAGTGGCACCATATTTTGACCCTTCTTGGGGATATTTTAGTGTCTACTCTAGAAAGCACCAAGGCAGCTGCACAGCTGGCCAGCTTCTGAGCACACTTTGCTCGAACACCACCTTGACCCGCACGCCAAGGGCCCCCAGTGCTGCGCCACTGCCCCGGAGCTGGGGGACTTTACAGTGGGAGATGGGAACGCGGATGCCAGGGGAGAGGGCCATAGCTGGAGCGGAGAAAGGACAAGTTCTCTTTTGGGAAAAGGCATGAGGAGTAAGGACTGAGAAATGCCCAGGTGTGCAGTCTGCAGAGAGGGGAGGAAGCACGATTAAAGCCTGCATTTACAATTAATCTCTGCTCTGCAACTGAGTGACAGGTGACCTTGGGCCGGCCAAGTTCCCTCTCTGAGCTTCAGTTTCTTCTTTTATGTGAGACTAGGAGGCTGTGAAGGTCCCTGGCTGCCCACACACTCGATGGTTCCATGGTGCCCTCCAGCTAATCCACTTCAGTCCTTTGACTCCAGGGTGGATCCTTGGATTCCGAGGTCACAAACAGCTCAGCTTCTGCCGTCTTGAGGCTATAGCGCGTGACTGTGGATTTCCTGACTCTGTCCCCTCCCCTCTCCCCCCAGGTGTCTCAGAGACGTTGCTGGGTTACACGGGGAAATAAGTATGAACACACACTGGGCTTTCAGAGGACCAGTGTTCTACACAGTCGAGGTGGGATTAGCATTTGATCCCACTGGGCAGAGTGATGGAGACTCGACAGCTTGGTAAAAAGTGGTCGATATGTTCCTTCCCCTGCCCCTGAGGGAGGGTGAGGAGGCCACCTCTGGGTTATCTTCTCGACTCTCAGACAGTGGCCAAGATGTAGACCTGGGCAGTGACCGGGGCAGGGTTTGGAAGCTGCCTCTCCAGGATGTGTGCAAATTCATTACAAACAACCCCACAGCCCTCTGTGTGGGAGGGGTGGGGGGGCAGACAGGCCCACAGAGTGACAGAGGTACAATATGTGGGAGACAGAGGGTTAATCCTGAGATTCCTCCAACTGATAGTGATGGAATCAAACTGGTAACTGAGATGTATGGAGAGCTTGGTCGGTGCCAACTGCTGTCCTAAATATTTTATGTGGATTCTCCCATTTAATCCTCTCAAAAACACCAGGGGGTAGCCAGTGTCATCATCATTACCCCATTTTTTAGATGAGGAAACTGAGGTAGAGCTGGGACTTGAACCCAAGCAGTCGGGCTCCAGATTGTACCTCTGACCATGAAGCCGCTCCTCATTGCTCCTCCTGCCCTTTTCGAGGCCCCAGAGCTCCGGTGGGATTGGTGGGGAGGGGCTCCGGTGGGGGAGCTGTGCGAGGAAGGAGGGCAGAATCCCACTGCAAAGCCTCCTCCCAGGTGTGAGATGTCCTAGTTGCCTCGGCCCTTGGAAAACACTTCTGCTTCCCTGCTGTCGTCCACTCCGATTTGGAGACAAGGCCCAGATCAGCCGCCCAGCAGGATGGCCTCAAGGATCCCAACCCTGCCTGTGTTTTCCTAAGGAAGTGAAACCTCAGGTTTGCCTCTGAACTTACACTATCCACCACGAGAACTGCCTGGCATTTGGCTGGGAAGAACAAACTGGAAGCTTGCAATTTCAGGCTTAATTGCACAGTTACATATAATATTATTATATAGAACTTTTATTGCACCAGGAAAGTCCAAGCATTTCCTTTCTCTATTTATATACTTGAGCCCGGTCCCTCCTCTTCTATAATTTCCCTCCTTGCCCACTGCAGAAGCTGGCAGCTGTTTTGTTCCAAGAGCCCTTTCCTAAGAAAGGGCAATGAGGATGTGAGCGGAAACTCGTCTGTCATGAGTGGTTTACTGGTGGAGTATCAGCCAATTCGCAAAAGTTACTGATCACTCACCACGTGCTTCACCGTGGCTTCAGGCTGTGTGGGGTTCTACACAGAACCCCAAACCTGCTTTTGAGGGGCTTCTGGCTTCACTGAGCAGGTAAGACTAACCCACAGCCAAACATTAGAGAGAAATAGGAACCAAGAAGGAATCTGGTTGGGGCTGGGTCCTGCGATCAGGGATGTGGGAGCCAGTAAGTGATAGGTGGGTATGTGGGCTACACAGTGGTCTAGGCAGGACCCCAATGCCAAGCTGTTGTGATGGGGAGACTGTGTGATGGTGTGCAACAAGTGCCCTCTTTTGAGCGCAGCCCCAGAGTCCAGCCTCCCCTGTACGTTCGGTTCCGCCAGTGAACATCTTTCTTTCCTCTGCTGCGTTTGCCTCCAGCCACAGGAGCCCAGCACCAAGGACTGGACACTTTCACACCTCTGGGGAGGGTGCCTCACCTGTCAGCACCTTTCAGAGTAACCACCCCACCCCACTCTGCTCCGGTTACCACCACTCATCCAATTATGAGGGCTTTGGTCTCCAGATTATCACAAATTACACTGAAAATATTCTCAAGGCCCAAGAATCCCGCCCCTCACCCCCCAGCCCCCAGCCCAAAAAAGCCTGGCTGACCCACTGATGGCTCAGTGATTTCCTTGCGCCTAGGAAGTCTGGTCCCCCTTTAAAGTCTCAAGATCAAAAAACGTTGAATAAGAAATACAAGGTTAAAAAGTGAGAAAAGACTTGGCAAAAAACGTCATTATTTGCAGAGGATAAGATTGGATACTTTCCCATACAAACAATGGACAAGTTCAAAAATATGTTAGAGGAGCCCATTTACTTGGCAACAAAAATGGATATAACACCTAGGAATGAGCTTGGAAGAAATGTGCAAGATCCGTAGAAAGAGAATTTTAAAATACGATCGAAGCACTTTTTAAAAAGATTTAAATGGAAAGATACACCTGCTCTTGCATAGGGAGCCACAATATGGTAAACAAGCCACTTCCCCCTAAATAGCTCAATTAATGCAGTACGATCCCAACAAAAATATCAACCAGAATTTCTACAGAATGAGATAAGCTGACTCTAAAGTTCATATAGAAAAATAAGTATTTAAGAATAGCCAAGAGACTTTTGAAACAGATGAAGAATGGGAATAGGGGGCTTGCCTTACCAGACAGGAAAACATATTATAAAGCCATAAAAATACAACATGTGGTACTGGATCATGAACAGACAGGCAGATCAATAGAAAGTCACAGATAGTCCATAAATTCATATACATACAATGAGGATATAATATATATCTTTTAGTATAATATATTAAAGCATATTATAAAGGCGGGATTTCAATTTTTGTCTTAAGATGGATTTTTCAATAAATTGGATTGGAACAACTGGCCAATTATGTAGGAAACAACACAAAACAAAACTTGGATCCCTTCCTCACTCCTTACACCACAAATAAGTGACAGGTACAGTAAAGATTTAAAAGTTAAAAAAAAAAATCATGAAAAGGAAACATTGGAGAATTATTTTATAATCTCAAAGTGAAATGCTTTTCTAAGTAAGACAGAAAATCCAGAAGCCATAAAAGACTGATAAATTTGACTAAATAATGACTTAAAAATTTGTGCACATCAAGAATTTCATAACAAAATCCAGACACAAACTGGGAAAAATATTTGCAAAACATATTATGAAGGGCTGATTTCCTTTATAAAGAGAGCTTACTTAAATCAGAAAAAGACCTATATAGCTTGTTAGAAAAGTTGGCAAAAAATATGAACTGGAAGATCACAGAAAAAGAAATACAAACAGCTTTTAAATATGTGAAAAATACTCAACATCACTCAGCATTAAAGACACAAAGATTAACTCTAAATAGATTTTAATTTTCATCTATCAGATGGGTAGAAATAAAAAATTCTGATGATCCAGAAATTTCCCTTATAGATAATTATCTTACAGTTTCATTATCACATGTACCCAACTTATGTACAAAGATCATTCCTGCAGCATTGATTCTATAGGCAAAGATTGGAAGCAAACAGTGTGTTCATCAATGGGGGGCTGGCTAGATACATCGTGGAGTACTATGCAGCCACTAAAAAGAATGAGGCATATCTGTATGTGGATATATAGAGAACTAGCTTGAAGATTTAACTGCAAAGCATGCTGCATGGCACACAGTTTGTTACCATCTTTGGAAAGAAAAAGATGACCATACACACATGTTTGTTTGTAGGTGCTTGGGCTATCTTTGGAAAGATATACTAAAAGCTGGTTACTGCTTCTTTCTGAGATGGGGTTGAAGAGCTGTGAGTGAGGGGTAGAATGTAGATTTATTTTCCTATATATAGTCTTTGGTGATATTTGAATTTTAAAGCCCCTCCTATTAAAAATGTTGAATGATTTGGATTCTCTCCCCTCTTTCACAAACTCCCAAATCTTCTTTGGGATTTTTTTGTAATGTCTGATCACTACTGATTTGTTCTGGGGCCTTTCAGCGACTCTATCTCAGTTTTCCGGTCTGTAAAATGGAGCTAACGACACTGGGCTGTCTATCTCATAGGTGATTGTGAGGATCGGATGAGAATTGGATGAGACCAGGCTTGGGCTGCCATCAAGTCCTGTGGGATGAAATTGTAGAATATTAGGGGTGGCCCATGTTCTGCCCAGCTCCTGTCTACCACATAGCAATATCCCTGTGGCTAGAAAGGCAGGCTATGGATGAGAGCTGGTGTCTCCAATAGTGGAAGAGCACAGGCTTTCAACCTCGAGAAGCTATTTGTTAGTGCAACATTTATTATACAGCAATAGAGGACACAGGAAAGAGAGGGAGCCACGATGTTGTTTTGTTTTGTTTTTTTGGTGAGGAAGATTGGCCCTGGGCTAACATCTGTGCCCATCTTCCTCTACTTTACATGTGGGACACCGTCACAGCATGGCTTGATAAGCGGTGTGTAGGTCCACACCCGGGACCTGAACCTGTTAACTCTGCCACAGCAGAGTGCAGGAACTTAACCACTATGCCACTGGGCCAGCCCCCATGATGTTGTTTTGACACCATCTGAACTTCAAGAATCCTAATAGTGTCTGGCTGCAGGTGATGATCATCACCATAATCAGAACCTACTGCTTTCCAGTCAACCACCTATTTCACACGTATTAACTCATGCATTATGCCCATTTTACAGATGTGGCCACTGAGCTCTAAAAGGTTGAAGTGACCCATTCAAGGTGCTTAGATAGTAAGAGGCTGAACCTCCCCACCTGGACCCTATCATCTCTACTATAGAATTTTGTGTGTGTGAGGAAGACCAGCCCTGAGCTAACATCTGTTGCCAATCCTCCTCTTTTTTGCTGAGGAAGACTGGCCCTGGGCTAACATCCGTGCCCATCTTCCTCTACTTTATATGGGACGCCGCCACAGAATGGCTGACAGTGCGTCGTTTGGTGTTCTGGATCTGAACGCGTGAACCCGGGGCTGCCAAAGTGCAAACTAAACTGCCGTGCCTCTGGGCCAGCCCCCCTACTATAGAACTTTTGATGACTCCCTTTAGAGGATCCCACCATCCCAGTCTGCCCATCGTGGGCCTCCCACAGTCTGGTCTTGACCTCATTTCCCAGTGCTCTCTGACCTGGACTCTCTCTTTAAAGCAGGTCTGTACACTGCCCTCCAAACACAGCTTGCTCATTTCAGACTCTGTTTCTTTAACCTGCTCACACCTCTAGTCCACCTCTCTTGTCAACCCAGTCTCTCAAGACCCTGCTTGAGCCTCACTTCTTCCCTGACACCCTCCCCCCTCTAACCCAAGGCAACTTTTCACTGTGTGGCAGCCAGCCTCCAAGATGGCCCCCAAGGATCCTCACTTCCTGGTATGCAACCACCGTGAATTCCCTCCCACCTCACATCAGGGTTGGTCGGTGTGACCACAGAAGACAGGGAAGTGATGGTGTGAGACCCCCAAAGCCAGGTTATAAGAGACATTGCCACTTTTGCCTTCCTTTCTCTTGGAACTCTTGCTGTGGGGGAAACCAGTCTCCATGTTGGAAGATACTTAAGCAGCCTATGAAGAGGTCCAAATGGGGAGGAACTGAGGCCTCCCGCCCACAACCAGCACCGACTTGCCAGCTATGTAGTGCGCCATCTTGGAAGCAGGTCTTTCAGTCCCAATCAAGCCTTCAGATGGCTGCAGCCCCAGTCAGTCAATATCTTGACTGCAACCTTGTGGGAAATACTGAGCTAGAACTCCCCAGCTAAGCTGCTCCTGAATTCCTGATTATAAAACCCACGAGGATAATAAATGTCTATTGTTGTTTTAGGCTGCTAAAGTTTGGGGGCATTTTTGTTACGCAGCAACAGCAAACTAATTCACATTCTTCATAGCCTATTTAGGAGTTAGGACCTTACCTGTTGGCCCTTGCCTATTTACTCTCTTGCCTAGCTTTTCATGTGTGTAATCTTGTCTCCCCAACAAAATAGTAAACATATGTGGTTTATAATTTCCCTATATCTCCCATCGTGACTAATGGGGGGCTGGGAACATAGGGAGAGAGCCACTGTGATTTATGAAGAGAAGGCAAGTGAGTAACTGCAAGGCTACAGCACACAAACACACAGTGATTCCTGCTTGACTAGTACCCTCCTACGTATGCAAACGCCTCACACACAGAATACCTGTGAACCCACCACCCAAGACCTGCAACTCACCTTCACACCACAGCATGTTTGTGAGCATTTCCAGTGCTCCACAGTGACTCAGACTCGTGACCTACTTCCGGGTCTCCCCGAGGGAGAGAGAAGAGGGACTGGAAAGGGCTGTTGCTTCCTACTTACTACACTGAATGCTACTCATGATTAATTTGCTTGCTCCACACCCTTTCCAAAAATACTTCTTCCAAAGCAAGAGTGACAGACCCCTCTTTCAGCATTTCTGATGCTCAATTCTAAATAGAAGCTATGCTTAAGGCCAAAGAACAATTTAGGAGTTTAAGAATCATAAAGAAAAATCCAGCAAAGGGACCCGCTGCTGCTGCTTTTAAAACAGCCTGCGCCCCAGTCTCTCACAAAGCCCGCCCGCCCCGTCCCCAGAGACTTATCTCCAATACCACCCAAGCTGTTTTCCCTAAAGGCAGCCGGGTGGGAGGACACGACCCTTCCTCCTCCCATCTCTTTCCCAGGCCAGCAGGCTGATATTTCAAGACTAATCAAAAAAAGTTGAAGGGAGGAGGAGAGCCCTTTTGTAAAGTGGTGTCTAAACAGAGGCAGCCCCACCATTTTTTTGGGCGGGTGGGTGGAGGTGACCAAGGATGCAATTATAACGGAGCCCATCCTCTCCCACAAGACCCATTTTAACCAATGTGTAATAAAGCCCCAGGTCATCCACCCGCTGATTTGGGTTAGATGAGATGAATTTTTAGCTCTTCTGGGGAGTTTGTGCCAGGAGGGGAAGCAGAATGAAGGAAAAAACAAATAAGCTTCAGTTCCCTGGAAGAAAGGCAAAGCGTGGAGCGGAGCGAGCAGGGACGGGACGGCCACCCTTTGCTTCCTTCCACCGTGTCTCTGTTTTCAAGTTAGCCATCGAGGGCCGGAACCTTGGGGAGATCACGGGTCTCCCCCTCTCTACTCCCTTACCCTTGACATCAGTGAACTGTCCCTGCCCCCTCTTTCTCACTGTGCCCTCCTCTCCATTCCTGCTCCCTCTTGTTCAGAAGCGAATCCATTCTCACCACCGGCTCCCAGAGCATACATACGCTGGCTGTACAACATGGCTGCTGTCTACCTTGCTTGTCTGCCTCCTGCTGGTTACCTGCTTCCAACAACTGGACGGTGTTACCAGCATGTCCACCTCCCATCACCTCAGCCTCCCTCATTCTGTCCCCTCTGCCGAAGCTCAGTTCCCTCCCAACCTCCTTGCCCTACCCCACCTTTATTGGGCTAACTCTTGCTCATCCAGATATCACCTCCTCCAGGAAGCCCTCCTGGATTAGATGCCTGTTCTCCTTGTTCCCATTCTTCCCTCCTAGCCCTTACCACATGGAGATGTAACTGGAAAATGGGTGCTGTGATCAACCTGGGGGAGAGGAGGGAGAAGTAACTCTGAGATGTGAGATGCTGGGGTGGGGGTCAGAGTATGGACAGACAGACCACAGCAAGTGCTGCAGGATGAGTGTGTCAGGGATCCCATAACCCATGGGGTGAGAAGGGCTGCCAGGAGCAGAGAGAAACACAGCCCAATCCAACCCCAGGTGATGGAAAGGTGGTGACGGAGCAGCCATGGAGTGCTGGGGCTGGGCTGACACTAGACAGAGACAGAGATGAGAGCATGACCCTGCCCTGGCCTCTGCAGGCCAAGGAATTTACCCCACAGTGAGGGAGGCAGGACATCTTGGAAATGGCTATAGGCAAGTTACGAAGCTTCAGTTATTAAAATCGTAAAAGGAAAAATGTGTACCTGGATGCAAAGCTCATCACAGAGAAGGGTAGTGAGGAAGGCTTCCTCAGACAGACAACAGTGGGATTAGACAAAAGTTGGATTATTTATATACCCTCCCAGGAAAGGGTCATTCCTTCCTTTTCTCCTTCACCCCAACATCCGCCATGTCTGCCACTGAGGGACCACCTGGTACCTTCCCCCCTTGGAGCTCCTGGCTCCTCCTTCCTTTGTCAGGGATGCTCTTGCCTTCTCCATCCTGAGCCCCGTCTCCCTCCATAGTCCTGAACTCTCATTAAGCTCCTCAGGCTGTTGGAGACAAGGGTGGGGTCCCAACTCTATCAGGAGGCTGAACAAATAATTTTGCACGCATACACGTGTGGCTAGTTTTCAAATGCATGCAGATGGGACTGTGATGGATTCAATACAAATACACATTAAAACATTATTGAATCATCTGAGACAGGTACAGCCAGCCAGAGGTCTATGAACTGTTTGAACTTCAAAAAATATTTTGGGCTTCAAATCTCTTGAGCATCTTCAAAAGGATGGGGCCCACGGGACCAGAATGTACGTTCCTTGACAGTAAGAATGGCTTGCTTCTCCGTAGCCTGTACAGGATGGAGCATGGAGCTTACACCAGCAGGCATTTGGCATATGTTTGTCGAGTGACTCTTTGATCACGCATGGGCCTGGTTGCCTTCAAAGGGTCAGTATGACCTTAGCTTTCCTAAGGAGGAAAAGACCTGGGAGCATAAGTAATAAAGAATGTCAGCACCCTCGGGAAGTAGCAAATGTCTGTGCGTGCTTCTTTCTTCTAGTAACGCTGGGCCCGGCCACACGCTGCGCACCTGTGCTTATATGCAGCCAAGGAGAGCAAAACGCAAAACCAGAAAATTCGCGTGACTTAAATCTTCCAAGGGAAAAATGGGAGAGTCTTATTTCTTCTGATTAAACAACTTATGAATCTGGGTAAAAAGGATTTCCTCTGCAAACCTTCAGCCCAATAGTTGTTCACAATTGCCATAACCTCAAAACGCAACAAGCACAGCCACTGTGGGACCCTCCCTTTTGTTCCTGAGTCTTCAGAGTTTGAGAGGTGAGGGGTGGTGCCTTTGAAGAGCTTTGGTCCCTGGGAGGGGTGAGGAGAGCAGTTCCCCCTCCTCCTCTCCCAGGAGGACCTGGGTTAGCTGGAAGCGTGCATCACACTGGATTTCCACGCTATTTGGTCCACCATATCACTTCTGTGCTAAACATCATGTCCTGTCACATGCACAGAACCACTGATCCTGGAGTGTGTCAGAACACATCCAGAGTAGTTTTAATTTCACGCACCATTTCTTAAGCAGCTACTCTGTGCCGGGTATTGAGTGGGCTCTTCTATGTATATTACCTCATTTAATCCTTACGACAACCCTGTGAGCTGGTTATTTCTATCCCCATTTTCCTATGAGGAGACTGAGCCAGGAGTGGTAAAGTCACATGTCCCAGGACATGCAGTAGGTCAGTGGTCTGTTCGGAGCTAGGAGCTCCCCTTGAGAGCATCCAGAGGCCACAAACTGGGATAACGGTGGAAAGAGCTGGGAATGCGGTCTGCAAACATCTGAAGAAGGCTCCTAGGATGTCAGGGCTGGACGGGACCTTTTATAGTTGAGGATGCTGCGGTCCGGAGAGAGGAAAAGACTTGTCCCCCTTGTAATGGCAGACAATGCAGCACGTACTCAGTCACAGCTGGGGTGCTGGTTCTGGCATGGGAACCACAGGGACAGTAGGGCACCCGCGTTTTGCCTCCTGCTGCTCAGCTCTCCACTGCGGGGTGGAGGCTCAGGCAATGGTGGGTGGGAGAAGTCTGTGACTTTGCTAGCCAGCATCCCGGAAAGGATTATAACACACCATTCTCACCTAGAAGGTGACCCCCCGTGCTTCCCACCACCCAAAGCCCAGAGGTGAGACCAGCTCATCTTGGTTTCCCCAGGACTCGCCTGGTTTAAGCATCGAAAGTCCCGCATTCCGGGAATCCCCTTGGCCCCTGGCAAAGTGGGATGGTTGGTCACCCTAGACTATCTCCACCTTATCCGAACTGCCCACCTCCACTGCCTTTCATGGTCATGTGACCCAGCTTCGCTAGACACATAGTTCAGGGCTTTTGGTCCCAGCCCACACCCTTGAGGTACTGCTCTGCCCCAGTCAATGCTGGAGAAAGAATTCCTGTTGTCACCGTGGATTGCTCAACCCTGGCGCCTTTCTGTGTTACCTGTGAGGGGCAGCTCTCTGTCTCCAGGCTCTAGAGGGACACAGACTAGAGAGGGGCCGAAGTGGGGGAGACGTATGTGATGGAGATGGGAAGAAGGGAGGGAGGGGAAGTTGACGAAACTGAGACAGAGAGAAGAGGGATTGAAGGGAGACAAGGATGAGGGAGGTGTGGAGCAAGGAGAGAAAGGAGAGGTGGCAATACAGATCATACAAATAAGGGGACGGCCAGTTGCATGGCCAGCTGTGGTCCGGGTTTCAACAAATGCCCACTGGGCAGAGATGTATTTCGAATTGCACAGGGCTGCTGGGACCACCTGGTTTAACACCCTCATTTTGCAGATTTTGAGAAAATAGAGGCCTATAGGACCGGAAGGTAGGCGTCTCCAGAGTAGAAGTCCCATCAAACTCTTTCTTACACCCAACCCAGAACTTTCATGGGATTGCATGTGTGGCAGGTTCTTAAATATTCATTAATAAGGACGGTGACAATGGTGATATTTATCTCTGGCAATCCCGTCCTCTTAAGCAGGTCTTTCTGACTCACTGTCAACAACAGTGAGTTGTTGATAATTATCTTGGAAATTTGAGCAATATGGCCACGAAGGATGAGAAGGTGGCCCCAATCCACTGGGAAACAGAAGCAGGGCTGGCTCCACACCTGGTGGCTGCTGCATGGGGTGACTGGAGGACACTTCACAAAGCCCTACCCCCCCAAAGTACATCTCTTCTACCTGCCAGATAGGATGCCACCCAACTGGCCATTTCCCTCCACTGGGAATTCCCACCAGGGGAGATTTTTAACAAGGAGCTCTGCTGCTGGGGACCACCAAAGCCACTATTATCCTGCACCCACGTTTTCAGGGATTTATGGATTAGCCCGAGAGTGGCAGTGTGAGTTCATCGAGTCAACTGCTCGTCCCCTTGGAAGATTCGGGGAACCAGCCCCGTGGACCTCAGGCCTGCTGCCTGTGGCCCTAGCCATGTGAGTTGTGTGGGAAGGGGAAGAATGGTGATAGGACCAGGGAGATGAAGGGGGTCTGAAGGCAGTGGGGGGCTCTCTGGTCAAATATTTCGACCACCAAGATCTGACAAGGCTTTTTGGTTTGGGAGAGGCCCCATGTGAAAGCGTTGGTGGGAAGCAGGACCCTACCTCCTGCTGGGGAAGTGGGGCTCCCTCCACCCCACCCCCTGACAGCGAGCTCACAAACACGTAACCCAGGCTCAGCTGGTTGGACACTGGGGCCAGGACTTCGAATCTTAGGTGAGTGACAGCTAGCAGGGGAAGTTTGTGTCTCTTATTTTGCAACTACAAACTTCGAATGACACAAATATGCTTGGGATACCTGAATCCCAGAGGCCTGTGGGAGATTCACAGTGGCTGTTACACACACATATACACACACACCCCTGAGAAAGCCCATAGTAAAGAAACCTGTTTAATTTTAACTCTGCATTTCCCAAACTTGTTTAATCTTTCTGCTTTGCCTAACACCTTTTAATATCCTGCAGAACTGGTGTGACAAGGATCCCTGTAGGGAACACTAGTAGGGAGCTGTGATTTCCAAACTTTTCCAGTCATGGAATCCATAGGGAAATGCTATTTTTGTGGAACACAGGAAGATGAGGGCTCTTAAGAGGTTGCTGTCCTGTTCAGTTGACAGGAGGGCTGAGGGGGTTGGTGTCTGGGCACAAAGCTACTGGTTGGAAAGCTCTGGAACAGAGGACAGAGCCCTCTGAGATAGAAGCCTGGAGGCCTGACCTCCTGCCTTGGCTCTGGTTCAAACCAGCCTCCGCGAGATCACATAGGCAGCTGGGGCCTAGTTGGTCTCTGAACTCCCGGCCTGGGGCCTCCTCTACCACACCACACGGCATCCTGTCCAGAGCGCTAGGGGAAGGGGTCTTATCCGAGGATGCCTGTTTTCTGTCATCAGGGAGGAAGGCAGCATGGGGCAGCCCATCTTCTAATCCACCCTCCACCCCTAGCTTGGGGCTAGGACTTGCCAGCTCTGCTCTGCCCCGTCCCTCTCCCGGCAACCAGTGCCTGGATCCAGCCGCAGCAGGCAGCCCAGCGAAGCCTCCTGTGCGAGGCAGCCCTGCCTGTGGAGGTGTCCTGTCTCCAGCATGCGGTGTCTGCTCTCTCCTGCATCTGCCAGCCAGGTATCACCTCCTGGCCATCTGAACCTCTGGTTTCCATGCCATGCAGTTTCTGAGGCCCCACAATTGTTGCAGGGCGTCCCTGGGGCCTGGCCCAGTGCCCACCATGGCTCTGCCCTGGTTTTCAGCCCTGTCTCTGGAGTCATCCATCTGCCCACAGCTTGCTTCATCCAGACTCTGTTTGGATCACAATCTCTGGCCAACATCACATGTGTATTTCAGAGGGTCCACACACCCCATTGATGAGGGTGCTGCCAAGACCTTGTGGGGCAGGGATGGGGGTGACTTGCTACTAGCAAGATCAACCGTCATAGCTGGGTTTTGATTTAAAGCAAAGTCTATTTCACAAGCCATATCTAATGCCGAACAGGAGGGGGGAGTGCAGAGACCCTCTCTGTGGACGATGGCGTTAAGTGTGCAGACCCAAGCGTAAATGAAGCAGCCACAAGATCATAGATACCGACGGGACCTGGATATAAACGCAGGGAGTCGGCACCCACTGGGAGGCCTCCCAGCTCGGCCTCTACTTAGAGGTAGAGTTGATGTACAGCCTCCCCCTCCCCTGTTCCCAAGGTCTCGAGGAGTGAGTCTGCAGGCTGGAGAGACAAGCAGGGCTTGTCCACATGGTCACAGAAATGTACTTCTCTTCAAGTCCCTGCCATGTTGCCATTTACAGTTGAGGAAGGAGCAGCCACTGGACAATAGGAGTCTTGGGTTTAAGATCCCATTCTCTTCCCTGCCAAAACGTGGGACCTGGAAAGGGTAGTAAGCCTCCCTGAGCCACAGCTTCCCTCTGTGAGTGAAGGAGCTGGACTTTACCTTCAAGGGCTCTTCATGGTTTTTACCATCTAGGAGTCTATGAAAAGGAAAACAGCAGGTATGGGCCCTTCATGACTTGTTCTACTTCTCTGGGTTTCAGTTCCCTTATTTGTAAAATGAGGTGTCTGATGGTTAACTTTATGTGTCCACTTGGCTAGACCATGGTTTCCAGATTTTGGTCCGACACTAGTCTGGATGTAGCTGTGAAGGTATGTTTTAGATGAGATTAACATTAAATCAGTAGACTTTGAGTAAAGCAGATTACCCTCCATAATGCGGGTGGGCCTCACCCAACCAGTTGAAGGCCCTAAGAGAAAAAAGACTGAGATCCCCGGAGGAAGAGAGAATTCTGCCTCTAGACTGCCTTTGGACTCAAGCTGAAACTCAACTCTTCCCTGGGTCTCTAGCCTGCCGGCCTACCCTGCAGATTATGGATTTGCTAACCCTCACAGTCATGTGAGCCAATTCCTTAAAATAAACCTCTCTCTCTCTCTGTATGTGTACACACACACACACACACCCTACCGGTTCTGTTTCTCTGGAGAAGCTTGACTAATGCAAGGTAGTTGGATGAGTTAGTGGTCCTCAAACTTGAGTCCTATGGGTCCTAACCCAGGGTGCACATCAGAATCACCACAGGAGCTATTAAAACCACCAGTGTCTAGACCCCAACCCCAGACCAGCTGAATCAGACTCTCCAGGGATGGGGCCTGGGCATCAGTGTTTTAAACTCCCCAGGACATCCCCATGTACAGCCCAGGCTGAGAACCACGGTTGAGTCACTTTGGAACTTATTAAAAACGCATATTCCACCCAGAACCTATGAATCAGAACCTTTGGGGGTGGGCTCCTGACATCTTTAGATCTAACAAGCTCTCCAGCCCATGGGTCAGCTGCTCTCTAAAGCTCGAGAGCTTGGGCATGGATTGCTTCTCAGGGCCCTCTCTGCTTTGACAATCTACCACTCTGTGATCTGAGTTTGGGGCCGGACTATACAGTTCTCTCTCAGGTGGAGGCCAAGAACATCATGAAGAAGCCAGCAGGGCGCTATGATTTGGAAAGGCGAAATTCTGCATCCTCCCCTCCTCTGCCAAGGGCATGTGGCACCCACCAGGTAATACACAGTGTCCCACCCACCTCTGTCTCCCCAGCCCTGGTGCAGGGCACAGCACAGAGAGGTGCTCATACATCTTTGCTGCTCTATTGATTGAATAAATGAACACATTGTCTTGTCACCACTGGGCTCCTCCCTGTCCAGGCGTTTCTGTGTGTGGCATGCCTCTCGCCTTTCCCAGTTCTCTCCTGCTACAATCCGAAGAGGCCCTTCCCTTCCTTGTCATCTCAGCTCCTAGCCATTCTCCAGGGTCCAGCTTACATCCCTTCCCTTTGAAAGATCTTCCCTGATTCTTCTCTTCTGCATCTGACTGGACTTACCCACAGGCCCAGAGAGCTGTCACACAGTGCTCTTCCAGTTATCTTACCTGCCTTTCTCCTGTGTCGCCCCCAGACTGTGATCAGCTAAAGGACAGGCCACCCTCCAGGGTCTACCCAGGGCCGGCACATGGCAGGCAGCTGTGAGAACTCGTGACATACCTAAGAAATCCCCACTTTGTGGTCAATAGAGGCCCAGGAGAGGTCTCATCTCTGCCACCACTGCGCCTGTCATTCTTCTGGAGCCTCTATTACCAGGAACAAGGCTTTGAGCCGTATGCACACTATTGAGGAGGATAATGACCCCTTCGATTCTAAGCCTATGCTCTTAACCACTAGACTATAAGGCCTCCCCATCGCCCTGCGAGTGGAGCAGAAAAAGAGTGTTTAGTGTCCCTGAGAGAGGCAAGAATGAAGGGCGGGATTTGAGCCAAGGTGGTCAATTGGAAAGAAGATCTGGTAAAAGGCTTAGGGGGTTAGTGGTTGCAAAGTTGCTTCAAAGGAGTCAGGTCCCGCCCCTGTAGGGGAGGAGAGGGAAGTGACGAGTCAGGCACTCTGCTAGCCCTTAACGCACATTCTCTCGATGAGATTCCTGGACTCACTGCCCTGTTTCACAGGCGAGGGAGCTGAAGCCCATGGAGATGAAGGAACTTACCCAACGCGTCAGTGCTCCCGCGGGGCAGAGCCAGGACCCAGACTCAGGTCTCTGGGACTTCAAGGGGGACCAAAGTGAATGTCAAGGAGGCAGACAGGGACTCATTCCTTTACCCACTCAAAAAATAAGTGTTAGATATGTATGCTGTGCCAGGCACTGCCTATGGCAGTGAACAAAAGTCCACAATGAGTTTCCAGTCTAGTGGGTGAGGGATGGAATAGTTCTAGGCCATGGCATCCTGCAAGGTAACAAGGCTGGTCCTGCCTGAGTGCTTCTAAAGTTATCCTCACCGGTACCTTGCATACAAACCCCTGGATGCAGACTGGTGCCTGGCTTCCAGCTGTGAAAGCCATGAAAACACTCTCATCAGATGGTGTCCTCTGGGGAAAAGGATTGGTATGCACTTGCTAGATCTAGAGGCAGCAGGAAGAAGAGGAGGAGGAAGGCTGTCCCCTATCCCAGTGGATGCCAGTCAAAAGCCCCAGCAAAGCTGGAAAGAACCTGCTCCGTTTCAGCATGGGGGCCGCACCTTTTCCCACACAGCATTCTCCTGGAGAAGGGAAATCCCCCACCCTGAACCAGCACCAAGAGGTCAGAGATTCCCCTCTGAGTCATACTTTGCATCGTTATAGCCCTTTGCTCCCTTAAAAGTCTGCACCAGACTAGAAGCCCAGAGCAGCCACGAAGGAGGACAGGCATCGGTGCATGTTGGGAGGAAGGGATGCACACGTGCCATTGTGGTAGCTTCTGGAAGAGAAGAGTCTAGAGACTCAGACCCTCCCCTCTGCAGCCCTCCTTTTTCCTGATGTTTGTGTGCTGATCTTTTCGTGAACTTCCTTCTGAGCCTGGGTTCTCCCCGTTCCCAGCCTATCTCAGAGCCCAGCTTTGTGCACCCAAAATTCCCATCTGATTATACGTTGACATTTCTGGTTCAGAAAATGTGCATGTATCACTCTGTGTTGTAACTACTTCTCCCCAGCAGGGTCTAAGGTCCTTAAGGGCAGGGACCACGTCAGATTCCTTTTACGCCTGCAACACAGTGCCCGGTGCATAGTAGGTTCTTAATATATGCACGGCAAAGGAATGAAAATTTCACAAGAGCTATGGATTTTCAGCTATTTCAAATGCAATAAAACACGCTTGACACAAAAGCATTCACTAAATGTACTGTTTAGCAGATCCAGAGAGCACTGCAGCTTACCCAGGGCTCCTCGTTATGAACATAAGTGATGACTTTAGATTCTCTGAAAAAGCTCCTCATTATTTGTAACTTTGAATAAAGAAGCATGGACGATTCAAGAACAACAAAAAACCCACACACAACCCAACTCAAAAATGGGCAAACGACTTGAATAGACATTTCTCCAGATAGAGAAGTGACCAATAAACACACGAAAAGATGCTCAGTTCTTGCTCAATATCACTAATTTTTAGGGAAATACAAATCAAAACTGCAATGAGATACTACCTTACACCCATTAGGATGGCTCCTATCAAAAAAACACCCCAGAAAAGAACAAGCGCTAGTGAGGATGTGAAGCATTTGAAACCCTTGTGCATTTCTGATTGGAATGTGAAATGCTGCGGCCACTATAGAAAACAGTATGGAGGTTCCTCAAAAAATTAAGCTTGGAACTTCCATATGATCCAGCATTCCACTTCTGGGTATACACTCAAAAGAACAGAAAGCAGGGACTCAAACAGATATTTGTACACCCAGGTTCACAGCAGCATTATTCACAATAGCCAAAAGATGGAAACAACCCCAAAAATCCATCAACAGATGACTAGATAAATAAAAGTGGTCTATCCATACAATGGAATATTATTCAGCCTTAAAAAGGAACAAAGTTCTGATATATGCTACGTTCACGAATGAACCTTGAAAACATTGTGCTAAGTGAAAGAAGCCAGTCACAAAAGGACAAATATTGTATGATTCCACTTATATGAGGTACCTGGAATAGTCAAATTCATAGAGACAGAAAGTAGAATGGTGGTTACCAGGGGCTGGGAGGAGAAGTAATGGGGAGGGTTTTTGTGGTTTTTTTTGGTGAGGAAGATTAGCCCTGAGCTAACATCCATTGCTGATCCTCCTCTTTTTGCTGAGGAAGACTGGCCCTGGGCTAACTTCCATGTTCATCTTCTACTTTATATGGGACGCCGCCACAGGATGGCTTGAACAAGTGGTGCCTTGGTCAGCGCCTGGGATCTGAACCTGCGAACCCCAGGCCACTGAAGTGGAGTGCGCGAACTTAACCACTATGCCACCTGGCCAGCCCCAAGGGGAGTTCTTGTTTAATGGGTACAGAGTTTCTGTTTGTGAAGATGAAAAGTTTCTGGAGACGAATAGTGGTGATGGTTGTACAACAACTAAAAGTACTTAAGCCACTGAATGATATACCTAAATGGTGAATTTTATGTTCTGTATATTTTACAATGAATAAATGAATGGATGAATGAATGAATGAATGAATGAATGAAGCATGGATGCTTCTTTGAGGCAGCCTGGGGTATGAGGAAGGCATTTGATCTTTGGAATCAAACAGCCATGATTTCTAGTCCCAGCTGTGTGAGATTGGGTGTCACTTTGCTTCTCTGAATTTCAAGTCCCTCATTTGCTAAATGGGGTAAGAATACCCCAAACAGGGAAATAAACACCCAGGTTACAAATCAGATCCAAGGACTGGGTGAGATGACACATAGGAAGCCTGTGGCCCAGGGCCAGAAGTAACCTCTCCCCTGACCTCCCTCCACCTTCTCCCCAGCCAGTCCCTGGGCAATGGTTTCAAGTGGCCAGGTTTGCCTTCGGTACCCCGCTCCAGCTCACCTTTCCCAGTGATGTGCAGCCTTCCCATGTCCCATTCCTGGAGGGCAGCCACCAGCTTCCCTTGACTCAATGGACAGATGCAGCTGGGGAGCGGAGCAGGCCAAGCCTTACTAGTACTCCCCTGGGAGGTTGCAACAAACAAGCACAGACTGAAATGGGAAAGGTAGAATTTCACTCTTTGCGGGAAGTTTGTGGCAGATGTATTTTTAGAAGGGGAGCAGGAGGGAGGTATTTTTAGGATGGGGTCTTCTTGCCATTAGTCCTCAAATCCTACTTCACTGGTAACCACCTCCTCCGCGGGGAAGGAAGGAGAGGGGGCACCAGGAGCCTTATTGGTGGGTGAGGCAGCTGGCAGCCTCTGTAGAGGAGGAAGCCACTCTAGGCTTTGTCCCTGGCCTGGGACCCCAGGTGTTTGACCCTGGCCAGTGCTCTGCCGGCCTCCCTCCAGAGCAACTGCCCTTTTGGGAAAGGAGCCTGGCATTCCCTTCCCCCTGCCCGGCCACATCCCCACTCTCCCTTCAGGATGACCTGAAAAGGAAGTTTATAAGAGGAAAAGGAATGAAAAGGATCCTATTTAACAGCACATACTGGGCGGGGGAAGTTCCTGACAGGAAACGCTGTGGAAACCGGGCCCAGTTTGGCCATGGAAAACTGGTTTGGCTCAGAACTGGCCAGAGTGGACAGGAGACCTTGGGCAGCTGTACATCGCAATTAAACTGGACTTGTCCCAGTTCACTTTCTTTCTTGTCCCCTCGAAGCAAGCAGACACTATAATAATCTGGACACCACAGGGGGAGAAAGGTACCATTTTTTTTTAAATCCAGGAAAGAAACCCCACCCTAATTTAGGTCACAGAGACATGAAGGCTACTGGTTCGGCCCAGCAAATCAGCAGCAGATGTAGGCAGCTGAGCAGAGCCAGGCTGAGCAGCACGGCTGCCACCAGGCCACCAGCCTGAGTCACCCGGGTGGGGAGGGCGGGCGGTGGAGGGCAAGGGGTGGTTATCTTTATTCTTGGGCTGGGGTGTGGGGTGCAGGAAACAATGGGAACAGAAGAGTCCTTGGGGCCAGGACGGGCGGGCGGGCACAGTGTTGCGGGCAGGTACAGACAGGCTCCCAGCAGGCTGCTCTTGTGGGCCAAAGAATTCAAACAGGCCCTGAATCTGAATGTTGAGAAGGCCTCTCCTCCCCCCTCCACCTCTTCCTCTCCTCCCCCGCCCCCCACCGAACAAGACCTTGCAATTCCCTTTCTGCAGGGCTAAGTCTGGCTGTGGCTGGCCAGCTGGTCCTCGCCCCTGCTTTCCCACCCGCTTTCCTTTAGAGCTGGGCCCTCCCGCTTCTGGTGTGGGTGGTTCGGCCCCTGGCCGGGATCCTGCTCTGCTCAGCGCCCCGGTCCTGGTCCTGGATCGTGTTCCATCCCTTCTCCTCAGTTATCCCTTTTCTCTCTTCACTCTAATTTGTTTCCTGGGGTCCCCAACGGAAATACAAGTTCCTTAGGGTTTAGGCCCTGTTCTGCCTCTCAGGCGCCTGGGTGGGCCTGCAGTGGGGGCCTGGTGACATGGCCCCCTGGAGCTCTTGGGAGCAGGACCTTCCCTGCCTTGGTGGACCTCTAGCCCCCCAGCTGCAGGCCTAGCACAAAGTAGGGGCTCACTGAGTGTCTGTCATATGAATGGATGAGTACCACCGGGCACCAGGGAACCCCCCAAGACTGCACAGTGGCTTAGAACATCCCAGCAGCCTGTGTGGATACCCACAAACTGAACCCGCTCAGCGGCATATTTCCTGTATAGAGAGGGGGGTTTCTATGATATCCTCAGCTCACTTAAGATAGAACTCGGTCTGGGAGAGAGTGATCCAGTTTTCCCAGCCCCCACAAACCTTCCAGTGATAGAACAGAGAGAAGAGTAAGGGCCTGCTCTCAAAGATGCTCTCTCTGGCCCAACAGAGAGAACAGAATTGAAGCATATTCAGCAGGAATGCCTTAGAGCTCTGCAGCCTGGGAAATAGAGAGGGGAAATGGCCTGGTCAAGGACTCTTGGCTCATCAAAGGAATTGAAACCTATGTCTCCTGCTATCCAAAGTCCTTCCCATTCAGTGATGTTTTTGTGATGGATCACATAGTTATTAACATACTGGCACTATTTTCTTTTTAATTCTCAACTTTTTCTTGACTCTTTGACCCTTCTAGTTAATTAGACTCACATCATTGCCAGCATCAAAATACGTCATCTATCAAAGTGCACAGAGCAGAGGGAGGTGGCACAAGGTACAAGAGACGAGAAAAGGGGAGGTTCACAATTTTCCCCAGTAAACAGGCCTCTCCTCTGTATACTTTCTCGAGCACTGTTTCTCCCACCCCACAGCGCTACAGCTATTACCACTAAGAAATACATATTTGAGCTTCATCAGTGTGCATGCTGCCATCAATTGCATTGCTAAACAGCCTACTCAACAGACTTGCAGTTTCCGCCTAGTCTTTCTCTCCCCACCCCAATGCCCACCTTGTTGTATGGGAAATAAGGGACACAGAGGCACCCTCTGGTTTTGGCTGCAGCTCCTTGCATTCTTTTTTTTTTTCTTTTTTTGGTGAGGAAGACCAGGCCTGAGCTAACATCCGTTGCTAATCCTCCTCTTTTTGCTGAGGAAGACTGGCCCTGGGCTAACATCCGTGCCCATCTTCCTCCACTTTATATGGGACGCCGCCATGGCATGGCCGACAGGCAGTGTGTCGGCGGGCGCCCGGGATCCGAACCAGCGAACCCTGGGCTGCCAAGCGCGAACTAAACCGCTGTGCCACTGGGCCGGCCCCAAGCTCCTTGCATTCTTGTCTGGGGTGGGGTGGCGATGTGGGAGGGCTTCTAGCCCAGTGCCCGAGACAAGAAGAAGGAAGCAAGATGGAAATGGCAACAGCCAGCCCAGAGAGAATGCACGTGCCTGAAACTCCAGGGACCTGCTTGGTGCCTGGAGTTCTAGGAAGCCCAAGGGCAGCTCTGCTTCCCCTACTCTAGGCTCGGCTGAGATCATCTGCACAATGATGACTGCACAGTGTGGGCTGATTTATTCCACCTCCCGCCTCCCCACTCCCAGGATGGGATCCAAGGGCTTAACCTGCATCTTCCGGCAGAGCAGAAACCCCATTGCTGCTTCCGAGCAAGAACCTCCGGGCTGCTTCCAGTGGGGCAGGGGCAGATAAATCCTTTCTGCTTTTTCCCAGTCTGTTTTCTCTTCCCTGCATCTGAATGGGAGAGTGTTCAGGTTAAACAGAGGTGCCTAGAGTGGCCCCACCTGCTCTGTGGGCTAATCCCCCTGCACCTGCAGAAATTGGACCACTAGCTGAAGACCCTGCAGCCTTCCCAGAGACCCCAGCTGTCCTCTGCAGACTGAACACATAATCCATCTTCATGCACCCAAGACAATGCCTGGCACTAGAACTGGGTGCTAGAGGAATGCTTGCTCCCTCATCCTCCCTCCCTCCCCAGGGCGGGTTCAGGCAAATTCAACAAATGCCCACTGAGCCCCTTCTACGTACAGATACACCACAATTTGTTCATTCACTTATCCATTGATGGATATTTGGGTTGTTTCCACATTTTGGCTATTGTGAATAGTGCTGCTATGAACATTCGCGTACAAGGATTAGTTTGAGGCCCCGTTTTCACTTCTTTTGAGTATGTGCCTGGGACCGAGATTCCTGGGGCAATTATAGAGCTACTAGAGCTGGCATGAACTGAAAGTCAGTTATTCCAATTTTATAGATAGGGAAACTGAGGCCCGGGTAGTTATCTGCCCTGCTGGGGATCACACATGTATCAGGATATGAGGTGTGGCCGGAAGCCAAGGGGTCAGAGGCTCTTAGTTCAACCACATGGAAGTCATGACTGGTCACCCACTGTGTGGGTTCCATGGCGTCCAGCACAGTGCTCCTTGCACATGATAGGCACCAAATATTTATGGAGTGAAAGAATGAAAGAAAACATTTACACCCAGTTTTCAAAAGTATAATCCACTCTGAAAAGGGAAGTGTTATTCCCCCCATCTTGGAAGTTTAAAGCATCTTGGGGAACAATTCTACAAGGGTCAGAAGGAAACAGGCCCAGCATCCACCTCCCTTGGAGGAGACAAACTCAACCACAGTGGGATCAGGGGTGCTGTCACTCCGTTCCCTAACCTGTTCCTTCCTGGCTACCTCCACCTCTCCTCGCCACCTCCCTCAGCAGAGGGGTGAAGTGGCTGCACCTTAGTGAGCCACTGTGGCCCAAGGAGAAGGCAGCCAGCCCACCCCTCAGCCAGAGCCTCTCAGGCCCCATACTCACAGCAAATGTCCTCACACTGGGAGGAGGCGGTGGACTCCAGACCTCTTGATAGGCCTGCTGTCCCACTGGGCTCTCATGGTGTCAAGTGGTTCCATTTTGTAGGGCAGGATGCAGCCCCCAGGACTTTCTGCTATGGGTTATAGGGGGTCTGGACAAAAAAAAGGGTCTGTGATTCCGCTTCCCGGGAGACCAAGCAAAGGCACCTCTGCTGGCAAGAAAGCCTAGTCTGGGAGGGTAGGAACAGTCTCTGTACCAACACTTCAAGCTCTGAAGTGCCCTCATCGGTGATGTCCATACACGGGCGCATGTGTACCTCACACCTAATACGTGACAGCAGGCTGTGGCTGACACAACACCAGGGGATGTGGATTGAGCTGTCTCCACACAGACTGCCTGCCGTGGGCTTGGCCAGTCCCTGTCATGGCTGTACACAGCTAGGTGTGGGCGAGCCCTCAGCACCCACAAGGCCAGAGCAACCACAGAGCCCATGTTCCTCCCACACTGGCCACCAACCTGTCCACCATTCCTCCTCGGCCTCTGCCACTCCAGAGAGCCTGGGTGAGCCCACGTGCTCCTTCCTGCCTCTTCCCCCCACTCAGAATTCATGCGTATTCTAGTCCATTCAGCCTCTATTTAATCTCTCATCATCATTACTGCAATCTCCCTGGGAGCCAGACACTAGGCAGACACACAGCTCTCCCTAGAGGATCCCACAGCCGAGAGGGCCAGGCAGCCTCACGCTCTTGAGGGTAACATTTGAGGATAAAGATGTGTACTGGGAACAGTGGGGCAGCAGAAAGGAGTGGTCAAGCCTGCTGGGCATGGCTGAAGGGAGGATCGGAACCACTCTGGAGGAAGTGACCCCTGAACTGGTCCCTGGAAGAACACAGAGGACAAAAGCTGAGAGAGAGGCCCTGGACAGCTGGCCATATATGAAGACCTGAACTGAAGGTAAGAAGCCACATGCCCCCTGCACCCTCTGTCTCCCAGTCCCAGGGTGGCCCCTCCATCCCCCTGGCCCACATGGCCTTCTCCTTCCCATCTCTACAGATCCACGGCCTGAGCCCCACAGTTAACATTTCATCACCCCTGATGCTGATGGTTTGCCCTCCATGACAGATCCCACAGGTCCCTGGACCTCATCTCCTATTCCTGATTTCTCCAGTGCCTTCCAGAGTCTGGGCTGGGCATGGGGCATGAGCCCCCAAATGATTCAGGGTTCATTTGTTCATCTTAGTGACACAGCTGCCAGGCAAATCATGCTCTAGGCTGCTGTCCTTCCACCAAGCAGGCGGTCCTTCCATACACAGCACATAGAGCATCAATGGGGGTGGCCGAATTCCCTGTTCCCCCAAGAACTAGTCCTCTACAAAGTTACACAGAGCTTCTCTTCTTACTTAGGGTAAATTCCTTGAAATGCATGAACAACAAAAGTGAAAATTATGGTTCTTCTTGATGCAAATATTCAAGAAGGGGAGGAGAAACCTCACCTGCAATGAAAATGAGACCTCAGAGGGGACAGTTCTCAACTCCAAACCAACTAAACTGCCACACTTCCCGTGAGGCTCATGGCCCCAATCCTGCGGCTGGCCCCACAAGCACACAGCAGAGGGGCACTGAGTCCACACTTCCCACTCAGGTTTTCTGATTCTCGACACTTCTGGAACTTCCCACGTCATGACCGACAAACACATCTGATGTAGCCTGTGAAAGGGAGGCAGTTCTGCAGCAGTTTTAAAGGCTACGATTTTGCTCATTTCAAGGGGTTTCTTTCCAAAACCACCACCAGGGCCCTTCTTCTCCCATTTTCTTCTCTCGGTCCCGATCCTCTGATCTCAGCATCCTGCCTGCTATTCAACAGGTGTCCAGCATCAGGTTCAGTTCCGCAAAATGCTGTGAACTCCTACTATGCACTCCTACTGTACCCTAGCTGTCCAACACGGAAGCCACCAGCCACATATGGCTATTGGGCACTTGAAATTCAACTAGCCAAATGAAGGTGAGCTGTGAGTGTAAAATACACACCGGATTTTGAAGACTTAGTCCAAAAAAAAAGGTAAATAGAGCATTAATCATTTTTATATGAATTACATATAAATCATTTTATATGAATTTTTATAAGAATTATGTTGAAATAATATATTGGATAAACTGGGTTAAATAAAAGATATCACTAAGATTCACATCACCTATTTCTTTTTCTTTTTTTAATATGACTACTAGAAAAAATTTAAAGTGAATATGTGGCTTGCAGATTTCTATAGGGCAGTGCTGGTCCATACGGTAGGGGATGGCAGGAGGAAGGGTTTGGGGTCCTCGCTATTTCTGGCATCACAATGGTCTGTGGCCCTGGGGCATTCCAAGTGAACTGAAGTTAAAACAGTCCCCATGAAGCATTTGTTTTCCAAATAATTACGCACCACCTGCTTGGAGAAGATTCCAACACACCGAGCCTTGTAACAGGCCAATATGTTTGGAGCAGGAGGTGGGATCTGATCCATCATTTTTCTCTGCAGGTGAGTCTACAGGTAAAACTCTTCCACAATGGTCTCCAGGTGTGATCAAATTGTTAGTCATGTTGGAATTTTCTCAACCCACCTACGTTACTAGCGATCACGTGTCTTATCTGCAGGGACCCAAGATGGAACAAAGCTGTCACTCAGGCCCTCAGCAGAAAACCAGCAAGCTCAGAGAAATGCCAGAATCTCGCCGAGATAGGAGGATGTACACTTAAGGAGAGGTATTGGTCAGGGGAGTTGTATTATGTGACTAGATATTTGGAAAGGAAAAGAAAGCAAAGGCAAATAGTACAATCTGGGTCCCTTCCATGGGTTTTATGTAATCTCACTATCCTTACCACGACCCTGCAGGGAGGGTATGGGCCCATTTTATAGATGGGAAAACTGATGCTCAGAGGGTTGAGTGACTCACCCAGGGCCTACGGCAGGTTGCTTTGGTCACAGAGCCACATCTATGCTTCCTACTGCCCGCCACAGAAAGGAAACAGCTGGGAGGATGAGGCCTGGGCTAGAAATCAGGCTGCACGTCCTGGATTCAAATTTCATGAGTTGAGCGACTTTGGACAGACAAGTGGCTTTCTCTCCCTAAACCTCAATTTTCTTAAAATAAAAATGTAGGTCTTGGTGGACAAGACCAACATTTAACATTCTCAACTATAACCCACTCTAATATTTTTCTTCATGACCAGGATAGAAATGTGTGTGTGTATAAAACTGAAAGAAAAGTTTGATTGAACAATATTTACTTTAAGTCCGTATGATGCACAATGATATTTTACATTCTATTTTTCTACATGAATTTTTTTAAGCCAGTGGATTGTGACCCATTAGATTGATCCAATGACCCATAATAGGTACAGTTTGAAAAACACTGCTTTAAATGATTGATTTCCAAGCCTCTCTCCAGAACTAACATCCTGAGGATCTGTTACTGATGCCAAAGTAGAAATCTGTAAGCACCTCAGTCTCAGATCAGCTTTCTTCCCTTCTCAGTGTTCCTCCGTCCCCTCTAATTCCTTTTCCCCTGCCCTTTGTGCTCCACCAGTCCAACCCTCCTCACACACACAAGGCCAAGAGAACTGAATGTGTTTCTCTCCACCCAAGGGCATGCTGGAATCAAAGAGAGGGAGCCTGTTGTACAAAATGTTGCCTCTGACCCATCAACAGATCCCCATTTGCACAGGCCATTTGCTGGGACATGGTAATCTCTCTATTATAACGGAATGCTTCTCTGTAATGGACTTTGTTATGATGGGGCTTTACCACCCAATCTAGTAGCAAAATACAGTTCAGAGCCCTGAAGAGGATGAAGTTGAAGAAGTTCCCCTGATTGTAAGTGGTGCCTGTGTGAGGAAGCCCCTTTGTCCCTTATGGTTATGAGGTTATAAAGAGCCTTATCTTAGCAATCCCTGTCAGGAACTTATTTTCCCTCCTATCTTGTCCCTGAAGAAGGGAAGGCCTTCAGGGGCCTAGGGCGGGGAGCCAGACATGCTGTAATCCCACGCGGTGAACAGTGAATGGTGTTGGCCAAAGCAGGCCTTTAAACACAGCAGGGACATCTTTCCAGACTGTTACAGGGACAACCTCATCCCTAACCCCTCTTCCTGCTGAGTGCCTGTGGAAGATCCCCACACTCCAGTGTTCTGGAAGCTTCTGTAGGCATGAGGCCTCCTCTGCATCCAGGTTCCTTATCCATGACCCCCAGGTGGATGTCCCACTGTGCTGAAGGGTGGCACTGGGGAGGCAAGCAGGGGGAGGGAAGCAGGGGGCACATGCTCAGCCCCAGAGCAGCTAGGGAAACCCCAGAGGGTAGTGAAAGGTGTAGGGGAAGGCCCAAGCCCAGCAGAGGCTCAGCTTTCAGAAGGCAGAGGAAGGGGACTGGCAGCCGGGAGTAGAGGTCAAGGGGCAAACAAGGAATGAGGTCCTGCTAAATATATGCCATCCCCTCCCTATGCTGGGCATGTGAGTGACCTTCCACCTGTTGCCCTGTATTTCACTTCATACTTTCTTTCATTTCACTTGTCATATTAGAGCTGCTCCATCTTTAGCTTTGGGCTAACTCCTGGGAGTGGTGGCAGGTGGCTCTCGGGGTCCTGACCAGCCTTCCCTCACAGCTCCTGTACCCTCTGGGCTGACTCCATTGGGGGCCACACACCTGCACTTCACTGGAGTCTTCAGCAGATGCCTGGAGACCACAGTGGGCCATGAGCCATGGATGGGGGAACTGCTCAGGCCCTGAAACATGACCCTCCAGCCCCAGGTCTCACAGCCAGTGCTTATTCAGATTCAGACCCAGCATGGTCAAAAGGAGCTTCCTAGGACCCTCTCAGCCAGTGCTGAGCCCTCCCACACACTTCTTGGGCTCCTGTGAGCCCAGGCTCTCTGCATCAGGACATGGAAAGTCTGTGGTTTGCACACCTGGCAGGGCATAGGCAGCAATGGTGGCTGCTAGTGTGGGATATGGTATCTGGGAGCCAGGAAAGGCCTCTGTCATCTCTGCCAACCTCTTTCCTATTGTCCCCCCAAGTCTCCCCTGCTAGTTGATAATGCCCATAATTTCACAATCAAACCTTCATTCCTTTGGGACAAGCCAAACCTGGACTTTAGCCCATATTAAAATGCCCATCCCCAGGAGTGGTGTCATTAAAATCTTATCAGTCATTTACACCTTAGAATGAATGAGTTCATTCGAATTGAGTCAGCTGAACTCAAGGGCCTACCTTGTGTCTGGGCCTCCACTGGGCCTTATGGGGGATGAAAAAGCGGGAAGACATAGTCTTTGCTTTCAAGGGGCTGCAGTCTAGGCCCCGGATGCTTTCCTGAGAGGAGGCTTTGCAGAAGAAATGGGAGTGTGCTGGAGGAAGGAGGTAGAGGATGAGGGAGGGAAGGGACCCATCTCCCCACCCAGGCACGTTTAGCCTCGTGATACATGTGCAATGGGGCTCATCGCCTCTCTCCCAATAGAATCTGCCTCACCAAAGAAGTCTGTCACAGGCTGCCATTAGACGTGAATTTGTCTTGCCTGAACCAACGTGAACTGACAAGGAGTAAAACACATAAAAACACAGTCCCTAGACCAGGGTTTGGATTCCTGCTCTGCTAATTATTAGCTGTGACTCTGAGCAAGCGACTTAACCTCTCTGTGCCTCGATTTTCTCATCTGTCAAATGGGGGAATAATAAGACTAATACTCACCTCCCAGGTTGTTGTGAGGATTGAGGTAACAGTGTGAGTACTTAGAACAGTGCCTGGCTGGTAGGAAGTGCTCTGGACACACTAGCTATAAATAGTATCTAATAGCAAATCTCTTTGGGGGAAACTGAGTGTTGACTGTGCAGAACTGGGCTCTGGTCTCACTGGAAGGAATGGTGGTTGTGGACAGACCCTGGGACCCTTTACTCTTGCGAATGTCTGGGATCTTCAGAGACCCCTCCCCACCCTGGCCAGGGGCCCTGCTTGTGGCCAGTGGCAGGTTCATTGACTCTGGCCTTGGTGGGAGGCATCTGAGGGGCTCTGGCTCCTTCTCCAGATCCCTCGCAGCTGCCCTGACCATGCCTGGCCCATCTCAGCAGAGGTCATCAGAGGTCAGGTCACCATGGGTTAGTGTTTGTCCCAGAGAACCCCTGGTTATACCTGGGGCAGGGCGGGCAGCAGGGCCGCCTCTCCTTTCTCCTGCACTAGTCTACTCTGAACACTGCTGGCCAGTTCCTCTTCTTAGTGAACAACCTGGATCCCGTCATTCTCTTGCTCAATCACCTTCAGTGAGTGATTAGTTCTTAGTACTAAGTACTTGGTACTTAGTACTTCACCCATGGCATGGAGGACAATTCCTTAACATGGCATTTACTTTGCCCCCACCTTCTTCCTGGGCTTTTCCTTTTCTCACTGCTCTTCCTAAATAATAACCACAGCAAGCACTGTCTGAGCTCTTTGTACCCTAAACTGCTTCAAGGACTTCACATGCATTATCTCATTTAATCCTCACAACAACCTCCTGAGGTAGATACTATTATTATCCTCATTTTATAGATAGGGTATTGAGGCACAGAGAGGTTAAGAACCATCCTGAAGGTCACCCAGCAGTTGATGGTGGAGCTGGGACTGAATCCCAGAAGCCAGGTCCAGAGCCTGCGTCCTATCTACTGTCCCATAGGGCCACACCCAGTGTTCTATCAATCTGGCTCACTCTCTGTTCCCCTAATACACCGTGCATGGCCCTGCCACTCACATTCGTTTTTCCACTGCCTGGAGTACTCTCTCACTCTCATTACCTCCAGAGTCCCTCTCGTCTACCACAGTGAAGCCCAGGTGAAGTCAGGATTCACATGGAACCGGTGGAATGTACACTACTGCTCAGGCAGGAGTCTTCTTTCCCTGTTTGCTGCCTTGGAGACACATGCGAATGTTTTATCTGCCTTATTGGATTCTGAGGGCCCGCCTGTGCACCTTTGAGCTCCCTGCAGCAGCCTGAGCAGGCTGAGGGCTATTTGTCAAATGAATGAATCTATGATGTGCAACAGGTTTTAAACTTTGCAAACTCTCTAATACTTCCCATCTTATTTGATACTCATGACTCTGAGTTGGAGTGAGTATTGTTATCCCCATTGTACAAATAATAATAATAATAGGTACCATTTGTTAAGTGCTTACTTTGTGTAAGCACTGTGCTAAGGGCTTAATATGTGTTTTTTCAGTAACTCCTTCCAACTATACTGAGAAGTAACTATAATTATCCCCATTTTCCAGACGAGAACACTGAGGGTCAGAAATGCTAAGTGACCTGCCCAGGACTGTGCAGAGCCAACCTGAGTCTCCCAGTGCTGGCTCCTCAGCCTTGGCTCTTTGCTCTCAAGTGCCCACTGTGCTCAGGCCTGGATGAGGCACCGAGAGGCCCAAACAAAGGAGGACGTCTGAGTTCTACAAACAAAGGAAGAGGTGAGAAAGCCCTGCTGTGTTCAGTGACAAGGAGGACACTGGATTTCCTAGGAGAAGGCAAATCCTTCAAGCCAAAAGGCTGAATACGGTGCTCCCTGAAACAACGATTCTTGCTGGTTAAGGATGGGGGGACCCCCTTCCGGGATCTGTCTGCATTCTAAATAAGCTGGGTTCTTATTCCTGTTTCCCTTGCTACCCACTTCTCTGATTTGATTCAAAGTGATCTGAGCTGTGAGACCCGTCTGAAAGCTGGGCTCAGGGATGCCATCCCCCAGGGACGGCTCTGTCTGGTGCTTGCTAATACAGGAGCCAGGACCAGTGATTGACAGAGCTCAACGGGGCATTTTTCCAGATTTTTCTTATTTCTTAATGAATTGCTTTTGCTTTCTTTTCCTATTCCACTTCATCCTTTCCTTTCTCTTCTTTAAAGCTACCATTTACTTTTCAAGAAGCCTAAAAGCAGCAGATTTACATAACTATGTAAATACATGTGTGACCAGCATCAACATTAACATCCTCATCATCAAGGTTTTGCTCTGAACATCCACTGTCAATCAAACGAAACCCCGGCCATGGCCATGCACGGGCCACAGTGCTAAATAGGGTTGGGAAGAGAGACGTGGTTACAATTAAGGCATAAAGATTTGGTCTGAGCCTTCGTTTAGTCTCATGTCTAACGGGGGAGGAGAAACACACGTCCAGGAAAATAAGCACGTACCCCAGAGCCTCCAGTTACCTGGGCTCCACGAGTGAATGATACTATCTCGTCAGCCCTACAGGAGCTCAAAGGAGGGACACATCGCTCTGGGCTCTCAGAGAAACTGGGCCTTGAAGGACGGACAGCACTTAGGAATGGATAAGTTTTAAGCAGAGACGGGGCTGGGCAGATGATCTGCCAAAAACAAAACAACCCCACCCCCCCAAAACACGTATAAACAAAAGGAACAAAGAAATGAATACAGAAGATGTGTTCAGCATATTAAATGGTTCCATTTTGGTTGGTGTGATAGATTGACAGAAAGAAACTGGGTGTGAACTTGGCAGTGGGCACAGGGTCAAATTTTGGAGCTTCTTCCATGCCAGCCTAAGGGATTTGACCTAATTTGATAGGCACTGGGGAGCCATTGAACATACTTGGATGCAAGAGCGATGGGAAGAAAACACAATTCATCGGGTGGTGGTGTGTGTGTGTGCACCCTCCCTGGGCCTGGTTTACTAGAGACAGAGGGAAGAAAAGTGCTTTGAAAAGACTCAAGTCCTAAACTCATTATTCCAATGAATGAGAATTATTGGGGTTGCTGGTCAAACGAGGATTCCTGTGCCCTGCCCAGACTTAAAGAGTCAGGTTCAGACAGCAGGACCCTGGGTTTCCTAGTGTCCTCATCTCCCCCAGGCGATTCTGATGCACAGAGAGATAGCAGTGCAGCGTGCACACTGACCACCTGGGGATTCATTAAAATGTGGATTCTGATTCAAGAGGCATGGGCAGGGGGCCTAAGAGTCTGCATTTCTAATCAGTTTCCAGGTGAGGCCCATGATGCTGGTAGAAGGGCCACACTTTGAGTAGCCAGGTGATAAAGTTTTGTCCTAAACCTAAATAGCTGTTCTCCATCCACCCTGGGAAGCTTTCAAAAAAATATTGTCACCTGGCTACTCTAGCTTAATTGATCAGACTCTCTGGGGTAGAGCCAGGCCTGGGTGTTGTTTCAAAGCTCCCCAGGGGCGTCTAGTGAGCAGGAAGGGTTTGAGATTCGCCATCTCTAATTCTGGAAAGTTCCTCTCTTCCCAAGACTGTCAAGGGTAGTCCCATGATTCAGAGCTGGGCGCAGGTGGCAGGAGCATGGCCAGGCAGTGGAGCAGTGAGGTGGGCAGCCCCAAGCCCTTCCCACCCATGGTGCTCAAGAAGGTTCACATGGGGTGGGATGCAGGCATGGGAAGCGACAGAAAAACACCCATGTCCAGAGAGAGCATGCGCTTTTTCCTATGAGCCCCCTGGGTTTTCTCAGGTCATTAAGGGGAAGGCAAGGCTCAGCACGCAGTAGGCCAGTCACATGTCCTGTCTCTGGGTTGACCTATGAAGCACGAGGGCCCAGGATGGGGGACAGGAAACATGTGCCTTGAACTCCATCCAGAATTCCACCAGCTGGCTGGTTGGCAACCGGGGGCAGTTTTCTCTTTGGTGTTTGGCTACTCAGCCTAATCCTAGGGTTCGAATCTCTATCAAAGAGAGTTCTTGCCCAGGGAGTTACAAGTCTTTTGCAATGACGCCTACAGACTTCTAGGTGCAATTCCACAGTTTCCTGAACAATCATTGTCCCCAGTGAGTAATGCTGAACGGTCCTTACAGACAAGCAAGGCAGGAAGAATGAACCAGGTTCTCCCTCAGCTACTGCTCATCCTAAGGCCCCCGCTGGGCTGAGTATGCTCAGTGAGGGGCATCAAAAACAGAAGAGAGGAGTAGAGGATGGAAGATGAGCAATGGGAGAGGGGGTAGTGGAGAGAGATTGGGAGTAGGAATGCTCAGCATGACCTGGGCCTGTCTTTCCAGTCTTCCCTCACCTTGGTCCCCTCCCAAAGCCTTCATTTCCAGAAAAGTTGGCCAACCAGGCCACTTGGCTGCAGGATGAGTTTCCTGGTCTCTATTGACCTTACACCAGCCACACAGACACACCCTCACCTCTTGTTATCTGGATCGGTCTGCCCGCCTTCACACTGTGTCCTGTCAGCTGACTCCAGCCTACCGTGCTTTTTCCTTTCCAAGCTCCTGTGGCAGGCCCTGCCTGGGTACCCGTTATCTGTTTGTGCAGCTTCTCTTTGCTGCAGCCCTCTCCATTAGAAATACATTGCAAACCACATACGCAATTTAACATTGTCTGGTGGCCACAGAAAAAAAGTAAAAAGAAACAGGTGAAGTTAATTTTAACAATGTATTTTAACCCAATGTGTCCAAGATATGATTGTTTCAAGATGTATCAATCATGAGGTATGTTAAATTGTTTTTTGTTTGTACTGTCTTCGAAATCTGGTATTTTACATTCATGGCGCATCTCAGTTGAGAGTAGCCACGTTTCAAGTGCTCGATAGCACAGGCAGCTCGTGGTTATTGTATTGGACAGTCTAGACTGTACACACTGCGAGGGCATGAATCTTTTATTAGAGCTCATGGACATGCTGGATGTGAGAGCTGGAGGAAGGCTAAGGACCACCTTGTCTGACTTCTTCGCTCTGCAGGTGCGGAAACAGCCTCTGTTCATGAGGGGAGTGACTCTCTCTAGATCAGAGTGACTGGAGGGTCTAGCCAGGCCCGAGTTCTAATCTTCCAAAGAAGATGATCCTGTGTATCAGTCTGTGTGGTCTCCTCCGTGCAGGAAGACTCTGCCCCCTCGCCCACTGTGGGTCCTTGAGAGAAGTGTCGATTGATCTGTTCCCACTGTTCCCTTAGGGGCCACTCAGTGGCCTCCCTTTATCCACTTAGCAGAATCCAGTGCTCTAAGTGTTCACACTCAGGCCAGTGCTTCCCTTTACTCCCCAACTCCTCCAGTCCTGGTCAAGCCGTGGGGAGATAAGGACTCAGGAGGAAGGAATGTTGGCAAACAAGCAAGGTGTGGATGCCAATCATACAATTCGTGACAGCAGAAGTGATTCTGGGAATCATTAATGCACTGATAATTGCAATAATGAGGGAACCATCCTTCCAATCAGCCCGAGCACTTGTTTCTCCATAGTGGGTCCACACCTCCAGCCACGGAGCCCAGGCTGAATGACAGGAGTGCCGCCTCCACTCACTAGACTCACTGCGTTAATCAACACCCTCCATCCCCTGTGCAAACCTCCTGAACCACATCCTCCACACCCGAGGCTCCCAGGCCTTCTCTGGTAAGCCCAGACACTCCTGCACCCATCAGCTGAGCTGCATGCTGTGCAAGGAGCAGCTGTGATGTGCCCAAACCTGTTTATGCCAGTTGTTTGTCATTATTATTTCACAGTTTAATTAAACATAATGTAAACTAATGAAATAAAGTACAAAGAGAAAGCAAGCTGAAGTTTTCATGCAAACTTAAGTGATAGACTCAAAGGTGAGTCATTAAAAAAATGCTGTTGAATTAGGTGTGGATGAGATAAAATATTGGATAGCAAACCAGACACCTAGAAGGATTTTGCTTTGCACATGTCCTTAAGTTCTTCACTTTATAAATCCATTCTAGAAACCTCAGAAGATGCCTTATTTCTGGGGACAGTATAGGAAAGAACAGTAAGGAACCCCGACCGCTAGACCCATATGCAAATAAAAGGCCTTGACTGACTTCAAGAAATTGATGAAGAAATGTGCACTCATATGTTCTAAGTTAAAATAAGATACTGAAGGTATTCATATACCTTTGGTTTCTGATGCCTGCTGTAATCGGCTTTTTGGGTTGACTGATTAACTACAGGTTCTGATCAAGTAGATAAAAGCTGACTGGGTCAAATTTTTGCCCCCTGGGGGAAGCCTATGAAATATAGCTGGTCTCCACTGAATACTGAGGTTGGAGGTGTCTGGGTCTTCCATTTAAATACAGGGATCCTGTATTGGTCAGGGACCAGCCAGGACCAGGTAACTCAACAGGGAATTTAATGTGGGGGACTGGTGGGGAAACTCAAGATTAAAAGCAGCAGGAAGCTGGTAGGGTACTCAGAGAGGAGGTGGTGTTAACAGAGCGCTGACTCAGGGCTTTCCTGAAGGTACCAGAACCATGATGAGGGTACATGGGGGGAGCTGGAGCCACAGAGGGGACACAGGCACAGTGGAGATGCCACCAGATTTAAGAGGGGGGATAATCTGGCTTCTCCCTTCCTCCTGCCCTGGGCTAGTGTCTCCCATTGGTCAAACATAGCCGGAAACCAACCGTCAAGGGAGCTGGAGCAATGCAGCTGGCAGGTCAGCCCCCAGGATGCAGAGCAGAGCAGGGAATAAATGCATCAGAGGGCAGACCGGCCCAGGACTGGCCCAGATCTCCTCAAATCCAAAAAGTCCCCACTGAATGACTCAGAGTAGAATTTAAGACACTTTTAAGGCTGATCATGGAAAAGTGAATATGTGGGGTCAGCATAGAGAGAAGGTTGTCCTCCTGGTGCCCTCCAATTGTGCTACACAAGTGACTGCCTATTCTGAGGCTGGCCTTAAGGGAAGCTATGAGGAAAAAACAGGCACAGAGATATCTTGAGATGTCAACACAGGAGTTCACAGAAGAGGAGATAACAAAGTGCCAGGGAAGTCTTCACTGCGAGGCAATGCCGGGCTGCACCCCAGCATTTTGATTTTTAAGGCTTAAGGTTTTTTTTTTTTTAAGGCTTTTAAAGTTTAATAGGCTTCTTGTTGATTATAACCAAAATCCAAATGATGGCTAATTTCAATGGCCACTGTACTCTCTTCCGGCTGTTGTCCAACTGCTACCCAAAGTCAGATGCTCTGGACCCCAGTGTGGTCGTGGCTGCCTGGACAGTGATGCTCTCATCCAGCTGGGCTCTCTCATTTTTTCCCTCATGCTTTTAGTTTGTGTGCAGCCACTTTGATGATTTCCAAGATTAGGCTCCTAATGTCGGGGGTGGTAGCATGTCATAGTTGTACCATTTGACCAGCAATTAAGAGACTTCACTGCCAGAAACCACCAGCTATATGTCCTAGGGCAAGTCACTCCACCACTCTGGGCCCCAGGGTCCTTGTCTGTAAAAGGAGGGAGTTGAACTGACGTTACACATTTCAGAGTCATCCCTCTGACATTAGTTTTCATCACACAGCTTTTAAGTAAAGGTGAAGAAGGAAAGGGGTATTAGGAAGAAAGTAGATTGAGACCAGGCAGACCTCTGAGGAAGTTTAAAATAACTCCCTGAGATGAGATTTTCCCCCTTATACGCTTTTCCCCCTAAAAGCAGAATTCTAAGCAATAAATCCTAGTTAATTGAGAGTTCTGGTTACTTGGGGTGCACTTAATCAAGGTTTTACTGCATTTTCAATTGCAGTGAGTTACACAGTGGTTTGCATATGCAGTTACTTCTTAAGTGACTTCTGTTCCCTGACCTCATATCTGTTTCATTAAAATTGAACACTTTGAAACGAAAAAGGGAGCACGGAGCAGAATGGTTCCACCCGGATACAGCTCTGGGGAAACAGCAGTCAAGGTGATGAAAAGCAGCTTCCAACCATGCCCATTCATTAGATGCCCTGCCTGCGAGGCAGTAATTGTATTTTCAACCACACTTCACAGTGCTTTTCAACCTGGTCAGGCATTTCTGGGTTATTCTTCTCACTCTGGGCAGGTAAATTTCGTGCAAAAATCTCCTCCAATTCCCTCCTAGTAACGACCACAATTTAACTTTGGCTGGCTAGGCAATGGAACAGATACTCCCAAAATGCTGTGCATCAGAACTCGGGCATTCTTGGGTCTGGAGAAAAATAAGGAATCCTTGAATTCCCACGGCTACTTTGAGGCAGTTCTGTGGCAAGCAGAGATGTTGCCATTTTATACAGAGGTGGAGCAGAGGTCTGCAAAAGCAAAGCCATTTATAGACCTGCACTGTTATTCAAGCCAGAGGTCTGGGCGTCAAAGCAAGAGAGGGCAAAGCAAGCTGGGATGAGAGTCTTGGGGCAGGGTCAAACTCAATAAGGTTGGGGACCTCAGCAACTGATTATCAGGTGAAGGAAGGAATGAATGACTGGGTCTCACCAAGGTGTCCTCCTACAGCCCACAGCTGAGGGACAGATGGCTGTCTCCTACCCTTGCTTCCCTGAGTATCCAGATGGGGACAAGCCCATGACTTGCAAGGTGCCAAACAGCTGGGAAGCTCTTAGGGAACCCAGCAATGCACAGAGAGCCATATTTCAATCAGGCAGGCGGGCTGCAATCAACGCAATCACCCAATCTCTCCTCAAAGCTGCCCTTTCTCCTGGAAACTTCTCTCACTGTCCTATAGCATCTGTAGCTCTGCCTTTATGGGGGGCTGGGGTCCCTGGTCCCATGAATGCTCTCCCACCCCTTTTATAGAAGTTCCTTTTAATTCAGGCAGGTAAACATGGTTACATTCTTTCAGCAGGAAAGAGAAAACGGAGAAAGTGCCAATTGTGAACATCTGATTAGAAAACCAAAAAATAGGAGGCAATTTGGTTTCTTAAGAGTGTGTGAGAGCAAGAGAGGAAACTGAATCACAGGCCGATCTCTTACAGACAGGTCACAAGCTGAGCTGTGACTTTTTACGAAAGCTCTGAAATGGTAAGTTCTCTGACTGCAAATGCACTTTCTGGGCAGGGCACTTAGACTGAGAGGAAATGGGGCTCCTGATGACATCAGGGTGGCCACGGATTGCTTCCTGGGCTCTGGCATGACTTTATCCTTATTTTTGTCTTTTCTTTTAAAATAATTATCAGGATATGACAGTGTTTGACATGAAGATGCCAAAGGGGGAGGGCAGGGGTCTGGCTGGATGTCAGGTTGTTTGGGATGCTGAGGGACAGGGGTGAGTGGGGAAGGGACAGTTGACAAGATGCTTTCCTCTGAGGCAAAAGTCTGAATCTCAACATGATCACGAAGCTTACGAATAAACGTTGTCCCATCTTGTGTGGCACTTGAGAGGAACGGGTGAGGAGAGAGCAAGGAGTGTGGTGAACCAATTCAACTCAGTGATCCTGCCCCCCAGGATCTGCTTTTCGGCAGTTATCAAAGTCTGTGTGGGGTGTAAGTCATTTTTTCCCTACTGGATTACAAATCCCTCAAGGGCAGCCTAAGTTGTACTTACCTCTGTATCCTTGCGCCATCATCACCGTGATTGCTTCTACCATTACCACTATGGCTTCCACTTCAACTGTCAAGGCATGGTCAGCAAATACACAGAATAAATAGAAAGGATCCTCATTTTGGAGTGTCTGTCCAGCCCTTGATGACCCTTTTTTTTCTGAAAACTGGTTCTCTCACCTCATAGGGTTCCCCTTGTTATTAAGGAACCCTGCTCACTGACCATAACTGATTGGATCAAAGGTCAATAACTGACTTAAGCTAGGCTTGCCCAGACTTTCTCTACATGTTGCTACACCGATGGCTGTATAAATATGGATCTTGTATGGCTATCTTCTATCATATGCAAGGAAAATCAAAGAGAGCTGATCTGTAGAGAAGAAAGGATCAATCAGTTGTATAGTGAGAAGCCAAGATAAGATAGCTTATGGCCCCAGAAAGATAGACAGATAGTGAGGAAATAATTGGCTGCCGATGGCTTTCCTGGTCCCAGCCTCTCATGAGGTCTGGCTGTAGTGTTTTCCCTGCTTTTAAGACCCATGACATGTCCTTTCATCCTTATAATAAATGGTATTTTCAGCTTAAGCCAGCTTGAGTTGGTTTTTTTCACTTGCAACCAAAAGTGTCTTAACTAATACAAAGTAACCACCCTGCCCCTCTCAGCAGGCATCACTAATCAATCATATTAGTCTTCCTGGTGAGCCTCAGAATCCTTCATCTGATAATCATTACCAATTGAGCCAAGTTAGTAGATATGATAAAAATCTACTGGCAAAACCAAACAAACCCCACAAACTATTGGCTAGCCCAAAGCCTAGATGGTCTAGAGTACCAAAGAGTACAAGAGGAGAATGTGAGAGGGAGTGGTCAGTTCTGACTGGGACTCCTGAGCATGGACTTGAACTCTGGGTGCAATCCTAACAGGCAGAGAGGGACCGGATGCCCTTCAGGTGTGAGGGATGACAGGGGAGCCTTTATGGGCCAGCCACTGTATAGTGGATGGATCAATACTCACCTTAGTGTCTTCCTAATCACATATTACCAAACTGTCTCTGGGTCTCAGGAAACCTTTTTGTTACTGTTGTTGTTTAGGATGCTCTAGAAAGATCCACTTAGAAAAGGGATACTAACCAAAGCCAAAAGTTGGCCTTGGCCAGAGCTGGGATGCTTCTTCTTGCACTGCTTCCTATTTCCGTGTGGGACTTGGAGAAGGACCAAATGACTTGGATGGTCTTGGCTTCCAGGCCTGGATTTGTCACCACTGCACCCTCTCTGGTGAATCTTGCGCTTTGTCTTCCCAGAACCCATCCCACCTTTTTTAGCCACAGATTCTGATTTCCTTTTGTGGATTCCTGACTCTGATCCATGTGGTGTGGGAAGGATTCTATATCCAGGTCCAGGGTGGAGCATGTGACCAGGCATAAGCCAATCAATGAGTTCCATGCTCTGGCTACAGGGATTGGTTCAGAGATGGACATGTGACTGAAGACAGCCAATCAGGCTCAGTCAGAGCCAAATCTGTTTAACAACCCACAAGAGGTGTTCTCTTTTTTCTACTGGACTTGAATTGGAGAGGCTGTCTGTCTGTCCTTGCTGCTACCATTTTGCCACCTTGCAGACCTGAGAATGAAGCCACTCCATGTGGGCAGCAGAGTCAGGAGACAAAGAAACCCGTGTCTGAGTTTGCTGTGCCAGGGTGCGGGGGTATCTGAATCTGACCCTCCCCCTGGATCATTGCATTACATACTGGATATATATTCTGTTTCTCTTCAGCCAGTTGAAGTTGGGTTTTCTCTCATTTGCATCCAAAAAAGACCTATTACACTCTGCCTCCATTACCTCATCAATAAAATGGGATTAACAACAGTTATCCTTTGCATAGGACTGCTGCCAGGAATAACTGAGTGCCTATAAAATGCTTTATTAATTCAAGTAGGCCCCAGCAGTAAACGTTACCACTCCAATAAGTGGTTTTAAGTAGGGGCATTGAGTATTCTCCAAAGAAAAATAAATGTGAAGTATGTTGTCTCATCTTTCACACCATTTATCCTAGCACAATACCTGGCACAGAATAGATGCTTAATCAATAATGGTCAAGTGTTCAAAGTTGTTGAAAGACCACACCTCCAAAGACTTACCACTGACCCTCCGGGCTTTCCCCAATCCCTCCATTCAGGGCGAAGCCAGCCCAAGGAGGTCCCACCCCAAAGATAGTGTTTAAGTGGACTTCCTCTCTTGCTCTGGCTTTAGATTAAACTTTGTGACCACCCAGCACCCCCTCTCCCCCCATACACATCTTTGAAAACCCCCAGGCCTACCTGTTCCACTAGAGGTGTGGGGGAGGCTGCTGGGTGACTGATCCAGCTGAGGGATTGAGCAAGTTTGGAAAGTAAGTGCAGTTCTTGAAAATGAACTGGCAGGATGCAGCCCCCACCAACCCCTCCTGCTAGCTGCTTGGGGGGCAGGGGTCAGGCAGCCCCAGCTGCGTTCCGAGTCAGGCCCTCTGATAAGGAGCCTGGTTATCACTGTCCAATCTCAGGCAGCTGGCAGCCTTTCCCCTCCCACCAGGACAGGTACAATGGCTCCGTTAATGGCTTCAGTTGTCCAAATATCATTCATCACCTAAGACGCGCCTAATAAAAGGCTAAAGGTGCCCTCTCCTATACTTACTTCTGAACACAATTCACTGTGAGATTATTTGTGTCTCCTATAAGCTGCTGTGCTGTAGCCTTCTCAGGCTCCTCCTTCGAAGCCTGAGCCCAGAGCCACTCCTGGGATGGGGCACCCACACCCCCATTTCTTTGGCAACAGCAAACTATTCCATTGCGCTTCCATTCTCTCTTCTCCCATCAGCACCGCCCCCCATCCTGGACATTTGGTTTGGGGGAGTTGGATGCATTTGCCCAGGTTTTTCTCATCAAACGCTCCCTTTTCTACTTTTCTTCCATCGTCAGCAGATTAGGATAGGAAATAATTTACGTGGAAGTAGGTGATTCCCTAGTTCAGCCTGCATGCTTGACAATTAACTAAATAAACTGCTTGGGGTCACTTGGAGTAACAATTCACAGACTTCCCTGTGACAGGCAAAAGTTAAACCCCTTGGAGTGCGGGACCTCCCCTTGGGCGAGGAGGAGGCAGGTTCTGCGGGAGGGAAATTCTAGGCATCTTATTATTCACCCGCTCCCTTTCCAGTTCTGACCTTAAGAGAACTCTTAACCTTCCTCCTCCAGCTTGCTAATGGGGAAATAAATCTTGGGAGAGTATCTTAAATTCTTTTTTATCACAGACTGTATCACCGAGATAATAAGACCAGCCTTCGGAGTAACCATTAAGCCACAGAAGGTGTGGTCATCATTTATGATTTTTTTAGCCTTAATTGCTAGACAGACACTTTAAGTGGGAAGTCTGTCTAATGAGCCCAGTCATTAAAACATCAAAAACTGTTATCTGGGGTTTCTATTTTAGTTAGACATTACATTATTTTAATAAGGGGGCCGCATTTCTTGTCACACGGTTTGGTAATGGCGGCTGGAGCAACCCCCTGGGGATGGGGAGGGGGGGGCGGGGAGGGGGAGGCAGGCTTGCCTTTGGAAAACAAGGTTGCAAATCAAGCCTGAGCCCTGGAGGGGGATGCAGATGAGCAAATCTGGGAACCTGAGTGGAGGAGGGCCCTGCCTGTGGGGGCAGAGGGGGACTGGAGTGGCGGACGACAGGTTGAGGGGTGTTGTGGCAGTGTGGTGCATCATTTCGGAGCTTTCTGATCTGTTGCCACACCTCTGTGCACAGTGTCCTTGGCCTGGGAGGTCCTCCCCTCTTGGACTCCTCCTTGCTGCCTGGGGAAAGAGGCGGCCTGCAGGCCCAGCCCAGTCCCTGGCCTCCGTGAGCCTCCCCCCTCCCTCTGAGCCTATTTCCTCCTCCTCTGACCTCCTACACCCAGCATTCTCACAGCTGCCTGTGCAGCACCTGATTCTACGCTGGGCAGCCTCAGATGGAATGTTCAAGATTTTCATAATCATTTTTGGCTATTTTTATTGATCTGGACCAGTACTGTCCAACAGAAATATAATGTGAGCCACAAATGCGGGCCACATGTGTAATTTTAAATTTTCTCGTAGCCACATTTAAAAAGTAAAAATAAAGAGGTAATTTTAATTTGAACAACATATTTTATTTAAACCAATATATCCAAAACATTATCATGTCAACATGTAATCAATATCTTTAAAATGGTTCAAGAGCTATTTTACAGTTTTTTTTCATACTAAGTCTTACCCTTACAGCACATCTCAGTTTGGACTAGCCATCCTTCAAGTGCTCAGTGGCCACATGTGGGTAGAGGTTACTGCACTGGACAGATCAGGGTTAAGCTTTGATTTTCCAAGTAGCTAATTGCTACCGAGACTTACTCTGTGCCAGGCACTGTTCTAAGTAGTTTACATCTGTTAATTCATTAAACACTCACAACAACCCCATTGAGTAGATACTACTATTATGCCCATTTTATAGATGAGGAAATTGAGGCAGAGAGAGGTTAAGTAACTTGTTCCAAGTCACAGAGCTTATGAGTGCTACCACCAAAATGGGGCACGTTGTAGATATGGGCTCAGCATATATTTGATGCCTAACCATCAGCCCCTCACTTGTTCTAAGGTTCTAGGTTTCAGCTGAGCCCTAGATGACCGGCAAATGTGCTGACACATTTCTCGCCAAACCAAGTCATCTGGGAGCAGCTGGTTCCCTCCCTCTGTGACTGACAACCCTGGCCAGGGAAGCCCCAGGTAACCACCACTGCCTGTCTGGGGGCATATGTCCAATACCAGGAGATCCTCCTCCAATAGGAAACTTGCCAACATGTAGTCTTTCTTTTGAACAAAGAAAACAATCAAGAGGTTAGCCTTAAAAAGATAGCATTTCATAAGACAATTTCTTAAAAAAAAAAAAGCTTCTGATACTGACAACTTTTGACATTGAAGCATTGAAGAAGAACATCCTGGGATCCAGTCAAACAGTGGGAGGGCAGAAGAGAACAACAGGAAACTGTTACCACAGTTATCACCACCCGTCATCAAAACAATATCATTGACAGTAAAGTACAACACACTCCAACCCAGGAGATGCTTAATAAATACTGGCTGAAAGAATTAGCTAACCTAGCCTTCTTGGAGAAAGTAGACAGGGCTTGATAGAAAGAGTAATCCCTGGTAACTATTTCACCCCAGACACAACCAAGAATGGTTATCAAAACCAGGAAAAGAGCATAGGATGACCTAAGAAGACAGAGATTTGCATCAAAGGAGACCAATGTCTCTGGTGGAGGATGAAGGCGGGAAGGGAAAACGCTTGAGGGCTTATGGCTACATTGCATTTGTATCTCACACAGGCAATCGTTCTCACTAGATTTGCAAAAAAGGGGGGCATGTGGAGAAGGGAAGCCAGCCTTTCAAAAGCGGGGGTCATAATTCACAGCACCATTGTTTGGTTTTAAATTTTATCAGAATCCAATCCAACTGATTAAATTTATAAAGAAGAAAGGCAGGAAAGGCAAATATAAGATAGGGAAGACCAGGTTGTAGGTAAATACAGAAGAAAATATCGGGGTCCTAGTGGGCCACAGACCAGCCCAAGACTTCCGAGGGTCAGAAAAGCACATTCCCAGAAAGAGAAATGAGAGGTCCAATCTGGCCCCCCCAGGAAGGCAAAGATTCAGAGAAAAACAATAAAGACATCGTTTGCAACCAAGGCCTCTGGCAAAGACAAAGGATCACGGATTACCGAGTTGAGAGAAGAGAAGGCTGCGGGACAAGTTAACATTGGCCTGCTGGGATGCAGAAGCTTCTGACCTAGAGCAGCATGCAGATCGCAGCATAGGGGAGAGTCACACAACTCGGGTCTGAATTCAGGCCAAACATCTCCCTTGTTCCGTGGTCTTGGGCAATACTTTGCAGAATCTTGCTTCCTTTATCCATAAAACAGGGATAATGATAGTTGCCTTGGCAAGTTGGACAAATTGGTAAAAATATATGTAAAGTGGAGTTACCATATGACTGAGCAATTCCATTCCTAGGTATAGACATAAGAGAAATGAAAACAGTCATTCACATAAAAACTGGTACATGAATGTTCATAGCAGCATTATTCATAAAAGCCAAAAAGTGGAAACAACCCAAATGTCCATCAACTGCTGACAGAATAACAAAATGCTGTAGATCCATATAGTGGAATATTATTGAGCAATAAAAAGGAATGAAGTACTGATACCCACTACAACATGGATGAACCTTGAAAACATCATGCTGGGTGAAAGAAGCCAATCACAAAGGACCACGTATTGTATGGCTCCATTTTTTGTGAAATATCCAGAATTGGCAAATCTATAGAGATGGAAAGTAGATTAGCGGCTGCCAGGGGCTGTAGGAGGAAATGGAGACTGACAGCTAATGGGGTTGCTTTGTAAGGTGATGAAATATGTTCTAAAAATGATTGTGGTGATGGTTGCACAACGCTGTGAATATACTAAGAACTTTGAATTGTACATTTAAACGGGTGAATTGCATCCTATGTGAATTTAATCTGACAAAGACACACACATATATAAAATCCAGCCAGTGACTGGCATATAAAAGAAGGTACATGGTAACTGTGAGTTGTAATAGAAGATCCTTTCTCCTTATTTATTTGCTGTGAGGATGCAGAGAAGCAAGTAACATGGGGACCTAAATACCCTCCTAAGTCGGTCTTCCAACTGGCAGCAAGCTTCAGGTTTCCCTGGGTGGTCCATTCCCCAAGTGGGACGTGTGTGTGTGCATTGTGTGTGTGCATTGTCCAATGCCAGGGCACACTTGCAGTGCCTCCCAGGCCTTGGGCAGGCAAGCCCTGCAGCGCTGAGTGGCTGGGTGTGGGGTTTATATAAGAAGAGCCCATGCCCAGCTAGTCTTGGGATAATTCGGCCTTGACCTCTGCTAAAGCTGCACTCCATGCCACGCCTTGGCTGGCAACACATTGATAAATGTCTCTGTGGCTCTGCAGGAGACATGTTCCCACAGGGTGGCTCACTCCCACAGGGTGGCTCACTCCCACAGGGCGGCTCACTCCCACAGGGCTAAACCGTGTCCAGAATGTTTGCAAAGGCTGGATGCCCCCATCCCCTTCATTTCTGTCCTCTCCTCAGAAGACAAGCCCTCCCTTCTGGCCCCTATTCTGCTGATGTGGAAGAGTCTGGAATGGGATTTAGGATACGGGCGACCTGTGTTCCCACGTCCACGCAGACCTTTCCATAGTAAATGATCGCAGGCTCACGATAAGGTGGAGCTGAGTGGGGCCTGATACACTTTGATGGAACTGAAGCAGACTCTTGAACCTCCTTTACAAAGCCAGGAGCTTGGCAAAGAAACTTAATGCTTCTCAACAGAGGCACTATCGCATCTGGGGTGCAACAATTTGGGGGCCTGTGGGACTGTTCTGGGCCTCACAGCACAGTTAGTGTCCATGGCCCCGGCCCACTTAATACCAGTTGTGCCCCGCAGTGGGACAACCCCCAAAAACCCCTGCACACACTTTCCAGATGCCCTTAAAGAGATATTTTCCCAGGTGTTCTCCAAGGTTTCATCCAGCCCTGCTCAGTGGTATGCCAGTACCTGTTTAGCAACTGGCTCTCCAGAAAAAGGGGAAAAAAGCGGTGTAGACCGTACTGATTTCCATGGCGTAAATACTCCCGCCACAGCTGATTTCAGGGAGGGCTGTGTTGAACAACTGGGTCACAAAATTCCTAATATTGAAGAACCAGCTGTGGGCTCTAAAGCTGGTGCAGGTTGGCCCCAGCACTGCCTGACATTGTGTGTCTTATGTATAGTCCTAAATGCTAATTAAAAAGGTGCATTAAGAACCCTATCGGAATATTCTTTCTATGGTCATACTTTAGAACTGAATAATGCTTCTACGCATAGCATCCTGGGACACGAACCAGGCTATGGAAAAATGAGAACTGTTTCACTGAACGGCGTTGCTGCTGCGTTGATGCCAGGAGGGCACCGGGGCGGAAAGGGGCAGCAGGAAGCGGCTGCTCCTCACACTCCACCCTGGCTCTGATGTCAGTCCCCGCCCACACTGTGAGCCTGAACAATTCTGGCTCCGGCTCCGCCCTCCTGGCCTTTCCCTCCCTGCAGCTTGAATCCCCTTCTCTTCCCAGCATCCCACCTTCAGAGGGCACCTAACCAGCTCCTTCATCCCCAGGGGTACAGACTTAATGTGTGCCTCCTCCCAGGGGGCATTTCCAAAAGGGGCAAAAGGAAGAGGGCAAGCCTTAAATCAAGGAATCCCAGACAGGGCACAGGCTGGCACGGCAGCCCTGCAAGGCCAGAAGGGCAGAGAGGGAAGCTGTACTACAAAACAATGGGCGCAGACCCTGTTGCAGTGAGGGAGGGTAGGCAGAGGGGGTGAGAAGACGGTACACACCAGAAACTGAAAACCTTAGAGGAGAGATGTATGGAGATCTACCCCCAGGCTGCGGGTGGGGAGTCCAAGGAGGGGCAGGAGGTCCCGGGGGTAATGGGTTTGTTCACGATCCTGATTGTGGGGCTGCTTTCACCAGCAAACCTATCCAACTGCACACTTTAAACACGGGCAGTTTAGTGTGGGTCAATTATCCCTCAATAAAGCTGCAAAAAAATATCCCCAGGCAAACTGTGGAGATGGGTATTTGGCTCCTCCTAGAGACCCAGCTGCTTGGAACAAACCATCCTGGCATTAGGAAGAACCAGGGAAGGGAGATTCAGAGCAGGGCTGGGGGGGCTGGGGGGATGGGCCCTCTCTGGTTTCTAACCTCCAAACGAGCGGATTGTGAGAGTCCAGGAGGGGTGGAGGGAGGAGGAGAGGATACGGTTATATAAGCCAGCTCAGCAAGCATCAGACTGCCCGGAATTGTCTGTTTGCAAGGATGAAGGTGATATAATTGGAATCAGAGCCTCAGCTGAACCAGGAAATGAATGGAGATTTAAATACCAGGATGCAAAGTTTACCAAAGGGATAGGAGAGGGACGGAGGAGGGAATAGAGGTGGAGAATATGCGGTGGGAGCTTGGAGAGAAGAAGGGTGGAGGAAGGGTCAGGAGAGGGAAGAGGGGGTGTTGGGAGGGAAAAAGGCTGGGGAGGGGTGGGAGAGGGTTGAAGAGGAGGGAGGAGGATGGGGGAGGTTTGAGGAAGAAGAGGAAGGAGGGGAGGGTTGAAGAGGAGGAATGAGGGGGTGGGGGGAAGGTTGGGGAGGAGGGGGAGAAAGAGGAAGAGGAGGAGGAAGAGGGAGGGAGGGGGGCTGAGAATCAGCAGGAAAGGCGCTGATGCAGCAAGGCCAGGAGAAGTTCAAATAACAGGCTCTCTGAGAAGATTCCTGGAGGTTGCCAACACCTTTCAGGCAGGGAGGGAAGGGGAGCCTGGAGGTGTTTCTGGAGATAAGCATAGCTTGGGCAGAGGCTGGAGGTGGTCCAGAGGCTGGGCCCCGGAGAACCCATACACTTGGCAGGGGCCTGCGCTGCTTTAGGCCATTTGGGTGCTCTCAGGGGGCAAGTCTCACACCGCACTGACATGGGAACCCACCTAGACAGCTGCCCCTTCCCTCTGGGGGCGGAGTCGACGGTCATCCCTGCAGCTGGGGCATGAGCTCAGGTGCTGAGAGGGAGCCTCTGATAACTCCACAGCTGCGCAGTGAAGGAAAGCGCAAGCCGCCTGGAAGGAGCGTTATCTACAGCAGCTGTAGAGCTCGCTGGTAGAACTGATTTCCTTAGCCCCCGTCCTCCTTTGCTTTCAAAAGGAGATCAACGCAGACAGAGAGGACAGTTTGGTGGTTACCAGGGGAAGGGGGTTGAGGGTGGGCACAAGGGGTAAAGGGACACATTTATATAGTGACTGACAATAATGTACAACTAAAATCTCACAATGTGATAAACTTATAACATCAATTTAAAAAGCTACATACCTGTAAAATAAAAGAAAAAAATATTTAAAAAAAGAGTTCAGAGGTTCCCAGGGTTTGATTTTATGCCCCGACAAATGTCACCTCTTTCTCCTCCCCTCATGACGATGAAACCTTCCCCCAAATATTTGTCAGAGCGTGTGAAATTCCATTAGAAAGTCATTCCTCCAAGTACATCTGAGGCTGGGAGAATGAAGTTACTTGCTCATGGTCACAAGTGTCTGACTCCAGAGCCCACACCCTTTCCCCCTGAGGGGAGCAGCGGGGTGCCCTTAGGAACCCTAGGAGCAGTAGCAGCAGGCTGATGTGAAGGGACTGCAAGACTCTGGGGCCTGGAGTTTCCTCATGCAGGGGAAGCCTGGAGTGGGAAAGTGGGAAGTAAGAAACAGTTGGGAGGAAACTTGCAGTGCAGAGATTTAAGAGGTTTAAATGCACGGAGGCTACCCCGGCTGAGCAGGAATGCTGGGTCAGGGGAACAGGACAGAGGTACTGAGGAGTGCTTTCCCCAGCCTGAGCACCCGCGAGAGGCACAGGCCACAAGGCTCATCTGCTCTAATGACCCCATTTTATAGCTGAGGAAACTGAGGCTCAGAGAAAGGACAGGACTTGCCCACAGCGAGTCTGGGCCAGACGGGCCAGACTGCAGGTTCCCCGTCTCGAGGCCCCACGCTCTCTCTTTTCTGTTCCAGGGCCAACCACCCATAAGCGCTGGCAAGTTAAATGAACCCGGGGGGAAGAACAGGAAAGCGAGCTGGAAGTCAGCAGCAGCAAAACGAGGCAGCACTCCTGGAGGGATGCCAGAATGCACCCCTGGGCTGAGACGCTGGGGAAACCGAGGCGCTGTGCTTTTGTATGCCGTATTTATTGAGCCCTTATGGTGCGAAGTGGGGATCCCTGAGGGGGGGCGGGGTGGGGGGCAAGGAGCTATAGCAGACAAGGCCCTGGCAGGAGACATTTCCCAGAGGGTTCTGGAGCAGGGAGACTTCCCGGAGGAGAAGAGCTTGGAGAAGGGAGAGGGAAGAGAGGACCACACAGTTCTGAGTGCGGGGGGGGGGTGGTGACGGGTATGGTCCCAGCAATACCCTTGGGGTCCTTCTGGGAACCCAGGCTAGGGGTAGAGGTGGCTGTCCCAGGCCGAATGGAGGCCCAGGGGAGAAACCAGAGGCCAAGGGCACACCAAGCCCTGAGTAGAGGGACCCCCAGCCAGCCAGCCCGGCCCCACCCTGGGTTTCTGCTTCTGAATACCTGGAGCTTGTGCCTCTATAGAAAGGGCCTCTTCCCTTTCTAGAACTGGAAAGATCCAGAGGTGACTTCTGCCATTAAAAATGATGCTTATGAACAGTTTGTAACTTAAAAATGTTTATGAAGATGAGTGAAAAAGTGGGATAAAACTTGTAAACAGTATAACCATTACTGTGTTGCAACAAACACACACAAACAGTGTATGCATGGCAAGAGGAGAGGAGAGGGAGGGAACAGCCAAATGATGAACGAGGTTGTCTGAGGCAGGGCTGGGATGAGGGACGGGCGGAGGAGGAGCCAGACAACGACTGTGGATGTATATTTTCAAGATGTTCTATACTGAACACGCGTCACTGTTATCATGGACGCAAATAAATGTTATTTACTGAAAGGAGAAAAAAAATACTATATTTTTTAAAAAGGAAAAGGGCCACCTTCTTGGGCAGACAGTGACTCAACCCCAAGCAGCCGCCCTCTCCACAAACATTCCTCTATCTCACACCCAGACTCGGGGAAGCTGGTCTCCTCCCATTCCCCGGATGTTCCGTGGGTCTGACAAGCAGCAGGGATGGTCCTCAGAGACACCTGTGGTGCTGAAGGAGCAGAGACCACTCAGTCCAAATGGAACTGCAGGCTGGAGGGGTGGCCCCATTTCACAGGGGAGGAGACTGAGGCACAGAGAGGTGAAGTGACTTAACCACAGGCCCATGGAAAGTAGATAATTGGAGAGACCATGAATCCTTCATTACAGCTTGGTGATCTTTTCTATTCTATATACCGCCTTATTGAATTTGTTTTTATTATTATTATTGGCATCATCATCAACATCATCATCATCATCATCATTATCATCATCCAAGGGCATAGGATACTTATCTCACAAAGATGAGAGCAATCATTTTTTGTGTCCCTTTTACACCCAGTCCTTGGAGCCCGACACAGCCCTTCACCACACTCATCCAAGGGTGGACGCTTTGTGACTTCCTTGACTGAGTCTGTTATTTGCTGTCCACACCCTGGCTGCCCTGTCCCCTCACCTGGTTTGAAGAGTGGAGCTCTAAATGCCTCTTGGTTGCTGGCGCCTCTTCTCCAGCCCGCAGTGCATTTTTAAGAAGCATGCTCTTTAGGGAGCTAATTACCTAATTAGTGCATCTAGAGGAAGGCTTAAGTTATGAGGCTGATAATAAGGCAGAACCCATGAAACAATTGTGCGAGGCGGCTCCTTGCTGTCAGGCTCGTTGTCTGCGTCAAATTATTAATTACGATGCTTAATCACTCCTTTTCCTGTCAGAACCCCTGAGATTTAATTCGCTTCATCGTTCGGCCTTCCTAGAATACACGGTTCTGCATGTCTTTCTTCTCCAGGGTGATGGGGGAATGGCTACATCCAGCCAAGCAGCCTGACAGCACCTGCAGCCATGGACTGGCTGCTGAGGATGAGTCTACCCGTCCAGCGGATCCTGTCCTGGGGAGGGCGTGCCTGGACAGGAGGGCCGGAGGAGGGGTCTAGGATTGGGGGGGCCGGGTTGAGCAGTTGAACAGCACAGCACAGCACAACTGTTGTTAGCAATTGGATGGGGCTGTCAGGTAGAAATTAGGCTTATTCTGTTGCTCCACGGACAGAACTCGGATCAGTGAGTACATTGTGTGGAGGTTCGATTCGGGTTTCGTAGAATAACTTCCTGACAATTAGAGCTGTGCAAGGATGGTGTGAACGGTCTGGGGGGCCAACCAGCCTCTGGTGGCCGGATGTGTCCTGGCAGCTCCTGGACCCCCAACCCTCGAGGGGCAGGGATTCCTCCCTCTTCTGTGCCCCTTTCCACCTTAAACTGATTGTGGGTGTCTGGGGCTGTCTCCCCCGCCCCAAGGCCAAGACTGTTCTTGACTCATGCCTGTGTCCCCAGGCCCTCTCACAGCCCCTGGGACAGGGGCTCAATGAACGGTTGTAGATTTGAGTTGGAATAAAAAACAAGCCCAGATTCAACAAATCATAAAAGTTCAACCCAGATACACATGGACTGTTTGGATTGGGGGAATGTCAGTGGGGACTTAATTCTCGTGCTTTACTTTTCTCCAAGGAGTGGAATAAATTTCTGTAATATTTGTGAAATTAACAACTAATGTAAAATTAAAAAGTCAATATGAAACTTCAAAACAGTCCTTGGATGGCATTCTTCCCCTTTCTAAATATTTGGTAACCCAAAGTGGGCTACTACCCAGGACTGTTTTGATTCTGTTGCAATTGTCCAGGGGAGGGAGGTGGAGGGGAGGAGATGAGAGCCCTGGTCAGGGGTTGGCAGGAAGGGGGACGGGAGGCCTGCTCTGTTCAGCTTCAGTTGTGACAGAAGATGAGGTGGCTGCAGGGGCAGCTGGGTCACATCAGTGGCCCTGAGTCTGGGCCTTCTTGTGGATGGGCTTCCCATGCTCATTCATTTTAGAGACCAACCTTGTTAACAGAAATTATCTTATCTGTTCTTTCTATCTATCTATCTATCTATCTATCTATCTATCTATCTATCTATCTATCTATCTATCTATCTATCTATCTATATCTATGTATCTACCTATCTATCATCTATCTATCCAAAACAGAAGAAACTCAGGCATAGCCAGTCAAGAAAAAAAGAGAGGAAATGCAAATAGACAATGTTTTGGTAGACAAGTTAGCAATTTAGGACTCTACAATTATTATGTACATTGTCTTTCAGCCAGCAATTCTACTTCTCATTGTTGATCCTAATAGTTAAGTATGTGCAATGGCTTTATTACCTAATACTAATCTCAATATCATTATGCCAAAAAAAATTTTTAAATGTCCAAGAAAAAAGGTTAAAGTATGAGACTACATTTATACAATGAAATGACTTGCAGTCATCAAAATGATACAGATAGTATTTTACTGACATAGAAATATGCTACATTGTGACATGTACAGTGTTGTACAGGATGATCCCAATTTGTCTAATATAATATATGTTCACAGAAAAATTTTCCAGAGTAATATCTATTTATAGTAATAACACGATAAATTCTCAGTAGGAGAATTACAGTAGCTTAATTTTCCTTTATTATTTCCTTCCTTCCTTTCTTCCTTTCTTTCTACAATCGACATATGCTGCTTTTATAATTAAGAAAAAGTTTAAAATTATGTATGCTTTTTCAAGGAAAAAAGATCACTGTAGATGGTTGAGAAAAAAAGTTTGCAACGCGTATGTGCCGAAATCCATTGTGTGTGTGTGTTTATATACACTGAGAGAAAAAGTGAGGAAAATACTAAGAATTTAAGAGAGGATTAAGGATAGCACTTCTAAGTAGTGGGACTATGAGTGTATTCCTTCTCCTTGTTTACATTTTTCTTTATAAAATGAGTATTTTAACATAAAAAGTTTTGAACTTAATGATTGTGTGGTCTCGCAAATGGTGAGTGGTGAAAGTGGGGTCTGTGCTTTAGGGAAAGGTATTACGGGGTGTCCAGGCAGACATCATTGGCCCACATGTGCGGAGCACCCGACTCTGAATGCTCACCATGGGAAAATCTGCCTGCACAAACCCGGGAAGTGAAAGGGTGGTATCTCTTGAGGAATCCTTGAAGGCGTCCTTCCTGTAGTGCTACGAATCAGCATTTTCTTGCAGACAGGAGTGTGACCCAAGGGAAAAGGCCTGGACCTGTTGGCCGGGAGACTCATCTGTGACACCTACTAACTGCAGTCAGCCCCTCCAAGCCTCAGTTTTCTCATCTGCCAAATGGAGACAACACTCTCTGATCTACCTCCCTTCTTAGGGGTGTAGATGTACATGAGAAAGCAAAACTCCCCAGATGCGAGGGGGAATTATCACAGTCAGTTATTGGGAAACCAGAGAAGAGGCAAGAAGAAAAGCTCAATGAGGGATGATTGGAGCTGAATTGGTTTGGGAACCAGCTCAGCATGGAGCCCCTCCCTGGAACCCCTCTGTCTCACAGGGCTGCAGAAGGCAAGGGGCAGGAGGTGCCCCAGCTGGTCCAGACCACTCGCCTTCATCCAAGGCCACCTCCTGACCTAGGGTGTGCCTCCTTTCATTTGGCTCAAAGTCAAGGGGAAAGCCATGCAAATCCACAGGTCTAGTATTTCTTCCAGAATCTCAGAAATGGAACATGTGCAAATGATGAACTCATCTTATCCTCAAACGCAGCCCTCAACAGAGATTCCGTCTCAAGTTGCGTTTTGGCTGCTGGTGGTGTAAACATAGCCCCAGCTATATCGGTAACAACCAGCTCTGCCTGCTGCCTGTGTGAGGTGTGCCCCTTCCCATCGTCAGCAGGGCCACACCAGGAAGCAGGCTGCTCACTAGCGCACAGGGTGGCTGCAAAAACACCACTGGGCCAGGGGCCTGAGACCTCGACCAAGTCCCCCTTCAGTCTGGGTCTCTGTTTACTCGCCTGTAAAATGAGGGTTGTATTGTCCCCTGAAAGGCTCTTTCCTCTTTTGAGATCCTGGGATCACTTGGCTATGTAGAGGCAGTAGTTCTGTCCTTACCAGTAGTCATCATAATACTGGGAGTGATCTCACATAAGGGGGTCTGGATGTGAATTTACAGGTGGCAGGAGTACTGGAAGGAAAGGAGCTCAAGAAAATACACTATTGCTGAGGACTTGAGGCACCTAGGACGTGGAGCTGATGGACAGCTGGGAGAGTGAAATACAACCACTTTGCAACACAACTTGGCATTATGTTATGAAGTTGAACGTGCACGTACCCTCTGACCCAGCAACCCCACTCCTTGATGTCGAGCACAGAGAAACTCCTGGACATGTGCTCCATGAGACATGTGGAAGAATGTTCTTGGAAACATTGTTTTTTGTTTGACTGTTTTTTGTTTTCACTTGAGGAAGATTCGCCCTGAGGTAACATCTGTGCCAATCTTCCTCTATTTTGTATCTGGGTCACTGCCACAGAATGGCCACCGATGAGTGGTGTAGGTCTGCACCCAGGAACTGAACCCAGGCCAACAAAGCGGAGTGTGCCTAACTTAACCACTAGGCCATGGGGCTGGCCCCTGAAACATTGTTTTTAATAGCAAAAACACCTGGAAACATCTTCATTGTCACTGACCAAAAACTGAATAAATAGCTTGTGGTGTATTCACACCATGGAATATTATGCAGTGGTGAAAATGCATGAACTACAGCCAGCTGCATCCACATGGATGAATCACAGAAACATAATATTGAGTGAGGAAAGCAAGCTGCAGAAAAAGATATACAGCTTGAGCTCATTTATATAAAGTTCAAATACTGGCAAAACTACCAATAACTCTTTTTCTATTTTTTCTATTGTAGGAAAATATATATAATGTGAAATTTGCCATTTTGACTATTTTTAAGTATAAAATTAGTGGCATTAAGTACATTCACAAAGTTGTGCAACCATCACCACTACTTCCAAAACTTCCTCATCACCCCCAAAAGAAACTCTGGGCCCATTAAGCAATAACTCCCCATTCCCCGCTCCACTCAGCCCCTGGTAACCCCTAATCTACTTTCTGTGTCTATGAATTTGCCTATTTTAGATATTTCATATAAGTGGAATCATACAATATTTGTCCTTTTGTAACTGGCTTATTTCACTTAGCATAATGTCCTCAAGGTTCATCCATGTTAAGCATGTATTAAATCTTTGTTCTTTTTATGCCTGAATTACATACATACATACACACACACACACAGAACATAATCTAAATACATATGTATACTTCTTTATCAGTTCATCTGTTAATGGACAGTTGGGTTGTTTCCACCTTTTGGCTATTGGAAATAATGCTGCTGTCAACATTCATGTACAAGAATCTGTTTGAGTCCCTGTTTTCCATTCCTTTGGGTATACTTCTAGGAGCAGAATTGCTAGGTCATGTGATAATTCTACATTTAACTTTTTGAGGAACTGCAAAAATTTGTAAAGAGTCCTATATCAGCAGTAAGACCATCAGGAAAGCAAGGGAATGATATGGCCAAAATTCAGGATGATAATTATTTCTTGGAGAAAGGGAGGGGGTGCCGTGGAGGAGGGAGATCAGGAAGTTTTAATATTTTTGGTCGTTTTCTATTTCTTAAACTGAGAGATGGGTTATAGAGTTAATTTTATCATTATTCTTTACAACCTACACATATATTACAGATGTTCTTCTACATATCTCAAATGCTACATTAAAAAAAATGTAAAGAAAAAAGTCAACCCACTCCCCCGCACCGTGATAGGACAGCGGCACAAACGCATCCCCCAGTGTTGTAGTTCCTGGTGGGAGGGACACGGCCTGCCATGCTCAAGGTGTGGTCCTGCTCAGAAGCCTGTGTCTGCATGCTTCGCGCTGCCCTCCCCCTAGACCCCAAGCTCCCTGAGGGCAGCAATGAGTCTAAGTCATCTTTGGACTCTGGTAAATAGTGCCTGCTCTGTACGTGTTTGCTCCACGAATAAATGAATATATCAAGATTTCTCAGTAGCCCTGTCCCAGAACCTAACAGCTGTGGCTTTCAGAAAGCCACCCCTTCTATCCACACCAAATGTTTGCAGACACAGTCTTGAGGCCACCTTCTCTCTTGTCCTTAGCGCACATGAAAAGAGGGGTTGTCAGGCCCAAAGTCAGCTTCGGGCCCCAGTCTCTGCTGAGTTCCCTGCTTTTTGTCACTGTTACTTCCCATCTCTAAGCCAGGCACATGGGGCCGGCTCCCTCTGCGCCAGCACGTCTCCTGATTCCTGCCACTTGGAGGGGCCCTGCTCTGACCCCTCATCTCTGCTGGCTGTCCTGGCCACTGCCTGCCTCGACCCTCTGTGCAAATCACCTTCAGAAGGTGAGAGAATGGAGCAAAAAGACCTGGCAGGTTTCTGCTCTGCTGTACCCAGGGTCGCTGGGAGTCGGAATTGATGCGACACTAACAACTCTAGCCCATGCTTGGAGCGAGCCCTTTTGTGCCCATCACCCTGTCATCGCCCAATGCAGGGGAGATGCTGGACAAGCACGGCTCCTGAACTGCTGCTCCACCGTGAGAAGCTGACAGTGCTGGGGGGTGGAGGACGGAGTGCCAGCTAGCCTCTGTGCTTCTAGGTCTGCTTTTACCCCATGCGTCCCTCTGCTGCCATCCATCAGGCAGAGCGACCATCCTGCCTGTCACGTGGAACCAATTCTTCTAATGCAACCGAAACACCCTCGGCCGAGGGCCCTGACACACATAGCCCTTTCTGGTTCCATCCCTGCTCATGTCTCCTGTGTATTCCCGCCCAGGTGGAGAGGTCCCAGGCACCCGGTGCTCAGAGGCTGCCTCACAGAGGTAACCCAGCAAGCACTCTGAGATCCACGTAAGAACAAGGACCACATCTTCGCTATAAAACCATGCCCATGAGGCCCATACTCCCTAGACAAGGGCTGGGACAGCAGGGCCCCCAAGGGCTGTTGCCATTCTCCCAGAGGTCCTTGCTGGTGGGAAGGGATGAACACACACCTGTGAATGGCTTCCCACGGGCCGCGGCCTCCGCCAGCGCTCTGCCAGTGCTAGCAGGTCCTCCTCCTAGTCTTGGTGTCTCAAAATTCCCTCCCCCTGGGCATCACCTTATCTGTCCTTCTCCACTCTGTCTGGGACTTTTCTTCATATCGACAGAGCTAAGCAACACCTGTCTTACCAAAACCTCATCTTAATCATGACACTCCCTGGCCCAAACCCCTGCAGTGTCCTCCATCACCCCCTTGATTTAGCCATTCATTCACTCACAAACATACAGTGAGTCCTCAGCAAGTCCTAGGCACCCTCGCAGGCTATACTGGGAAATGGAGACACAAGGATAAAGAAAACCCAGCCCACACTCCTAGGCCTGTCCCTTCAAGCCCTCCACTGTAGGAACCCTACCTACATTTCTGCGGGATTCAGTCTCTCCCCAACCTACACCTCCTAATCCAGCCAACCTGGCGTGCTCACTTTCTGAGGACACCTGGGTCTGCCACTGCTTCTGTCATTCTTCATCTATTGCTGCTGAAATCCTTCAAGGCCCTGCTCAGGTGACACCTCCTCCAGTAAGCCTTCCTGGTTAACCCCACCAGAAGCTCGTGTCTGAAGGGAGAAAGCGCAGGGCCTGCATCACTCAGTCCATCGAGTTCTTCTCCAGTCATGCTGTGAGCGTTGGTCTGAACTGCCCCAAAGGGCGTTACATTTCTCAAGAGCAGCAGTTCTACGTTCTAATTCTTTTGCATCTACCGTGGCACTTAGCATACCCCTGGGCACCTGAGACAAAGCTGTGACCTGAGAAAGGACTTCATTTTTACCTCTCTGACAGTTCCAGTGATGCAACTGGTCTGGCGACGGGTTAGAGCTGGGAATCTACCAGCTGCCTCCCCTTGCTCCAAAGATCCAATAGCCATAGAAACCACAGGTATATTCTCAAGCAAAAACAGGCTGTATCAGAACATACCAGTGCCTCCACAGACAAAGCAAGTTTTCAGCTCTTTATAAACCATGAGTCTTTCCTTATCATTATCTGCAATGCAGATGCTTCAAAATCGAAGAGGGTGTCTTGGAGTCAGGACTGACCAGAACTCACAGCTGAGGTCAGCAGATGGAAGGTAATAGAAGGGATGAATGCATGATGAGCTCACAGACAAGAGAAGGCCCTCCCAGTCTTGGGTAGCTCTGTCCCTTAGTTTCTGCTGTACTGAGAGGCAGCCTTCCATGGAGGTTAAGAGCATGAGTGTTAGAGGGGGTTTTCATGGGTTCAAATGCTAGCTCAGCAAATTTCCTGCTGTGTGACCTTAGGCAAGTTACTTGACTTCTCTGCCCTCATTTTCTCATCTATAGGATGGAAATAATAAATAGCCCCTCACTGGTTCATTGTGAAGGTTCAATAAGTTAACACAACCTAAGCACTTACAACACAGCATGGACCACCACGTGCCCCGAGTCAGAGGTAGCTCTTACTGTACAACAAAATAACTTGCTCATTTCGCCTCACAAAACATTGGTCCATGGATGAAGCCTGTATGACATCTAATGAGCTATCTAAGTGGAATGAATCTAGTAAAACATACCAACTGCTCTTCAGAAAGGCACTACCAATTTATGTTCCTTCCAGAAGACATGGGTGGGAACATCCATTTCACTGCACCTTTGCTTACCAGCCCTGATTATTCTAATTTTGTGTGTGTGTGTATGTGTGTGTGTGTGTGTGTGTGAGGAATATTAGCCCTGAGCTAACATCTGTTGCAAATCCTATTTTTGCTGAGGAAGAGTGGCCTTGGGCTAACGTTCGTGCCCTCCTTCCTCTATTTTATATGTGGGATGTCTGCCACAGCATGGCTTGATAAGCAGTGCATGGGTCCATGCCTGGGATCCGAACCCACAAACCCCATGCCGCTGAGGCAGAGCACACGAACCTAACCACTACACCACCGGGCCAGCCTCTATTCTAATTTTTTTAAACAAAGTTTTGTGAAATTAATGAGTTGGAAAAAAAAAAGGTGGTATCTTGGAGCTTTAATTTGAGTTTTTTCACTGTTAATAAGGTTCAACGTTGACCCCTATGTGAACTGGCCTTTTGCCATATAGGATCCTACATCCATGAAGTGTCTGTTCCTTTTCCCTTTTATGCCACTGAGAGGTATGCCTCTCTGTTAAGGTTTATTAAAACTCTTTTTCTAGGGTTAATATATATTTTTTTTGCCATATGTGTTACAAATACATATGTTTTAAAACTTTTTTAACAGTAAAAAGTTCATTGAGAGACCTAAATATTTAGTGTTTGCCTAGTCATTCCTCTTTTAGCATTTTATCCTAAGAAAATAATCAGATTTTTGGAGCCAGGCTGTTCATTCTAGTGCCACTTATATTAGGGAAAACTGGAAACTACCCAAATATATGGCTATTATGGTACATTAATGTGAGTGAGTAGTATGAAGCCACAAAATGAGGTTTTCTATGAATGATTAGGAAATGCTCATAGCTAAAATGCTAAGTGATAAAAGCAGCATAATGTCCAACATAATCCCAATATGGGTAAAGTAAAAAAAAAATTATACATATGCTTTAAAAAAGGTTGCAAGAAGATATACCAAAATATTAATGTATTAGAGTTATTTCTAAGTGGTAGAATTACTGATGCCTTAATCTTCTTTGTACTTTTCTGATTTTCCAAATTTTCTATAATAAATGCATTATTTTATAACTAAAAAAAGAGATTTACTTTTATCATGTCAGTCTCTCAAAATCCAGCACCCATCAGACACCTCACTTGAGGCTTGTTAAAGCATAGATCGCTGGGTCCCCACCGCCCCTCCCTGGGTTTCTGATTCAGTAGGTCCAGGGTGGGGCCCAAGAATCTGCATTTATAACAAGTTCCCAGGCGATGCTGATGCTGCTGGTCCAGGGAACACACTTTGAGAACCATGGCTCTATACTACAGGGTATTTCTTCTCCCATTGCCTTGTTTCCATCTAGGTTGAGGAGATACAGAACACTGGCACCTAATCTTCTTAATCTTTGAAGATGAATTAAAATTGTTTCCACCAGGTGAGAAAGGAGCCAGAACATCACCACAAGCCCAATGGGCAAGTGTCCTCATTCCCATTGCCAGCCACATTCTTGGGAGACCTACATTCCATGCATTCCTTCCCTGAAACTACTGGCACCTCCCTTTCCTTTTCATTTTCCAACCAAATGAACTTTGGGGAATGGGGACATTTCTCATTAGTATTCAGCTCCCATATTTTGAATTAACCTTCATGTGTGGCAGGTGGGTCCAGCCTGGCCATAAACCCCTGGTGGACTCAAGGAACCTTGCACAGGCCCATCACAGGCACCCAGAAAATGTGTTGGTTTGACTGGGTCCCTCCTGCACTCCAAGGACTGTTTTAGGCTAGGAGAACACAGTGGAAAGCAGGATTGGCTGGCCCTACCCTTATGAAGCTTACATTCTAGTGGGAAGACATAATAATACAAAAACATAAATAATGATCTCATTGAGGGGGAGGAACACTGTGAAGAAAATAAAACAGAGGAATAGAACTGTGAGTGAGTGTAAAGGGGTGGTCCTTTAATTAGGGACTCAGAGAGGGCCTTCTGAGTCTGTAGTGTGTTGGTCCTAAGTGAGGTCAAAGGGATAGGCAGGGAAGATCTTGCTGGGTCCCTTAGGCCAGTTTCTCAAACTGTAATATGCACATAGCCCAGGGATTTTGATTCAGTAGGTCTGGGCGGGGCTTGAGATGCTGTATTTCCATCAAGCTCCCAGGTGGGGTCCAAGCTGCTGCTCCAGGGACCACCCTCTGAGTAGAAAGGAGTTTGGAATTCAACCTAATTACAGTGGGGGCCACTGAGAGTTTGAAGCTGGAGAGTGACAGATCCTATTTATGTTTAAAAAGATGATTCTGGGGGAGAGAACATGTGGGAGGCTCCAGAGCAGAAGCAGGGAGGCAGGGTGGGAGCCCAGGGCGCTGGACCACTGGCGGCGGCAGTGGGGGTGTGAAGTGGTCCAGTCCAGGATGTCTGTTGGGACTAGGAACAGCAGGAAAGGTTATGGGACTGGATGCTCCCTCCTCCCCCAGCAAAGGGGAAGCAAAGGGGAAGCAAAGGAGATTTAACCTGCCACCTAGCAGGTAGGTCTGCACAACCCCTGACAAAAGGCAGGACCGAGGTGAGCCCTACCCTCCCATCAACCATCAGGGTCTCACTTGAGGACTGAATTTGGCTCTTTTGGCACCATGCACATGCAATCTGAGTTCCAGGCCTTCCTTGACTTGCCTGCAGAGGATGCTGGGAAGGCACACGGTACGTTTTCACACTTGGGTCCTGGAGCACCAGCTCGGAGAGGAAGGAGCATGGCTGCAGGTGGCAGACAGGCTTTGGGAGGTTCTAGGAGAGTAAGTGGGCACCTCAGGAGTCTCAGGCAGGACTCTCAGGCTGGCATGGCCCTCCCAGAGATGCCTCTTGGTCCTGGGGCTCTTCTCAGGGAAGGCAGCCATTTCCCATGCCCGCTCCTATACTTCCTGCAGAGCCGTGCCCAGCAGCACTGTTCTTCCCTGTCTTCCACTCCAGTTAAGAGAGATCTGTCTGTCGGCGACAGAGAGCCAGGCCATCAGCTGGGCCATGATCCAGGAATGATGGGCGGGGGAGAAAGAGAAGGTGGACAACCCAAATGGTGGCAATATCATTACATAAGCAACTCTCAGGCTCCCACGTGTTTGTATCTTCAGAGTCAGCCTGTACCCCACCGCTGTCACCAGAGCCTTCCCCTTCTCAGCACATGCCAGCTATTCTTGCTGTGTATCGCGAACCTTCTACAACCTTCTACAGCTGCTCTGTGCCTCCTTTCTTCCTTTTTAAGGTTGGCTTAATGCTCACTTAAAAAATATATATTTATTGTATCACAATATTAAAGGGCAATTTTTTAAATGCACACACTAGACCCCTCCCGCCACATACTCACGTTTATTCACACTTCAATACACCTATTTCCGTATCTTAGTTCCCTTTGAGCCGCATTCCCATGCATTCCCTTTTATACAAATGGGATTCTGGACTTAGCTGTGTGTGGAACTGATGGGCAGTAATTCGCATGGAAGCTTCGGACTGAAAGAAAGAGCTTGGCCTGCAGGGCTGGCGACAGGCAGGAGAGACAGCAAGACCAGTGGTGTCAGCCCCTACCTGGCCTGGGAGGCAGGTTGGAGTCTGTGAAATTAGGGCTTAGAGGAGAGGCTGAGGACTGTGGGGCCCTAGTGTCCAAAGGCGTGCTGAGAAAGGGAGAGGGCTGTGCTGGGCACACAGTGGCTCTGGTGTCCTGGGCTCCGGGTGGCGCCGGGGAGGCTGCGTTCTCACCATACAACGGCAGAGAGACTGGAGAACCAAAGTTTGAGCTGACCTGTGCCACGTGCCTGGTGAGACACCAAGGTCCCTGGTGACTTACAGCAGTAAAGGGAGGTTTCCTGCATGTGCCGGGGGAGGGGCCATGGTCCTGAAGCCGGGCAGGCTGAGCTTGGAGCCATTGGATCTGGCTGGGAAACTGGGATCCATGTGACCCAACAGCAATGCCAGCACAGCCCAGTGGAGGCACAGTGTGTGGGCAGCGCAATTTTTGTTGTATTTCTCCTTCCTTTAATGGTGCTCCATAAACCCACTTCCATGTTGCTGTGCAATGTCTGCATTTGTCCCTTTCATGGTATACAATATTCAGTTGAGTGGATGGCCAACAACTGATATTACCATTCTCCTATTTTTGGCTACATTGATTGTTACCAATTTTTTTCTATCTCATGAAGATATGTAGTGGCTGTTTTATCTTTATTCTATAGGCACGCAGCTGTGGGAGGGGTGTGTGTGTGGGGTGCAGGGCAGGGACAATATATTCTATCCTGCCCACATGCAAGTTCCCCTGTGTAAGGGTGTCATTACAAGTGGCATGACCTCTAAGCAAGTGGTGCCATTACACCCACGGTGCCAGGCAGTCACAGCCGATTCTCCGGAGAGGGCCCAAAGTAGCTGAGGCTGGGGAAGGCTGGGAACACAGGGATTAGGCTGACTTAATATGTTACAGCACGCTCTGGTGAAGTGTCTGAAATGGGCAGCAAAGTGCAAGGGGTGGAACCAGGGTGGGGGCATCCCAAGTGAGAGTAAGAACCAGCTACTTCAGGCTTATGGGAACCAGAGGTCAAGTTAACACGAGCAACATTTCCTGGGTGGGGGAGTTCTCACAGCCCAGGATTCCTGCCGAGCTACACATACAGTCCACCCCACGAGGAAGAAAAACTACCCACACCTCACGCCTTTGGGCCGCTGTGCCAGCATCACCGTAGGTGCTCAGTGAATGAATGAATGAATGAGCGGAATGGGTGAGGGGGAGCAGCTTATGTAACTCACACAGTCTAACCGCCCTCCCTGCCCTCTGCAGAAAGTTGAAATATTCCCTCCCGGACCCTGACTCCCTGCAGAAGGAAGGGGTACAGATCCATGCGACTGGGGGAGCCTGTCCCTGGGGCTCTTTCCAGACAGGCTGACACCCTGAGCTGTATCACCACCTCGTGGCAGCTGTGGGAGCCTGGGTGACAGGTCCCTAGGCACAGAGACCTCCAGCAAGCCTGCTGCCCAAGGCTGTACTCAACTCGGATCACTGACAGCTTTATGATCACCTGTTATGTGCTCAGCTCCATGCCAGGGACTGAGGGCAACAGAGAGAGCATTATAGGATATACTTCCTGTCTACAGGGGGTTTACAAACTGATGAGAAAGGTTAGCCATATACAGGCTGCAGAGGGCCCAAAGATGAGCCACCCCACGCCCCCCTTCAAGAAGGACTGGTGGCCCTGGCTGCTGGGGCTGCAGAAGCACCTGATCCAAAGTCATGCCCATCCAAGGACGCCCACATTCAATGACTGCCTGAGGCGTCAGGGGCTCTATAAAGACATGGGGCAAAGCTGAGGGGCCATTTCAGCTCCAGAGGTCCTGGGGAGGTTGGCTGAAGCTGGCGGGCCTGCGTCATCAGCTTCTCCTCTGCCCCTCCTGCCCCCTCCCTCAGCCTCCTGCAGGAGTTGATCCCCAGGACACTCCTAACACCCTCACATCCAGAGCCCCAGCCTTGGAGAAACAGGGACTACAATACCGAATAGAACTCCCACATTAATATTCAGGGTTAATTCTGTAGTTCAGACTCTAGGCTCTGGAAGAATGGTGGATGTAGAAATAAATGCTGCAAGATGCATCCTTAAAATACAGTTCTCCTTAGGATTTATTGAGTAAGTTTTTATTAATTCATCTGTAAAACACAAACACATCTATATTACAGTCTCATTTATTAATATGAAGAGTTGTTTCTCTCGTATTTTATGTATGATGCTCAGCTCTGGGGACCCTGATGGACAGGAGGTGATGTAGCCTGGGGACAGTGTGATGGTTTCTTCCCTGCAGGCCTCAGCCAGCCAGGAAAAATGCCAATTAAGGCAACACTGTCCGTGAGGAATCATTTCAGTCATCATGTTAACACCACGACCTGGGGATCACAGGCTGGGTACCATCTCCCCAACTCTCCAGGCAAACTGGGCCCCTTTAATTGGCATCTGTTCCTTTGGGGTGTGGTGACCTCTACCTAGTCATGTTGAACTTTGCAGGGTTGATGAAAAGCCAAGCAAAGCCTGCAGTCTGTCTGCCTGTCTGAGACCCTCGGGTGAGACTGGGATGGGAGGAGGCGGGAATGGGTCCCCCCCATGTGAACGTGTTGGGAGACCTTGGGTGGCATGTGCCTTCATCAGAAGCCAACAGCATATGCTGGAATAGAATCTGCACCACTGTCCCCAGAGCCAGACAGAATGCAGCCAACCACCCTGGAGAACTGTGGTGTTTTTTTGCGAATCACATTTTTCAGAAGCTTTTACTACTAAATTATTGTTTATCTTATTATCGATTACATTAATCATTACTACAGTCAGTCAAATGGGAGTGGGGGATGGGGGAGAGTCTGCATGCCCACCCCTGCAGTCCTGGCCAATAGGACCAGCCACCAGGAATCCTAGCTGTGGGAGGACCTCAAGGGTCTTTGGGGCACAGTGATGCAGGAGGCTTGGGGGTGGTGCTGGTTGGTCCCAGGACCTTGGAATTAAGGCTGGGATGTTTGCCCTCACTGGATGAGACACTGGGAATCCTCATGGGATACTCCTCAGCATTTTCGGTTTGGTTATCTGTCAAGTGCTGTCTGAGCTGGCCCCGGAGGGGCTCCGGGTCCTCAAGGAGAAGAAGTGAGTGAGAAAGTAGAAAAGCAAAGACACCTTTCTGCGAAATGGACAGGAAGGGTTTTAACATTAGTTGAAGAGAGAGACCCTCACTGTCATCCTCTGTCCCAGCCCCTCTGCTCCAGTGAGAACAGTAGGGGCCAGTATAGGGACAACAAGGAGGACACGGAGGCCAGGTCAGGGCTGGAGCGGTGGCTGCTGACCTCCGCCCTCAGCCTTCCACAATGGTGGCCGGAGAAATGCCAGTCACAAGCAGAACACAGGAGCCACTGGGGAAAGGAGAGTCTCTTGGTGGGGTTGGAGGGGGGGGGTGGTTGGGGCCCAGAGATTTGCTGTATGGAAGCTCTGAATTGAAAACTATTTTCAAAATTATGGCTACTATATGCTAGATATGGTGCATAATTTATCTTTTAAATTCTTTCATCAGCTCAGAAGGCAGCTATAATTTTCCCATTTTGCAGGTGAATAACCTGAGGCTCAGAGGTTCCAAGAAGTCCACAGGGACCTGGTTGGAAAGTGGATGACCTGCGACTGAAACTCAGGGCTAAGTGATTCTCGCCCAGGAGGGGCTTCCTGCTGTGGAAGTCATGGGGATCTTGCTCCCTAATGGGTTTCAGGACTAGATACTGTCGCCAGCCCTGAAAGGTGTGTCTCCTCTTGGCTGCCTTTCAGACATGCATTCTTCACCCCCGAGCCACTGGCTGCTGGCTGCCTTGCTGGGGAGCCCCCGTGGTTATAGGGAGCATGGACAGCCCTCTGTGCCTGGGAAACCACCACTTAAAGCATCTGGTTTCAGGAGCACTCTCTCCTGGCACTCAGCTCACAGCAGGCTGGGAAGCATTATGGAGGGTGCTGATCACAATGATCCAATGGCTGTGAGAGAGTGTCAAGCCCCGTGGCTAGAGTGTGGTCTTGGGGGTAGGCAGACTCATGTTCTGGCTCCACCATCCATGGGGAAGAACTTTTGGAGAAGAAGGCTCTTGTGACACCCGGTCTGCTCGGCCCCTTGTTAGGTGGACCCAGTGGACAAGGCCATCCAGGGCACTGGCCTTGCCCGGGCAGCCCCGGGAGACACCGTCCACTGCGGGAGCCAGCGGCGCATTCTAAGAATGCGTGACGTGCAGAACCCTTTCCCTAGTGCGCTTTGGGCAAGCGATCCCAGAAGGGCCCTGCCAAGAGCAGGGCAGTCGGGGTGTGCCAGTGCAGGGTCACTTCAAGAGCAGCGAGCACTGTAATGTGTGCTCTGGGAAGCTCTGCAAACTTGGCCAGGACCATTCTTTGGTGATCCATCATTTTTATAACATTTGATCTCTTCGAAGGATATCATTTAAAAAGTTTACTGACTGATGTTTTCTATTTCCTTTATTACCCCTCATGCTGATTTTCCCCTCCCTTCCATTATTACCTGCTCTGATTTGAGACCTGGTAGTAATTATTTGAAAAACCCATTACGTGACAATTCTTCACTGTCGTTGGTAAATTGACTCAGTCTGAGAGCAGGCCAGGATTTTGTCATAGACAGACCAAGGAGTTTCTTATTAAATACACCAGAATAACTGTATCTTTAATCTACCCCCTTGACACCCTAGAGCTTGAAGACAGCCCAGGTGTGCTGTCCCCCTCTGTCCCCTGTGTAAGCCCTGCCCAGTGTGACCACCAGTGGCTCTTTAATCCAGTCACTTGAAATCGATTGTGGACTTAACCCCTCTACTACTTTCCACAGGGCACTGCTCAGCTTATTTCCAAAATTTCAGACAGTTCCAGCCCCCAGGGGAGATCCTGGCCAAATGGATGTTCCAATCAGCTTCATGTCACCTGGGGACACCTGCTTGGAATGGGCCGTTGTGATGCATCACAGTGTGTCCCGTCCAAATGGTGAAGGGCAACACTTACAGGCTGGGCACTGAGGGATTCTCTCACTCAGTCTTCACAGCAACCCTATGAGGTTTCATCCCCATTTTACAAATGGGGAAACCACAGCACAGAGAGTTTAAGTAACTAGTCCAAGGCCACAGAGCCTGTAAATGACAGAGCTGGGACTTGAGCAGGTCCTGAGTCCAGAGCCTATTCCAGTGCTAAGAGGCTGGGCCACGCTGCTTCCTTCAGTCCTAGCTCAGGGCACCTCCGGGAAGCCTCCTCTGAGCCCTCTGCCCCTCGTGCCCAGTTCTGACTCTACAGCACCACCCTTCCAGACCACTCTGCTGAGTGTAACACTCAATTCTATAGACTCTTGCTTCATTTTCAAGTCTTAACTGGGTAAAGAGATGACAACCTTTGGAGGGCAGGGGGCAGAGAGCTGCATCTGTGTCCTTTCTGGGGCCAGCACAGGGCCTGCACACAGCAGGGGCTGCTTCTGTCCTTGCTGAGGAAGCATCACCTGTGATGGCCCCACTGGCTGCAGGGAAGGCCCTGGAACCCAGCGTTCCTCCTCCCGGGGCCCACCCTTCCTCTCCTCGGCTCCCCCGACACCACGCTCACTTGGCTTGGCCTTTCTTCCCAGCATGGGCTTGGGGTTGGCTGACGCTCAGCCCCTCTCCTCTGCCTGGGTCTGCAAAGAGGTCACCACTGTGTTATTAGAAAGACTTCCAAGAGCTGGAGGCCAGGTTCACTCAGAGGGTGCACCACGGGAGTGGGGGAGGAGGGAAGGGCGGGATGGTTAGGGACTCAGCAGGGAGCCCCGACAAGAGAAGGTGGGGAGGAGGAGGCAGTGGAGTTGAGAGCCCCACAGATGGGTGCACATGAGGGCCAGCCAGGGGCTGCCTGCCCAGCCGAGGGGCCCACTGTCCCAAGGCCTGCATCCTCTGGAGTACCCCTAAAGCTCCATCTTGGCATTCACCCCATTTGTGCCCCAATCTTCCTGGGGTTTGGCACAGCCAGGACCACCTTGCAGAAACCCACTGGCCTACAGAGAGGGAAATCGTTCTCACCTGCCCAGACATCAACCTCTGGTCTGTTGGGTCCAGCTCATCCTTTCGGTGGCCCCTGGTTCTCCCTGCAATGCGCCCCAACTGACCGTCCTCCCCAAGGTGCCCTCATTCTGGTCATTCACCGTCCTCTCTACTCTGTCCCCCCAACCCCCCGGGCCAGTTCTGTGCATAGGCCTCACAAGCAGCTACCTATGTCCCTGGATTACAGTGGTTCTTGGAGGTCCCCATTCCCACATAAACAACTGCTCCCACGCTCTGTCCAGAGCTATTCACTTTGATTTATCCTCGTGCCTGAAGTCCCACCTTTGGAAACATGTGTCGGTAAGCCTCCTCTTTCAAAGACAGATGCCCAGGAAACAGAGTAATGTGGTAACCAGTGTCTTCCTCACCTTAATGTGAATTAGCGTAAAGAACTGGCTTTCTCCTGACAACTAGGTCGGATCACCATCAGAATGAGAGGATGAAGTGAGCGTTCTGAAGGGGTGCTAAGAGCTTGGGGGCGGGGGGAGTGATTTCGGAACACAGAATGATTCCTGGATGGGCAGGCCCCAGGGGGGTGCAGGAATTTGAGCAGTGGAAGAATAGCTTGAAAATACCAGGAAAAAAGTTTACTGTAAATGTCTGTTTCGCTGCCCTCCACAGAAACTTGCCAAAAGGGAGTGATGAAAAACTCGGGGTTGACAACACACTCGGGGTGGCTTCTCAACTTCCCAGAGTCCCTGTCACCTGGTTAGAAGCCCGAAGCTTAGGCAGTCAATATTGTTAGGGTGGAGCATTCACTGAGGATACACACACACACACACACACACACACACACACACACGAGTCCAAAGGAAAATACAGTAATGCCCAGAAATCTACCCCAAACGTGTTCCCTTCCAAGCTGCCAACTGGGGAGGCCTCCCCGAACAGTGGGAGGTGGCAGATCAAGCCTGCTTCCTCTTATTGCAACTTCTACCCTTCTAGAATTTCTCCTTCTCCGCAGGTCCAGGCCACAGAGACATTAATCCCTATTCAAATGAACCTTCAAGGTTCTTCCTTCATTAGAAAAAAAAACTCTCCAACACCCCAAAGCAGCAGCTCTAATGTCATCACGTGTGCATTCACCAGGAATGGAGGGAGAGGGTGCCGGGCCTCACCTGGCCTCTCTCTTGTTGGAAGGCAGAAATGCGACCCTTCCTCCTCTCCTCCGCCCTGCTCCCCCTCCCTCCAACAGCTTTAATAAACAGTGATTATTTCGGTCCTTAGAGCACAGCTGTGCTGTGAATTGTCCAGTCAGGGTTATGGGGTGGGAGCCACGGGCAGGAGCATGGAGCTCAGATCTCCAAATAAACTGGCCCTCCCTCTCCCTCCTCCGCCCGCCTGCTTCCCAGCAGGGGGGAGTTGAGGAGGAGGGCAAGTCTCTGGCTGAGACCAGAGATGACAGAAGCATTTTCTGAGCAGCCTGCTGAGGGCAGAGCCCCAGTGGGGGAGGGTGGGAGAACAGAGCTTGCAGACAGGGTTGGAGGCGGGGCTGTCCTACCCACGTGCCATGGTTTTAGGCCTCTCCAAAACCCTCCCTCATCCAAATCAAGGAGCCCTGAAGTTGCACCTCTGGGGATTAGCCTCAGGCTGTCTCTGGTTAAAATGTGCTGGCACAGTATCTGGGGACAGAAATGGAGCTTTAGTCAATTTGTCATCTATAGGAGGTGTCTGGGAAATGTTGGTTAAATGCATGGATGAATGAATGAATGAATTACACTCTGGACTACTACTAGAAATAGTAGTAGAAGAAGGGGAGGAAAGCTCTGAGTGCTTCAAGGGAAGTAGGTAGGGATGTCACTAAGAGGGTTGGCAGAAGAAAGGGGTGCCAAATCAAATTTTATCACATCACAGTTGTGTACACGGCCAGCCAGAGCAGCATGGGCCCTGCCCTCAAAGAGTGCGACACCATTATCAGGTAACTGCCGTTTGCAAGACTCCCTCTAAATCCTCCTCCAAGGAGTGGGGACAATTGTCCTCTGAGAGTGTGACGCTCAGAACTGTCATAGCTGAACTTCAGAAACCATCTACTCAAGGGCTCTCTGAATTTTTTCCAGCAGCAGAAGCCCCCTTACACAAATAAAATTTTGTGCAAAAACAGACCCACACAGAACTGTTTTGCTTGAATCAGTTCAAAGAATCGCTTTGGAGAACAGCAGTCTGTCCAACTCCTCCTTCCAAGTAAGGAAACTGAGGCCCAGAGAGGTCACCCTCTGTTCTCAGGCTTCATCACAACCACCTTCAATAGCCTGATACTTCTTGTGTGGGACCCAGCACCTGTAATCTCTTAAAAGGTTTCATAGGTGATTATGACCTGTAGTTAAGTTTAGGAACTGCTGGATTAAGCACTAGTTTGAAGGCGAAGAGTAAATTAGCAGCAGAGCTGATCCCAGCTGCTCTTGGGGTCATACAGGCCAAATTCTATGATAAGGACTTCCAAGAAGCTATTGGAATTAGTTTCTGGTACCGAGTCTTGGTAATACTGAACATGATGCCACAGAATGGGCACTGACCAGGACTTCAGCATGTTCTGGTGAAAGGGTAATTTTTTGTAATCTTTGGCAGTTTTTCAAGTGAGATGAGTTCCCCTGTACCACTTGGCTCAGATTTACCTTTGTTAAGAGTGTTATTCCACTTAGTCCCACAGGTATAAAAATGGGATAAAATTATTTCATCATGGAGCTGAAATACCAGAGTGGAACAGAGCACCCAACCCCACCAAGCAATTTTGGATGAATCACTGGATCTAGTCAGCAGCTCAAGGCCCCCAAAAAAGGGACAAGGTGGCCTTGCATTGCATAGCTGCCACCTGGTGAAGATGTCAGGGCTCTCCAACAGCTTTCTTTGTGGTCCCAAAGGGGTCATTTAACGAAATAAAAAGGTCAGGATCTTAGTGAAGTCTCCACTCAAAGCCCCAAACATCAAAGCTTGTCCAATGGATGTCACATCACTGGTCAATTTCTTCCCTTCCCAGGGCCTGGCTTTCCATTGGCAGCTGCTTCTGGATGGAGTAGGGCTGAGGGAGTGGGCCCCACTGCTGGCTCTCTGGAGCATTCCTCAGGAAAACAGAACGAGAGCGCCAACCCCCGTGTCGTACCACGGGACCCTGCACTGTCCTATAGAAACTTATAGGGAAAAGCTGGTGAGAGCTCAGAGACACACAGAGGAAGCACCAGGCTATGGAGGATGATCAAGAAGTCGAATGGCTCACACTACAGGTATGGCAAGCAAATGTGACTGATCTGATTCCAGAATATTTCCTGGGTGCTGCTTCCTTGAGCATACAAACCCTTAGAAAATAGGACGGCTATAATTAAAAAGGCAGATATAATCCACAAGTGTTGGCAAAGATGTGGAGAAACTGGAATCCTCATACATTGGTGGTGGAAATGTATAATGGTGCAGCCACTGTGAAAAAGAGACTGGTAGTTTCCCAAAAGGTAAAACAGAGTTACTTACCACATGACCCAGCAATTCCACTCCTAGGTATATATCTAAGAGAAATGCTAACCGACATCCACACAAAAACTTGCACAAAAATGTTCATGGCATTATTTACAAGAGCCAAATGTGGAAACAACCCAAATATCCATCAACTGAAGAATGGACAAATAAAATGTGATCTATCCATACAAATGATATTATTCAGCAATAAAGAGAAACGAAGTACTCATACATGCTCCAAAATGGATGAACCTTGAAAACATTATGTGAAGTGAAAGAAGACAGTCACAAAAGGCTACGTATTATATGATTGGATTTATACGAAATATCTAGAACAGGCAAATCTCTATAGAGACAGAAAGGAGATTATTAGTGACCTAGGACTGAGGAGTTGGGGTGAAACGGGGGGTGACTGCTAATGACCATGGGTTTCTTTTTGATGTGATAAAAATTTTCTAAAATTGATTGTGGTGATGGTTGCACAACTTTGCAAATATACTAAAAACCATTGAATTGTATACTTCAAATGTGTGAATTTTATGGCATGTGAATTACATCTCAATAAAGCTGTTATTAAAAAAAAACCCTTAGAAAAATTCCTTTATTTAGGTTCTGCATAATAGAAGAATTCTCTGCTAGACTTCCCTAGGGCTTAAGGAAGGCAAGTGTCAACAGGAACTGGGGTCACTGCCACCTTTCCAGTGGCCTTTACCAGTAGCTTCCCAAAGACCAATGGGCCAACCTGTTATCTCCAAAATTGTCAGCCAGAATCCACAGCCAAAAAATCAAGAGCCCTGAGTGTGTGTGCATGTGTGTGTGTGTAGGCAAGGCAGAATTTTCCTGAAGGCCAAGTCCAGTTCTATGATAACATTTGGGAGCATCATGTGTACATTTGCTTCTGGTTTGTATCTAATTTGAAAAAGCCGACATAGATCATATACTCTATTATAGGCAATTTTTCCAGTTCAGAGTCTTGGTGTTGCTCCACTCAATTTGTTCAGAGGATGGACTCACTGCTTAACAGAAGAACATCCCCCTCCAGGTTCCTGCCTTAGGAGGGGCAGGCTTCAGTCATGCAAGCTTTCCTACTCTGCACTCCATGCAGACATGAGTCAGGCCGGCATTGGGGAACCGCTCTTACCCCGTGGGGGGAAGCTTCCTTCTCACTAGCTGGCTTCGTGCACGGTGGGGGCGGTGTAGGGGTGATGATGAGAGAGAAGGAGGCCCACTCTGGCTGGTCCCTTTCCAAGCAAGGCCCCAGTAGAGGGGTCCTTCCAAATGGAACAAGAGGGAGTTCAACAGAAGAGAGTACACATTCCTCTTTTTCTAAACACAGCCTCGAGACGTACAGAGGAAAAGTTAAATTATGCTGCAATTTTGAAAGTCATCCACTGAAGATAAACTCTCCCTACAAAGGAATTACTCATCTCACTCCATCACAGTACCTCAGGGTCTATCAGTATTCAAATTTATTAAGCAATGACATGCAGAATGTATGGGATAAAGGGCCCATTTCATCACCCCATTCCCCAAGCTATTTTCTTTTCTTTTTTGCTAAGTCATGAGAAGTCCACCAAGCTGAAAATCAAAACAAAAACTAACAAGTGTTCGCGCGCGCGCGCGCGCACACACACACACACACACACGCACAGATGGAAAAAATCCTTCGTGGAAGTTACTACGAGGCGGGCGGCTTCAGAAAGGAAAAACACAATCTCTGACTAATATGAAGGAGACTCCAAATTGCTCTTGGCAACAATCTCTCAACCCCAGATTCCCCTCCCTCTATTCATCTCCGAGGTTCCCAGCCAAAGGAAAATAAACTGAACAGCTCGCTCCCCAGCCCAGCCTGTAGGGCTGCACGGCTGAGCAAGAGCTGAGCAAACAAACATCCCCATGCAATTATACACCTGTGTAATTGCTGTAAACACGGGCCAGCCGGGTGCTCACTGCTCTTATCAACTGATAATCTCTATATTAGGAGAAAAATGCCTTATTCTGGTACCATGACATCAAAACAAAATGAAATATGATCTTGTGACCTCAAATGCAGGAGATTTTTTTTTTTTTAAGGAAGAAGAAAGAAGGAAAAACCGACCCCCCCTCCAAGAGTTGGTGTCAATTCTGGAGAAGGAAGGCCCCAGAGCATCACCCAGATGGGCTTAGTTTCAAGGCAAGATTTATCGGTTCACCTTCCTCCCAAAAGTGATCGTTAATTTTAGAGGTAGTTATCTTACACCTATTACACCACTCAAGATGGAAGGAGAGTTAACAGGCCAAATGTTCCAGAATATTATGGCTCTGTCTCAAAGATCCATCTGACACCATTTTATTAGGATGGATATGTCAGGTCAGCTAAAACGTAGATGGACAGGAGCATGAGGAAATGGCATTGTAAGTGGAGATATAAGTGGATGGAGCATGTTCTTTTCCGTTGAGCTCTGAAATGCCTAGCAGGCCAGTGTGAGCTGCTCTGGGAACTATGGACAGCCAGGAGACCCGGGTTCTAGTACTGGCTTTGCTACCAAGCCCTGTGACCATGGACAAACTGCCCCAGTGGTAGGATGAGGGGCCTGGAGTCGTAGCTCCAGCCCTGTGAGTACGAGAAGTGCCACCCTCCTCTGAGGAAAGGGGCTGATGCATCAGGAGAGTAACGCACTGGGGCAGTTCTCCACCCAACTGGCACTGCTCCAGAGAGGGGCCAGTCCTCTTGGAGGCTGCGCGGGGCTGTTGTCATCTCCAGCTGGGACGTGCCAACACTAAAGGCTCATCTCAGAAGCCACAATCATAAACCGACAATCTGAAGAGCAGGGGCTCAAACAGCTTCATGGGCTCTGTGTGCACTCCACAGCGCCCCCTTGAGCCAGGGATGAGTCCTTGTGACTGCAGCATGGAGACAGCTCATCCTTCCAACTTTCCACCCCTCCTCTTCACTCGGGCCTCCTGCTGCTTCTCCTTCTTCATGGCAATGCTTCTGTAGCATCTCCCCACGTATTGTCTCATTTCATCCACTCAGTATCCATTGCGGGGTGTGCTATTACCGATTCCCACTGACAGAGGCCAGGGACCAAGTCGGAATTCACTTACCAATGCATGCCCTGCACTTAGCATGGTGCCTGGAAGCGCACATTAGACAACACAATAGTTGTCGAATAAATGATGGATTGATGGAACAAATGGAAAGAAACTGAGGTTCAAAGAGGCTAATACTGTGTGTAACACTTACATACTATTTTGCGTTATCCTATAATTATACCAGAGTGATTCCTGTTTCCCCAACTAAAGTCTAAGATTCTAAAAGATGTGTGGTAGAGTGGGTAGCTTTGATTCCTGGCTCTGTCACTAAGGAGCTGGGCAGCGTACTTAACCCTTTTGAGCCTCGGTTTCCTCATCTGCTAAGTGGAGCTAATGATCCATATCTGGCAGTTATGTGGGTTAGGAGAGATAATGCATGCCAAACATGCTCTCTGAACATCCCATCCCTTTCCTCGCTGCCCCTCCCCTCTCTGGTTTATCTCCCAGCACTGACATGCCAGGATAAACCTCAAGTTCTGCAACCTGCAGGCCTTTGTTCTTTTGGTCTGTCTCCTTCAAGGTCCTGCCCCAATGCCACCTCCTACTTGAAGCCTCCCTTGACCTCTCTGGCTGCCAAAGTGCCTGTTCTCAGATTCCAAAGTGGCTCTCCCAGCCGTCTGTCAAGGATGTCCTCCTTGCTACCTAGGTTTTGCTTATTCTGCTCAAGCCTCATCTATCTGGGCTGGATGCCCCTCGGGGGTGGCTCAGGCCTAATCCTGTCTGCATCTCCCCACAGGGCTCAGAAGGTGCATCCAAATCTACCAGTTTCATGAAGTTCTGGAACCCGAGCTGGTGGCCTCAGGGCCCGTGTGGCATTCGTGCCCATGGTTCTGCATAATGAGCACTGGACTCACCCGGCCCCGTGGGCCTCAATCCCTCTGCTGTAAAATGGGGATGATGAGGGCGGTGGTGGCTGCCCTTGCGTGGTCCTTAGTGTGGTAGTTTGGGAGCTGAGGAAACAGTACCAAATACCATGCCCAGAGGGAGACTGAGCACAGGCTGACCCAAGTCTATTTGGGGAGGGTGGGTTTCTTTTCCATTTCAGCCCAGGTTGGGCCTTAAGGGGAGGGGGTGGCACCCAGGCTACTGTCCTTCCTGGAGATCTACCCAGAGGAGGCTCCTGAGCCCTTCTAATCCCAGAGGACTTAACCCAGTGAAGGCAGGGGGAGGGAAGAGTGGAGCTGAAACTTGAACCTGACAGAGCCTTGGCCCTTCTCTCTCCTTCCCTTCCACAAAATCTTCTATCGAACCACTTCCTTTACACTTTCAAAATTCTGCATTTAGAGTGATCGTAAGGGGTACGCCACAGTCAGCCGAACCGCGGGAATGGGGCCGCCTTCCGGGCAGAGCCCAGTACCAGGGGTTAAAAGAAAGAAGGCAGCCGTTCGTCTCCTGCCCATTCGCCCACAGCCGGGACAACAGAAGCCAGAAACTGGGAAAACCGAACCGGACGCCCCTCGGAGCCCTCACCACAGGCACGAAGAAAGCTGCACCTGGCACTCAACGCTCCGTGCGGGGGTGTATGAGGGAGTACGAGCTCCTTTCAGAGTCCTTCCCAGGCCAGCCCCGCCGCTGCTGCGCCCGCCTGCGGGGAACCAGGCGCTCGAGAGGGTGACTCGGGCCCGGGCGCCTATGGGGGCGGGGGCGCACGAAGCCGGTCCCTGCTCCCCCCCCCCCCCCCCCCCCCCCGCCCCGACCGACCCAGCGGGCCACCTCCGGAGTTCGGAGACCCCTCCTGACTCCACCGCCCGGGAGGGAGTTGCCCCGCCCACCCACGCCCAGGATGGAGAGCAGGGAATGGTCCCCCACCCACCCAGCTCAGCCAGGGGACCCCGACGGGACTGCCTCCGGCTCGCTGAGCGCCTTCTGCCAATCCGCCTTGAATTTCTGCCCCTGTCCAGACCTAGACTTCTGCCAGGAGTTGCCACGGCTTTTGTTTTCTCCCCAAGTTTTGCATCTGACACAGGGGAGGACCAAGCTTTTTGGGGGAAGAGCAATTTAACAATGAATATCAGCAACTACCTTCCGGAGTGCCCCTCACACTCGATGTCCCCTCTCCTCCACCCCAAAAGCCTGCCTGCGAGGGCCGCCGGCAGTGAGAAAGCGAGGAGAGTTGCCTTATTCAGAGTTTCAGATTCTTTCTTGCATTTTGCTGGGAGGTGCGCGGCCGCACGCCCCTCCATTAGCTCAGGGGCTCCGGCCCCGCTTTCCCCAGCACGCTTCCAGCCCATGCGGGGGTTTGAAATTTCTTGCAGACACCGCCACTCACGCCCGGCGAGCGCCAGTCGGAGCCGCCACCCCGGGCCAGAGGGTCTCCCCTGCGCCCAGCAGGAATGCCCATAGCGCCCGGGGTGGACGACGCAGCGGCCGGTCGCCCGCGAGCTCTCCCCGACGACCGGGGGCTTCCTCCCCACCCCCTCTCTCCACTGCCCGGCCACCTGGTTCCCCTGAGTCCTGATCACACCCCGCGCGGGGCCGACCCCGCCGCAGACCCACCTGGCCGCCCCGAGGACGCTGCGCTCGTGCCCGGGCCGTGTCCTGAGCGCCGCCAGGGTCCCGGGCTGGGAATCCACGCGGCAGCGCTGCTCAGGGGAGCCTGCCGCAGCCGGCGGGAGGTTGTCATTGATTCGTGCTGGGCGAGTTAAGCCATTCCAGGAGTGGTTTTGAGAGAGCACTCCCACCCCTCCCTCTAACCAGAAGTATTTGGCAGGCAGCCCCTTTCGTCCACCTGTACTGTTAAGTGCGGGACAAGGACCAATTTCACCAGTCGCGCTTTTTGCCTCACTTTATAACACGCAAATCAAGCTCTTTCGTAAAGGTAAAGCAGAAATGAAAGTAAGAGTGGTGGAGGATTCCCCCCCCCCTTTTCTCCTGGGTTTCTCCATGTGTTTATTTTTTTCTCTCTAATATTTCACAAAATGCCTTACCACTTATCTCAAATCAGGGGCGGCTTTTTATTGTTTTATGCAATTCTGAGTGTCTTTTATTTTTAGAGGTAATTTTATTTCCATTTGCCTGCAACCTGAGCCCAATAAAAATTACTAGAATGATATGTTTTCTCCTTAAAGGGTCGTGAGTGTAACTTAACCAAATCAAACACCTCACAGCAAGCAATGGAGTGGCGAATAAAAAGAGGGAAGTGCAGGAAGGAAGCTCAGAACTGCAGCTCCCTCCACCTGGTTGCGTGCTCAGCAGGGCCTGGCCCAGGTGGAGTCCTGAGGCCTGAGGTGGGGGCACCCACGGATGCTCCTCCCCCACAACAAACACACATATCATACAGGCTCTCCTTTGCTTTGTCGCCCTTCTAAGACTGACTCAGAAATGCCAACCAGAGATCCAATAGTCCACATCTGGGGTGGGCCAACCACCAATCACGGAGAGGTGTGGCCAGAGCACCCACTCCTAAACTGTCCCTTAAAACCACACACCACGCCCCTCTTGAGAACTGCCAGCTGGGAGGCTCTGACTGCTGTCGGCCCTCTATCTTCTGGAATTGTCCTTCACCTGGGGGAAACTGTCATTAACTCCTTGGAACCTAGGCTGGCTGCTCTCAGGAATGGCAGAGGAGCCAGGAGGAGTCCTTCCTCCCGGGTGACTGGTTGCCCGTGTGCCACTGAGAATCAGCACAAAGCAAATGAGACCAGCAAGAAGCCTGGCCCTCTGCAGCCTCTGCCACTCACCAGGGGCAGACCACGAGCCTTAAAGCACCCCAAAGCTGAAGGTAAATCACAAAGGTCCATCAGTCCCTGAAGGCCAGGGACAGGGCTGTGATTTTCAGAACCCCAGGAAGATGGTTCAGAATAAAGTAACTCCTCCAACAGGTGCTCCATGCCTGAAGTCCCAGTGTTAGTGATTCATTCCTTCAGGGGGCACGCCCTACCAGAGCCCGTGCCAGGCAGGAAAAACTCCTTCAGGAAGGTGGGAAGGGTCTCTCTCTGTGGTTCTAAAACTGTAAATAGCCAAGGGCGGGGGGCAGGAGTCTCTATAAGGGGCTAGAAGGAATGTGTCAGACCCTGCCTGCTGTCATGGGAGGACCATAGATGGCAGCGTGAGGGGACAGAGAGGCTTGGAGCCGGGGGTGGGATAGGGTGGGGTGGGGAGGGGGCACCAAATCAGGGAATCAGGCACTGAGGGTCAGGAGGGGAGGTGCTTGATCAGGGCGGGTGGACAGCTTCCAAGATCGGATGACTCCACAGCTTTTTATCAAAACCACGTACTCCCGGAACACCCAAGACAAAGAATGAAAAGCCAAATCCCTTTGTCCACAAAGTCACTAATTAGATATCCAATCAAGTGTAACTCCACACTCCACTCCCAGACCCGGTAGCTAAAGGTGCCAACACACGACCTGGATGGAAGCAGTATCAATACAGAAGTGTTTGTGCACTCTCAAGGGGTTTGCCTCAATGGAGTGGAGGTGTAATGGGGTGGGTGCAGTGGGGTGCTGCCCTCAAAGCCTCACATCTTGTGGGGAGATAAGGCACAAGAGGCTGACAGCATGGAGCAGAGTACATACAGTGCTGTGCGGGGTCCACTAAGGAACAGGGCGCTAATTCTGCAGAGCAGACAGGAGCCAAGAGCAGTCATGAAGACAGGGCTCCTGGGGGAGGGCTCCAGGAGGTGGGGTAGGCAGGCCTGGAAGTTTGAGCTGCTGAGAGCAGGAGGGCATGTCAGGTGGGGGTTGAGAAGGCTGCAGGAGGGGGCAGCAGATCTGATTTAGAGGGTTTTCCCAGTAAATTATCAGGTTGGGGTCTATGGGGTAGAACCAGTTTACGGGTGCAGCTTCCGGCTGAAAGGATAGAGTGCAGGGCAGGGCCTGCTTTGGAGGGAGGGAGGGAGGATTAGAGCACCTCTTTCAAACCCAGCTGGAGCTGGATATGGACAGAAGGGATGGTGGAGGAGGGAGGCTGCCGGGAGGAGTCAGGAGAGTTGCGGTGCCCAGCCCAGCCTGCTCCCAGGCGGCCCCTCCTAGCATGGCTCCAGCCCCTGGACCTGAAGGAGTGTCTGAGTAGCCCAGTGAATGGTGCCAGGGCTGACGATATTGCAGCCAGGAGCCAGGGGGAGAGCTGGCCACCGTCCAGCCCACCGGCTGGGTCCCACAGTGGACAGTGAATGTCATTCCTCCCTCCCCCTTAATCACTGTGTGTGTGCCCTGTTGGGACACACCCTTTGGAATGGCTCAGGGCAAAAAGTGGGAAGCCCTGCCCCTGCCCCTCCAGCCCCACCTCCCTGTTCTCAGCCCCTGCGCCAGCTGCCTCCTGGGAACAGGAACATAAAGGAGTCTTGGAGGGGTGGGGTGGCAAGAGGGGGACCGGGGAGGCTCCCAAAGCCACCCACAGAAGGGGCTCTGGGTGGGCCAGACTCTAGATCTGTTATTGTGTGTTTCCTTTTGGGATGTGGTTCTTTCCTAGGCACTCTTTGGCCCCCTCCCTCTTACTCACCCTCCTCTTCTCCCCCTCCTTTCCGCCTCCGCCCCCTTCCTGGGTCAGGTCGGTCAGAGAACTTGGAAACAGGCTGCCTTACAGGCTCCTTGCCTTTCACATCTGCCTCCAAACCCACAGCTCACTCTTGTTCCAGGGAGGATGAAAGCTCCTACTTCAACCACCACGCATAGCTCAGAAAGCTAAACAGGAGCACAGGGAGCAAATCCGCACTGTCTTAACTTGAAGCTTTAGTGGCACCTGGTCATCAGCTGTGACCTAGGCACAGGCAGCTTCTGTACGAGCGTGCACACGTCCAGAAGGTCTGCATGCACAGGTATAGAGAGGTGGAGACGGAGATGAGCTGTGTGACCTAGAGATAATAATAACGCATATCCATTGAGGGTCTACTTCACTTAATCCTTGCAACCACACCATGACGTAGGATCCTATTACTTTCCCCATTTTATTGATGAGGAAACTGGGGCTCAGAAAAGTCTTATAACTTGCTCAAGGTCACACAGCTTGATAAATTGGAAAACTGGACATGACACCTGGTCTTCAGGACTCTGCTGCCCAGAGGCTGCCCCTGGGTTCAGCTCTGGCTCTTTGGTTCCTACAATTGGTTGCCTAAGGAGCTATTTGCTTTGCCAGTGCATGCCTTAGTTTCTCTACCTGCTGAACAGGCAGGGTAATGACTCTTACTGAACCGAGAGGATATTATTAGCCAGGAGGAGGCTGAGATGGAGGCTGGACTTTGGTAAAGCGCTGGAACAAGTCTTCCCTAGGGAATGCGGCACTGGGCAATGAGTGTTACTCAAGCTGGAAACTCAGAGTCACCCTTGTTGCCTCCCTCTCCTTCTCGCCCCACATCCCGCCCCAGCCCATCCATCCATCTGCAAGACTATCTCCAAAATAGATCTCGAATCCGCCCTCTTCCCGCCACCTCCTCCACCACTGTCCAGGCTGAGCCACCATTCCCTCTCAGCTTGACTGCTTCAGGGACCTCCTAACTGGTCCCCCTGCTCCCATTCTTGTCCTGCTCCTTCCACCCAGCGCCACACTGCTGCCTAAGTAATCTTCTTAAAACATGCATCTGGTCATGTCGCAGGGCACTTAAAATGCCATCCAAAGTGTTCACCACAGCCCACAAGGCACTGGGAAATCCTAGCTTCTCTCTCCAAACTCACAGTTGCCTCCCACCCCTGTCCTCCAGTCAGGCAGACATGCCAAGCTCCTTTTCCTCCTGTTGGGGGACTTTGCATGTGTGGATTCCTTGATCTGACATGCTTCTAACATTTGCAGAAATGTTACCTCCTCAGAGAGTCCTTCCTTGGCCACCACAGATAAATTAGGAACCCCCCTTATCTATTTCTGACCCTTGATCAAAGCACTCATGCAACTTGCATACTTTTAATTGCATGCTTATGTTGAATTATTTTTTGACTGCTCCACCCACTAGACTAGAGGCTGCTTGTGGGCAGGGACCCCATGTGTCTTTTTCACTGTGGGTACCTGGTTCACAGTAGGCACCTGGCAAGGGAACAAAGTTTTGTAGAGAGAACTCTAGAACCAGGAGACAGGAGGACTGGATCTAGTCCTGGCTCTGCCACTGGCGGGGATGTGTGCCCCTGGGGATGTCACGTGCCCTCCTGGATCCTCATCTTTGGCTTCTGTAAGTGGAGATGATGGCTAGGATGGTGACTAAGAGCCGTTCCAGGCCAGATGCTCTGTAGTCAGGTTGGCCTTCATTCTCCGAGAACTTGCAGGTGCCAATAAACAATAAGAGAAGCCTGGCCATGCTGCACTGGAGAAGGCTTTGCTTCTGTTGTCGGCCTTGCTGACTTTTCAGAGAAATCAGCTTGTGAGGACTGACGCATTCGCACAGCCAGGCCCAGCCGCGGCCCCCACAGCACATGCTGCCACACAAGCGTGGAAACTGAGGCTTGTCCAGAGAAAACAGTTACTACTTTGGAGAGAACCAGCACAAGACCAAGTCAGGGCTGACTTGATTTGGGGATTTCCGCCCCACCAGCCACGTTCCCCCAGTGCACCAGGTCTGATGATGTCCACTTCTCTGCATGAGTGCTTTAACTCTTCAGTGGTGTTCTAAACCTGCTATCCTCCTTGGCCTTCACAACAAGCTACAGAGTAGACCAAGGAGGGACTTTTATTCCCACTTTGCAGATAAGGAAACTGAGACCCACATTAAAAAGTGAGTGAGTGGCAGGACAATTTCATCATTTGAAATCAACGATGAAAAGCTCTAGTGAGATTAATGTTCTTTTAAAAATGTATATATACAGGGACCGGCCCGCTGGCGTAGTGGTTAAGTTCGGCATGCTCTGCTTCAGTGGCCCAGGTTTGCAGGTTTGGATTCCAGCCATGGACCTACACCACTCGTCGGCCATGCTGTGGCGGCGACCCACATACAAAATAGAGGAAGACTGACACAGATGTTAGCTCAGGGCTAATCTTCCTCAGCAAAAGAAAAAAAAAGTATATATATGGATACACAATTTTTAAGAGAATATTAATATATATGAAAAAATATATATGAAATTCTTCCATATTAGAGAAAATTTGTGAAACAGAGGAAAGGAGGTCCCCCATAATCTCCCCACCCTAGAGGGGCTAATATTTATAGTGCAATGGCAGCTTAGGGTAGTTAGTCTCTCTCTGTCTCACTGAGGTGAACAGTCCACTCTACATTAAACATGGGCTTCACCTGACACCCCACTTTGCATTTCTTAGGTGCTCAACAAATGTTTAATTAAATTTTGAGGAAAATTGAGAGAAAATACAACTGGTTGGAGCAAGAAGAGGTAATGCTTCAGAGGCACGCTGGCCTCTTCCTCTGTGGCCCCCAGTTTCCTGTCTGATGACGGACGGAGACTTGCGATTCTGGAGTCCACTGCTTGTACTATAATCGCAGTGGACTTTACAGTAATCACTATGATCCACAGATCAGATTTTATTGAAACGTATTAAAATGCCAATTTGAAATAACAACTCATCACTGTCTAGCATCGAGAACAGAGAAGGAGTCACAAATTGACTCTAAGCTAAGCTTCAACAGCCCTTTAAATGGTCACAAAGGTTATTCGAATCTTTCAGTTGCCAGTGCTACCCACATATCTACCACTATGTTTTAGGGGGCTGACCCGGTCATCCAGAACCCCCTGGCAGTTTGCCAATCTCGACCAAACTCCTCCACTTCTTCAAGCAGGCAGAGGTGGTCCAGAGAAGCCGAGTCCTGTGGCCTCCTGGCCTTTGGCTGCCCCGTCTGTGGGAGCTGGAGGGCGAGGGCGAGGCCCAGAGGGGAGGCCCAGATACTGGGAGCCTGCCTCCTACTTCTTAGGTACGCTTGGGAGACCAGCCAGAGCTTGTTGCGACCTCGGGAGCCTCTGAGGGGAGGGTTTGCTGAGCACAAGGTGCCAGGATTGTTCTCTCTGGGGGAAGTAAGGGGAAAGCACCTTGCCCGGCTAGGGCGCAGGGAAGGGCTCTGAGCCCGGCTGGCTGTACAATAGGGTGAGTGAGCAGGGTCTCAGCCCTCTGTTCACAGCCCAAGGGCCCCGGGGCTGCCAGGGCCTCACCCTCCTCCCAGATTATATCGGGTGATGCCGTCAGGCACCTAAGGCAGCAGAAGAGAGGGTGCCACGAGCTTCAGCTAAGCCTGGCTGGGGCTCTGGGTGACTGGGCCTGTCACCACCAGAGCGGGCTGGAGCCCAGGGGAGGGCTTGGCCAGGACCTGGCCAGTGGAGGACAGTGGAGGGAAAGAGGGGGGCACTGCTAGCCTGGGAGGCAGGTTCCCTCCCTCCTTCCATCCCTCCCTTGCTTTCTTCTCTCCTTCCTTCCTTCCTCCTCCCTCCCTCCCTCCTTCCTTCCCATCTGCCTCTTTCTCTCCTCCCTCCCTTCCTTCCCTTCACTGGTTTGTACTGACCGGCTTTCCGGCTTTCCGTGCCTCTCCCCCCAGCCTTGGCTATATAGTGGTGAACACACGGACGTCTCTCTGCCCTCATGGAGCTGACCCAGTGGGGGAAAGACAAGGAATAGATGACGATCTACCATGAAGTCGGGGGTGCGGCCAAGTCACTGTCCCTCAGCCCCTTCCTTAAGGAAACCACTTTGTCATCTCCAGCAGCCTCTCACCTTATTGGATCCCCACCTTGAGGGACAGGGCGAGCAGGGATGATAGTTCCCACACAGAGCGCGGAAATGGCATTGCGGGCGAGAAGGTGACTTGCCCAAGGTCACACTGGGAGCCGTGGCGGAGCTGCTGCATGGAACGCCGGCCACCTGACTCCTTGCCCAGTGCTCCCAGCGCTGTCCCCCTTCCCCAGCCCAGTCACCCAGACTTACCTGCAAAGCAAGGGGAGGATTTAACTCTGAGCTTCTAGACACAGGTTTTTTTAAAGGGAATGTTTACACACAGAAAAAAAAAATGAACTCAGAAGCTCAACCTAGACAAACAATGAACTCGCCTAATATTAAATGACACTTACAAGACAGGACCCTGTGGGTCTAGGCAGCCTGGGGAGCTGAGGTCCGGCTATGCTCGCAGCAAACTCTGGCCTTGACCCAAGTTCCCTTTGGTAAACATGGTGAAAGTTGGCCTGACCCTCCTGGATCCCTGCAAATGTTTGAGGGCCCCATTACCCAACGAGTTTATGGAGACCCTTCAGACATAACAAATACTCCCTGGGTGCCCACTTGTCCTTTTGTTGGTGTGTGACCAGGAGGAGGAAGGGTGGTGACAGGGATAGGGAAGATGAGGGCAGGGCTGTGCGTATGTGTGTGTGCAGGTGTGCTTGTGTGGGTTTGCTGTGTGAGGAGCACCGTGAGTAGAAGGACCGGCTGCTGGGCTGGGTGGCTGATTGCTAGATGGGGAGAGGTGTGCACCAGCAGTTTCTCTGTTGGATGAAGCAGTGAACAGGGCTCTGACACCCTCCAGAAAAGTGTCTGCTCTAAGTGACTCCAGTGTGCTCAGGCAGACAGTGGCCTCACTCCGAGCGCCAGTTAGCATGCCATTGCCAGGGGGTACTACACATGGCTAGCACAGCCCATGGCCCTTCCCCAGGGCCAGACAAACCAGCCAGGCTGGAGGGTCAGCACAGTGACCTTCATTATACTGTGAGGGTGGCAGGGATCTTCTCGTTGAAGCTGATGTTTTCCATAAGGCCAAGGTTAGCTTGTAGGAAGGACAGGGAACAAGGCAGAACTGGATGGCCACTGCAAAGATCAAAACAAGGGCCTTGGCCTCCTACAAGGACCACATCAAAGAAAAGACTCACTGTTAACCCCAAGGACAGGAGAAGAATCATAATTATAATAGCCGCAAGCATTGTGCTAAGAGCTTTGCATGCATCATTTCTTTTAATGCTCAACAACAATCCTGTGAAGTCAGTACATTATTCCCCTTTTATAGAATGGCACCTCAGAGCCAAGATTTGACCTCAGGTCACACTGACCACCTCTAAAAATCCTGTTTAATCCTGGGGAACTGCATAAGGTAGCTCAGAATAGTTTTGGACTTCCAATGGAGTAGGAGAAACCAGAGTGAGATGGAAGGTAAGACCCATTCATCATAATAGGGTGAAACATTAGACCAGGCCTTCTTTGAGGCTGTAGATGCTGTTTGGGGCATCTCAAAGCAGAGACTAATTAGCCTTCTGTCCAGCACAGTTAGCAGGTTCACCTAGCATTGAGTTCTAGGACAAACACAATTTTGAAGTCCTTGATAAAGACTTTACGTTCCATTGAGGAAGAGAAAAGTCCAGATTGTGTGCTGCATGGGGTGCAATGACTGAAGCATGGTGACGTTTCTCAGAACATGGATTTCTGATTCTCTGCTAGAATCTCCCGGATTCTGCATGGTTAGAGTAGAGATTCCTGGACCCCACTTCAGGCCCACTGAATCAGAATCTGAACCCCAAGTCTCCATTTTCACAGACTCCCTAGGGGATGCATGCTGATGTGGCAGAAGCAGTGCTGGTTGGTCATTGGTTGGTTTGACCTAGCTGGTTAGTGGCCCCTGGTTGAGAGTCAGTGCTGTGAAGAGCCACTGTCACCGACCTAGGTCCTTCAGGTGTGTATTCTGGGTAGGCAGCAGGGAGCAGGAGCAGGTTTTCCACCTGCTGGATTGAACCTTAAGCATGTTTCTACATCAACCATTTTCAACAGCTGCACAGAATGCCACTGAGGGGACACACCATTACACACTTAACCACTTCCTGCTCTTGACATGTGAGCCTTTTCCATATTATGGGTAACGTTAGGATGAATATCCTTATGAATATTTCCTCCATATTTTGGATTACTTCCTTAGAGTAGATTCTCAGAAGAAGGATGAAAGGGGTGTGAACACTTCCATGGCTCCTAACATTTAGTGCTGAATTGCATTTACCAAAAAGGTTGCACATTTAGGCTGACACCTGCAATGTTCAAGAGTGTCGATTTCACCATAGCGCTGCCAGCATTTTCACCTCTCATTTTAAAGATAAGGAAATTGAGGCTGGATCATCGAAGTGACCTGTGACCTGTAATTACACACTTGGTCAATGCCAGAGCTGGGACAAGAGCCAGGGATTTCTTTTTTTTTTTTTTTTTTTCTGGCAAGGGGAAGATTCGCCTTAAGCTAACATCCGTTGCCAGTCTTCCTCCTTTTTTTACCTTCCTTTTTCCCCACTGCAAAGTTCAGTACATAGTTCCGTATAGTTGTAAGTTCTTCTTACAACGTCTTACAATGGTTCTTCTATGTGAGCCGCTGCCACTGCATGGCTACTGACAGACGAGTGGTGTGGTTTGGTGTGGGAACCAAACCCAGGCCGCCGAAGTGGAGCACGAGAACTTTAACCGCTAGTAGGCCATCAGGGCTGGCTCCAAGAAGCAGGGATTTCTTATTCATGGGCCAGGATGTTTCGCCTCTGCTGATTCCCTCAATCTCAGCCTGGCAGGAGGAAAAACCCAAGCCAGCACATCCTCTCTCTGTCCCACTCTCCCTGCCAGTTCTGATGTCAGCTGCATGAGGAGCTCACGATTCAGTGCTTTTCTTTGTTTTTCTGCCTCTAAAACTGGGGCCTCTCCTCTCTCCGTTCAAGCTCCACATCCTCTGTGAACCCTCTTCTGATCTCTCAGAGAAGCTCACTACATACTTGAACTGGGGGTTAGATGTAGATAAGTGAGTAGGGAAGCAGTGGGACAAAGGCGAGCTGACAGCCCAGGGGAGGGACAAAGGCAGCCAGACTGGCCAGAGCAGTGGGTGCCCCATGAGGAAAGATACGATGGGAAGGCAGTTGGGGCCCAGTATGACAGACTAAAGAGTCCCAATATGGGGGTCTTGAGCGTACGTGTAACCAGCCGTCTGCTACAACTGGGACATGGGTTGTTTCCACAGGAACGCTGGGCTCTGGCTTCAGCAGGGGTCCTTAACAGGGTGTCTTGGTGGGCTTCCAAGGATCTTTAGACCCCTAGCTAAACCACATGTAAAATTGTATTAGTATGTGAGCATGTTCCTTTTTCTGGGGAGACAGTCCGTAGTGTTCATCAGATTTTCAGAAAAGTTTATGATGCCCCCAAAAGTTCAAAAAATAAGATTCAGATGAAAGGAGGAAGTCAACTAGAAATATAAACTGTTTGTTGTATGAGTTATATATATTTTTACCCATGGTTAGAAGAAAGGAAATAATCACAGGTGGTCCTTCTCAGATACGTAGATGATAGATAAAAGATAGATGATTGATAGACGATAGATAGATACATGGATGGATAGATAGATAGATAGATAGATGATAGATAGATGGAACAAATCTACATTTAGCAAATAGATACAGTAAAGAATCATTATTTATGCCACCTAAGTTTTCTTCCCTCCGACTGCGTGGCAGGGAGCTGGCGGAGCTGGGAGGAGATGGAAACCGGGTGCTGAGATGTTCAGAGTCACTGTCCCCCAAGGACAATTGATCGGAGGCAAAGATAAGGCCTTCAAGAAGTGACAAAGTCAGTGGGAAAATGGGATCTGGTTTCACAACTCTCCCAGAGCCATCTCTTGGGTAAGGCAACAAACTTGGAAATAATCACAGAGAATCCTTCCCGAGCACTAGTGGGAGTCAGACACTGCTGAGTGCTTTACAGGTATTATCTTATTTACTGCTCAGCAGCCCTGGCGGTGGGGGCAGTACTATGTCTCCCATTTTACAAGGGAGGAAATGGAGGCCCAGGGATGTGAAGTCACTTGCCCCAAAGCAAACAGCTATAAATGGAACAGCGGGTGCCGGAAGCCAGGCGGCTGGGTCCTGGAGCCAGGGCTAGATACCGTCTTGGAGAGAGGTTGTGTTGTGCTGTCAGTAATCAGCCCCATCTTGGAATTCCACAAAAGGGCTGGACCCTGAATATCTTAACTTTACTGTTCTCTTTGCCTTTAAAAGGATAGTTTAGTGTATATACTTGAAATTATGCAGGCAGATTGTCTACACTTGTAAAAATATAGTAACCGTAATAGTAGTTCTAGTAATACCTCCCATTTATTGAGCACCTAATATGAGCCTGACAACATACAAAAGGTTTTACAGTCATTTTCTTAATTTCATACTTACAGCAAGCCTCCAAGGTGAGTCTCAGCACGTCCATTTTACAGATATGGGTACTGAGGTCCAAGGAGGTTTAGATAACCTGCCTGAGGTCAGCTAGTGGGGGGGGCGGGGCTGGACTGCACCCATACTCTTTCTGCTTCTCTGCCTCTTGTTGGGTAATGCAGGGCACAGAAGTGCAAAGAGTTGGCTTCTTGGTTAGGGCCTGCCTGATAGTTGAGGCATGGAAGAGGCCCTGGGATCTCACTGCCATGGTCTAAAGGAAAGAAGGGAAGGAAGGAAGGAGGGAAGAAGGGGGGCGGGGAGGAAGGAAGAAAACATGGATGTAACATGAGCTATGCATCATACACCACCAAAACGATGAATTATCCAAATCTAGAGCTACAATTTCAAAAGCCCCACAAAGAAGGAGCACTAGTCACTGGCCACAGTGCTATGAATCAGTCCACCCTGAGTCACTTGCTCCAGGATACAACCAGAGGTATGACCTGTGCCTTTCTGGAATTTGGCTATAGTCTTTGAGGCCAAAGTTCGCTGCCTCATCAAATGTTCTTGTGAGGTTCAAGTGAAGGCGGGAGCATGCTCCTTTGATTAAAATCAGTGGCCCTTTTAGCTCCTCCCCTCTCTTGGGTTTTGACCTTGATTCTGGAAGCCCTAGGGCCTGGAGAGCATGAAATGTAGGAGGTGGGAGGGACAGCCAGCCCCTAGGATGGGGCTAGGAAGGTGGGAGTGGACAGAGTCACCCCTGTGGCTCAGGGCCATGGCTGGGAAAACCTTCAGGGGAGGACTGCGCAAGTCTTGTCAAGTCCAGAGGCCAAAGCTGGATGCAGAGTCTGAGAGGCCTTTGGGACAGAGCACACAGTCATTGTTCCCAGGAACCAAGCAGGAGTCAGTGCCAGGCATGATGCCAGACACGTGGCCCTGTCACCTGGGCTCTGAGCTTGCAGGCATGACCAGGGGTCAGGGGTCCATCTGAAGAGCCAGAAGGTCAGTTGAGGCAGGAGGAAACAGTCTGGGTTGGATCCCAGGCCCTGGCAGGGGTCAGAGGAGCCTCTCACAAATAACCCAGTGAGCTTTAAGGATTCCCAGGCAAAGGAGATGCCCTCTGAGGGGTGAGGCAGGGCTCCAAACTCAATCCTGGGTCTGCTCTCTGAGCTTGACCAGGGAGAGCGGGGCCCCCAGGAGACTGTGGCTAGTGACTGTGTCCCAGAAGGCAGGCTGACCCCACAGCCACTTTTCTTCCACATTGTCTCCAAACTCCACCCCATTCAGTTCTCAGAGGGCTCCCTCTCCTGACTGTATAGTCCTCTTGGATCTGGCATTTCATTTCATTTCAGAAAATAAAACTTTGTGTTTCTTGGTCTTGAAAGTAATATACAGGCATTGAAGAAAACTTTATGTGTTGCGGATTCCATTCAAAAGGCAGTTTTTGACCCCATTTTCCTCACTAGCCATTTTATGGTGGATGTTTTCCGTGATGCATGTGCCCCGTCCCCCATTCCTGCACGTCTCACCACCTCATTTCAAGTCTTCCCTGCAGGTGCCTCTGGCTGGCCTCTGTGCACTCAGATGAAGAAAGACACCCTCCAAGCCACATTGTCACCACTAAATGCTCAAGTCCTAGTCTCTTCATAGGAACTGCTTAAACAATCTGAAGAAGTTTGCATAACAGAAAGTCCAAGAAACCCTCACCCGACAGTGCTAGTCATCGACCAGTGCTGCCTCCTAGAGCCACCGAACATGGAAAGAGCTGATACAGAACTGAATTTTCATTAGCAGTCCTCTACCCTATATTCTCATGTGCTCCATCGGGTCCCACGTAGGTCTGAAACCAGAAAACCAAATAGGTTAGAATTGTGCATAAAACAAGAGCAAATAGGCCCCACGTGACATGGGCTCCAAGGAGTGAGTGTTAGAGCATATATTCTGTGACTTCTTTTGGCAGTTCAAACTTGCTATCCCAGATAGAGGAGGTAGCCAAATAAATGAGGTTTCCCTGTACCTCTAATATTCTCTACTGTTATACGGGCTTTATTTCTTTGAAATTTTCAATTATCTCCTTCTCGATGCTGTAATACTTGTGCGGTGCGGTCATCTCGGTGGAGGAAGGGGGAATGTTCCTAGGTTCCATGTTTTGCTCCTCTGCTGAGGCTGAGAACTACTGGTTTAGTGCAAACAGAGCTATTCTAGAAAAACCAGATTTTTAGATCTTATTTTATTGCAAACTGAGCTGTGTGACTCTAACAGGGTGGAAATAGAAGCATAGTCACTGTCACAGCTGCTAGGCTCCTCACAGCCCCTACAAACCCACACCCTCACTTCACCCCTAAGGAAATAGGGTGTGTTCAAGGTTACTAAAGAAGCTATTGGCTAATCTGCAACTATCTCCTCCATGGGAGACCTTATGAAATGATTAACGACGACATCCTGTGTAAGAAGGTACGCATTTATAACCCGCCTTGTTCCAAAAGGATTCGAGCCAGCTTACCAACGTGCCTACAGTGCAAGGTAAACGTACATAAAGAACAAGGAAGAAAAACGAGGCACGGGGAAAGTAAGAGCAAAGACGGAGCCAGGCTCAAGATCAGCCCCAAATGAACACTGGCAAGACCTGCGTGCTTAATCCACCACGGCCGTAGATTTGACACCAAGATGCCCAGCGGTCAAGAGCAGGGAGGAATACTCCAGCCCCATGGGGCTCTGCTTTCTTATTCTCTAGGACTTGCTACTTCCCTCTCCAGGCATCCGTTTTCCGGTCTGTCAAAAGGGCAAATCTTGCCTCGTAGGATCTTTGTGAGGATCAAGTTAAATCTTGTATGTAAAAGAAAGCACTCGAAAAATACGGTGCAGAAAAGGGCTTATGAGTTTATTTTCTTGCTGTCTCCTTGGGATGAATTAAACACTACTCATTTCCCATTGGCTGATGTGGCCACTAAGTTGAAGCTGCTCTAGTTGGTCAAAGTTAATTCTACATACGTTCTTAAGAACACCAAACACTGGACAAGAAGTCTAACATTTTCTGAGCTCAAATTATGCCCATTTCTACCAACCAACTATTTTCTCTTTCCTCGCTTTGATTGGGAAAAATTAAGGTACTTAGGAGCAGCAGGGAATGTAAAATTCTAATGTAAAGTTTAAGTACCTCCTGGAAAATTTCTGTTTTCTGGTGCAGGAGTGATGTCGCATAATGGAGAGGAGAGAGAAGGGTTGGGGAAGGGGAGAGGGCGCCACTTCAGGGGCCTCTCCTGTAGTGTGGCAGGCACTGCCCCCACCTGTCACTCAGAGGGCTTCCTCAGCCTTAAGTGGTGGGGGTGGAATAAGACATCTTCTGAACACAGGCCAGAATTTTAGCTGAAAGTTAACCAGTGGTTGGGAATGGGCATGAAGTGATTCCAAAGGGTGGAGGGGTGTGAAGGAGCCACTGAATCTGGACGAGCGGGGCTTTGGGGACCTCAGCTGGCTTCCCCTGTGTGTCTTTGGCATACTCACCAAGAAGAGCTTTTCAACAAACAAGCACATTAATAGCAAGAAGAATCATCCAAATACCAAAACAATAGAATTATCATATAAATAACATATAGACAATATGTTTGGTTTTGGGTTGAACACGAGAAGGTCACAATGGGCAAAGAGGGTCCAGCATTCTCCTCGGGAAATCACTGGTCCCACAAGGCCATTGCTGCCAGAGCCCGCTGACCTGGGGCGATGAATCAGCACTGGGATGAGTCACTCTCGGCTGGGAATGTGATCAGATAAGAGTCAGCCCTCCTGTCTGTAGGGTTAATATTATTATCCCTACTTTACAGACAGGGAAACTGAGACCCGGGCTGGTTAAATTACTTGTCAAAGCATCAAAAAACTGGTTGTCCCAGCAGAAAGGCAGCTTGGATCACAGCTGAAAGCGTGGACTCTGGAGCCAGACTCTGCATCCTGGCTCTGCCATCACTGGCTATGTGACCGTAGGCGAGTCTTTAGCCTCTCTCTGCCTCAGTTTCCTCATCTGTAAAAGCTGATAGGTAAATTACCTGAGTCAATATTTGTAACGTGCTCAGAACAGCCCCTGACACATATAAAGCGCCACCTAAGCAGGTTAAACACACAAACTCCCAGCTCAAAGCCCGCCTCTGCAGCCCCCGAACCAAAACGGACCAACAGCAGGATCCCAAGTGTGTGTGCTCCAACCTGCGGGAGAAATTCTAATCCTACTCAGTGTCAGCAGGAGGCGTCACTGGGTGTGCAGAGTGGGGCTAGAGCCGAGGGGAGGTGGGGGACAGGCACCTAGCAACCTTCCCCAACACCCTGGGGACAGTCCTGCTTCCCCTCCCTTCAAGGACTTTGCCAAAGAGGAACACACGGGCTCGATAACCCCACGCCATGCAGGAACGAGATGGTATCTGGGCTGGACAAGATTTCAAGCTCAGTATGCCCAGGTTCCCACCGGGGGCAAACACCAGCACCCAGCCCTGGCCCTCCTCCTTCTCTTTGCTGGTGGATTTGTTTTAGTGGCTGCCAAGGGCACCCATCAGAAATGATGCGTGGTTTGCCTTTGGGGAGGGCTGTGAAAGTGTCAGGCAAACAAGCCCCGGCTAGCTTTCTCACAACGCTGGCCCTAACAGGCCACCCGATGACCGTGGGACTGAATAGTGTTTCCCAAAAGCCACAGGCCCATACTCTTAGGAGCAGGGTCTGAACTGGGTGGCAGGAGTCCTGCTTCTAGCCCCAGCTCTGCCTCTGTGGGGCTGCGTGTCCTTGGGCAAGTACTTCTTCCTTCCAGGTCATCACTGTTCTCATTGGTAAATGAGGGTCTTGGGAGGCAAAGGGTGGGTGATGAACTTGAAGGTCCTTTCAGCTCTCCCATCTGTAAGGAAGTGTTCAGTGGCAGAGCTGCAGAGTTCTGAACGGCTGTCCGTGGGCCTTGGCAGTGTGGTGGAATGTTTGTTCATTCAACAAATACATGGAGTGTTCCCATGTCCCTTGCCCTGCCCTGGTGGGAACAGAAAAGGGTAGACTCCAAAGGCAGAGGATGGCAAGGAGAGGCCAAGAGGGAAGAGTGTCAGGCACCATCTTCTCCACCTCCCTGCCCAGTTCACCCATCTCCAGGCTTTGAAGGCTCCGATTTTAGTGCTGGGGGTGGGGGAAGGGACAGGCTAAGGTGGACCATGAAACTGGAGAAAAATCCCCAGGGGTTCCCTACACAGCCAGAGCTCTCCAGAGGCTGGGAGTGAGAACCAGGGGCCTGGGGAAAATGAAGTCTGGTCCACTGCTCCACCTGTGTCTTTCTCAGCCCACATCTGCTTCCAAGGAGCCAATCAGAACACTGCATGGAGGGAGCACTGGACCAGGAGCCCCTGTAGCCTTGGGAACATCTCTTCCCCTCTCACTGGCCAGTTTCCTCATCTGAAAAATGCCCAGACTAGACTAGCTGACCTCTCCTGCCCTCAGTTCCTGCATTTTATTGGTTATTCGATGCCTATTATGTACAAGCACGGGGTGGGGGGGGGGTTGGTGCAGGGATGGTCAAGCCCACTTCTGCCCTCAAGGAGTTCAACCCATGTCCTCACCTTTGCTTAATGGATTAATGCATTTATTGAGCACCAACTATATGCCAGGCCCTCTGTTTACCTCTCCCAACTAGATCAGAAGTTTCTAGAGGCGGCAGGGGTCATGATATCTTTTTTGTTTCTTTTCTATCCTGTCCCCCTTGTCCTAACACAAAATCCCTGCAAGTGTGGTGGTTAAGGGCAGCAACCCTAGAGCCAGACTACCCTGTTGTGAATCCTGGTGGTCTTCCAATTACCAGCCTCAGTTTCCTTGTTTGTAAAATGGGAAGAATAATTCCTACTTCATAGGGTTCTTATGAAGACTCAAAAAATTAATGCTTAGCACAGGGCCCAGCATGCAGAAGGTGCCCAGTAAATGTTTGTAAATAAGCTTACCCAGGCGAATGGAGCTGACTTGCTTCTGATCAAAATTTGTCATCAAGGAAAAGCCACATGCATGCACGTTCCTTCCTGCTCTAAATCATGCGTGCGCTATTAATTTATTCATCAGGCTCTGTGTTCACTGGCAGCGCAAAGGTGAACTTCACCACAGCCAAACGCAACTATCCTACATTCCAAATCAGTGAGGTCCAAGTTCATGAGCTTCTCCTATAACCAAGAGTATTATTTTAATCATTCATTTCAGCCTATTTCCTCTCCAAATTTAAAACTGATAATAGTAGCTCGACTGACTTGAATTTCTCCAACTTTTGCTCTTCCCGGCCCCATGTACCACAGAAATGCTCACGAACAGCCAATTCCCAGCAGGCAGGACCCCAGAGGCCTGGTGAAGAGTGGGTCTCACAGAAGCCTGGGCATCCCAGAGCTGACAACAGTGGCCTCCAGTCCTGAGATTCCAGATCTCTGGGGCCATGGGCTCCTAACACAATGCTGGGCAAGGCCCCAGGATGACAAGGGCCCCTGCAGGAACAGACGTGTCTCGGTCTTTTGTAACCTGTTCAGATGTTGGCTGACGGCAATGAATGGAAAAGAGTCACAGCATTAATCGCTCTGATCTGGAGCTACCAACTGGCTCACGCTGAGACCTCTCTCCAGACCCACTGTCTCCTCGGGCACAATGACGGGGTTTGAAGTGACCAAAGCTGATGCCAGGCTCCGAATGGTGGTCACCGCAGGCCCACTACCCCGGAGAAGCATTTCACCAGCACACTCAGTGGGAAGGGACTAGAGTCCCAAGCACCGTGGCAGCTTGGGGGTCCTCTCACTTCTCCCAAAGGATGTATTTCTCCAGCTGCCTCACTGTGGACTCATTCATTCATCTCACTAATATTTACTGAGCACTGACTCTGTGCCACGCAGGTGCTAAGTCCCTAACACAAAGCTACCCTAAAATTAAAGCACACTGGACAGGGAGCTGGAGGTGGGTTAGAGTTCCAGCTTTGCCACTAACAAGCTGTGTGCCCTTGGGCAGGGCACTTCCCTCTCTGGGTCTCAAGGGCCTCAGTCTATAAAATCCAGGACTGGGCTGATGATGCCTGTGGCCCGGTTCTGTTAAAGATTCCGGTTATTTAACCCGTTAGATAACAGCCCTGATGTCTAGATAGTGGCAATCTCCACTACCTAAAAGTGTAAGCTCAACAACCTACGAAGCTCCCCCAAGCTACAGGGAAGGCTCCTGATTTGCTACCTGGAAATATAAGAACTAGAAGCCTTCAGGATGAATTAGAGTTGAACTGGCCACAGGGAGGGAAACAGGGGCAGGGCAGTGGTGGGTCTAAGGGTGATCATGGTGGCCTTCTCCGTGTGATCTGAGGGATCCCTTAAAGGCCTCCCCTGCCCCAAATATCCCCTCCCCCCCCCATCTGATGTCCTGCCTTTGGAATTCCACCACTTAAGAGAAATTTGGTAGTGGGAGAGGGGGGATGTATTCCATTGCAGGAACCACGAAGCAAAATGCAGACACCGCGGAGAAGGGTGAGGTTCTTACCCTGCTAAGAAGGTTGCCTGGGTCTTGCCTCTCTGCCAGCAGGAGCCTGGCAGTCTGTGGGCACTGGCCCCTGAAGCCGGAGGAGAGGGAGGGACCCTGAAGGGGTCCTAAGGGGATGGAGGGAGAGAGAGGGCCTCTGGGGCTGATTCACTAAGCTCCTTCACTAAGCCCCAGAAGGCGGGGGAGGGGAGGAGGTGCAGGGAAGAGAAAGGGAGGGCACGCACAGGATCTGAATTCTCCAGGAGGGGTGGGGGTGGGAGAGTGGAGGGCAAGAGCCGGGTGCCTCCCTTTGGCTAACAGATTCCTCCGAGGAGCCAACACCGAGAGGGGAGGGAAAGAAGGGCGAGTCAGGCGGGAGGGTGGGGCCGGGATGGGGGGAGAAACTGTAAAACCAACGGGGCGGATTCACAGAAAAATTCCCGAGCCGTGGTGAGGGTAGAGGGTGCTGGGCAGCACCCCAGTGCGCCTGGCCCACGCCCCTCGAGTTGTCCGGCCGGTTCAGACTGGTTCGCTCACCTCTCCCTCCCTGCCACCCCCCTGGCCTGATCCCTGAGAAAGCAGAATCAGGAACGTGGTGTAACCACAGCCGCTCCGCCCCGGCCACAAGCGCTCCGGCCTCCGCGCCCGCCCGCAACCCCCTTCCCCCTAGCGCCCGAGTCCTGGTCCTGCCCGGGCGTCCCCATCCTTGTCCCCGCCCCTCTCTCCCCTCAGCGTCCTTGCACCGCCTCCTCCCCCAGAGCCTTCGCCCTTCCCTGGGGCATCCCGGTGCCCTCAACCCCTCCCCTCCCCAGCCCCTCTCCGGCCCCTCCCCACGCCTCTCCCCTGTCCTCCCTGCGCCCCTCTCTGCGGCCCCAGCCTGTTTCTCCCGGTGTCTCCTCCGCATTCTCACACTGCCCCAGCCCGACCTCCTCACCCGCCCGCCTCGCCTGGAGGCCCGCCTCCCCTGCCCGCGGTTCACACTGGAGAGGCCCGCGCCTGCCCGGCGGGAACTGCACTGACCCGGGAGAGGGACCTGGGGGGTGGGGATTGGGCCCGAGCGCCGCGAGGGGAGAACGCAGAGCCCGACCCCCGCTCCTGCGGCCCCATCCTTCCCTGTCCACCCACCCCCAGGCGAGGCTTCGTGCCAGGGCGCAATGTGGGCCAGGCAGGCAGCCAGCCAGTCTGCAGCTATCAGCTGGGTGGAGGGCAGTGCCAGCTGCAGGCGTCCCAGAATCGCCCAGCCCTGCTTCCCTGACAGCAGCACCTTTCACCTGAACCCCAGAGCCACGGAGAACCAGAGGCCGAGGACCCCAATTCACCTTGAGATCTTGTTAATACAGGGAGGCTCAGGGCTCCACCTTAAAGTCAGAGCTAGACTGAAGCCCAGCTCACGTATTTTCTGGGTGACCTTAGTCAAGTCACTTCTCTATGCTTCAGTTGTTGCATTTGTAAAGTGCAGGTAATAATAGTACCCACCTTATGGTGTGTTGTGAGTTTTGGTGCCTGGCACATCATAGTTGCTTCATAATTTATTATTATTATCTCTCCGGGAGGCGTTTGCTGTTTGCCAGAAGGTAGTATGTATAATCTGTCATTAAAGATCTGTTAAGCACCCATTATGTGCAAGGGAGGTCACTTGGTATGGTACAAGAGTCTTGGAAGTGAGATGTGGGTTTGAATCCCAGCCCTGTCACTGAGTAGCTGTGTGACCTTAAGAAAGTTATCTTTCCTCTCTAAACCATAGTCCCCCAACAGTAAAATACAGTCCTGCACTGCATAACAACGCTTCAGCCAACAATGGACTGCATATACTGTGATCCCATAAAATTAGTACCATATAGCCTGGGCGTGTAATAGGCTATATCATCTAGGTTTGTGTGAATACACTCTATGATGTTTGCACAATGATGAAATCTCCTAATGACGTATTTCTCAGAACATGTCCCCATGGTTAAGCAATGCATGACTATAGTGACAGTAATGCCCACGTTGCACAGCCCTTGCAGAGATTAAATGAGATAATGTAAAGAGAGTGTCTAGGGCAGTTCTCAGCACATAACAGGGGCCTCTCTGTAAGGAGAGGCATGGACAGGGTAAAGAGGGTGGGGATGGAAAGGACAGACTCAGTTTCTGCTACGTGGGAGCTCTGGGGAGGAAAGACATGTGAAAAAAATACTGATAACTCAAGGGGATCCAAACTCAGTGCCAAATGTGAGGCCAGGAGGAAGGGCTGGGGGAGGTGGCATACCCTTAGTGTCCATGAAAACAAATAAACTGCTAAGGGTGGACTCTCAGGTGGGGGATGTTTCTGAATGGGGGCCCCCCAGTCCTCTCCCGCCAGGATCCAGGGGCAACCACTGGGCTCGAGAGGGAGAGCAGTTGCTCTGGGAGGACTGGTATCAGCATCTGCTTTACTGGGGAGGCCCCAAAGACGGCTTGGCCATCTCTCTCCCATCCTGACAGGAGAAAGAGGAATGAAAAGGACAGTTGGAAAATGGGGCCTGAGCAGAATCTCCACCCTTTATAATGACTGTGAATGTGGCTGGATATGGTCACTGTCAATGGCTACAGCTGTGTGACTCTGGAACTGGGTTCCCTCATCTGTAAAATAACAGGGTTGGCTGGATGCTCTCTAGGCCCCCTGAGCTGCAACCCTCCCTCCTTCTTGAAAGCAATACTTGATCTGACTTGTAGGAATGTGGGGGAGAAGCCGCTCTTCCTTGGAGGTGCAGAGCTCAGTCCCATCAAACATCCGTGAACTGGCTTGGAGCCTCTGTAGTGGAGCAGGAATGAGGCGGGGCTCCATTCTGAGACAGGATCCTTGAGGCAGAAGGACCAGCTGTCCCATGGAATATGACTCTGAGCTGGAAGGAGGCTTGCAAGCAGGCGTCCAGCCCTCACAATTATAAACGAGGACACAAAAGCCCAGATAAGTGAAGGGACTTGCCCAAGTTCATGTGTCTCTTCAGGGGCAGAGCCGAAGTTCAGTCCACTGCAGCATAGTGCCTCCGATTAATTTAGTTACAACAACAAAAGACTTCAGGAAGCTGGTGACCAAAGCCAATCACAACCTCTTTGAGTGCCTTTCATGAAAGCAAAATGGAAATGCAGTCTCTTCACTACCAGGTAAGAGAGTGCTTCCAGAAGTGAGGGAGCCATACAAACAGCCCGCACAGCCTCCATCAACACCGTCTGAGGCTGGAGGGGTGGACGGTGGGGCAGTGGGCAGCGGCTCCTGCCCGGGCAGGGGGGATTTGCTCTTGTGATCAGCACTGCAGGCTCCCTGAAGAGAGTCCAAGGACACCGGGCTTGAGTACTAATATGCATTTTTATTCTGCAATAATTTTCATACTGAGTTCAAGAGGCAACAGCTCCAAGTACATAAAACCAAATCAAATTAAATTAATTGATTTTATTGAAACCTGCTGCAGTTGTATTCAAGCCCACAGCCAGGGGCATGACCCTCATGAAATACCAAAGGGGCTTTTGAAATAATTAAATTAACCACACCCTGGGTTATGCACAAGGCCTTGCTCCTGTGCTCAGTGCAGGCATGTTCCCACTTACAGACACAGGCGACACAACCACAAAGTGTGGCATTACTTAGGGAGCAGGAGGCCCAGACTTCCCTTTCTGGGGTGAGCCTTTGTCTGTGCTCTTTCAGCAAACATACACACATGGACGCATGTACACACACACACACACTCACCAACTAGAATTTCCCTCTCTGCCTACCCATGGCCCAGGCCAAGTATTCTCCTCCCCCTCCTCCTTTCCTGACCCCCAGGACCCCTCCAGCTCCTACACTCATGCACTTAGATGATGCACTTTCTTGTTGGCTATTGTTTCATGAGAGACCATCTTGCATCACTAGGCAAAGGATAATAAGCCCCTTGAAGGCAGAGAATGGGCCTCAGCTTTCTCTGGATCTCCCAGGAAGCTCAGCACAGTGCTCTGCATGTAGAAGGAGCTCCAGGCATTTAGTAAGCACATACTATGTGCTAGGCACTATTCAAGGGACTTTACACATATTAACTCATGTAGTCCTCACCACAGCCCGATCCCCAGCCTGCACTGGGATGTTGTTGTCCTTATTTTACAGATGGAGAAACCGAGGCACAGAAAGGTCAGGTCACTGGTCACCAAGGTCACCCAGCTGGTAAAGGGAGCAGAGCTATGTCGCTTCTCATTAATCTTAAACCAAAACAGTTCCATAAACCCTGTTGCTGGTCAAGTGAAGCATCACCCTTTCTGTTTGGAGATATTTCTACAAACAAGTAAGGTCACAAAATCCCAGCATCCCAGGTGGAAGGGGCTCTCACAAACCCCTCATTTCACAGAAGAGGACATTTGCAGACCAACAAGGGGAAGGTTCTTGTGCCAGGTCACATAGCAATTCAGAGGAGAGAGCACCCTGTCTCCTGTTGGCCCCCAGCTCTGAACTGGTGTGCCTAGAGCAAAAAGTTACCCGTTGTTCCAGTTACTCATGTCTGGAGGCTAACGCTCCCAAATAGGCTGTCCTTTAGAGAGGACGGAGAGTGTCCAGGGCTGGGCATGAGGGGTGGACGGTGGGGACGCCCTGTGGAGCTGCCCATTTTCTGTGGCCTTGTGCATATTCCGGGAAGAAAACCACGGCAGAGTGAGGGGACCTGGCCTTTCAGGGATCGAACTCCCAAACCATAGCCTCATCAGGACCTGCTCCAGTCTTGCCTTAACCTGCCAGGACACCCAGGGGAACAGCCTGCTGCTCTATCCCTGTTGCACAATGAGCTTTCCAACCCCCGCCCCCACCAGCCCTCTCCCGCGTACACATTCCTCTCACTACCCTCAAGATTCACTTCAAAACAGAGCCCTGCATGCCAGCCAGCATGGATCCTCTCCCTAACTCTGTGAGCTTGAGCTCCTTAATAATAACGAGGAACGCAATCATCGTGGCCAGGAAAGCTACTCCTCGCAGAGTTTTTATTGCTCCGTGCCAGGCACACATAGGCCATTCTATCCAATCCTCACCACAACCTCATTGTACAGGTGAGGAAACAGGTAAAGGAGGTGAGTAGCTTGCCCAAGGACACTAAGCTAGTACCTGGTAGGGCCTGGGTTCAAAGCCGGGTCTACACATACCTGTCTAGTACATCTGCAGAATACACTGTTCCCATATTTTTGGGCTGATACTCTTTGATCGCCTCTTTGAATGAGAATAATTTTTTTAAATTGTGGTAAAATATCACCATAAAATAAAAGTTAGTATTTTGACCATTTGAATGTGCAATTCAGTGGCATTAAATATATTCACAATGTTGTGCAACCATCACCACTATTTCAAACATTTTTTCATCAACCCAAGCAAAAACTCTGTAACCATTAAGCAATAATTTCCTAATTTCCCCCTCCCCCCAACCCCTGGTAACCTCTAATCTACTTTCTGTCTCTGTGAATTTGCCTAATCTAGATATTTCATGTAAGTGGGATCATACATGTGTCCTTTGTCTGCAAAGCCAGTTCTCTTAAATACTAAGCTGGACTCTTCGACTTACTGGGCCCTCGGTTTCTCACCTGCCAAAAGGACACTATGATCTGTGGCCTGCCTCCTTCACTGGGATATTGTACAGGTGTGATTTCCGGCATGGGGGATGGGATGTCATCACGTGGAGGGCCAGTCTTGTGGAAGCTCCGTGTCCCTGGCTACTAAAGGCAGAAGGGCCTCGTTCAGTTCTTAGCGTCACCAAGAGGAGCAACGAAGCAGCATATTAGGGGAAAAGAAAGAGGATTCTCTAGCAGGTAGAAAAGAGGGGACTCCAATGGGGCAGGGGTGCTGCACTGTGACAGGTGGCCAAGGGCAGGCCTCGGATGGATCATATGGAGCACTGCACCCCTGGGGAGAAACTGCGTGCCCCCCCCAATTCTGTGCCCACAGAGGCTTCAGCTCTCTCCCTGTCTCCTCCCCACCATCTGCCCCTCCCTGTGGTTCCAGCCAGGCAGCCTCCTTCAAACCCTGAGGCATTTCTCATGCAGCCCCTTTTGTGCTCTGTCTGCCAATGCCCCTGCTCCTCCAGAAGCATTCCCGATCCTCTAGGTCCTTTCCAATCTACATCACGTGATCTACCACGTGTGTGTGTGTGTGTGTGTGTGTGTGTGTGTGTGTGTGTGTGTGTGTTGGGGGAGGACCACACTGTCTTTCAGGATGCAGGCACAATGGAAAGGGCTCTGCATTTGAGTCTTGGTGCTGCCCTGCTGTTTTCCAGCTGACCTAGGACACACAGGTCAACCACTCTGAGCCTCAGATGCTTCATCTGTAAAACAAGTGAAAATACCTACTGCCTGGGATTGTTGTAAGGATGAGAAGGAATGCCTGTCTGTGACCTGCAGACTGGGGTGTGGGGCAGAAGCTACACAAAGACACAGGATACAACATGGCAGATCTTTCTGATGCTCAATTTTACTCAACTATTTGGGGAAAATGCATTCCTTTTATATTTAAAAAAATAGAGATGATTATGGAGAATGAAAAACTTGCATTGCTTCTAAAAGACAAAACATGCAACTTCCAGGGCATTTCTTGCTTTCTGGGAGCCACGTTAGTGATTCTCTTGGAATCACAGTACGCATTGCACACTTTATTTAGAGGGTGCTTCTGGGACGAGCCGGTGAGGACATGGGAAGGTCAAGTGCCTGGCACGTGGCAGACACTCAATAAAGGGTAGCTGTGGCATTTCCCCAGTTGTCGTGAGGGGAGGAGTTTAAAGCAAGGGCACTGTTTGAGTGGCCTAGTTGACAAACGCTCTGATTGGTATCGTCTCCTGATCTCCCTTGGGAGAGGCAGAGCGCTGGAGTGGGAGGCACGTGGGTCTGGAGGACCAGGAGACTTTTTGTCTCTGCTCTGCCATCACAAGCTGGATGTGTGTCCTTGGATGCATTGCTTAACCTCTCTGAGCCTGGGTTTACTCACCCACAAAATGAAAACAAACGTCCTAACAACGGCTTCCTCTCGGGCTGTGTGCAGATAACATCAGAGCGTGCTGGCAGAAACAGAGCCAAGGATAAGCAGCATCCACATGCTCCTTGAACGTCACTGCAGCTCGGGGAGGCAAGTCGGGTGGGTAAAGCACTTGTGAACAGTGACCAGGGCCCTGAGTGTAAGGTGCTGTTACCACAGCCCTGCGAGGCAGACAGGGCAGGGGCCATGCTGACCGCTCCAGAGATGAGTACCAGGAGGCCAAGCCCCAGTGGAGCTGGGCCTGGAGCCCACTCTGCCTCCCAGTGGGGGCTCAGTCCACTCCACCAGGCTCTCTCAATAGCCAGCGCTGCCCAAAGATGAAAGAGGGGGCCTTGGTAGGCCACGAGCTCCCTGTCACCCGGATGTGCAGTCAGAGGTTGGCAAAGGTGGGAGAATGGAAGCCAAGCCCCGGGGATGAGCCAATCAACTGATCTTTGAAGGATCTCTTTGAGTTCCTGAGGTTCTGGGATTCACTTGGCTATCAGACTGGGAGGGGCTGCTGCGGGTTCCGAATTTATATTTGCTATGCTTGCTTATTGCACTTTACTTGTTTCTTTTCTGCAGAGCCTTGTCCAGAACATAGTACCCAGTAGGCTCTCAATAAATACTTGGTGATGGTTTTGTTGAACGGCCCTGGAAGCTGTTGTCTACACTAGAACAAACCCTTTGGGGCTCAGTCAGTGAGGCCACCAACCCTTCTCAGCACCTCCTGCATACTGAGCGAGGAGGTGGCTGGGCAGTGTTGTCCTTACTGAATGGGAGGGAAGCCCTCGATGCTATGTTCCCACTCCTGGCCCCAATCCCTGCTTGGCCTTGCCTCTCTCTGGCCCGCTGAACCCCATTCCACCCTTCCACCAGAGCTGTCTGTGTCCACTCTCTGCACAGTGGCCATCCGGAGGTAGCCCTGTGTCCGGTCCCTCGTTGGCCAGAGTCAAAGTCCAGACCCTTCCTCCACCCTCTCAGGTCTCTCGCCCACTCCACTTTGAAAACTTCTCATGGACGAGTGATCTCCAGGCCACAGCCGCACACCCTCCCTAGCTCCCCCTCCCAGTGCGGGCTGCCCCTCCCATGGGCTCCAGCCTACCTACTTCCTCTGCCCTTTTCACCCTTTGGCCCCAGAACCAGCTATTCTGAGCCTTTGGCCCAGCTCCTTCCCCCTGCCAGCTGCTCCCTCACTGGAGCCTCCATTTCTTGCCTCTTCTCTTTGGAGTTGACTATTACTCAGCCCTGCCAAAAAAAAAAAAATGCACCCTGAAAGCATGTGGCACTATGATATGGGAACACCAAAGGCAGCAAGACTCAGCACAGACCTAATGCTTGACTTACCTATTTGGAAATGTCAAATATAGGCCACTGCATTGCTAGGGGGGGTGTGTGTATGTGTGTGTGCTCTAAAAGACTCTGGGTCCTTCCAAGAAGCTTTTCAAAGCAGTCTTTCTCCCCCTTGCCAGAAACAATGAATTAGTAAAGATGAGCCCCAACAGGATTAATAGTCCTTTTCTGGTTACTTTTCCTTCTTGCTTCTTTTACAACACAGCAGCCACTAGATTTCAAGGTTTCCGTGAGAAGATGCTAGGGCAATTACTGCAGATCTTATAAAATTACACCAAATGGTGTGTTTGAAAAGATAATTTTCTGTATTCGGCTCTGTTAAAAGTTTTCCATAAAAGCAGCAACAGGCAGATAAAGGTGCCCGCCCACATAAAACAGTCTTAATACATTTTCAGATCCCTTTCAGAATGGGGGGGGGGGGAGGACAGGGCTGCAAAAAGGGAAAATAGGTCCCCATGCCTTGATTTGGCCTTGGTGACCGGGAAAACACATTCAGAGGGCACCACAGTCGATATTGGATTCACTGAGCTTATCAGCGAGGCCTCAACCTGTGGGGAGCCAGGGGCAGAGCCTACCACAGAACCTGGGGTGCTGTGTGAGGTGTCCAGAATGAGGGCTGGGCTGGTCAACAGCTGTTCTGGGCCTCCTGGTCAGAGGCTCCTTGCAAAAAAGCCTTCGGAAAATGTTTGCTTGCTGCAAGAAAACCTTCCTGGATCCCGAAGCTCTAGTAAATTTGTTTTTGACAAATACATAGTCAATGTGCAGGTTTTCCTAAACATGACATAAAACCCACAAGCCATAAAAGAAAAAAACGTAATGGATTTGATTAAATAAAAGTTAAAAACTTTTATATGACAAAGATACTAGATTCCAAGTTAAAAGTCAACAGACTGGGAGAAACTGTTTGCATTACGTGCAACAGACATAGGTTTATACCTATATTATATAAAGAGTTCCTATAAATCAATAAGGAGAAACATGAAGTGTAAATGTCCACTAAAATTATTTAAACTGCTCAATCTCACTAATGATTTTTTTAAAATATAAAAATCAACTGTTAGGTGCTTATGAAGAATGAGGGGGCAGACAAGGTGCTTATGAAGAATGAGGGGGCAGACAGATTAGAGGAAGGGCACTACATTAAAGAGATAGAAGACCTGAAATCTAGCCATTTGTCCCATGAGACCTCAGGCAAATCATTTTCTCTGTTTGGGACAGTTGTCTAGTTGATATTTCAGTGGAAGTTGCATAAAGAATAGTATTTATCAGCCTTGTGTTCTTTGCATCAAGGGTAAAAATGGCTTCTTCTAAACTCCCCCTTCTCTGAGCTCCAGAATGTTTATCACACCCTCCTCATGACCCTCTCCACTCGGAAAGATTAGAAACAGAAGTTTTCCTGGGCCCACTTCCCAGCTGTGGAATCTGAGAGCATGGAAGGAAAGTGGCTGAGCTAAGACCCCCCGACAGCCCTTGGTGAGTGTTACAACTGGTCCAGGGCTCTTGTCTTGTCTCCGTGGGGGTCTCTCTGTGCCACAGGGTCTGCCGGCCAGATAGCTGCATGGGGATGGGGGGAGGAGACAAGCAAGGGTTAGACGGTAGGACAGTGAGGCGTAAGGAAAGAACACAGACTGGGTAGTCCAGCGGCTTTGGGTTCAAATCTCAACTCTACCACCTCCCAGCTGTATGCTGCTGAGCATATCATTCCACCTCTTCGAGTCTCAGGTTCCTCTTCCATGACTTGGGCACAATGCTCCCCACTCCCCAGGCTCCTTTCTCTGCCATTATCTGTACCACCCAACTGGACATGTTTCAGAAACAGACTTGCCTCGTCCTTACTTAACTGTTGGTTTCGGCCCCCCAAACTAGATCGCATGACTTCCTGGCTGGAGCTGTGTCTCTCGAGGGGCAGGGACCCCAGAGCTCTGAGGGTGCTGGACTAAGGCCAGGGCCTGTCATGGTCACTTTGGAACTTCCAGCACCTGGCACATTGCCTCGCATATGGAAGGCACAAAATAATATCTGTAGAATGAATGAGCTGTATGGACGAGGGTAGCCCAGGGTCAGAAAGGTGCAGTGGGATCCTAAGGGCTGTACAACTTGTTAATCACCTGGAGAGGGCTTGAAATCTTCTTTCTTTGTTACGGGCGAGTGGAGAGGGGAACATATAGCCAATTATATTGGCTCCTAAAGTCTCATGTTTGCCCGGAAAGCCCCATTTTACACCTGGTTTCCTTATAATTATAATAATGCCCACTTTTACTCTGCAAAGTGTCCCATTCTGGGTGATGAGTTGTCTGTTCTCCGTGTTATGAGGGAGAGGGGAGAGAAGGACTCTGTGTTTCCCTGACTCCATCGACTCCCCCACCCTACATTTCTCTTAACTTGTCAGAAATGCAATTAAAATGTCATCCCATTATCTGGCCATTGAAAGCCCCATTTGAACTGCGCTCATCCCAAAGGCAACCTGCCCCCAGCAAAACCCACGAGAACCCAGGTCAGCCCTTGAGGGGGCTCTCACAGCCTGCACATGGGGTGATGGGGCTCCTTGCTGCTTAACCGCCCTCCACTGTGCCACCGGTGAGGGGGGTCCCAAGGTGCTGCTTGTGCTGGGTCTGTGCCGAAGCAGCCCCCCTCCCCTTGGCTAAGTAGCATCTAGCCTTCCCATTCTGCAGGGGGCAAGTGGGCCTGTCACAGACGGACAGGGTTCCATTCACCACAGCTCCCAGCAGTCTCTTCAGAGGACAGGCAAGCTAAGATGAGAGCTGGGATTCCTGGGGTCTATCCATCTGGAGAAATGTTGGGTTGCAGAGAGGCAGAGAGGCATCAGGAACCAAGAGAAACATTCCCCCTGGGAGAGCACACCAAACCACAGGACAACCCTAGAGCTGGGCATTTTCAGATACGTCCAGGTTCCTGTGGCTTGGCTGTTGGATTTGGGGGATGGGGCTGGTCCTCGGCCTCCTGCTGGTCCCCAGTCTTTCAGAGATGACCAGGAGGAGAAGAAGATCATTAACACCTTGGCAAAGTAATGGAGTACTTGGGAGAGCCCCCTACACATCTATGACTCCTTCAAGGCCTGGCTCCTCAGGTGCCTCTCCCATAGCCTTCCTTAGTTACCTCACCTCCCCTGGGCTCACCCCATCCTCCATGCCCATCCTCCCTGTACGTCCCGGACAGATGACAGATGACAGAAGATTCACTTGTGTGTGGCTGCAGAGGCCTGCTGTGGTTGCTCCCCCAGCATGTCATGGGGGTATGGTGCTTCCCCCTGCACCATGGCCCATCCCTCACCCCCAACCAGGGCAGGAACCCTTCACTTTCTGATCACACAGGGGGTGTTCCCTGGGCTCTACACACACCCCACACTCAACTGGCACTTGCCAACCACCCAACTGAGAGTGGGGCCTTAGAGCCTGCGGTTGGCAGGTCCGACCCTGCTGGGCCTGGGCTCAGAAGCTCTCTTGGCAGCAGTTGAAGATGGCTCAGCGTCTCACTTGCTCTCCCCTGGCCCTGCCTGCACCTGTGAACCCTGGCCCTCCAGGGCTCCCAGGCCTGGCTCTTAAAGCAGGACAAAGCAGGTCTTCTGGCTTCTTCCCCAGACTGACCGACACGTAGTTTCCTGAAAGGAGGAACCCAGGTCTGCTTTGGCATCTCACCCCCTCCTAGAGAGCAAGGGATGTGATACATCAAGAGCTCTTTGAGATCAGGAACCCAGCCCTCCGTTTCTTTTGAATTCCCCTCTCCCTCCCTGCCCTCACTTCCCCCACCTAGGCCAGGCCTCTACTGTTTGAGGAATATGCCAGAAACCATCCATCACCAAATTCTGGGAGCTGATCTCAGCAACTGTATGGTTGGAAAGGACCTGGAAAACCCACTGTCCCCATGATGGGAATGACTGCCAGCAATTTCAGGGCAGGGATGCTGTATCCATCACTCTGGCACCAGCCCCTGCACAACCTGGACAGAGTGGGCTCTCAACATCAGCTTGCAAAACTGCACTCAAGTCTTAGCTTGTTGCTCTCTGGCTGTCCTGCAGCCTCACACAGAGTAGGCACACGGTTAAGTGTCTGTGAATGGATGGACATGTGCCTACTGGGAATCAGGTTCTGTGCTGGGTACTCTACCTACTTTATCTGGTGCAATGGCCTGCAAGGCAGATATGATCATCCCACTTAATGGATGAGAAAATAGAGGCTCAGACAGGTTAAGTGGCTTCCTGCGAGGTCACAGGCCAGGGTTCAAGCTTAATCCTTCCTGTCTCTAAAGACTGTGGTCTTTCCATTTGCACTGCAACAACTCAGTCAAGTCTGATGGCTCCATTTACGCCCACTGTCCACAATGCTCTGCGCTCAGCATTTGGGGGGATTCAAACCTGAACGAGAAGTAGCCCCGGCTCTCAGGTAGTTCGTACTAAAAGGGGCAGACAGTCTTGTTCACAACTCCCTGAGACAGACATGGCAAGGCCTGTCCAAGAAGCTGAAATCTCTTGAGCAGGCTGCAGGCAGGAAGTTCATCCTGACCGGAGTTGGGAAAGGCACCCTGGACGAGGTCACATTGGGTTGGGCCACAAAGGACAGACAGGCTTCAAACCATGGACAGAGGTTGGAGAAGCTTTAAAGCTGGATTTTCAGCAGCCCCTGCTTGGAAGATGAGTCTGGGGTCGGGGCTTCCCAGCACCACTTAAATATCACGATGCAGGTCATCGGGGTGGCCACTTACACCAGCCTGGCAGAGCTGGAGAGGAGAGGCCCTGCTGGTGTGAGAGGTGGAAGTCGGGAGCCAGCATCTGCCTGCCCTCCCTCCTCAAATGTGGTTTGGAAGATTTAGCCAACCTCCTGGCCTCAATCAGCAGGAGCCAGGGGGAGAGGCAGATAAGCGAGCTCTGAAGGACAAGCTCCAGCCGCAGGGCTGCAGACTTAGTGTTTTTCCCACACACTTGATTGACGGGACACATGGGGTCACAGGGAATGGCCTTCACTGGGCCCACTGTTGATGCTGGGAAGAGGAGGGGAATGACCGGCCTGGGTCCTTTGGTGGCCTCTCTCTCAGGAATGTGAGCTGTGGGTGGAGAGGGCAGTGGGGCTTGCTGCTCTCTCCCTGGCCTGTCTGCTGCCTCCTTCTAGCTTTCTGCTTTTTCTCCTTCCAGGTCAGCACAGTTCAGGAAGGAAGCACTCAGGAGGCTGTGGGGAGGGCCTCTGGCAGAGGCGCATAGGCACATGTGCTCTCTAGGGCTGGGGGCGGGGGGCAGAGTGTGGGGTGGGAGTGAGCATCCATATCTCTCTTGAGAGGGCGCATGGAAGCACAAACATTAACTTACTGTGAGCCACAAATGCGCTGTGAGACCCCTCCTGGGCCTCAGTTTCCATTTCTGTAAAATGGACACCCTGGAGCTGCTTCCATTCTCATCCTTGAACAGTGCCACCTTCCTCTTCCCACGGTGAGGGGACAGTTAGTTTACTTCAAGTTTTGTTTGTTACAGTTTTCTACTCCTACATTGTTATTTGAACAGTCCCCCTGTTCAAGGGCGTTAGACTTGAAACCTGATTAAAGGAAATCAGTAGATCCCCTCCAAGTACAGGAAAGGAAGGTTTATTGAGCTTCCACTCTGGGCCAGGCCCTATGCCAACAGAAAATGCTGACGTTGATTATCTTATTTCATCTTGATATCAGCATTGGGAAGGGACCGTTCTCATCCTGCTTTCCACCAGTTTGACAGAATTTCTTAAATTTCCTAAAGTCCTGCGGTGGTTCGCCACCACCTCCAGGGTGAAATCCAGACTCCTCCCCACTCCACCTTTCCAATGGCACCCCACTCCCTGCCGCGGCCAGTCCCCTGATGGACAGAAGTGCTTCTCCCACACGCTCAGGCAGGGCCGATGATACTTCCTGCCCCATTCATTTACCTTCCACCTTTCCTCAAGCCCCTGTTCAAGTCTTGCTTCTCTCCAGAGAAGGGCCGGGACTGGGGGAGGCAAGTGAGGTGCCCAAGGAGTAAAATTTAAGGAGGGCTCACTCCCAGATGCCAGCCCTGAACTTGCACGACCCTGAGAGTGAGGCCTCCTTAAATTTTGCCCCACGTGCCTCACTTGCCCCTGCCCCAGCCCAGCCCTAAGGACCTGTCCCTTCTCTGAAGTTCCCACAGCACCCCCGGTGGGTCCCATCACTGGACTGTGTCACGGGGGCCAGATTTGATTCCTTGCATGAGTGTTCATCATTGCAGGGCAGAGACCACTTTCCCTTTGTCCCATCCTAAAACCAACGGGGTGCAGGGTTTCACACCTCCAACCTTTGAACTTGCTCCCTCTCTGCCCTCTTCTGCCCTCTGCCCCATCTGCCTGGGAACTCCAATTCATCTTTTAGAATCTATCTAAAAATGATGGTTTATCTTTTCAATGAAATATTATATAGCCATTAAAAATTATGTTTCCACATGAATTCTTCTGTAACCTGGGTCTAAGAAAAGGCTTTCAGGGCACAGCGGTTTAGTTCGCTCTTGGCAGCCCGGATTCACGAGTTCAGATCCTGGGCGCCCGCGGATGCACAGCTAGTCAGCCACGCCGTGGCGGCGTCCCATATAAAGTGGAGGAAGACGGGCACAGATGTTAGCCCAGGGCCAGTCTTCCTCAGCAAAAAGGGGAGGATTGGAAATGGATGTTAGCTCAGGGCTGGTCTTCCCCACACACAAAAAATAAATAAATAAATAAAAATAATAAAAAAAAAAAAGAAAAGGCTTTCTATGACTGAAAATCCAGAGGCAATAAAAGATTGATGAATTTGATTATATAAAAATTCAAATATTAAATAGTAAACACCATAAGTAAAATCAAAGGTAAAGATAAACTGGGAGAAAATATTTGCCACATATATCGTAAATAAAGGGTTAATATCACTAGCATATTTTAAAAACTCTTAAAAATTGAGAGACAAAGAACAAAAAAAAAATAGAAAAGTGGACAACAGAACGGACAATTCACAAGAGGAATATAAAAGTTATCTTTAAACATATGAAAAAATGTTTCAACTTTACTCATAATAAGAGAAATGCAAATTAAAACTACACTGAGACACTATTTCATACTCATGCAATTGGCAAAAATTCCAGAACTTGCCAGTACCTTCTGTTGGCAAGGTTGTGAGAAAACAGATGGGAATACCAACTGGCATGACCTATGGAGGGGTATCTGGAAATACCTAACAAAACTACATACAATTTACTCTTCAACCCAGTTATCCCATTCCTAGAAATTTACCCTGAAGGTACACTTCCAAGCATATGAAACACATATGCACAAGCATTGCAGCATTATTTGTAATCATAACGTATGGGAAACCATCTAAATGGTCATACGTAGGAGAGTGGTTGAATGGGATGCACACACGTGGAGTACTATGCAGTTGTGAAAAAGAATGAGGAAGATGTCTATGAACTGGTATGGAGCATTTTCCAGGAGATATTATTGACTTCATAAAGCAAAGTTAAAAAAAGGCATATATAATATGCTATCTTTTGTGTAAAAAAGAAGGGAAAATTTAAAAACATATATAAAAATGTGCTTATCTTTACAAAAAGCAATGGAAGTGTAAGCATAGAACAATTAAGTTGGTACCTACAAGGGAGGGATGGGGAGGAAGAAATACAGGAGAGGGTGACACATCTCTTAGTATACCATTTTGTACAGTTCTCACTGTTGAAAGTATTAATATTCTACATTGTTAAAAAATAAAATTACATCAATAAGAATGGGAAGGAAAAAAAAATCCTGAAACTGAAAACAAACTGAAAAAAATGAACCTAACTGTATTTCAAATAAATACTATAACCACACTGAAGGGCAAGAAAAGAAAGAAGGAAGGAAGGAAGGACAGATCCAAGTTAGGTATGGACACAGCTGGGTGGGTTGGGGGTGCGGGGAAGGTTTGTTGATGGTAGTGGTATGAGTGAAGCAGTTTTGACACTGTTTTGTATGTAATATGGAATTAAGCAAATGAGTGAATATGTTGATGGTTGTGAGAGCCTGAGTTTTCACTGTGGAAGAAGGACATATAAATAAGGAATAGGGGAAGACAAGAAGCAATCCTGTGGAGGAGGATTGGAATTGGAGGTATCAGTGTGGACTCATGATTTCTAACATATGACTATGTAAGTGTATATGCATATTTATGTGCATGTGTACATACATGGAGAGGTATGTATGACAGATAGGTGTATGCATGTGTATATATACATGCATGCATTTCCTAGTTCTGACCCCTGAAAGCCAAGAAGCAAAGACACCCAGCAGCAATGAGCACACCCAGAGCCCAGATCTTGGTCTCTAACTCCACTGCCAACTAAAAGGAAGCAGGCTCCTCAGAGAGATGACTGGCTGCAGGGCTAGTGCAGGGCCAGTACTAAGATGAGCCTGAAGCCTCTTGCTATGCCAGAAAGTAAGACAGTGCTCCCAGATAGGGGTGGTGGAGCATCAAAATATCACAGGAGTCAGCCTGTCAGGGCTCCGACACGTCACATCTGGGGCAATTAAAGCACTAGAATAATTAAGTACAGTGAGGATTAATAAACTCTTGGAAAAACAGAAATTCATCAGTCCATACAGATAACAGACAAATACGTTTTACTGCTCACAAGAGTCCATGTAGACTGTGTACAGTACAAATACATTCTACTGCTACAGTAGGATGCCAAGGGCCGATGGGTAAATATGGAGGTAATGATGGAAAAGCATCGCTTTGCAACCATCCTGTTAATGACTGGATCAGGCAAGAGCCATCAATGGATATTACCCCTAGGGGGGAATCGATGAGGAGCAGGGTGTACTGACATGATTTAAAGTGTCTCCCCATCGACTGCTTACTAATTACAAAGGATAGAAAAGACAGTTATCATATAGTGGAGACATTGTCAGTACCTTGACTGGGAGACCAGAATTAACATCCCCAAAGAGGACCAGGGAGTGCCTCCACAGGGGACCGTCTGAGAGGCTGCCTGGGCAGGATCCTGGCCAAGAACACATAACCCGGATCTAACGGCAACGAAACGTCAGATAAACCCCAACGAGGAACATCTATTACAAATAAGAAGGGGCATCTGTAGGGGCCGCCCGGTGGCGCAGCGGTTTAGTCCGCGCTTGGCAGCCCGGGGTTCGCCGGTTCGGATCCCGGGTGCCCGCCGACGCACTGCCTGTCAGCCATGCCGTGGCGGCGTCCCATATAAAGTGGAGGAAGATGGGCACGGATGTTAGCCCAGGGCCAGTCTTCCTCAGCAAAAAGAGGAGGATTAGCAACGGATGTTAGCTCAGGGCTGGTCTTCCTCACCAAAAAAAAAAAAAAAAAAAAAAAAAAAAGAAGGGGCATCTGTATTCTTCAAAAGTGTCAAAGTGATAAAAGACAAAGAAAGCCTGTGAAAATGTTCCAGATTAAAGGAGGCCAAAGAGACATGACAACTAAATGGAGCACCTGACTGGAGACGGAGCCGCTGTTGGAGGGGACATGCTGTAAGACATCAGGCGGTCGACTGAGGAAATTGGAATACACCTGGTAGACTGGTAAGTTACGTGAAAGTGTGTATCAATGTTACATGTATTGATCAACCATACTATGACTATGTCGGAGAATACATAGAAAACACCTACTAAAGTATTCAGGGGTCACACCCTCAAATGGTTCAGACAAAATGTGTGTGTGTGTGTGTGTGTGTGTGTGTGTGTGTAAATGACAGAGCACAAATGATAAAGGAAAAGGGGTAAAATTTTAACAACGGATGAGTCTAGGATATAAGGATATAAGGGTCTTCTTTGTATTATTTTTATTTTTGAAGTTTTTCTTTAATTTGAAATTAGCTCCAAATAAAATAATTTTAAATGCATGTTCCAACATTTGATGATGTTCCCTTCTCTGCAGGTGCGGACTCTCTTGGCCAGGGGACCCCAGCAGGCGGCCAGGCCCCGGACAGTTCCGAAATCAAGCCATTTGGGTTCAGTGTGGCCTGGAGCCAGTGACTTTCCTCTCTGTGTCTCTGCTCCTCCTCTGCAGGGCAATACCCACCTCATGGGCTGCTGGACAATTAAAACAGGCGATGCTGGCAAGTGCGTAGCTCAGGCGGGGCTGTAGAAAGGGCTGGTGCTTCTCGGCATGCTTTTCATCAGCATAAAGCCCTGCAGGGTGCCGAGCGGAGAGTGGCCTGCGGTTCCAAGAGCCACAGGTGGCCTCCAGCAGGACTGTGAACCCAGGACAAGCCAACTGTCCCAGGCTAGCTGCAGGCGGGCTGAGCTCAGCGCCCTTTTGCTCCAGGCCCTGATCCAGGCTTTTCCTCACCTACAAAGTCCTTTCCTTTCGACTTGCACCCTCCTTGAAGGCCCACTCCCAGTGGCTCCCTGGGCACCTGGCTAGAGCTGCTCCAGTGCCTGCCTTCAGCTCCTTCCCCTGGTGAGGGATCAGATGTGGCACTTCAGTGTGGATTTGCTATGGCCCCAGCTCTCCTCTCCCAGAGGAACCCTTTTCGACAGTATTGTTCTAGTAAAAAGAGCTGTGATCTCTGGAGAAGGCCAGGAAGGGGACATGTTTCTTTGCGCAAGGGACTCTCTCGGAGGCTCTGAAATTGGCCTTCAGATCAGGCCTGCCCTGATGAGGACACTGGGCCTCCTCCTCTGCCTTCTGTCCCCCCGGTCATTTGGGGAAGAGACACTGTACCACTGTCTCCATTTGCCCCTCCAGGCCCACTCCCCAGCCTCTCCACTCAGCTCTGTGCCTGGGAGGCTGACCCCTACAGAACACAGCAATGGGCTCCTTGCCCTCTGCCCTCCTTCCTGTTGGCCCAGCCAAGGGGACCCTAGGGGGAGACTGGAGGGAGGGAGAGAGGGAGGTTGGGTGGTTAATGCCTTGTCTCCTGATCTTCAGAGGCGCCTCAGGTCACAGCCCATGTAGGGTGGCCCCCTCATTGTCTCTGCCTTCAGCACCCCCAGTGTCAGTAGCCTTGGGATATTGCCCTGGGTCACTGCCCTGGGTCCTGTGGGTTCCCTGCACTGGCCGTTGGACTCAACTCTCTTCAAATCGCCCACTTTGAGTGTACCACCTGTTTCCTGCCTCACACAGACACCTGTGGAGGGAGGCAATTCTCCCCTCAAAATGTGTTTGGTATTTGTCTGCCCGGGAGGCTGTACTACCATGCTCCGTGAGGGGACCCACCACAAAGCCATTCACACAGCAGAACAAAAGCCAGAGCCGCCACTCGGGCCTCCTCCCGAGGCTCGCTGCTTCCTGTTCCAACTTTATTTCATCTTTTCATAAGTTACTGTTAACTGAGAAGCATTACAAGAAGGGAATTAAAAGACAGAAAAGTTGGTGGGGAAATGCCTTTTTTTTTTTTTTGGTTCAAATCTTTTGTTATCAACTCTTTAGGAGCCCGATTCAGCTAGAGGAACATGTGGCAGAACACGTTCTTCAAAATTAGTTCCAAGAGACACTCGGGGCTCTTTATTATTCATTCTGTTAAAATCAAAATATTAGCTAATGCCTCTCGCATCGTCAGAGCGGGTCTGGCAACTTCTCTGATGTATTGTCCCACTTGAAAGTGAAAAAGACAGCCTTTCATGAGGAGGCCTCTGTCAAGTCCCTCTGGTCTCCCGCTCACACGGCGACAGAGGAACCCTGATCTGCTGTGTCGGAGACACTTGCAGGCCCAGGACAAAGCCGTGGCTCATGCGTCAGGGCCCGGGGGGCGAGGCTGCCTCTTCCGTGGCCCCACCCTGAGCTGGAGCTCCCCCACCCCCAAGGAGCCCAGGTGGCTTCCAGTGGAGCGGGAAGCCCCCCCGACGCTGGTCCCAGGAGTGTGGTTTCCCACATCCAGAGCCAGAACTGATTTGGAAGGAGGTGAAGGGGGTGATGACTCAGGGACCCTGAGGCTTTGAAATCAAAACTGCTTTGCATGTTTTCTTGGATCCCGACTGCTGCCTTCATCTCTGGAAGGAATACCATGACGCAAATAACCCCATTGCTCCAGCAGGAACAAACAAATCTGGCTTTTGGCACTGTGACTCCAGAGTCACCCAGAGGTGTCATGGTGGCATTTCTAATCGGGCCCCTAGGAAGACAGTGAGGTTCTTAGCTCAGTGGAGGCTCATGGTCCTTGAGGACCGTGGGTGGGACCAGAGCCCCCAGCTGATAAGGGTTGGCTAAGTAAGCTCTGGGCCTGGTGGCTAAGGTTGCAGAGTGGACGAAGCATGTCCCTCGGGGGGCTTCCAGACAGCTGGGGAGCGAGGGAGACTACACAAGGCCAGTGTGGCAGTTGTCCGGAGTCAGAGGAGGCAGAGACCCCTGGAGGCTGAGTGGATCAAGGAGGGCTTCCTGGAGGGGCTGGGATTCAGCAGATGGTTAAGCACCGGAAAGGGGTGAGGAGAGGGAAGGGCAAGGAGGAACGTGAGTGAAAAGCTCAGAGGCTGCGTGGGAGGGAGGGGGCAGGAAGTGGTCAGAGGCCAGGCTGGAAGGACCTTGACTATAAATGAAGATGTTTCTTCTTTCTTTCTTCCTTTTGTTTCCTTGAGCAATCCTAAACTCACTATTAATCTCCCAAGACCTATCTTGTTGATAAATGTTGATTTCCCCTGCACACCTGTTCATGTTTCTGATGGAAATTTATTATAAAATCACTCCATTCGGTGAGTGATTACCATGGTAATCGGGCACGCTCACCGACAGGCCAGCACTCCTCTTGAAAACAAGATTCTGAAGATACGGGCTTTCATTTCACTTGTGTCGTGTGCCTGGGGAGGGGGGAGTGAAGCAGGCGTGGGGCGGGGTGTGGGGGATGGTTTCCTTCTCTGGGGAAGTCTTGGCAGACAGCACAGCCCCGAGGGCCAGGAGGGCCCTGCAGGAAGATGGGGAATGGGTCACACAGGGGCCAAATAAATGGGGGGCAAGTCCTGGATATCTTGGTGCTCTGCAATGTGCATACAGCTGGGGACAGCTTTGCAGAACCCCATGCAAAGAAAGATCTGAGCTACCAGGTGCCCACAATCAGGAACCTTGGCTAGAATATCATTCAACCTCCCCCCTCTACTGCAGGAACCACTTCTATTCCTCCTGGAACATCACAAAGATGTTATTATTATTATTATTGCTTCTACCTATCACAGGATTATAGTTTAAGGTCTGGTGAAAGCCTCAGATGTAAGAACTGTATTATTTAGTCCTGATACAGTCTGCTTTAAGTTTTCAAGTGCTCCGACCAGACTGCTTACCTTCCAATCCCAGCTCCACCACTTACTGGCTGTGTGACCTTAGGCAACTTATTTAACCTCTCTGTTCCTTCCCACTCATAGAAGGCAGATAATACAAATTTCTAACACCTAGGCTTGTTGTGAGGATTAAGTGAGTTAATCAAGTAAAATGGTTAGAACATGCCTGTCACAGAGCAAACACTCAAAAATGTTCCGGATATAGCAGAGCCTCCCCTCTCAGTGGATGGGGTGTGCAACCAGCATCCTGGACTTTGCACAAACATTGCCTGGGTTGGAACCCAGACTCCCTGCCTCCCTGCTCACAGTTCTTTCAGTTTCCTTCCCAAAGATGTTGGTCTGCTGGCCTCTGGCTGTCCTGTTTTCCACCCCAAACTAGGACCTGGTCTGCCTTCTCAAGCCCAGTCACCCCCTTACTCTGACTGTAGTCGCAGGAAGCTCAGCCTAGTCACAGGATTCCAGAACACACACATCCTCAAAGCATATGAACATCTACAGCCTTCAGTCACTCCTGCAATGGCTGATACATGTTAGATGTCATCTAATGAAAAACAACCACCATAATAATAGCAGGAGTTGCAGTTATTGCTTATGCTGCTCTAGGCTCCACATTACCTTCTCCTTTTAATATAATAATATTTGTCATTAATGGAATTATTTTACAGTGCACCAGATATCATATAATCCAAATCAGGCCAAGAGCTGTGGGCTCTGCCTTCCAGAACCCGCCCCCCGCCCCCAAGGCAGCTGACAGGCCATTTTTCTGTGTCCTGCAAACTCTGTGCAGTGATAAGGGGACTCCACCAATTTGATGCTTTATCTGGTTGCAGGTTGAGGAAAGATATTATTTCAGTCAAGATAATGATTCTATTTCTTGGACGGAAATGAGATTTTTTTCATTGGCTCATGGGGGTGCCACCAAAATCTGTCTCGGGGCTTGAGCAGGTCATGCACAAATTAGAGGATTTTCTTGCAACCTTAGAGAGAGCATAAACATGAAGGAGAACTGAAAGGTGGGAGCTTGTTTGCAAGAGAAAAACATACATGCCAGGTCTATGAGATTACAAATTTGGACATTTATAGCCATTAGACAAAACCTGTGAACCCAAAATTCAGAAGATAAGCATGCCGTGTGAGCCCGATAGCCTGAATTTCAAGTGAGGGAAATGGCCTAGAAAGGCAAGAATGATCACAAAGCTGCACAGACTAGACTTAGCAACGACAGGACCTTAGAAGTCTTCTAAACCTGCCCATCACATAGGGTAGATTTCCTATGTATCCTCGCTGACAGATGACCCAGCTGCTCCTTCTACACCTCCTATGACAGGGAGCTCCCCACAAAGGAGCCTGTTCCACCGCTGACCAGCTCCTAGCTCAAGAAAGTATCTCCAAATTATAGTAAAGTCACTTCATAAGAGGAAACCAGAGTGACAATTCACGGTGCTGACCCTGCAGTGGATCCAAACCCACTCTGGAAACCACACACATTTCAGTACCTCACCAAACAATATGCAAATGACATTAGATGATGGATACAGTGAGACTGAAATAATTTGAATTAAATAGTGAATTTAGTGAAATTTTAAATTATTTTAAATATTTGGGAATTTTGGGAGCTGTAATACAGCATTTCAAACTCTTTATATGTGATTTGCTTTAATGAGGAAATAATAATTTGCAATTCTTCTATCAATTGTTTCTGTCATGACCCTAAGGCATTTGGAAATGTCTGTAAGGTTTGTATGCATTTTGAACACGCCACTGAGAGCTGACTCAGGGAACTGCTCTCTCTTCAAAGAAAAGGAACATTTCAGCTCAACCCCTTCTGGAATAGTCCCAACTGCTGACTCTTGAGGACCAAGAAAGTGGTGTCTTACTGTAATGCATCAGACTCACCAAGACTTTGAAATCTAACCCACACCGTTGTTGATGTGCATAGACTATCACTGGAGAGTAACCCCAAACCATGGTAATATTAGTTGTCACCAGGAGAGGGGCCAGGCTGCTTGGGGACAGAATGGGAAGCCTTCTCACAGTATACCTTTGTGTACTTTTGAATTTAGAGCCATGGGACTGTATTACTATTGAGTAAAATTACAGTTAAAAACGCACATAGTTGTTTCAGTGAAAACAGACTTTGACACTACTGATTTCTATTTTAACACCCACACTTTTAAAATGCAAACTTACTACAATGAAAACTACTTCTGGGTCAGGTGGAAACTACATTTGGCTGGCTTCACCAGAGTGATGTCACAGCACGGTAGTAAACGCAACCAATGCTCCACTCAGATCCCCTTTACCTGCTGGGACACCCACTCCCCAGCTGCTTTCACCTGTGACGTTCTCTGGACCCTGCTCTTGGTCAAGCTGATGCCTTGAGGTTGCACCAGCAGCACCATTCTGGGTGCTGGTGACCAATGAGGGGATACGTGAGGGCTGCCCCTTGCCTCCAAGCCAGACATCACTGCAGTGCCATTCATGCAGATCAAGTCAAGGAGAAACTTGCCCTGTCACACCGTTGCTCAGCTCCTCCTTCCCGATCCTGCTTCCCTCTCTCCCTTGATGCATCACATGACCTGAATCCTTGTCTCAGGCTCTGCTTCTAGGAAACCCAAACTAAGTCAGTCATCCACGGCTCCAAATGGAGTTATGTGTCTTTCCAGAGGGTTGTCCCTGCTGGTAGAAGCACACACGAGCCTTTCTCTTTGAGGGCAGGACCATAACCACCTGGCTGCTTGGCCAAAGACCACCAGGCTGACACTGTACATCCATGAAAGCCAACACAGCAAAATGCTTACCACCCAGTGCAGAGAGTTCCCACAACCAGACCCCATGGGAGTGCACAAGTACTCTTCTTCCCCAGGATGAATGAGCAGGAGGCAGGGGCAGACCCAGAAGGCCTACTCCATAATCGGATATCCAGTTAGGTGCAGTGGAAAATCAGCGTGAACATCAGCTGTACCACTTATTAGCTGAGTGAACTTGAACAAAATATTTAACTACTCCAAGCCTCAGTTTCCTCATCTGCAAAATGACAATACCTGACAGGGCCACTGTGAAGCTCATCTAAGGCAATACTGTCAAGTGTGCTGCAAATTGGTAACACTATGTAAATATTGGTGGTCCTTCTTAAGATTTAGAACCAGCTAGCTTCCCCTGCTTGCTTGGAACAAATAATTAATTAACTTTTGTTAAATGAATAAATCCCAGCTGCCCCTCATCCTGGACATGGTACCTAGAGCTCCCTGCATGAGAAACAGCTCCAGGGAAAAGCAAGGGGACATTGGGAGCACTGTCCTGGTGACTGGCCACCTGGACCTTAGGGTGTATCCCCATCATTGATCTCTCAGGCCTCTAGTGGTGGCCCTCGGCTGCAGCTGCCTGGAGAAGGCTGACTCCCTCTCTCTCTGTCTCTCTCTCTGAGATACAGGGAGGACCCCCATGTGAATTTCCTGTAATCTATCCAGTGTATATATTGATCTCAACACAACCTCAAATTTGGTGAAAAATCCATCCAGCCATTTTCACGTGATGAGTCACAGACAAACTGGCGGAAACTTGTTTATTTACATAGATGAGGGATACTTCATTCCATCCTGATTCTTTGTGTATGCAACATTTATGAAGCCATTTCGAGCCCCTTACCACCTCACCCTGCCCACCTCACCAGCATTTCCTCCCCTCCCCGTCAGATCCATGTCTATGACATCCTCCACGTAGGCCGTTGGGTGTTCCCATCCTGGCACCTCTGCCCTGTTCCTTCCTTCCTGGAACACCCTCCCTCCTCCATCAGCCCAGTTCCAGTCTCTCTTTCCCCAGGAAGTCTTCCCTAACTGCTCCCCGTCCCCAGCATTTCCGCCTGTGCCATGCGAGCCACAGCAGGACAGTATGCTCATTCATAAAGTTCTTTAATGGTCTCGTGGGCAGAGGTCTCCTCTTCCCACACTGGACTGAAAGTTCCTCCAAAACAGAACCTAGAACTGCCACTTCTCCTATATTTCTCGGAGCCTCCAGATAGTGCAGGTACCTGGTGATTAATAATATTCTCAGGTTGAGTAATGGATTGGCTTGTATGACTGCTCCGAGTTGAACACACTGGTAAATGGCCTATATGAGGACTTACATTCCTAAATAGGGTCAACCTGGAAGCAAACTTAGAATTGTATAAACTGTGGCCCCAGGGTGAAAAAAAGCGCATCTTACTTATCCCCAGAGGAATCTGGCTCTCCGTGCACACCAATCAATCACAAGGGAGCGACTCTCTTTGTGAGCGTGAGTGGGTGGGAGCCCTCTCCACTTAGAGGGCTGAGCCAGGGTTCAAACCATGTGCCTTCAACTGGAAGCCTTGCATTCCTGGGCCCAGCCCCACCCAGCCAGAGGCACCTTCCAGAAGGAGAACCAAAAGCTGATTCCATCAAGGTCATGCTCCCTTCCTCAAACCAGGAAACCCACCCACTTCCCAGGAACACTGTCAAACTACAGACTAAAAAAGCAAAATTCATACTCACAAGCAACGACGCCTTCTTCTTAAATTTCAGGCGAGCAGTTTCTCTGCAAACCTGCTCATTTCCTGCAAAGAGAAGAAAGGGACGGAGAAGCATATTAGCATCTGCTCTGGGTATCCTTCGGCAGTTTCCTGGCCGACCTCGGGCTTCTGCACCTTCTCTGCGTCCTCGCTCCCAGCACGCTCTCCCCTCCCAGAAACACCGCATGCTAGTTGGGTGGGCGCCCCTGGCTCCTCACAGGATCCCACCGCTCCGGGCCCATGGGCTCGGCCCACGCCGCCTCCCTCCCCCTCCCGGCGCCATGCCAGTCTCAGATTGACCACTGCCTCCAATTCCCTGAAGGCGCTCGGCTTCTTCCCACTCCGGAGTGAGGCCTCCTCTTCTGTAGCATGGGGTTGCCTAGCAACCCCGTGCGCTGGCTTGGAAGGCCCTCCTAAATTGGACCTCACAGCACAGGGCATCTCCTTGTACAGCTGCCTGAATCTTAACAATCTGGTTCTGAATAATAACACAATGGTAATTGCATGCATGGGCCCCAAACTACATTTAAATAATGTTCAAGAGCTGACACAAACCAGCAAAGGCCAGAAAATGCATTGCGGAGGTTGACTGTAAGGCCAGGCAGGACGTTTGGTGCGGGAGGGAGTTGACACCAAAGACTCGAGTTAATGACAATGCCAACCTGAACTGCGAATTCTCCTGCCTTTCTGCCTGAGTGTGTCACAGCTTTAATGTGTTTTAAGTGAGTTTGGGATCTGCAGAGGCAATTAATGCCCAGAGGTAGTGATGCTTCAAGACAGGATGCCCTTTATCTTCTTTTTGGGGGGAGTAAGGGAGGGGGAGGATACAGGACGAGGAGGGAGAACAGTGCATGAGTGATTTCCCTCGCTTTTACAATCGTGGCTAAATACATTTTAGAAGGTGGGAGAAAGAACTTACCAAGCGAGAGCACAAAGCACTTGCTACCTCAGCGGGGGACAAAGTCAACGTGACTGATGTGTTTCAGGATAAGAAGTGAAGGCAAAGAGGCCTTGACGCTGGCCCACGTGCAGACTGAAGCGGCTCGGCATGGTGGGGGGCAGGGCCAGGCGCAGCAGAGTCCAGCCTTCAACCTGTGTCCCTGGCAGAGGTAATGAAGAGCTCTGCTCAAGGCAGAAGAGTCTTAACATGTGGAAAACGGCAAGCTGGCAATCCGCCCCTCATGGAGTGACAGCAGTGAGGGCTAGCTGATCGGCCCCGATAGTTTGAAAGCCTGAAGCACTTTTTTTAAAAGTTCAAAATCCCCCGGCAAGGGACTTAAATAGATATTTGCACACCCATGTTCATAGCAGCGTTATTCATAGTAGGCAAGAGATGGAAGCAACCCAAGTGTCTATGGATGGATGACTGAATAAACAAAATGTGGTATATACATACGATGGAATATTATTCAGCCTTAAAAAGGAAGAAAATTCTGACCCATTCTACAATACAGATGAACCCTGAGGACATTATCCTAAGTGAAATAAGCCAGTCACAAAAAGACAAATACTGTATAATTCCACTTATATAGGTATCTAGAGTAGTCAAATCCATAGAGACAGAAAGCAGAATGGTGGTTACCAGGAGCTGGGAGGAGGGTGGAATGGACAGTCAGTGTTTCCTCGGTACAGAGTTTCAGTTTGGGAAGGTGAAAAAGTTCTAGAGATGGATGGTGGTGATGATTGTGCAACAATGTGAATACACTTAATGCCACTAACTGCACACTTAAAAATGGTTAACATGGTAAATTTTATGTTATGCGTATTTTACCACAATTTTAAAAAATCCCCCTGCAATAATAGCACAGCATACACAGCATTTCTCTGCAAGACTTTTGTCCATTTTCCTCTTGGAAGTCTAAGTGGCCTGTGTCATTCACAAGCTCAGACAGGGAGACTGTCCCCAGGACTCAAGGACAAACTAGACAGTGTGACTCTGGGCCAGGGAAACCCATGGCTCACAAGCACGGTGCTCGTGCAGCGTAGTCTCAGGCGGAGGGGTCTGAGCATTGAGAAACAGGATTCCCTTGTGCCCACCTCCTGAAGTCCAAACACCATCACCCTCCGGAATGTGGCCTCCTTCCACCCAACCAGGCCCACCCACAATGTCCCCTGCCTGCTTCCTCTCCCAGGTGCGTGGGTTCCGATGACACTCTCATTCTTACCTTTTGCTCTCCCTGTGATCCCTGCCTAGAAAGCCCTTTCCTGTGCCCTCTGCCTGACCTAATCCTACTCCTTCTAGTGGACCTACATCAAGTCCCACCTCCCCCAACAAGCCTTCCAGACGCCTCCCACTTCTGCTTCCTCTGCATGTCCAAGCCCACAATCAAACTTGCTTAGGTACTATGTTATGTTCATACCTGAAAGTTTTGCCTCTCCCAGTAAATCCCTGCCAGCATCCCTGGACAGGGGTTGTCGCTAAAATTTTTTGTCTGCCACAGGTGTCGGCTCAGAACTGAGCACACCATGGGCTGCCCCCTCAAGGCTCTCGGAGGGATGATGAGCCTTGCCTCCTTTCTCAGGGAATCTGACCCCAGCTCCCTTGCCTGGGGAATAAAGCACATCTGCTGGCTACGGAGCCCTAGAGCTAAATATTCCAGGCAGTTGTGCGGTTCCCCCCAGCCATTTAGAGGTGTAACTCAATGTGTGCAATAAACAATTGAGCATTTACAGATTTTATTAATTTGGAAAGGTCATTAGAGCTAACAGCTTCTCCGAGTGAGAGTGAATAAATAGCATGGATAATTTTTTTCAGTGTCCTGATTTTTCTCTTGAAATTTGCTATAAGCCTCAAAAAATAGTGTTACAAGTAAAAAAAGGGGAAAAGAAAACCCAGGCTTATGAGACAGGAGGAGCCCGACAGGAGCTCTGGACAAGCTCCTTTCCCTCTCTGAGCCTTCGTCTTCTCATCTGCAAAATGAGAGAGGGATTGCTCAAGTCTCTTCCAACTTAAAAAAAAAAATGAAATTATGATTCGAGGTGAGAATGTGAAGTTAGCAACTTTCTGAGCCAACAGTTATTCCTCCACCCCCACCCATCCTACCAAGTGTTGGGCATCACTTCACTTCTGGGGAGAAAATGTGCGAATTCGTGACCCCTCAGCCAGAAGGGTCCTTAATGATTTCAGGTGCCTTCCCAGACCCTGACCTGGGGGTTCTCAAACCCGACCATCTGGCTGCCTTGCTCTCTTTAGATCATTAAGGAACACTCCAGACTAATGACTTGTTTTCTCAGATGTCCAGGAATGGCTGGAAATGGGCCAAAGGGCATCATCCAGGCTCCGTCTCCCCAGCCCTTGGCTCCATCTCCCCAGCCCTTGGCTCCGTGACCAGCCAGCGCTGTCTGTCAAGGGTCAGGCCTCCGCGGGGCAGATGCTCATGGTCCTCCCTGAGGTGAGAAGGAAGCAGAGTTCAAGGAGTGGAGGGGCTTGGCTCCAGCCTGCTGTCATGGGGAGAAACACTTGGTCCTTGCCCAGACTGTGCAGTCCACCATTCCTCCCTTTCTCTGTCTTTGTCCCCTTTTCTCTCTGCTCTGAGTGTAGACAGACACAGGGAAGTGGGAGGCCCACATCTGTCCACAAATGTGTGGCCACACACACTTATGCCCCCACCTCTGGATTGCTCGTGTCTTCCAGTAGCAATAAGAAGATTAAGTGTGAATCAGAACTGTATGATAACAACATTAAAAACAATATTAGCACTAATATTAGTTAATATTAGCTAACATTTGTGTAAAGCTTTATGATTAAAAATGTATTTTCCGGGGCCGGCCTGATGGTGTAGTGGTTGGGTTCATGCTCTCTGCTTCAGCAGCCCGGGGTTCGCAGGTTCGGATCCCAGGCGCAGACCTACACGCTGTTCATCAAGCCATACTGGCGGCGTCCCACGTGCAGAATAGAGGAAGGCTGGCAACGGATGTTAGCTCAGGGCCAATCTTCCTCACACACATACACAAAAAAAGTATTTTCCCTCATAAGTCAGGCGGGTGGGATAGATTCAACCCATTTATTGAATATCTGCTGTATCCAAGGGTCTCCACTGTCTACTGGGGATGGAGACATGGAAAGGTGTGTTTCCTGCCTGCAAACTCCCTCCAGGAAGGTTTATAGTCAGGGAGATGGAGGCAGAGAGAAGCTGAGTGACTTTCTCAGAGTCACCCAACTAGCGAGTACCAGCAGTGCTCAAAGCAGGTCCTCAGACTCAGAACCCTTTTCCAACTGTTCCTGCACGGCCTGTGAATTTAGTATGAAATTTAGCCTGCACAACATGATCCAGAAGGGACCTGCCAGAGGATGGCATGGTTTGGGGACAGGGGGAGTTTATGCCCAGAATGAAACAATGCCTGTGGGTGTCAGGCCATGTTCGTCCCTGAACACCCCAGAGGGGCAGGCCCTGGGCTGGGCACAGGTCAGAGCCTTCTGCAGACATGGCCATGGCCCCTCACGGCCTTTCTGCTCATCGATAAAGATTCTTCCTCTCATCAGCAGCCTTTGAAGAGAGGCTGCCTTGAGAGTCAATCCAAATTCACGAGTTTGCTTTTTTTTAAATCTGCACTCACCTTTCTCTTCTAGCAACTGCCACAGCACATACAATCAGCACGTGACACAAAATTGGTATTGTTCTTCTCAGGGTCTCTCTTGGCTTTTTGAGAAATAAAATGTCCATGCTTGGAGGAGCCCTATGAACCCCTCGCTTTAAAGCCTGGGGCACACAAGCCCAGCAAGGGCAAAGGACTTGCCCCAAGTCACACCGAAGACAAGACCAGAACCAGAACCCGGGTCCTCAGACTCCCAGCCTGGGGCCTGCACACACCCACCCTACGGGGCGGGAGGGTAGGCTCAGACTGTGTCCTGCTCACTTTCAGCCCCCATAGCAGCCCCTCAGCAAGGATGCGTGGCTGGATGGGGCTCCCCATGCTGGATGGTGGCCAGCACAGACCAATACCCCATAGAGGTCGGGAGAGTGCCCTCAGGGGACAGCAAGATCCCATCTCTGCTACGGGGCCCTGCAACTCCCAGGAGATTATAATGGTGGTTTAGAGCCAAACTGGTCCTGATATCAACCAGCTGTTTGACCTTGGGCAAGTGACTTACTCTCTCTCTGCTTCAGATTTTCACCAGCAAAATGGGCAGGATAATGGCCCCCATCTCCTACCTCACAGGGTTGAAGCCAGGATTCAACGAGAAAATGGAGGAATCACTTGGCATAGGGCCTGGCATCTGTGTGTTCTCAGGTGAGGTCAGCGAGACTGGTTTTTCCCTAGGAAGTCAGCTCTGTGAGGAGGGACACTGACCACTGTGCTCACTGCTAAGTCCCCAGGGCTTAGCACGTGACCGGCACATAAATGGGAGTTGACTGCACTCCTGTGGGAAGCACTGCCGAGGCTAGTGGCAGCCCAGAACCCTGGTAAGAAGAGGCCTGATGTGATGAGTTGTCACTGAGGGCAGGGGACTTGGGATGGTCAGCCAAGTGTCTGTGGTGACAGGGAGGCAGTGGCTGCTCTTTCCAGGATCCCTCAGAGGTTGTGTTGGGTGGGTTGCAGTTAGCTTTTTCTCTGATATTAAAATCAACCACCCTGGGAATGCAAAATGGCACAGCCACTTTGGAAGACAGTTTGGCAGTTCCTTACAAAGCTAAACAGACTCTACCATAGCTTCCAGCAAGCACACTCCTAGGTATTTACCCAAAGGAGTTGAAAACTTATGTCCACACAAAAACTTGCACACGATGTATATAGCCACTTATCCATCTTTGCCAAAACTTGAAAGCAACCAAGATGTCCTTCAGTAGGTGAATGGATAGATAAACTGTGGTATATCCAGATATGGAATATTATTCAGCACTAAAAAGAAATGAGCTATCAAGCCATGAAAAGACATGGAGGAACCTTAAATATATATTACTAAGTGAAAGAAGCCAATGTGAAAGTCTACATAAATGACATTCTGGAAAAGGCAAAGGAGGGAAGAGAGGAGAGATGAACAGCTAGATCACAGACGATTTTTAGGGCTGTGAAACTCTTCTGTATGACACCGTAATGGTGGATACATGTCACTATGCATTTGTCAAAATGCTTAAAACTGTACAACAAAAAGAGTGAACTCTAATGTCAACTATGGACTTTAGTTAATCATGATGTATCGATACTAGTTCATCAGTTATAGCACATGTACCGCATTAATGCAAGATGTTGCATTACGGGGGAAACTTGGTGGGGAGGAGGGAAGGGAGTATATGGGAATTCTCCGTACTTTCTGCTCAATTTTTCTGTAATACTAAAACTGCTCTAAAAAATAGTCTATTAATTTAAAAAAAATCATCCACCCCAAAACACAACACTCAGGGCCAGTCAGTACACCGAGCCCCACAGTGGGCATCCAGGCCCCATGCTGGGGACTTGGAGGAGGAGCAGGAGACCAGCACAATCCTTCCAACTTGAAGTACAAGGGTATCCGGCCAAAATGTTAGAGACAGTGTGGGAAAGACAAGTAGGGGGCCAGCAGGACCCCCAGCTGGTGACACAAGCAGAGGCATGCACCCCAGCAACCAGGACACCTCTGGCTACTGGGCAGGGACTCAGCCTTAATTTATCCTTCCCGAGCACATGCCCGTGCCAGGCTCACCTCCCTGCTTTCCGGCAGCAGGGGGTGGGGGGTGGGGCTTCTAAAAGAGACTCAGCCCCCAACCCATAAACCAGATCCTGCCCAGCCTTTTCCGGTTCCCTCCACCCACAAATCCAGATATAGCAGCTGCTCAGTAAACATGAATTGAATTAAATAGTAATTATTTGCATGCCTCTTGCTCTCGCCATTAAGGGAAAGAATCCGATTGTAAGCCTCCCTAACACCTCACCAAAGTATTTGCTGAACAGGAAGAACAGCAGAATTCAGAGAGAAGTAACATGTCATGGGTGGGGGTCTTGTGTTGGTCACGGGGCCACTGTCCTCAGCCCTGAGAGCATACTTCAGAGGGGCATCCCCAAGGTGCACCCAGCACAGGCAGCTCTGCCTGGCCCTGAGCCCCCACCCAGCAGAATGGACAGGTCCCCGCTCTGCCTGGGAAGAGCTGAGAGGCCGGCATCCACTGAAACAGGGTGGCGAGTGTGTGGAGTCTCCGCCATCAAGCAGCCTGCAGGAACAGCGGGGAGACCAAGCAGAACGAAGGCCCATGGCCCAGGGGACCGATGTAGGGGTGCCTTAGGGAACCCCAGGAAGTGTTTATGGAGAGTGAAATGGGGTCCAGCCCATCCCACCTAGCCCAGCAGGGCACCAGGCCAGTTCAGTCTGGTCTGATTCTGAGAGAGAGAGAGAGAGGAGGGGAGTGTGTGTCTGTGTGTCACTGGGGAACAGCGTCTTCTAAGGCATCCGATTCCTCCTTCAGTCATTGCTTTGGGGGTGATGGCCCCTTAGAAGTCCGAATTTCTATGACCTTGGCCTAGAATCTTAAAATAGCCCTGACAAGGAGGGAGGGCTGAGCTGGGAGCCAAAGCCAACTGTGGGGCCTGGGCCAGGGGAAGGGGGAGGGGAGAAGAGCCTGTCCAAGGAACAAAGGCCTAATCTCCCTGGTCAGGCTGCCCAGCCCAGGCCCGGCTGCTCAGTCACGCACATTTTATTTTTTTTGGCCTCAGGGAAGTGTTCCCGGGGCTGGGCAAATCTGAGCAAGGACTGCCACAGGGACTGGCCTAGAGCAGCTGAGAGGGAGGGCAATGGCTGCCCAGACCCGCCCCCCGGCCCCCAGCAGCCCCCTGCCCGGACCACTGGGATAGGAAGGAGGAGAGGGCCTGCTGAGGGGGTCCTTCCCACTGCTCTCTGGCTGGTGAAGCAGGTATGGTTAATTCCCAGTCAGAACATGAGTGGGTGCAGGGGAACGACAAAGAATATTCAGTGCTATAATATTGAATAACAGTGCACATTTGGAAAATGGAAAAGGTTTCTTTCCGTAACACAAGGGAAAGAAATGGAGCCTAAGTTTTCATGTCCGCAGGGCGTATGGAAAGGGTATCTCAGGGCAGCTGAATGCCTCCCCTGCAGAGACGAGGCGAGGTGGGGGCGTCTCCTGGGTTGAACTAGTTGTCCGGGCCTGATTTCATCTGCGGATGGTGTTTGGGGAGGCGCGTGTGTGGAATCCACCTGGGTGGTACCCACAGCCCTGCCTGCCTGGTTCCGCTGCCGAGTGGGGCTGGGATTTCGAGGCTGGCAGTGCTGGGAGGGGAAACGCGAGGGCAGTGGGAGCCAGGCTTGTCAATCTTCGTCGGGACCGACATCAGGTAGGTAACGGTGGCACTCGAGCTCCAGACAGCAAAACAGGGAGGTGGGCCTGCTGTCTCCTCAGCGACCACAGGCTTCCCCTCGGCGCCTTCTCCTGCCTCTGTGGGTCTTGCCCCTTGTCCTATTTCCTGGTGCCCTCAGTCCTATTACTCACACTCCTCCCTCTAGCTACACCTGCTTTCCAGAAAGTTCTACCTCCACCTGGTGTCCAGTGTGACAGGAATACTTAATGCCAGCCTTTCTTTCGCTCAGAGAAATGGCATTTCCAGCCCCTCTCAGGTGGAAGAAAAACTTGATCCCCTGGAAAAGGGATTCATTTTAGTTTTTATTTTTGAGCTCCACACTGCATCGCAGTGATGACTAATTCGCAAGTGAACTACACAGGCAGTGTGGATGGTGTAATGGATGTTTGGAAAGGGAACAGGTGACCCCTACAGCAGAAGGGGAGCCCCTGGGCGAAGGCTGCCTCCGAAGTCGTCTCCTCCAGCTCCTGCCCCTTCCCTTCCTGGGACTGGATCACTTCCACCCAACATGGAGTGTTGGTAGGGAGACCATATATTTTACTGTCCAAACAGGGACACTTTTGTGTGTGTGTGTGAGGACGATTAGCCCTGAACTAACGCCCGTTGCCAATCCTCCTCTTTTGCTGAGGAAGATTGACCCTGGGCTAACATCTGTGCCCATCTTCCTCCCAGACAGGGACACTTTTGAGAGTGGGGATACAATTAATAGTTACCTGGGGACAGCAGGCATAGAGTGGCTGTCCCAAGCCCACCAATATGTATCACTCCAACAGTGTCACCCAACATTTGGGGCTTGGGAAAACCCAGTCAGAGCAGTCCTCTGGAACTTCCATGGCATGACTTAGGAAGGAGATGTCTGCCTCAGTCACTCAGCTTCCCCTCTTGGGAAGAGGCATCAGCAATGATTCTGAGACAGGCCACCAGGCATATCAGGGCCCAGAGGAAACACTACAGGCATCTGTGTGAAATATAAGAACCCTCCTGTCTTACCTTGCCCACCTCCAACGCTCCCCAACTCAGATCCCCTCAGATCCCACCTCCTGCAAGAAGTCTGCCGGGATAGCCCATTTCCCTCAGCGTTTTGTATATCACGCATCCGAGCTCCTCATGCATGTAGCCCTCTCCTCCACCAGCTCATCAGCTCTGGAGGGCAGGTCCCACCATGTGTCATTCATCTCTGGACCCTCCTAGCCCTACTCTTCCTCCCCCGCCCCCACCCAGTGCCTTGCTTACAGGAAGTTTCTGATTTAAGTTTTTGGAAAGACCCAAGTCGACCTGAACTCCTGCAATTTCCCCTTAACACTAGGGATCCAGGGACAGGACTCGGTGTCCTGTAGCCCTTCGGGAGTTCATTGGTTCTCGCACATCAGCTTATAAGTCATCTTCAGGGCAAATACTCCTGAATTTCGATGTCCACTGCAAGGGTATTAATGGTGGAATTTGTGCAACCATGCAGGGTGTTGACTGTTGGGTGGGTGTGGTGGAGTAAAGTCCAGAAAGGGGCTCAGGAAGAATTCCATTTTCATAGCTGGGGGAGACATGGTTTGGCCAGTGAACCTGGGTGAGAACCTCCACTCACCACCTAAAATCCCCCATATCTTGGAAAGATGAGAAGGCAGTCAAGACTATGTGCAGGAAGGTGTTATGCACAGTAAGCTCAGAGGGTAATCAGGGAGAGCTTCCTGGAGGCAGCAGACAGTAAGCAGAGGCTTGAAGGATGGGGAGGATATGGAGAGTAGGGGCAAAGGGAAGTCTAGAAAGGGGAGACTCTGAGCAAAGATGCAGAGGCAGAAATGCGCCCAGCATAATCACGGCAGTGAGTTACCAAGTCTGGTTGGAGCAGACGGTGGGTGCAAAGCGGAGGAGGAAATGCAGCCATGAGGGTAGATAAATAACCCCAAATGCCAGCCACCTCTGGGCTTGAGTCTTCAGCAGCTGCGGAATCATCCTGCTTCACATTGTCTAGGGGGGAGAACGGAGAGAGTGGAGGCTGGACTGCAGCTTCTTGCTCAGGCCCCAGGGAAACATCTGGGAGGGAGCAGAGGGACTGGCCCTGGCAGAAGCCATCCCCAACTTTCTTCCTGCTTCCCCTTGGCTACTCCCAATTCTGCCAGCTCTGGGGAACTCAGCCAACTAAGCATCTGTGGCCCAAAAATGTACTCTTGCCCTCCTTACCAGTCTCTTACTGAGAGGGGTGGGAGTTTCCAGGAGCTGAAGACTGCAGTGAACAGGCAGTGGTAGAAGCCCTCTTAGCTGAGACGATTGGTCACCTAATGGAAACATTTAACAGCTACCGTACGCTTGCACATTCATTTACCAAATGTGGATGGAAAGCCAAACCCTTTTCTTTAACTTCCTATCTCCTGGATGGAGCTGTTCCTTTTGTCTTTCTTGCATAAATCACACTCATATGACATTGCCGACAATTTCCAATTACAGGTTTTTTTTCTTAAATGGAATGAGAAATTACATACACTTGCAAAATAATCTGAGTGCAAAAGTCTCCCTCGATTTTTTTGATGTTTCCTCAACTTTTCATAATTGTTTCACCCACATTTAACTCAACAGCATTTAAAAAAATGACTAGTCTTTTTTGAGTCTTTCCAAAGCTTCAACTTAGCTTTCACGGAAACAACATTTTTCCCCCTTTTTTTGCAATGGTATTTAATTGATTTGTATAATACTTAATTAAATTGCATAATTACAATAGCAAGTTCCACTGGCATAAACAGGTTTGGGAACTAAGCCAGCTGCCTCTAGGAAAAACATTCGGCTCAGCTGGTGGGAGCAGACGTGGTGGACGTTTTGGACTGCTGCCTTCCTGCCCTGAGTGTTCCTCCAGCTGTGGGCATCAGTCAGAGAGAATGGAGAGAGCTGGGGAGTTGGGCAGGACAGCTGACAGGGCATAGAGAGCATCTACCGCTCCTCTTATCAGGACCCAGGTTAAGGTTAATTCTCCAGGGACTAAGGACCTGACACTGCCCTGCCCCCACCTTGCTTCCCACCTGGCTCTGCTTCCTCCCACCTCCACCCCTATGCTGGGTGGGCCCCACCCCTCCGGATGCTTTCCCCATCTTCCCCTCCCACACTCAAGGCTTCCTCCCATTGCAGCTGTCTAGGAAGGATTTGGCAAACTAATGCTACAGCTTTAGCGACAGGCAATAGCCAAATGTACCACCCTCCCAGAGGTCCTGGGAATTTCTTACACAGAGAAGAGTTTCCAGTGATGTCATTTCAGGCATCTGCAGTAGGTTGGCTGGGGAGAGATTTGGAGTCTGGGGAACTTCCAGGAGTCGTCCCTCAATCACACCATCTTTCTGAGGCTGAAATTTTTGATCACTCCCAACTGAGTCACAGTTGTGTACACTTACCCTAAGAAGATGAGGTCCATCTTTCTCTTTCATTCTTTATGTTCTCAAATCCCTTATATGGCATGGGATGCCATCCCCTCCTTTAACCTTTCTCATCAAAATCATTTTCTTGGCCTGCTTGGTGGCGTAGTGGTTAAGTTTGCACACTCTGCTTCGGAGTAGCCCGGGGTTCACAGGCCCGGGTCCCAGGTGCAGACCTATGCACCTCTCATCAAGCCATGCTGTGGCAGGTGTCCCACATATAAAGTAGAGAAAGATGGGCATGGATGTTAGCCCAGGGCCACTCTTCCTCAGCAAAAAAAAAAAAAAAAAAAGATGAGGATTGGCAATGGATGTTAGCTCAGGGTTAACTCTTCCTCACCAAAAAAAAAAAAAAATTGTTTTCTCTATATCCTGTCTTCCCTATCTCCTGGGTCACACAGAGCAAACGTTGACATTTAACCCAAATGCCATCAAACCCGCCCACCAACCAATCAATCTCAAATATTAGCAGGCATCTACAACTCAGAAGGAGAAGAAGGAAAATACTCTCCAGAGGAACTCATTTGTAGTGGACATTAGCTATTTTGAGCCATCTACCATTCTTTCCCCCTTCCTCTTGGTACAAGAGCCCCCAATTCTTCCCACATTACCACCTGCCCCCATAGCCAACGTGTTTCAGTGGTGGGTCATGGTTGGCTTAAGCCAATCAGCTTAGCTCAGCTCCCTGGCCATGGTGATTGGACCAAATTCTATCGTTTGAGATACAAGGAGATGTTTGCTGGAGATCTCTGGGGGAGAAGCTCCATCATTGGAGATGTGGAGGGTGGATGCAAGGCCTAGAGCTGCTGCAGCCATTTTGTTACCATAAAAGAGTTCAGAGGGCAGAACTGAGCTGGGGAAAAATGGAGCTGGAGACCTCATCAAATTACTCCTGAAGACACCCTGCTTCTGAACTTTTCATTTATGTAAGCCAATAAATTCCCTTTAGTGTTTTTTAATTAACTTCTAAAAATCAAACTAGTACATATACTGTAGTCCCCCCTTATCCACAGGGGATACATTTCAAGACCCCCAGCAGATGCCTGACACCTCAGATAGTGCCAAACCCTATATATGCTGTTTTTTCCTATACATACATACCCACGATAAAGTTTAATTTATAAATTAGGCACAGTAAGAGATTAACAACAATAACTAATAATAAAATAGAAAAATTATAACAATATACTGTAATAAAAATTACCATAGATCTTAGCAACCTCAGCATACAATTTTCTTCTTTTCTTATTAAGTTGGGAACTTTCAACTTTTCACTTAAAGGAAGCACTTTATAGCTTCTCTTTGGCATCTCCAAATTGCCGGCATCACTGCTCTTGTGCTTTGGGGCTATTAGTAAGTAAAATGGAGTACTTATTTTTTAAATTTAACTTATAAAATGAAGCACTTGAACACAAGCACTCTGGTACCGTGACAGTTGGTCTGATAATCGAGACGGCTACTAAGCAGCTCTTGGGTGGGTGGCATATACAGCGTGGATACTCTGGTTCATGTCCCAGGTGGGATGGAGCAGGACAGCTTGAGACGTCATCGCACTACTCAACATGGCATGCAGTTTAAAACTTATGAGTTGTTTATTTCTGGAATTTTCCATTTAATATTTTTGGACTATGGTTGACGTCAGGTAACAAACTACAGAAAGCAAAACCGTGGCTAAGAGGGGACGATTCTACATGGCTTGAAAAATCAAAAGTAATAAAAATCCAGTAATGAAAAGTAGTAGTCCCTGCTCCAGCCTTGCCCACACTAAGACAACCACTTTCAATGGATTCAGCTATTTCTTGTGTTCTTTACCGCCATATTTCTAAATAACGTGTTGTATTAGTCAGCTAGGGCTGCCATAACAAAATATGATAGACCAGGTAGTGTAAACAACACAAATTTATTTCTCACAGTCCTGGAGGCTAAGAAGTCCAAGATCAAGGTGCCAGCCAATTTGGTTTCTGGTGAGAGCCCGCCTCCTGGCCACAGACAACCACCTGCTGCGGTATCCTCACATGGTGGAGAGACAGTGAGCTCCCTGGGCGTCTCTTCTGATAAGGATGCTAATCTTATCGGATCAGGGTTCCACCCTTATGACCACATTTAACCTTCATTACTTCTTTACTCCAAATACAGCCATACTGGGGGATTAGGGCTTCAACGTATGAATTTTGGGGAGACAGAATTCAGTTCATAGCACATGCTGTATACCACTATTTCCAGATTTTCCATTTTCAGATATGACCTGTCAGTGCCCCATAAAGGAAGCTAAGATTTTATCTCTCTTATGTCCCCAACGCCACCTCCTCTTAACACACATTTCTGTTCTCTGTGTCTTCCCAATACGGTGAAACCACCATTTTGGTAAGTTGTCAGTGTTCACAGGACTGTGACGATGCCGTTATTGCTCCTGGATGAGCCACATGAAAATATTTCCTTTCCTGTCTAACTTGTTATTTTCTCTAGTGTTAAAATGGCCTCATATGTGCCGAGCTCTTATTTACACACAAACTGGCTGCTAGAGCTGTCAAAATCCCTCCCCAAACAGTTCAGCATGTTAGGAATCTGTCAGCTCCTTTTGGTTTTTTCTGCAAGTCATCCTGTCCAGAGATCCCCATCCTCCAGCTCCAGTCTGGACCTGAGCCTCCTGCACAGCTGTCACCTGGGAATTCTGACATCAGACCCCTTGTGTCCTGGATCCCGGACCGCATTCGTTTCTACTGCTGATGTAACAAATTACCACAAACTAAGTGCCTTAAAACAACATAAATTTATTGTAGTTCTGGAGGTCAGAAGTCTGAAATGGGTCTCACTGGGCTACAGTCAAAGTGTTGACAGGGTTGCATTCCTTCTGAAGACTCTAGGGGAGAAAAGAATCCACTTCTTTGCCTTTTCAGCTTCCAGAGGACTCCCATATCCCTCGGCTCATGGCTCCCTTCCTCCATCTTCAAAGCCAGCAACCTCAGGGGAGTCCTTCCCATACTGCATCACTCTGATCTGCTCTTCTGCCTTCTTCTTTCACTTGCATGGAACCTTGTGATTACACCGGGCCCACTGGGATAATCCAGGATAATCTCCCCATCGAAAGGTCAGTTGATTAGCAACCTTCATTCCATCTGCAACCTTAATTCCCTTTTGCCATGTAATCTGACATTTTCACAGGTTCTGGGGATTAGGATGCAGACATCTCTGGGGGCCCACCATTTTGTCTGCCACACATACTATTCTTATTTTGGTTTGCTCTCTTGTTTCATTGGTAGAAGGGTGCATAGGAGGAGCCTCATTTGAGACCATGCCTATCTGAATCAACTTTATTCCCTCCCATTCTTGATAGTCTGTTTGGCTGTGAATAGAAAGCTAAGTTGGAAACCACTTTCCCTTGGAAGGCTGAATGCGTTGTCCCAGGGTCTTCTAGTTTCTGGGGATGCTGTTGGAAAGCCCACTTCTGTTCTGTGCTCCAACCTTTGCACACAGTCTACTTTTTTTCCTCTCTGAAAGCTGTATGAATCTCCTCTGTATCCCTGGCATCTGAAACTCCACGATGATGGGCTTTGTGCTGGGTCTGCTGCATTCGCTGTGCTCCTCACGCAGTCTGGAAGCATGCCTCCTTCAGTCCTGGGAACTTTCTCGTGTAACTTCTCTGATCATTTCCTCTCCGCAGGTGTCTCTGCTCTCTATTCCTGGAACCCCTACTGCCGGCCTTCCTGGGATGAGCTTCTAATTTCCTTATTTTTTTCTATCCTAATTTCTACACTGTTGTCTTCTTTTCCTACTTTCTGAGAAAATCTCTCAATTCTACCTTTCAAATCTTCGACTGAATTTTTAATGTTATTATATGTTTAATTTCTTAGAGTTCTTCCTTATCTTTGAATGTTCCTTTTTTTATAGCCCCCTGTTCCCATTTTATGGATGCATTATCTCCTCTTATCTCTCTGAGGACATTAATTATAGTTTTATTGAAGTTTTCTTCTGCTCCTGGACTTGGATCTACTCCTTCCAGCTCCTTTTTTTCCCCTGTTAACTTGTTTTCTTTCTCTCTCTCTCATGTTAGAAGTTTTCTTTTCAGAAGTGCGGGTGATCCTTGACCATCGTTAGTATTTAAGAGTGAGACACTATAAAGGTTGGTGATTTCTCTATGGGGGAGACCTGGTCATTTCTTTGGGAGACTGTATACATATATATACACACAAACATGCATATACATATACACACATACACACACAAATACATATACTTACACATACACATATATACACAAACACACATATATGTACATGTATACACATATATACACAGACATAAATACACACATATACATACATACACATATACACACATACACAGTTACACATACATACACATATACACACGAAAACACATATAGACACATGCACATATACAAACACAAACACACATCGATGTAATGTATGTGTAGGGTTTTTCCCTCTTGGGCTGATCAGTGTCCTTGCAAAGGAATCCGCCAGTCACCCTGCCTGGGGGACAGACACTGGGCTGTCAGTGCTCCAGTAAGTAGCCCAGAGCAGAGAGGTGCTGGAAGTTCCACCACGCAAATGCAGTCTTTAAAGACATTCTCTCACTTTGAGTACAGCACTCCAACTTGCCCTCAGTTGTACGCAGTGTGTCAGAGTCCAGAACTTCTCTGGATCATTTCCTCTTGAAAGGAAACCTCTGGTTTTTGACCAAGGTGAAGAGGGGAAGTTGTGGGAGGGGATCTGGACTCTTGACAATTTTTCATGCAGATTTTCAACAAGGTCTCAAGTTTTCAAACCCATTCTTCACCTCACCTTCAGAAGTATCTGAAACTCTTGTTTCCGATCTGTTCCAGGGTTGGGGGTGTGGGCAGAGGGAATGGTTCTAGAGGCTTCTTCTCACTATCCACGCTTGGGCTTCAGCTCTCCTCTCTGCTAAATGAATAATCACCCTCCATAGACTTCCCAGCCTTCACAGTTTTATTGACATCTCTCTCCTGCTGTCATCCCTTCTCCTGTTCTCATTGTCCTTGTGGAGGTGGGCTTTTGTCAGTTTCCTTAAGGCCATCGGTGGGAGGATGATTAGGAAGGGGGTAGAGGTAAATGTACGTGGCCAAGCTACCATATTTAACCGGAAGTCTCTCCTTAATCTTTGGGCTGTACTGCCTCCAGTACATGAACCAGACTGTATCCTGATTCACACACTGCTCATCACAGCGTCCTCTCCACAGCTCAGGGCACATGCAGCCACCCTGGGCAGCCAGTTCCCAGCACACTGCCCACTTCAGGGTCCACAGGCCCCTCTCCAGTGCTCACACTGCCTCTGACTGCGGTGCCAGGAGCTTCTAGTAAGTTCCACTGACTCTTGTTAACAGCCCTCAGCTCCCACTCCCATTTGAGGTACTTCTCCACCCCATTCAAGTTGAGCATAATAACCCACATGTCCCTGTCCACAGCAAGCAATGCTTCCACATTGCAGGCACAAAATCTCTTGGATTTTCCAAGAGACTCTATTGAGTGGATCAGACATGAAGAGCCAGCAAAGAACCCTTTCACAGGCACAGGCTACACAAAATCATCCACCTCTCCCACCTGATCTCTTCTGTGACCCCTTTCAGGTTCACATGTTGGAAAACCCCACCCAGACATATTTTATGACCCACACTACATATTTGCCATGGCGAAGGGCCCAGTACAGCTGGCATTTGTGGTATAGGCTGTACCCGGGCAAGACAAGGACAACAGATCGAACCCCTGCCTAAAGAGACAGACTCTTACTCAACATCAGGCTCAGCGATACACCACCACACCAACCACAAGCAGGGCAGGAATGAAATGTCTCATACCACAGGTACCAGATGTAAAATCTAGACCCAGAGGCCGCTTGCCAGTCTATTATTGCAGTTTTCTCATAAATAGTATTAAAATCCACTGAGTCATTAGGATAGAGTCTTCCAGCAGAAAGATGCGCTATAGCAGGAAATGGATCCTTTTATCAGAAACACCTCAGATAAGAAACAGGCATCCTCTGTCCCCACAGAAGCAAGGCCCAGAGCTGCCATCAGCCGTCTGCCCTCATCCCAGCTTGGGCTCCACACAATAGCAATCTAACTAAAGGCTCTGTGGTGCAAGCAGCCTCGGGGGTGGGCAAAAAGTGGGTGGGCTCCCTGTGGGGCAGTCAACATTCAGCATGGGTCTCCGCCTGCCCTCTTGAAAAGCACCCAACATGGTCCCATTCACTAGGGAAAGGCCAATGGTGAGTGGCTCATCACAGTGCCCTGTAGGGTGAGGCCATTGTCCTGGGCACTGCCCTCCCAAAGCCCAACACAGATGCAGAACATGCCAACAGCACAACACGGTCAGCGCACCTGTGCAGGTGAGCTCTGCTTTCCATACAAGATTGGATTTGAACATCCTAACACCTCAAATCTCATTTGAGCCCACTAAAGGCATTGTTACTGAAGTATGTCATTTTTGTAAAGTGAATCATTCCCCCTCCACAATCCTCTCTCCTCCCTAGGACACATAATTTATCTGT